>OX578272.1:226116954-226806954 GCA_951217065.1 Baccha elongata | reverse complement strand
ATCTTTAATCTCTATTTTTTGTCTTTGTTTGTATTCTTTTAAAAAATTCTCAATATAGAAAGTCTGGTGTTATCCCTTTAGATGATGTCAGTCATATAGACACAGTGACATCGTTCACCATTCCATATCCTACATCCTATTCCTTAACACAGGATATTAAGATAATAATGATGTATAATCAAACACATAACCTGACGTTAATCCATCAATGTCGCATCAACGACTCTGATGAATACCTAACGGGCCTCATCCCCCTTGATACTCTTAAGGTGGATAGTGAGGATATACAGGTTTCCTTATCTGGATTCTGGAATTTCAATCATCAGATCAAGAAAATTGAACGAGTCGATACGTCTGAGATTGAAGGACCTTTTAAGATTCCATTTCCTCTCTCTATCCAGCCTTTTATTTTAGGCTTAGGTGATAAGGAATCAATGAATATCAAAGATTTTTATGTGTTTTTAGATGGGGTTAAGTTTATTTTTAACAATTTTTTGAGGGCTATTGACATATGCTTTAAAACTTTTCATCTGTTTAATTTAGAATACCCTCAAGCTTGTTCGCAATTCTGGTCGTTTGTGGCCAATCATTTTTATGATATAAAATCTAAAACTAATACTTCTTCAAAAATGTTCATTCTTTCAGAAGAATTAAATAGCCCTCCTCCGATGTAAATATTAAATATTTAATTATATATGTTATGACCGAAAGCCCACTTAAAATCATTATATCTTTATCATTTTTCTGATATAAAATCTAAAACTAATACTTCTTCAAAAATGTTCATTCTTTCAGAAGAATTAAATAGCCCTCCTCCGATGTAAATATTAAATATTTAATTATATATGTTATGACCGAAAGCCCACTTAAAAATCATTATATCTTTATCATTTTTATGATATAAAATCTAAAACTAATACTTCTTCAAAAATGTTCATTCTTTCAGAAGAATTAAATAGCCCTCCTCCGATGTAAATATTAAATATTTAATTATATATGTTATGACCGAAAGCCCACTTAAAATCATTATATCTTTATCATTTTTCTGATATAAAATCTAAAACTAATACTTCTTCAAAAATGTTCATTCTTTCAGAAGAATTAAATAGCCCTCCTCCGATGTAAATATTAAATATTTAATTATATATGTTATGACCGAAAGCCCACTTAAAAATCATTATATCTTTATCATTTTTATGATATAAAATCTAAAACTAATACTTCTTCAAAAATGTTCATTCTTTCAGAAGAATTAAATAGCCCTCCTCCGATGTAAATATTAAATATTTAATTATATATGTTATGACCTAAAGCCCACTTAAAAATCATTATATGTATGAATGGTAATCATAAATATTAAGTAAAATTTACATAACAATTATGAATGAGAGCATAATAAACATGATTTTTTTTTTCATAATTATTATGAATTAATTCTTAAACTTTATGAAAGCATTCATAATAAAGAGGGGAAATTTGTTTTATGAAATTTTTCACTCTTTTTATGAAAAGTTTCATACGCTTTATTCGCAATCATAAAAGTGTGAATTCGAATTCATAAAACGTATGAACGCTTACACTGGCTCAAAAATTATGAAATATTTTATAATATACAAGCATTTTTTCATAGGATTTATGCACATTTTTGGTTCAGTGTGGGTATAAAGTAATTTTGGAAAGAAATTTTCCTAAATTTTCTAACATCTTTGGACCCATAAACTGGACCTACCAACATGATAATGCGCATATTCACTCAGCGCGCATAATAAAAACATGGATAGAGGAGCAACAAGTGCAGTTGCTTCAATGGCCGCCGTACTCACCTGATCTAAACATCATAGAAAATGTCTGGGGATGGTTAGTACGCAAAGTTTATGAGGGTGGTCGTCAGTTCGAAGACAAAGAAACCTTAATTTCTGCAATCAAATTAGCGTGGAGCGAAATTTCGTTAAATTACATTAAAAAGATATACGATTCCATGTCGGATCGAATTTACGAAGTAATTAAAAATTAAGGTGGAAGTACCCACTACTAAACTTAAACAAAAACTTGTTTCATTCCATTCCAATATCAATTTTAATTTTTGTACCTATTCAGTTGACTCAAAAAAAAAACTTCTACTTTGCATAAGTTTCACTTTGGAAGTGGTTGAAGGAAAAACTCACGGTTGTTTTTGGATAAAACTTTGAAATTCTGTTATTTATATGTTGCGAAAATTTTTACCATCAACAGATGGCATAATAACCATCACTGTTTGGAAAAAAATGGATAAAATATATTCAAAAATGTTTGTGCGTATTCAGTTGACGAGGAGTGTATTCTATATTCAAAGATATTTTAAACTTTTAGCATATTTTGGTGACTAGGAGATTGATGAATGGCTTATGTCCTGGTGAAGGACTTAGTGCTAATTATGATCATCAAATAGTATCTAAATCGTTATTAAAGATACCTTATGTTAAGACATTTAAATATGGATTAAATGAAATTGAGCATAACAGTTTGTCGGAAATACCAATATTAAATAAAACTTTAAGGAGTGGATTTAAACAGAGCAATTTTAATTTAGTGACTTTGCGAGGTGTGAAATTTTTGAATTTAAATAGTTATATTGAAGATGATGAATATCAAAGATATTTTGATTTCTATGATGTGGGAAAATCCATCTAAATCACCACGACAGAGACCAACACAATTTAGTTGAAAATATACTGTATGAGTATTTTATATTCGAACCATTTTAAAAAATTTTATGCTTGAAATAGAAATATTTCGTTTTCGATTATTATTCAAATATCATGGTGAAAATAGTGAAGTATCGTAATACAAACGAATCACACCAGGATTAGTCCAAATACTTACCATCTTCACGATTTCCATAAATACCTCTAGCGGAATATTGTTGTAAACACGGAAAGGGCATAGTCCCTGAAGCAAAAATATTTTTCTTAGGAACTTTTGTATTAACGTCAAACAAATGGAGGCAATCGGAGGCAAAGCCACTGAAGTGACAAAGAGTATCCCGGGGGTGGATAGACTCGACACGAGAGACGAAGAAACTCGACGAAATGGCGGACCGCCATAGTGATGAGTCAAAATGAAATTGTACCATGCAATGATGGGCTAAAATCGAGACGTCCCCTTGGACGTGGTAAAATTTGTGTGTGTGAAAAAAATTCGTAACTTCTCATTAAATGTATTACTTGTCATAGTTTTATAGCTAAGAATACTAAAATCAGAATTGTAGTTGAAACTAAGTCAAGAGAATAGTTTTCTTCACACAAAATAGATATAAATCTAGATGTATTGACTAATATTATAAATGTTCATTTTTAGCTTATTTGAGTCTAATACTAAGAAAAGACCATTGAAATAGACTGAAAAAGTTTTTAGTCAAGAGATTATGAAAAGTTTGTTGTTGTATCTGAACGATAGAGTCAAAAATAAAAATGGTTAACAATGACTGCTACGGTAAACAAAGTAGTCAAATGCAATAGCAATTCTAGTTAGCGATAATAATCTAGTGTCATGACATATTCAGTCACGAACGTCATTCATTTCAGCGCAAATGTCAAATATTGGCCCAAGGGTTAAGTACAATTTCAGCTTGAATAGTGAAAAGAGTATCGATTGACGACACGGTTAAGTAAATGTATTTTTTACACTTATGTACGGTTGCTGAACCGAAGATTAGTCAAGAACAGTGTTTTACTCAATTTTCAGTATGTCTCGAGTTAACACTCAACCCGTTTCAGTAAAACCTGGTAAGAGAAAAAATGTACGTACACAAAACTATAGACATAATAGATGATTATTGCCATAGAGATTTACTTATCTGTAATCTTTAGTTAATTCAGAACATTTATTTTCGGTCAGTAGATAAATTATCTTAAACCAAAGTTTATCGTACCTACCTTAGGTTCAACTCAGAACACCATCGAAGTCTTAATCTGAAAAAAAGAGATATTTTGTTCATTTCATAAAACTTACTTAGTGTTTATTTTCTTCTTAAACAGTAAATATCCTTAGCTATAAATAGTTAGAATGAATATTTGGAAGTAGTTTATCACCTATTTAAAAGAGTCACGACGCCTCATATAATCAGCTCACATGATAGTAATAGAATTCTGACGGGTACTAGATCAGGCGGAAAGAAACAATTTTGTCTACCACTGTGTTCACACTTACCTACAAAATTGAAGTTTCGTAAAAAAACAGATTGTCCAATTGCAAAATTAGCTTAGGGGTTGTGATAAAATTTCTAGTCTTTTCATTTTTAACCGGCAATAAAAGCAAACGTCCCAAGGTAATAAAAAGGTGACAACTAAAATAAACTATCGCGTTAAATAAAAAGAAATAAAATTATTCAGATTGAGCAAATAAAATAAGATTCCGAAGTGAAAAATATCTGAAAAAACCAAAAATTCAGCAGCAGAAAAAGTGGTGTGGCAAGGAAAAAAAAGGGTAAGAAAATTCAATTATTCTTTTTGATCAAATAAGACCAGTTAAAATATTGATCCATAATGATTAATGCCGCAATTGCTGTCATGCAATTTTCACTGTGCAAAAAAAAAAGAATTTTCTGCGATTTTTTTTAAAGTGCTTTAATAAGAAAAATTTATTCATTCTGTCATGCGGAAAGGGAACCAGCCCACTTTGGAGCTGTTATTCCAACAAAACTACAGAAGATACCATCTTATACACCACGTTGCCTACAAACCAAAATTCATCCAGAAGATTTGTCACCAAAAAAAGTCTGGGTGAAAGTGTCCAAAAGCGAGGTGGAAGTAAGGGTAACAGACTAGTGGAGTAGCTAAAGATATTCATTCCTATGAAAGCGAATGATACTGACCAAAAACTATTGAGATTCCCAGTCAAAGCCAGGTAAATTAAAATGTGATAGTCTCAGTTAGTTTTTTTTTGTATGTCTTGTGAAGTGGATTCTGTCGACACGTGCCCACGAAAATGCACCAAGTCGTAGTTCATCCTATAAGATTAGATAGAAACGAAGGTAGTTGGTCAAGGAAACTAACAAAAATTTTCATTTGCTAAGATAAGAGGTAGGTAGTATTTGTTGAGAAGTTATGAATTTTTGATTAAAACACATATACCATTTATACTTACCTGTTATAAGACAAAATACTAAAATTAAATTTCATTTCAACAGGCAGCCATTTGATCATCGGGGTGGCCAAAGGAAGATTAGTGATTTGTTGTGGAGGTGGGTACACCTACACGAAGAAGAAAGTGCCCATCATTCACACAAGATCACTGATCCCAAAGTCTATCCACCCCCGGAAAATAGCCGCCTGGCTTTTGTACCGATGGTATAAATGTACATGTCTATTGTGCACATATAAGCACTTCGCTGTGCAATCTTTTGTACCTACCGTACCAACTTTCATCATTGTTACATACCTACCATACACGTCAGTGGCATAGGCTTGTCACATGTGTTTGCGACGAACGTTTCAAAGCGATGTTGCTTTAATAGCATTTTATTCATCTGATGACGTGATCAGTAAAGTTTTGCAGTCCGATCGAACAGTGTGTAAATAACTCATGAAGCGGCTCATGATTATTCCTACGCGGGATCCACTCGAAGAAATCATCCCAGTTCAGGGAAAAGTACGGAAGTGTATTGATCATCGAAAAGAAGCTGAAATCACCATCATCAAGAATAAGTACAAGAGTTCATAAAAGTGTTTGTTTCTATATAAAAGAAACCAGGTATGGAATTTTAATGATTACCTTTTTATTACATTTGCTTAAGAATAGCAAAATTAACTTTTTAAATATCCTGTATGCATCCTCCCCATGTCGTACGAATGTGCCCCATGTGTTGTACGAAGGTACCCCACGGGTGGGGAGGATTCGTACAAAAATCTTATCCCATTAAAATGGCTATAACTATTTAAGCCTTTGACTTAGAAGTGTAAATTTTTTTCGTAAAGTGTAATATTATATATATTATAGATACAGTCCATTAACTCGAAGCTGCAGTGAGTAAATAAATAACTAAAAAATAAAAAGTAAAAACTGTACGAAGGGTGACCACTTCCCCCTATGTCCAAATTTTAGCACTCCAGACCTGACAGTTGTCAGACTGGAGACAGCAGGTGTAGGTGGACTATGCGTAGGATCGGCGTACGATCGTATTGTACCACCCGAGGAAGTTGCCACCCTGCTGATGCCCAAAACGATTTTGTCGTAAATGTAAAAACAATCAACAATCTTGATCCAACACTGCTCAAAATAAGAAACTAATTTTTTGAGAGGAAAGAAAACTTACAACCAAGAATAGTCGTTGTTGGACCGGAACTACACGATGTCAAGGAGTTTTACGTTTTTTGTGATGGTAACAAATACAAATGTTGCACATATGCTAAGTGTTTGGATATAATTGTTAAATTATGTTATGTTTATAAAATTGAATACTCACAAAGAAGCAAGTTAGTATGGACATTTTTAGAGCAATATTTTTTTGAAATACAGTATGAACAATTTTCATCAGTATCAAATTTGATAAGTAAACTTAAAACATAAATTTCAAAAACTAATTAAGTAAAACATATATACAAAAAAAAAATGTCAAATCTCTTCTTTTTCTTGTGTGATAAAACCTTTGTATTAGTGTTATGTATGTATATTATATTGTGCTTTATGTATAACCCCTAGATCTTAACTTAAAGTAGAAACAGTAGAATATGATAGATAGGCTAAGTCTGTAATTATCTTTAAGCTTTAGTTTTGTAAGTGATCTCATGAAATAAACACTACCGTAGCTCTTATCTCTGACTTCTTATTTTACTATGTACTGAAGTGTATGTACATAATATGAAAGATCGAATGAAAGGGCTTGGTGGCAAAACCCAATTTTATTCATCATATTCCTGCCAATCCTCCTCATATATCACTATGTTCTCAATAGACACAGTGACAGAGGTAAAGGAAAGGGCACAAGCTACACAGACCGACGACGTAGAGCTGGAGTTCGAGACTCCAAATTTTTTATTTAAAAAAACCCAATTTTATTCATCATATTCCCGCCAATCCTCCTCATATATCACTATGTTCTCAATAGACACAGTGTCAGAGGTAAAGGAAAGGGCACAAGCTACACAGACCGACGACGTAGAGCTGGAGTATACATAGAGCAAAGCATGTATATATATCTAGATGTATAGATATATATACATATAGATATATATACATAGAGCAAAGCATGAAAATTCGAACAAAAATGAGCAATCTGTTACCACCAACATTAATCCAAATTATAGCAATAATCCCATAGCTGTCAAATCCGATGTCCCTTCTTCTGAAACTGATGACGAGTCTTTAGATAATCTACTTTAAAATTTTAAAAACTTATCACTATCACTTCTTCTTAAATTGCACTCAAATACCGCCTTTTCCGGTAAGAATATTGTAGAAATACAGCAATTGATAACAGAATCGATAACTTATCCCAATTCCAAAAGTTCTGAAAGTAGAAAATTAGAAGAGGTCTTAAAAATATTTTTTTTCAGTTAAAAATCTCAAGAAAACGAAGAAGAACAATGGGACTCAAGTGTGTAGAGATCATGAAATGGAGTATGATCATGAATCTAGAAGACGATGAGAAAAATATGACTGAGAAAAATTCTTATGTTCTTAGAGAGAGTTTTGAACCATAACGAAAGTGGAAATGCGTTGCGCTCCGGCGTGGCCCAGCCCTCGCGGAAGTGATGAGTGCACGAGCTATTACATCTAAGAATGTTAAAGAAATGAGAGGAATAGTTTTATGTGATAGTGAGGAATTATGTATCACTTCTTCTTAAATTGCACTCAAATACCGCCTTTTCCCGTAAGAATATTGTAGAAATACAGCAATTGATAACAGAATCGATAACTTATCCCAATTCCAAAAGTTCTGAAAGTAGAAAATTAGAAGAGGTCTTAAAAATATTTTTTTTCAGTTAAAAATCTCAAGAAAACGAAGAAGAACAATGGGACTCAAGTGTGTAGAGATCATGAAATGGAGTATGATCATGAATCTAGAAGACGATGAGAAAAATATGACTGAGAAAAATTCTTATGTTCTTAGAGAGAGTTTTAAACCATAACGAAAGTGGAAATGCGTTGCGCTCCGGCGTGGCCCAGCCCTCGCGGAAGTGATGAGTGCACGAGCTATTACATCTAAGAATGTTAAAGAAATGAGAGGAATAGTTTTATGTGATAGTGAGGAATTATGTATCACTTCTTCTTAAATTGCACTCAAATACCGCCTTTTCCCGTAAGAATATTGTAGAAATACAGCAATTGATAACAGAATCGATAACTTATCCCAATTCCAAAAGTTCTGAAAGTAGAAAATTAGAAGAGGTCTTAAAAATATTTTTTTTCAGTTAAAAATCTCAAGAAAACGAAGAAGAACAATGGGACTCAAGTGTGTAGAGATCATGAAATGGAGTATGATCATGAATCTAGAAGACGATGAGAAAAATATGACTGAGAAAAATTCTTATGTTCTTAGAGAGAGTTTTGAACCATAACGAAAGTGGAAATGCGTTGCGCTCCGGCGTGGCCCAGCCCTCGCGGAAGTGATGAGTGCACGAGCTATTACATCTAAGAATGTTAAAGAAATGAGAGGAATAGTTTTATGTGATAGTGAGGAATTATGTATCACTTCTTCTTAAATTGTACTCAAATACCGCCTTTTCCCGTAAGAATATTGTAGAAATACAGCAATTGATAACAGAATCGATAACTTATCCCAATTCCAAAAGTTCTGAAAGTAGAAAATTAGAAGAGGTCTTAAAAATATTTTTTTTCAGTTAAAAATCTCAAGAAAACGAAGAAGAACAATGGGACTCAAGTGTGTAGAGATCATGAAATGGAGTATGATCATGAATCTAGAAGACGATGAGAAAAATATGACTGAGAAAAATTCTTATGTTCTTAGAGAGAGTTTTGAACCATAACGAAAGTGGAAATGCGTTGCGCTCCGGCGTGGCCCAGCCCTCGCGGAAGTGATGAGTGCACGAGCTATTACATCTAAGAATGTTAAAGAAATGAGAGGAATAGTTTTATGTGATAGTGAGGAATTATGTATCACTTCTTCTTAAATTGTACTCAAATACCGCCTTTTCCCGTAAGAATATTGTAGAAATACAGCAATTGATAACAGAATCGATAACTTATCCCAATTCCAAAAGTTCTGAAAGTAGAAAATTAGAAGAGGTCTTAAAAATATTTTTTTTCAGTTAAAAATCTCAAGAAAACGAAGAAGAACAATGGGACTCAAGTGTGTAGAGATCATGAAATGGAGTATGATCATGAATCTAGAAGACGATGAGAAAAATATGACTGAGAAAAATTCTTATGTTCTTAGAGAGAGTTTTAAACCATAACGAAAGTGGAAATGCGTTGCGCTCCGGCGTGGCCCAGCCCTCGCGGAAGTGATGAGTGCACGAGCTATTACATCTAAGAATGTTAAAGAAATGAGAGGAATAGTTTTATGTGATAGTGAGGAATTATGTATCACTTCTTCTTAAATTGCACTCAAATACCGCCTTTTCCCGTAAGAATATTGTAGAAATACAGCAATTGATAACAGAATCGATAACTTATCCCAATTCCAAAAGTTCTGAAAGTAGAAAATTAGAAGAGGTCTTAAAAATATTTTTTTTCAGTTAAAAATCTCAAGAAAACGAAGAAGAACAATGGGACTCAAGTGTGTAGAGATCATGAAATGGAGTATGATCATGAATCTAGAAGACGATGAGAAAAATATGACTGAGAAAAATTCTTATGTTCTTAGAGAGAGTTTTGAACCATAACGAAAGTGGAAATGCGTTGCGCTCCGGCGTGGCCCAGCCCTCGCGGAAGTGATGAGTGCACGAGCTATTACATCTAAGAATGTTAAAGAAATGAGAGGAATAGTTTTATGTGATAGTGAGGAATTATGTATCACTTCTTCTTAAATTGTACTCAAATACCGCCTTTTCCCGTAAGAATATTGTAGAAATACAGCAATTGATAACAGAATCGATAACTTATCCCAATTCCAAAAGTTCTGAAAGTAGAAAATTAGAAGAGGTCTTAAAAATATTTTTTTTCAGTTAAAAATCTCAAGAAAACGAAGAAGAACAATGGGACTCAAGTGTGTAGAGATCATGAAATGGAGTATGATCATGAATCTAGAAGACGATGAGAAAAATATGACTGAGAAAAATTCTTATGTTCTTAGAGAGAGTTTTGAACCATAACGAAAGTGGAAATGCGTTGCGCTCCGGCGTGGCCCAGCCCTCGCGGAAGTGATGAGTGCACGAGCTATTACATCTAAGAATGTTAAAGAAATGAGAGGAATAGTTTTATGTGATAGTGAGGAATTATGTATCACTTCTTCTTAAATTGCACTCAAATACCGCCTTTTCCCGTAAGAATATTGTAGAAATACAGCAATTGATAACAGAATCGATAACTTATCCCAATTCCAAAAGTTCTGAAAGTAGAAAATTAGAAGAGGTCTTAAAAATATTTTTTTTCAGTTAAAAATCTCAAGAAAACGAAGAAGAACAATGGGACTCAAGTGTGTAGAGATCATGAAATGGAGTATGATCATGAATCTAGAAGACGATGAGAAAAATATGACTGAGAAAAATTCTTATGTTCTTAAAGAGAGTTTTGAACCATAACGAAAGTGGAAATGCGTTGCGCTCCGGCGCGGCCCAGCCCTCGCGGAAGTGATGAGTGCACGAGCTATTACACCTAAGAATGTTAAAGAAATGAGAGGAATAGTTTTATGTGATAGTGAGGAATTATGTAATGATGATAAAGTAAGTAGTATTAATGAATCGTTGATTTTGGAAAGATGGGTGAATGATATTGATGAGAATAGCTTAACGAATATTATGAAATGGTTATTATGCGCGGACAAAGAGATAGATGCGGGAACAGGTATTGACCTGTTTGATAAGTTGAGATTGAATCATGAAATTGAAGCTGAGTTATATATTTGAACATATGAATTTTGAAAGGTGAGGAAGATTACTTATGGCGTACTTTTGGTGATATTAAGAAATTTATGGAATGTGAATTTATTTTGGACTAATATATTCAAAGATATTTTAAACTTTTAGCATATTTTGGTGACTAGGAGATTGATGAATGGTTTATGTCCTGGTGAAGGACTTAGTGCTAATTATGATCATCAAATAGTATCTAAATCGTTATTAAAGATACCTTATGTTAAGACATTTAAATATGGATTAAATGAAATTGAGCATAACAGTTTGTCGGATATACCAATATTAAATAAAACTTTTAGGAGTGGATTTAAACAGAGTAATTTTAATTTAGTGACTTTGCGAGGTGTGAAAATTTTGAATTTAAATAGTTATATTGAAGATGATGAATATCAAAGATATTTTGATTTCTATGATAAGATAGGACTGTTCATAGCTGGTGAAGTTACATTCAACAAATATTCCTGGTACTGGTTTTCTGATAAATGCTATCGTTTTCCATGGTATAAAACAAAGTATCTGGATCCTGGTAGCCGGCACCAAGAACCAGGAGTATATTTTATTTATCACTTTTACTGATAGAATTATACCAGGAGAAAACCTGGTAAATACTATCCTTTTCCAGATTAATGTTATCGTTTTATATGATGAAGATAGATTATCTGGAACCAGGAAGACAGGTTTTTTTTTTATTTTGTATCAGATTTTGTAATACATATTTTAACAGGAAAAATCAAGATAAATAGTACAATTTTTCTGATAAATGATATCGGTTTTCCAGATGAAGTTTAGTTTATATCAAAGAATGGTAACTGGGCATCAGGAAATTTTTTATCAGATTGTTGTAATTCACAACATTTTCTTATCATCTTCTCTTATCCCTTATCCAATTCAATCCACTTCCACTTCAAATTCCCATATTCATCATTTCCTTTTAATTACATTCAACTCTAAAGTTGTCAACAAACGATCGCTCCACTTAAACCCATTCACTTTCCCAATCCATTAAACTTCTCCAATTTCATTGCCTGCTTCATTGAAACAAAACCCAAAATTTACGGATCATTATTTTCTATTTTTCTATATCCAACAATCAATGCAATCTCTTTTCAAACCAATTAAAAGTGCATTGATCTCTACACACAGGCACACTTGTGCTTATGTGACTTTTTCAGTTTCTTCGCGTCGGGTGACGAGCCATCGATGTGACACTCTGGTTTCTAACGTCGGACGGGTCTCTACTATTTCTTTGCTATTTCGTACTATACTTAGATCGAACTATTTTGAATAATTGAATAATAGTGTATACGAAAATTTTAGTTGATTAATAAAAGAAACAAACTAACAAAACAAACGACTTTTGTTTAAACACACACTAAAAACAGACACATAAGATCCCCTTTCGAGAATCGTGCTTCTCGAAGAAAAAAAAAATAAAAAATAGCACAACAAGATCTTCTGATAGTCTGATAAATATTGCCAGGAATTTCTGGTAGAAAATATGCGATCAGAAATTAAGATAAATAAAGTTGCCATTTTTCTGTTGAACATTTTCATTTTCTTGAAAAATAGGTTTAGGTATCTGAAGTCTTGTTACTGGTACAAGGAACTAAAACTTAAATTTATTTATCAGATCTCCTGATAAATATTATCAGGAATATCTGGTAGAAAATATGTGATCATTATTAGATATGTGTTTCATTATTAGATACCAGGGCTGCCATGGTGTTCACCAACTTGCACTATCTTTTGCAACCAAGTGGACGTGAAGGAAACAAACGTTTCACAGTTCTTGACAGCCAAGAAGCTTCAATCAAAATGTTTGCTCTGGAGCAAGATTACAAAAAACATCGGAATTCATTGGCAGCAAATAACTCTCAATCTCAGACACCGTTAATATCTGTAATAGGGTCGTTGTACAAAATAGATGAAGTTCACGTTGATTTTGACAACACCCATTTCAAGTTATTTACGTTTGAACTTGCGATTGATATTTGTATAAATATATTTTTTACATTCAATATCGCCTAACTTTTGGAAATTCATCGATATATACTTTTATAAAATAGACGAAACTGCAACAAACCCAAATACACGACAACTTTTAAAGTGGCTAAAATCATCTCAAAACGAGAATTATTGAACTACTAATTGTAAGAATCATTGAACAACTAATTGTTACTACTAATGTTGAACAAAAAAATAATTATAAACCTTAACAAATAAAATTTACATAAATTGTAACTTTTTTCTTTTATTTGTTAAATATTCCGCTTTCTTCAACGTTATATGTGCTTTTCTATTCTGTTTTTGTTTTCTTTTTTTTTTTTTGCTTTGTTTTTTTTTTAGATAAGTTTGGTTGTCTGACTTCAAATAGTAAGTATAAGTAAGTATAATTAGTGATGTATCAAAAATTTAAATATAAAACATTTCCAGTGCATTCAAAATTATATTTTGCACTAGTAAATTGTATCGAAATACCGAAACATTTTTACCAGAACAAATAAATATTCCTGATACTTCTAATCAGAATAATATATTAAGCAATACTATTCTGATTGGGGGTACTAGAAAAAGCATCGATTATTCTGGTAAATTGTACCCTAGTGCGGGTACCTTTTACCAGAAAAAATATTCTTGGTAAATACTGCCTGGTATATTGTATCAGAATGCGGGTATATTCTACCAGAAAAAATAATAGAATTCCTGGTAAATACTACCATTATCCTTGTCCCAGGTACCAGGGAAATCATGATTTTTCCTGGTATATTGTAACATAATGCAGGTACATACACATTCGCTGCCGCCATAGAAAAAAATAATATTACCAGAGTGCCGAAAGAGTTTTTTTTGTGTTAACGTGATGTTTATGTGTATAATTGTTAAACTGTGTCTTTCGTTTTAAATTTGTGTTGTTTTTTATGTGTTTTAAGAGCGTGACCACCGGTGGGTCACATGGCCCCTCACACAAACTTACTTTAATGCAGTGCCACGTGACCCACCGGTGGTCACAAGCTAATTTTATAGTTTTCAATATTTATTTTTTTTTATCATATTGTTTCAGATTTTGATTATTTACAAACATTATAGATATTTCTGGTATAAACCCTAGAGTTTTTTACGGGAGGAGAGAATCTGAAATGGAAGATGAAGATTTTGAAGCTTCAGATTCGGACGAATATGTTCCATCAGATGCTGGTTCAAGCGACTCAAATTCAAATGTAATGCTAGATGACTCTGATATAGATTCTGAAGATGAACCTGACCTTCCCTCGACTTCTACAGCAGCATCTTCGAATGAGTGGGCTAGTGTTTTTTAATAGTATGTTAGTTCAAAAGATCAAAGAAATCGTAGCTGGCTCATTAGCATTTGCAATAATTAACCTGTACGATATTTATGACATTAGAGATATTATAAGTAAATTTATAGGACATGACCAGGGAAATTTAAAAATAACTGAACCATACCTCCAAAATAATTCAAGCTATCCTAGACAAAATTATAGACCTTCCCATACTAGCTATAAGAATAATAATTCTCATAACAATCCCTTTAAATCTGGTCAACACAATTCAAACACTTCAGGTATAACCATAACAGTTCCAATAACAGATACGGTCAACAAAATTTCAACAACAGGTTCAATCAAAACAATTTAGGTAACAATTCTTACCACAATCCCATTTGAGTGGCATTTGCGGAGAGTGTCAAAAGACAAACCGAAAGACGGACTCAGTGTTGGTGGCATGCAGAGGGGGGTGCGGTAGTGTGTTTCATCCCAAGTGTATCAACCTAGCTGAGTATGTTGTAGCAAAAACAACCTTCTACTAAACCATTTTTGGTTATTTTATGTGAACAGTGTCGGGAAGTGTGCACTCTATCCTTTTGTTTCGACCCTCACATAGACGAATGAGAATTGGAGAATATGAAAGAGAAACGTTGACGAATCGAAAAATATTTAGGAGAGCGGGTGTAATTACCGATCAGTATACATCTGCTCTAAATGAACTGTTTATTAAATACATTACCGCTAGAAGTGCTGATGAGCACTCATACATTACTCAACTGCAAGCTTTAACCCTTCAGAATGTTTCAATCACCATAAGTCAGGCCTCAGTTTTCAGAAATTCCCTCATTCCAGTTTGGAGACGCGAAGAATCCGATGGATGTCTATTACTATACTCTCTAGATATACAAAGACAAAAGAAGTACCTACATCACCTTGCCGAGTTACTAAGCTCCACCAACCTAGTTAGTTTTGCTACTATAGAACAAGTCAGTGATTTACCTTTAAGAAAGAATTTACGCGATCCAGAAATGGAAAGACTCATCGATAACGTTTTAACAGGCACGAACTCATACGATTTCTTTCGCGCACTCTCAGTTGATTTATCCACCTCATGGATCGATGCACGCATATTAGCAACGACAACACTTGGCGCAATTTTTAAAGTATTAAATGCTTTGTTATGGTATTTATATTTCCCCTCATTAGCACGCGATAATAGCCCAACACTTATGTATCATTTATTCTCTGCCCTGGAAATGCTAGACTCAAAAAGAACTACAGAATATATACGCGCTGTTGGATATTCGACAAGGAAAGGATATGAGTCAATTATTCAACAGTACCCAACGGACGAATACTAAGAAGAAAATTTGATTCTTTTTAGATGAACTTATACTATCTGGAAAGTAAATTATCTACCAAATCTTAAAGTTTTTTTGGGTTACCTTTGGAAGGGATGTGTGCACTCTATCCTTTTGTTTCGACCCTCACATAGACGAATGAGAATTGGAGAATATGAAAGAGAAACGTTGACGAAACGAAAAATATTTAGAAGAGCAGGCGTGATTACTGATCAATACACGTCGGCTTTAAATGAATTATTTATTAATTATATTACTGCGAGAAGTGCTGATGAACATTCATATATCACTCAATTACAAGCATTAACTTTGAAAAACGTCTCAATCAATATAAATCAAGCTTCTTTATTCAGAAATTCATTTGTTCCTGTTTGGCGACGTGAAGAATCTGATGGGTGTTTACTACTCTACGTTTTAGATGTACAACGACAGAAGAAATATTTACATCATCTTGCTGAATTATTAAGTTCTACCAATTTAGTCAGTTTTGCCACAATTGAACAAGTTAGCGAGTTACCACCTAGAAAGAATTAATATCTCTTAAACACATTGAAGAGCATATAAAGAAAAAAAAATAAAATTTCTTAGAGATCGGTTTTAAATTCGATAAAGTAATACACAGTGAAATTAAAGTGCCTAGTGGGAATTAAATTATTTCAGAAATAAAAAATACCATAGACGAAAAATTAAATAATGAAAAAGCAAAATCATATGCCAACCTCATACTGGGGTGTGATGCCAATGCCAGGCACACGGTATGGGGCAGTTCCGAAATCAATGAAAGAGGTGAGTCTTTATTTGATTTTATTATTTCTAACAACATGTCTATTTTTGTAACAAAGGCAATATCTCCACCTCCATTTTCCCGAGCACGGATACGTTTGAAGGGTGGAAAGATATGCTAGACGTTACACTAACAAACAATAATGAACAGGTCAGGTTGGAAAACTGGAAAGTATCTACACTGAGATCATTTTCCGATCACAGGTATATACTTTACGAATTAGGTCTTAACACTAAGTTAGATTTTCTTGATAAGCAAGAGACAGCCATCAGTGAACCGTCAACATCGACAGGCCGCTATAACAGGTTCGAGAGCGAGCGTTACAGCCAGCTAACGCAAACAGTATCAATAGCAAAGCCAGCACCAAGCGAGCACCCGACCGACAGCCAGTGGAAATGGACAGCATCGAGGTGGCAAGCATAACGAGCAAATGCATAACAGCATGCTATGCCCAACATCAATAAATCGACAGCCAGTGATGATTATGACTTCAGCAGCATTCAAATTATATAAGAGGAAAACGGATTGACTAGTAGACAGTGTACCAGCCAAAAGAAAGCAAGTCGGCAGCCAACAGAGTGACAAACAATAAAAAAAAAAAGAAAGTGTAGCAAGCAATTTAAAGAAAAATAAAATTCAAAAAGGATCTCTGTTCAAAATCTCTATCGGAAATTTCAGGAGACATCATTTTTATTATTTTAGTATAAAAACAATTTTTTTTATTATAAAATAAAATGGCATGCCGATCCGAGTGTCTTATCCTAGCTGATGTTAACTTAGTTCTTATTCATTACAGTCTTTGTGTAGTGTAGAGTTTTTTATTGTCTTTCGTTCCTGTCTGTAAAGGATTTTGTTGTGTAGTTTGTAGTGATAGACGTTTTTCTTCTAAAGAACGAACATCATAGTGAACAATAAATACAACATTTTTATAAATTAAAGTATAAAAACCAATATGTTGTAGCGACCAAGTTATTACTGACTATAGCGACTGACTCACTAACTCGTCAATAAAAACACAGCACTACAAAATCATCTTTGTTCAGCGAATGTGTTCATCTACGACAGCCATCTTGAATATCAGTGAACGATTTCATGGGATGTCGCCATTATGCTAAACGAGCTGTCATTTCATCACTGATTGATCTTTTGTCCTTTTTTTCTTTTTTGGACGTGACACGAGCAGGCAGCAGCAGGTGTTGTTTCGTGATCATAAATAATTTCTAACTATTTTGTAAAGTTTAATTAAGTAAATTGAATTAGTTTTTTTAATAAAACATTTGTTGTAAATTAAAACAAAGTGTTTTACAATGTGAAGAAAAAAATATTTGCATTAAGAATTTAAGGATAAATATTTTACCAAACAACATAACAAAAAAACAGGAGGTTTGTTATATTCAAGATACCATAACACATCATTCAAATTGAAAAGAGCGGGTACTCTCGAAAGTTTCAAAATCACTGATAGCCCTAAAGAAGACTTGTTGTGCCCTCAATCCAAGAGACCACACACAGTTCCCACAATTTCACAAATCGTATCGATTATGACCAAGTGTTCCGCATGTGTCATGTATTGTTATACAATCATTACAACGGCAATCGGAATATGTCAACTAAACAAAGACAATAATACAGAGATCATATTGCAAACAAAGGCAATACTGATTGACTGACCTATCGCCGTAGTGCAACTATGTCATATGTTGATGTTGCACTATTGTATTGTTAAACAAGTAAACTGTGTCAAGCGAATGGGAATAGAATGCGTGGTTGACCTTGAGGAGGCGACGATCTAGGCAATAGAAGAGGTGGAAAAGAAGAAAAAAGAAAAGAAATTAAGAAAATGGAATCAATGAATGAAGTAAATGTTTTGACGTCGACCGGAGCGGCAATGGATGCTGGTTCGGCGACTTTGTCTAGAAAAATGGAGGAGATTAAGATTACTGATACATCTGAGTTAGAGAATGTTGTTACTGAAGAATCTAAAGTTGAAGAAAAGAAATTGACTAATGCGGAGAATACGGTGTTAGTGCGTAATGATTATTTAGTTGTTAAATCGATGACAATGGTTACGAAACCTTACGACTTTGATTTTTTAAAAATGATAACACAAACTGAATTAACATCTGCTTGTACATTTACTGATTTTAATTGGTCACCATTAATCCTACCTATATTACATAAGTTTAAATTTGAAAGTAAAAACTCGTCATCTACTTCATCTTCTTCATCTTCATAATCAATATAGTTCATATTTTTATTCACATAATTTCTATTCGTAAAACGGTTCTTATATGAACTTTTATTAAAACTACCTGTACTATTGTAGCGTCTCTGTCTTTTACATGCATTTGCCAAATGACCCCACTGCTGGCAATTATAACATTGTATTTGCGGTAAATTACTACGATCAAATTGCTGTCCACTATTACATTGTTGCCTGTTTTTGCTGCTGTTGCTGTTGTCACTCGTAACTGGCCCTCTTGTTCCTCTTACATTTCGGTGTTGGTAACGGATATTTTGCTCTTTGTTAATCCAATTTTGCTTTGATTGTTGTGTCGAACTTGTCTGGATCCAATTTTGGTTTGATGATGATGTCGAACTTGACTGGATAGCCCTTACATCTTTTGTTGTCATTTCCATCAAAAGCGCGGCTTCGCAAATGTGCGTAAATTTTTTTGTCAGAGGCATGTCGATTAACTTTTTTTGAATTTGCTCGTCTTTGATCGACCAAATGAGTTTGTCACAAAGTGCTTGGTCTAAAAAACTATCAAACTCACATGTTTCCGCTAACATTTTAAGTTCTATTATGAAATCAGTTCAGTTCAGTCCGCCGACAAGTGCGGATGTGTCATATAAACAACCTTGTCTCATTCAAAAAGTCTTATACACAAAAAGTTTTCTATTTTTATTGTCTTTATTTTAAAGTTTTATTTTCCAATATGGATGTCCAATGTTCGGAATGTAATTTCATAACTTCTAAAAGTGATTTGATTTTTTGCGGTGTTTGTCATTCTGGTTTTCATTTCAAATGTACTAAAATAAGTGAAACCATACGAGCTATGCTTGAATCAAACGAAAATATTTTTTGGAAGTGCAATACATGCAGAAACATTTCGCTCTTTAGTTGCATACCAAAAATCAAAGAGCTTTATCGTTTCTTTGTTGACAATAAATCTGAGTTCAATAAACTTCTAAATCCCTCTTACGTTTCGAACCGGTTTAAAATGACTCTTTAACAATTTTGTTAACTCTTCATAAGAATAATCCGTTGCATGTTTTGGCGATAAAATTTTCTTCGTTTTTTCATAAAAATCCTTGCCTGCTATACTAATTAGATATGAAACCTTTCTTCTCTTACTAATGTCTAAGACATTCTCTACTGATTCAGACAGAATAAAAACTAACATCACATCATATTGCAAATCGGACCAAAGCATTAAATTTCACTCTAAAAACAGCCAAGATTAAGGGTCTCTTGAACATAAATTCTATTGACAAGATGAATACTGTATGGAATCAATTTCCTAAATTAAAATGTTTTGTATTCTATTTAATCTTCTCGAAGAGAACTATTGAAAATGTTTTTTCTTCTGCTCTGATGTTGCTTTCGCAATCCGCAATGGTGACCATAACATGCATGGTTAAATTTATTGAAACAAACCAATTATTTGGAAAGAGACAAACTCCTTCATGAATGAACTAAATTCACTTAAAAATGAGCTAGGATCTCTTTGGGTATATCTTAGAGTCCTTAGACATGGTAATCTCTCATTAGCAGCCTTAAAGTTTCCTAAATTGGCAAGAGCTTCGATCGAGTACTGCAAGAAATTTATAAATGATTCAGCTTCGTTTCCTCAAAGTGCGATTCCGCAATATCCTGTAGCTCAGGGCTTAGTTCAAGAAGCATGGTTGAAGTTAGATCCTTTTTTTTGCAGATAAAAGGTGTGAAGGGATTGCACCAGCGCTCACTTAACAAATTGTCGCAACAAAAACAATTAATAGGGTATTTGTTATGGCAACGCCAAGTCATCAGACTTATGTTTAATGATCGTGGTATCAATTCGTAGAAAAAGACCATTTAATATGTCTTTGCGTGAAGTGATATTTATTAAAGATAAATAATCCACTTCTGCTACGATTGATATTTACAATTCTTTCACAACGTTGACCGGATAGCTATTATAAACATCCGTCAAGTGTTAGAATTTCACGACGCACTCAAAGATCGTGGGATTGTAAATAATAATCATCTCAAAGATTATTAATCCAAATATCCAACCTAATGATCTGAGTCATAAACATTCTCGATTGCCATAGCATCGTACCATTTGTGTCGAACCGTTTGTGTGCAGCATCTATGTGTATATAAATATGTATATATTCATATGATGCCATGCACACAGAACCTTTTAGATAAGATGAGCTTGGAGTGGGGTTGCTTGGCTGGGATAATCATTGATGACGAACATAAAGTCAGTCCCCAAAAAGCAACTAGTTCGTTCGGTTATTATTTCCAAGCATAACATATTCAACCTCCTTGATAATTTGATGACATTTTCCCCTGTGCACAAGCTATAGACAATAACAAGATACACAAAATACTTATTGACACTTTAGTGCACAGGTATTTTGTATACAAATTCAAAGGGTCGCTGGCTTAAGGCTTATGGCAGTAAATTGTGCATCATAAGCAGGCTAGCCCAAACCCATTGAAAGTGCATGGTATGGTCAAATGCTGATTGTGCATATTTGGGGAAAATCGATAGAACGTTATCGATTATCCAAGTATGGTTGGATACCAACAAAGTAAACCAATTATGTATAAATAGACAGAATAAAAAGTTATTACTTCACTTCAGATTCTGAAGCCAAACAAGTCTAATCGTGTATCTTTATATAGCAACTCCCTGGAGGTTCGATTAGTTGCCGTTAATACTCAGACGCCCTACAGAGCAATATTGCTTTTGGGTCAATCTTTATTTGGCTACTCGCCGGAGAAAGTCTGTGTACTAAACAAAACTATAAGAACCTGGCTGGCGAACATTACAAAGGAAGGAAATTTAAGGACAATTTTCGCAAGAAGACAAAGATATAGCTTCTATGTTTGGTATAGACATATCAAAATGGGAAGCTACAGACAAAATGAAGAGGAATTTACTGATAGATGAAGATTCTAATACATCACAATTAGAATTCTTCATTAATCAATTAAAGGAGAAAAATAAGTAAAATTTACTTGGTTTTAAATCTTAAGTTTAAGCAAAATTTTAAACATAATATATTTGAGTATTCAATTCATTTTTTTCATAAGAATTTTTAATTTCTTATAAACTATTTCTTAAGTTTTCTGATCATCATTATTATATTTTTAATGGAGACAGTCTTAAATGTACGTACCAATGTTCGGAGACTAAGAAGAACCAAGCCTCATGAGCTGATGGTCTAAAAGCGATGGGAAAGTATTAAATCATCAAACTTCCCAAAATGTGAACTAAAAATTGAGAAACTAAAATCACTTGTCGATCTTTTATAGATTGGTCATGATTCTAGGTGGTTTTAGTGCGGTAGAAGTCCCACACTACTTGATACCGAATATTATCAAGTCTTTTGAAGATTTCCACCTACCGAAAGAAAAAAAAAATTATTATATTTTTACTTTTTAATAAATAGTGAAGTTGTGGTTTTTATTAATTTCATTTACTATAACAACAGACTGTACGAAAAGTCTGAAGATTGTTGATTAAATAATTCTTATAACTTATAATGGTTTCTTGCTTTTAATGTGTGCGAGATATAAAATGCAATCGAAACAGCATTAAATTCATTAATAGAAAATAATAATAAACAAAATATAATAAATAATGACATTCAAACATTATTAAAACAACAAACTTCAGGTATTTATAAAACCTAAGAAACTTATTTAGAGCTCAATAATATTAATAGAAGCATTAATGCAGCAAAAGGTAATATATTTATGTCAGAATCTTTAAATATGAAAGATATTTAGGAAGTTATTAAACACGAAACAATTAATTTACCTTTAATAAATATTTTAGAATCAAGTAAAATCTTTACAGTTTTCACTAAGGAATTGGTTGTATTGATATATAAATACACTGTGATTAAAGAAAAATGCATTAATAAAGACTTATTCATTTTAGGTAATATAAAAGGAAAACCTATCATTGATAACAGTATTGCAGAATGTAATGGTACACTTATAAAAGATTAAGAAATTGTCAATTATTTTTAAGTAACAAAATTTGTGAACTAAATCAAGATCAAGATTCTTGTACAATAAATATATTAAGTAATATAAATTCTAAATGTAAATTTTTACAAGAAAATAATCAACAATTATATAATATTAAAGACGGAATAATTATATTAACTGGTAAAAATCAAGTTAATAACGAACCTATTAAAGGTAATAGTATTGTAACTTTTACAGAAGATGTTGAAATAAATAATAAAAAATATGAGAATATTAATCAAACTATTCAAAATATTATAATCAATAAAAATATCGCAGACATTGAGATTGAATCATATGTAAAATCAAATACTAAACATGCTTTTGATAATATAGACATTATTTATTATTTATTATTTATTATTTATTATTATTATTATTATTTATTGTACTCCGTAGATAAATCTACGAAGTAGAGACACATATAAGCACTAGCAGCTTAGGCTATCGGCTTGAACAACAAAAGAGAAATAGACTAATACATGACAGAGTGATACACAACAGAAGAAAGACAGAACAGAGAACAGATGCCAACAGCACATGGATAGCACATGAACGGTCCTCCATCCAAGTACTAACCACGCGCAATGATGCTTGATTTCGCTGATCTATTGGGAAGCGATGCGATAATATAGACATTATTAAACCCTTTGTAATCCCATATGACATTCAATACAATACATGTAATAATAAACATATTAATATTTTTGTTAATCTTATTTCTATTTGTAAGCAAAAAAAAGTTGATTCTTAAGAGAAACCATAAAGCACAAAATTGTACGGGCTGCCAGTACTACATACTCGTTTATATCTAAGTATTAGTATTTATCTTATTCTGTTTTAATATATGTATTCATTCAGCACAATCTTCGATTGTGCTTTATTCTCAGTTCAGTCTGTTGAACGAAGTATATTAGGTCGGACGTGATAAATAAAGAAGTAAACTAAAATTGAATTGTCCGACTTTTATTGATGTACAAAGACAAAAGAATTTCAGGTAACATCCTTACAAAATCAGAAGTGGCATTGTTACCCACCCCTTAATAAAGAAAGTTTATCGCGAAAAAAAAAAAGAAAGAAAGTCTACCTCGACAGTCAATCGAATCGAACGCGCAGTGTGTACGTGCGCGTCCTAAAAAGAAAAAAAACAACAAGCAAAAAACAAGAAACTAGTTCGAACGAGTGCCTTGTGTCTGTATGTGCGCGCACTGAAAAATAACCCATCACGAAAAAAAAAAAAGAAAATTTAACAATAAAAAAAAAAAAAACCCTAAAGCAACCCCTATTCTTAGTCGACAAATCGTGTGTATCTACGTGTTACGTGAACAAAGTATTATATGGATAACATGGATACATCCAACGCCGATAAATACAAAAAATACACAGCTACGCAGCTGCGGTCGTGGTTGGAGAGGTTAAACCAAAAAACAACGGGTACAAAAGCCGAGTTGATTTTAAGGCTGTTGTCGTTGCCAGACACAGTGCGCGGCAAATATTCATCGCCAAAAAAAGTGATGCAGCTGGGCGGCGATGACGACAATGACGACGCACATTCCGACATATTTCTGGATAGCGTTAACGAGTTGACGCAACAGACGACAAAAAGGAATAACGAAAAAGAAAGTACACGTATTGAAGTTGGACAGAAAAAAAATGATGAGAGACAAACGAAAGAAAAGAAAAAAAAACGAGCGACAAATTGACGAAGAGAATGCTGATGATGAGAATGCTGATGACGCGCTTAATAATGAGAGTTCAGAAACAGATATCGACCAATCAAAGATGAATCGTGTACAACAAAAGAAATCCAAGACTCAGTCGTCCGAAACGCCCTCGAAGACCACCAGAACAAGAACCAGATATGAGAATCCCGAACTGCGAAGCAATGAGACATTGAATGAACTCGCGAATAATGTCGATAAGAGGGCAGTAGGAGGACTGGAGCTGGGTGGTGTGAATGAAGGGGACGAACCTTACTGCCTTCCGACGGTCTCACATCACAGATCAGGAACCCCGAATCCAAACCAGATTGAAAGCGCAGGAGCAGCCTTCATGGAGGAAGAAGATTCTACCGACACTGAGGACACTGGTTATCCTGCTAGGTTAGGAAAGTTAAGGACTGTGGTGCATGATCGGAGACTTATCATTAAATTGGGTAATAAGTACACCCACTTTCACAGAAATGATGTTCTCCAAGTGATTAAAGATATTTCTGAATTCTATCAGACTTTTTCAATATCCATTGATTTGGAAGGACCGACTACATCTGGACAATTGACGCTAGTGCCATCATTGGATATTTTGAACAGAGCTTCATCGACAGATTTGCCACCTTCGACATCCTTTATGTCAGCTGAATCCGAGGAGAGACATCTAGAGACAAGAAAAGGTATAGAGCATTATACTCAGACTCCTTCGGACAGCTCAATCGTCCCGAATATGACTGCATTGGATGAGTTCATACAGTACGGGGTAAAACTTGTGCCAAAGAAGTATGCTCCTCCCCGAGTAATCACAATCCAAACTAAGGGATTTTCGTGCGAGGATCTCAATCATTATGTAAAAGAAAATGAATGCCTTAAGCTAATGAATGTTTAAGTTAATATTGATACTACACTTCTTACTTATCACAAACTCCTCGACACAAGTCGTAGTTACAGTTATTGTTAGAGTCACTTTAAAGTATTTTAAGCATTTGAATAAATAAAGGCATATGCCCTAAAAAATGTTTTTTTTTATTTTAAATCCTTCGATCAGAAGATTAATTGGCGATCTTGCCAGGAGTTGTATTAAATTATAACTTTTGTGAGACCAACCTTGGAAACAAGAAACAAAGTGCGACATAAGGAACTTCTTCAAATCAAAGTACATAGTACGTAAGTAGAGTGAAACTTTATGCCACAAAAAATTCACATAGTGAAATAAACAGTGAAATTATTCGGACAACAAAATATCTACATGTGCATAGATAAAATAGAAGAGTAAATTTCGTGTATATTGATTGACGATATTTAAATAAATCAATTACGTAAAAACTTTATGAAAAGATATAATTAATCACAAAGACAATCTCTACATATGTATAGAGACAAAATAGTGAAATATATCGCAAAGTTACGATTGTCAAAGAAAATAAATCAAGTACACAAGATGGAAGATCAAATTGCAACATTAATGTCAGGATTGGACATATTGGAAAAAGACAACGTAGCCTTAAAACATATTGCTATAAGTCATGAGCAAAAAGCAACAGAGCTAAACCAAGAAATTAACAGACTAAGGAATGTCGGTGCCACAGTTAGCCCAGTACTTCTGAGACCTATACAAACACAGTACACAAATGCAAACGAAATACAACTAGATGCATTTAAAAGTCTACAAGTCTTCAACGGCTAAGGAAACACATATAGAGTGTGGCAAGAAGAAGCATCAAGGTAAATGAAGAGTATAGAAAATTTTCAAACTCACCCTAAGTATGCAGCAGCACTGACGATAGTGATGTGAAGGGATCGCACCAGCGACCACTTAACTAATTGCCGCCAAACAATTAAGAATACATTCAACCTGCTTCGATACTTAAATATAAATAAATTTATAATTTATAATAATAAATAAATAGGAATAATAAAAAATATATGAAAACACTTCAAACTCTGAAGCCAACGAAGTCGATTCTTTTACTTAGCAACTCGCTGGAGGTTCGATTAAGTTAAATTCAGTAGTTCAGACGCCCTACAGAGCTATCCGCTTTTGGGTTAAGGTATACTTGGCTACTCGCCGGACCAAGTCTGCTCTACGGAAACAACACATACACTGAACCTCCACGACTCATAATCAGGGGTACAAACATTACAGTGAAATCAAAGATACGAGACAGCGGCTACAATATTGTCAAATCATTACACAATATTCAACTTTGAAGCGCTACAAAATAGACGATTACACGTTCGGCAATCAAGAACCTCTTTATATACCGTAACATGGGGTTACTTTGCCCCAGCAGGGGTAACTTTGCGCCACTGACGAAAAGAGTTAGTTTCTTGATTCACGATCAGACATGTTATATTCTCTATATGGAAGCTACTGTAATATACACACACACATATATACATCTGCCACGTGTTGCAACGGACCATCTACCGGCAGTTTGTGAGAAGCAGTTGACCTGTGAAGTTGAGGTAGGAAATTCGTGTTTTTTTTTTGTATAGCTTGGCGAAAAGTGTTGGCAGAATGGAAGGGCACTCCCGACGGTAAGCGTCATACAAACATTCAAAAGGAAAACTTTCCACCATTATTGGCAAAAATGATGAAAATAATTGACGAAAACGCTGAAGCTAATTTAAAATCTAGTTTTAAGAAATGCGGAATATTTCCTCTGAATGTCGAAGCAGTTTTAAGCCGTATTCCAAGAAGTACTTGCAATGAAAGTGCAGTGCAGTCAGCTGTTGTGCCCTGCATTTGGATGACTTGACACAACCTGAGTTGAACTCACTCAAGCCATTGCACTGTGTCGAAACTATATTGCTGTCCCATGCAAAAGCATACACAGCAATGTTGTTCACCTTTGCAATTGGCACAAGAGGTAAACAACCGGGAAGTGCTAAGTCTGCATTTGACAGTGCATGACCCAACTTGGGAACTTGACGAATGTCGAGGTTGACTAGTGAGTCTTGTGAATGAAGTTAAAGTGTTCGGACGTGTTTACACATAACATTTGGCGCAGTCGATAAGCGATCATACGCGATTGAATAAAAAAAAATACAATACAATACGGTTAAGCTTGCTCATATGAGTTTATAATAGTTTATAAAATTAAAAAAAAAAAAAAAAAAAAAAAAAAAATTAACAAACGAGACCTCTAAACACAAAAAAAGCTTTAACAAAGCTCACATTTATATGAGACTGACAGTTACAAAGCACATAAGTCTTATAATTCTTATAAATTACCTTGCAAGTATATACTTAACATGGCTACAGTAATCCTCAGAAATCATACTGACCCAACAAAAAGAACTCCCGTAACCGATTTTCCCATCGCTACTGAATCCACTCCCGAGTATCCCTCCACTTGGTTCGCCATTCACAAATCCAAACCAACCATCACTTTACCACCTCTCATTCCCAATTTCAATCATCTCTATTACACCGTTTACAATCAATTCCGGACAGGCCGGCCTGAAGTAAGGGCTGCTTGTTTATTTGTCTTTCAGGCTTTCACTGATGTTCCAGCTCAATTGATGAAAGATTGGATGTCTTTTGATAACGTCATAGGCGCCAAAGATGATATGATTAGCTTAACCAATTTGGTGGACTTTAAACATGACGGCAAAGAAGTTCAAGTTCTTAGCAATCCAACCGAACCAACTACTGAAGAAATTAAATGCTTGATTGTCTCAGTTTGCGGCGTTTTTCGCTTGATCCAAATCAACAGACAACAATATGCAGAGACCGTCGCCATCAATATCAAGAATCTTTTATCAATTCAAAGCTTTCAAGAGTTTGATTTTGTCGCTCTCCAACAATTCTGCAAAAGCTGGCAATCGTATAGGCCTTACGTTCAACTTATGGCAACTGTGGACATGTATTTAAACGAGTTTCCTCACCATGAATACTCTCAAGCCCGAATAGGTACCATTGTCTCTCGGTTTAAAGATTGCTCAGTCCTAGTTGCAACAAAAACTATATTGAGTCAATTGGGTTTGAATTTCTTAGAGTTTAGCAGATGGATTTGGACTAGCCGTTGTGCTGACCAATTCATTCGAGTCATTAAAGCAGGAGAGGGTGTGGACGATCCGAGATAAACAATCAGGATTACACCCTGAACTCTCCCCTATTATCTTTTATGTCTCGTAACAACAACCCAAAAGATTTGTTGAATTACGGGGCTATCATGCTAGACACATTAGTGATAACCTGGATCTTAAACGCTGGGACAGCTTATGAACTTAGGGCCCTTAAAGAGAAATTCAATCTAGAAGCCATCAAGTCTGAAGATATCACTATAGGAGTTGTATATCAATCTAACACTTTTGGAACTATTTACATCAGTCACGGAGTACTATACATCCCTAAGATTAAAATGATTTGGGACAGGAACATGCTTTTAATGTTCAAAGATACTGCAACAGCTAGGTTCCACACCTTGTTTGCAATATATCATCGGCAATTTCATCGCTATCATGTTAGACATTATGAGATAATCACGCAATTATATAGTCTTGGTGACAAGCTGCTTTTACATGACACTGAATCCGCTTATGAATCCATCGGAATTTTAGAACCTCTTGCTTCATTACGACTATCTGAATTAGCAAATGCACACAGGCCTTTAATACCAGCATTTCCACACTTTCGAGAGCATATTGAAAATAAGGTATCTGAATTATCTCGGATAAATCCTGTTGTGAAGGCTTTCTTTCATTTAGTAAATGACTTAGATGACAAGAGAACATTGCTAACTGTTTACGGTTCCTTTAGACATTGGGGCCATCCTTTTATAGATTATTTGACAGGTCTCAAATCATTATATAAAAATGTAACATCAAGAGAACATCCGATAGATGAAGAATACGCAGAGGTCTTAGCATCAGATTTGGCATTTAAGATATTAAGGAAAGAATTTAGATCTAAATTTAAGTGGTTTGTAGATAATACAAAGTTACCTGATTCTAGTCCACTAAAGGATCATGTCAGGAACAATACATGGCCATCTATTGATGTTTTGCTTTCTCATCCCCCGACTTGGCACAAATTGCCTCTCATGAAAGTATGGGAGATTCCCGAGGTAGTGGACCCTGCTATCATATATTCGGATAAAACACATTCGATCCAAAAATCGGAACTTATTAGACACTTGGTAACTAAGCCATATAATGCCATTCCCACTACGAAGGTATTAGATACGCTACTAAAAACTCCTAGTACTAACTGGCCAGAATTTCTAAGAGATATAAACGACAACGGTCTATGTGAGGATAGTTTGATAATCGGATTAAAGGCGAAAGAAAGGGAAATTAAATGGAAAGGGAGATTTTTTGCTCTAATGAGTTGGTCATTAAGAGAGTACTTTGTATTTACAGAATATTTAATTAAAAAGAATATCATTCCGTTGTTCAAAGGACTTACCATGGCAGATGATCAAACCACTTTATTGAAGAAAATGCTACAAAACACGTACGGACAAGGATCTAATACCTATGACAGGATAACAATAGCCAACCATATAGATTATGAAAAGTGGAACAATTTTCAGAGGAAAGAGTCAACCGGACCGGTCTTTACTGTCATCGGCCAGTTTTTTGGACTTCCACACTTGTTCGCACGAACTCATGAGTTCTTCAATGATTCTTTGATTTATTATAGGGACCGGCCAGATCTCATGTGTGTCCGAGACGGTAGGATCGAAAATAGAAATCCAGATAACCTGGTCTGCTGGCAAGGACAGGCTGGTGGTTTTGAAGGATTAAGACAAAAAGGGTGGAGTGTTCTAAATCTGTTATGTATAGATCGAGAGTCAAAGATTAGAAACACAGAAGTCAAGACCTTAGCACAGGGTGACAATCAGGTCATATGCACTCAATACTCTGTGAACCCTCACAAATCAGAAGAAGATCTAAAGAAGAACATCTCTAAAATAATCAGAAATAATAGTGTGATCATGGACAATATTAGGAAATCCACAGAAAAAATAGGTTTGAAAATAAATGAAGACGAAACACTCCAATCCGCTGATATGTTGATCTACGGAAAGATAATCGTATATCGAGGAAATATAACTTGCTTGGAAGAGAAAAGATACTCTCGAATTACATGTACAACAAATGATCAACTACCATCTTTAGGAAATATCCTCTCCACAGTCTCAACTAACTGCCTTACAGTGGCACATTATTCCAAAAGCCCGTTGAATGCAATAGTAAGCTACAACTGGTTAGGGAACTTTGCTTTAACCATTTTGATGAAACATAACCCAGCTTTGAGATGTTGTCCTGAAAAACTGGTGAGTGATCGAAAAGTATACAACTCTGACGAATTTAAGATGGCCGCCTTGTACATAGACCCTTCAATAGGTGGTATCTCGGGGATGTCATTGACCAGATTTCATTTGCGAATGTTCCCTGATCCAGTGACTGAGTCACTGACATTTTGGAAGATTGTATCTAGTCAGACTAGTTCCTCCGTGGTCAAACGGATATCCATTAACGTTGGTAATCCCAGAATTTTGTCTTATACAAGAAGACACTTTTCCAAGTTATTAGAGGATCCATCTTCATTAAACCTACCGAAAGGCCTTAGCGCTCAGAATCTCATAAAGAGTGAGATCAAAAGTGCTCTGTTGAGACAACCAAGCTTAATTAAACATGAGATCATTAAAGAAGCTGTGCAGTATGTAGGGATGTCTGAAGATTCCTTTTTGCAATTCTTAGAAAGCATTACCCCTTGCTTTCCTAGATTCGTAAGTGAATTTAGATCTTCCAGTTTTTTTGGCCTAACGGACTCAGTACTCGGACTATTTGAGAATTCTAAAACTATCAGAAATTTATTCAAGGCAAGATTTAGGGAAAAGGTGGATGAGGCTATCGTAAAATGTGAATTAAGCTCTTTGGAATGTTTAATCAGAACATGCAAAGGGAGATCCGGCAGTATGTGGACTTGCTCTTCGACACATGCAGACAAATTAAGGAGAAAATCCTGGGGAACGGAGATCATAGGTACTACGGTGCCACATCCTGCAGAGATGCTTCAGAAATGGACTACAGGAGGAATAAATTGTAATTTATGTTCATCTTCTCCTCCTTATAATATCCATCTTATTGGGTTGATTCCGAAGGGTATTCATAATCCTGATGACACTAGAGGTCCCTATCATCCTTACCTCGGATCATCTACCCGAGAAAACACAAGTTTGATCCAATCATGGGAGAAGGATTCTGATGTAACATTCATAAGGAAGGCCTCAAATATGAGAAGGGCTTTCCATTGGTTTGTAGAACCAGACAGTAATTTAGGTTTGACAATAAGGAAGAACCTAGAGAGCTTGACAGGTGAAGATGCAGGTCAGACAATCGCTGGATTTAAACGTACAGGATCAGCTCTACACAGATACGGTTGCAGTAGAGTATCATCAGGAGGGTATATCGCAAATAGTTCAGTGTACGGCTCTAGAATGATTATATCCACCGACAATTTTCAATTATTAGGCGACACTAACTATGATTTTATGTACCAGCCCCTGATGTTGTATGCACAGCAAACCATGGGAGAGCTGCACCAAGAATCAGATGCTGCCGGAACTTATCATTTTCATGTCTCCTGTCTACAGTGTCTTAGACCAATTAGTGAACCGAATTTAGACAGCGAGAACACATTCGAGTTTCGAGATATGAGCGAGAGTTTAAAGAAATGGAAGCCAGAAACAACAGCCTGGATGAAAACTGCGGTGAGTGTCAATATACCATCTGGTGACTGGAGCCGAGTGACGTTGCGTGACCAATCTAGAGAGATAGGGTCACTTCATGGCCTAATGTTCGGTAATTTGAGCCAAAGTTACTCTGATACAAATCTGTTAGACAATCTTTTCCCTGTCGGGATTCGATCAAAACTTCAGGGAGACTCTTATATGAACGGATTGAGAGATGGACTTTATCGAGCAGCGTTGATTGATTCTATTCATAGAAGAATCTTTTATAAGACAGGAGATTATCCCGCTATTATTAGATCATGTTACCTGGCACAAGTCCAAAAAATCTCTCAACATGGACCGTTTTTGTCTTTTACCCAATCTGACAATTTTTTGAAAGTATTGAACTCACATGCCCATAGAATACCTCCGTCTTATCCTTTGAATAAGAAAGATTTAGGATCTTTAGTTCAATCTTATTTGGTTAGTTATTCATATATGTCATGGAATGATCATATCATTAGCAACATCCCTCCTATGTGGATTTTTGCGGATTTTGTGAGTGTACAGCTGTCCGGGTTGATGATCATTGCTTACCACATGATGCAGGCGTTGAGATCGAGATCTATGAATCATATTCATGAAAAAGCGAAATCATTAGGAGATATATTATCAGCCTTAAGAATGGGCGACATACAAGAAGAAGTCCAGTCTTTAGTCAACACAAGTGGTCGAATTTATCTTTGTCCTCAAGAAGTTAGACATGCAGTAAAATATCGAGAACCTGATATGTTGCGTACGGAAGATGAAACTGAAGAGATCATATTTGGTGCCACCACAAAATACGCTGTGAATTGGAAGACTGTTGACTACGGCTTATATCCGCAAGAGCCTCCAGTGATCATGGTTCCCAGACACCAGAATCCTCTTATCTCTGGCTTGAGAATACCACAAATTGCCACCGGAGCCTTTCTTAAAATGGACTCAATATTACATGATTTGCATTTAAGGGTGGATGACATACTGTGTGCCGGGGATGGATCAGGAGGTATTAGTTCTCTGCTGTTGAGGACTTACGAATCTTCAAGATTGATATTCAACAGTTTACTCAACATGGAGGATGTAGAACTAAACGGCACTTTACCTCGACCTCCAAGTGCCATAGATTTTATGCCTAGCTGGATTAAACAAAGGTGTGTAAACTTGCATAATGTTTGGGAGTTACCTCAAGATCTAACATCTCAGAATACTTGGAATGGATTCCAATCTTTAAAACTCAAACATGGGTTGCGATTAAATTTGGCAGTGTTTGATATGGAAGTGCAGTCTGAACACAGTGCAAACTTAATAGACGACAAGCTCGTGTCTTCTATCCCGAGTCTATTAGAAGTGGAGTCTACCCTAATCATAAAGACTTATTTGAAAAGACTGATGTCTGCTAACGGTCTCTTAACGACTCTGGGTTCTTTATTCCATATGGTTTCTCTTGCTCAAACTGATATAAGTAGCTCGCAAACATCAGAGGTGTATATAATATTTCAAAGATTAAGATCCGGAGAATCCATTCGCTTGTATCCGGATTGGGGATGTGTCCATGAATTTGCCATGACAGCCCACTGTATGCAATCTCAATTGTCTGAATTTAATCGTGCCAAAAAGGTGGCTAGGACGAACATAGTTAAAGGAATTCCTTCCATGTTCTTGCCAGATCCTTTTGAGGATTTGACATCTTTTTGAGTCCCAATGTGATCACTTTTTTTTTATTACTGTCTAGAAAGGTAATTTCTTTTGAGACAGCATAAATAAAAAAAAAACTACAAACAACTAAACTAAACAATCTATCGTCTTTAAGGAGAGTGTAGTGAATTGAAAAGACGAAAAAATACAAAACAAAAACAAATCAGTGAGTAATATTTAAAAGACAATTAAAAAAAAAAAAAAAAAACAAATCAGTGAGTAATAATTGAAAAGACTTGAGAAAAAAAAAAAAGAAGGAAAAAGAAAGACAATATATGTGAATGATACCAACGACCAACGTGCAATAAAGGAAACAGGTAAGTATAGCTTTTAAAATTTTTATTTGTTTTGTTTATTTGTTGGCAGTATAAATTATGTCTATAATAATTCTAACGCACTGAAAAGTTTGAATATTTTTGTTTTGTATACCTACCTTGAAATTGTTAATGGCTGAAAGTGATATCGAAAGTAGACTAAACGAGCTAATAGAAGAAAACGAACACTTAAAAAGCCAGAGAAAAGAGCAAAAAAGGCAAATAAAGGAAGTCAACGATTGCTTATTGTTTGAACTTAAGAGCATTTTAAAGCCTGAAGTTTACCAGCTGGTGAGGCAAAATATAAGTTCGCAGTGGGGTCAGAACACGCGTGTTGAAACGACAGACGCGATTCTGACAGAATACATCAAAGCGGTACACGATTTTCAAGTAAGACACGCCAAGGAAGGCACACTTCTAAAAAAGCAGCTAGAAAAAAGTGAACAGTTGCGAAAGGAGGCAGAAAAACAGTTACTTAAAACTGCAGAAGAAGCCGACCAACAGGTAAACGAACTAGTGAGCGAGCTAGATAAAAGTTTATCCGCCCAAAAGGATTTAAGAGAAAAAATTAAATATTCTCCAAATCCTAGTTGCCAAAAAGAATTATTGCCATCCCTCACTATATCGTCACCTATCACACCATTAGCAAAAACAAAAATATCAACAATTAGCAGAGGAGTACAGACACCAATTATTACCACGGAACCACTAAAGATACCTAACGTTCCGTCAACGAGCACTCCGCTTAGAAATAGAGAAACCAAAATGAGTTTCGAAAATATTTCAAAGATAGTGGCACGATTGGTACCTCAGTTTTCGGGAGAAAAAACACCGGAGTTGTGTTCTAAAGTACATGAGTTTTTAAATGCCTGCCAGCTAGGCCTTAAATGCATTGCACCAGAAGGTGAAGGTATTTTTATATCTCTGGTCACAACGAAGTTGGTGGGTGATGCATTCGAGCTAGTGCGAACGAATGCTCCAATGACTTTTAGCCAGCTGGAAGCGGTTATTAAAACGGCATATTTGTCTATTAATACCTTAGACAGCGTAATGTTTGAAATAAAACAATCGCAACAACATCCAGCTGAAGACATCCTAGCCTTCAGCCGACGGTTGTTGTATTTACAAACAAAGGCTAAGGAAATAATTGCTTCCCGATACAAGTCCAACGAATCAGTGGCTTTGGTTTCCGAATTGGAAACATCGGTCATAAATGTATTCAAAATGGGTCTTTTTGACCCTTCGTTGCGTCAGTTCATGCTCACAACCAACGAGAGTGATCTGAAAAAACTCACGGACGTGGCCCTTAAAACTGCTCTGTTATTGCGACCCCAGTATGGGTTAACAAATAATATTAACCCATACCATAATTATCTACCATCTGGCAGCGCTAATTACAACCATCTAAACCAAGGCATCGGTGTTTCGTATGGGAATTTCCCAAACGTTGAAAGAAATTTTCTACCTCCCTCGAACATTTTTCCTTTTTCTGTCAACCCACCTCTCACTCTCAATCAACAGGTTCCATATACAGCTTACTCACCACCTACACAATATAGTATTCAAGACTCCCCCCACCCCAGCTCGAGACAGCCAAATAAGGAAATAAATCCAATAGCAACATGTGGATTCTGTGGAAAACAAAACCACACCTACGTTGACTGTCGTGTGCGGAAAAATACGCCATACTGCGACACTTGCGAGGCCTATGGGCATAGTAAAAACAGTTGTCCCAACTCACAAATACGAGCAATGCGGACAACGAATAAAAAGCCCAGAAGCAAATGCAAGTGGTGTTCCAGGGTGGGGCACGTGGAGGACGATTGTTTCTCAAAGAAAAACTATCTGAAAGATCAAACGGGAAACGGCCCGGGGGTCAGTTTAAACCAATAAACTGTGCCCCTAAAACTGATCACTCCATGAAAACAAAAACGCACTCTAAAAAAACAAAACTTTTAGATAATAATTCTTTACGATTATATAATAAAACTTTGAAATCGAAGAAAAGTTCAAAGTTGGGCGATAAACCACAGCAATTAAATGTGATAGCCGAGCCCAATGAACTTTCCTTCGACCCAGCATTGAAAATTGATTCCACCTTACCTAAACCACAAATTGAGCAACAAAAAATGCTAGTGAAAAAATTTTTCGAATGTATACATCGCCCCCCAAAATAAAAATTTGCAGAATAATGCTAGTCGCCAGTTAATTTTTCCTGTCACTCACGAATCAATCACGCTATATATTAATAAAAATAATGACGGCTCATTTCAACGAGCAGAATGTTTATTTCCAATGGTTAAAGATATATGGAATGGAATTAATGATTACGTAATTCGAATGATCCCGGTTTATGACGACAAACTTCGCTACAACTTTAGAACAATGACACAAAATGCGCTCATCATTTATTCAACTAAGATTATTGACAACCCATCAAATGAAGAGGTTATAGTTTTGGAAGTAACTGGTCAAGATTATGTTAATATTCGTTGTTTAGTCATGAAAGGCGTTACCAATATTTTTAAAATGTTTCTAAACTTTTATCAAACTCACGATGCAATGGAATCCACTCTAAATACTCCGAAAGACACAAGCATTGAGCTCAGAAATTTATTGCAGGGATCGAATAATGCAAAAATTCGCAATCTTGATAATATTTTGAATCTGTATCTTGCTATGTACGGCCAAACTTATTTCAATATCGTATCTAATATTGTTATAACTGGATCATATACATTTGGTGCCTTGTTTTCAATCACGAAGCTATATCAATTAATTAATAAGGATTTATCTGGCGATTCTATGCTTAGATCAGCATTTAGACGATTAACCGATAGTACATCAAGAATTCCAAGTAGAGGTGAAATCCATGCTAATGATGGTTTGTTTATTTCATACAGTTTGTTATTTAAAATTCGCAAAGCCAATGTCCAGTCAACTACCCGTTATGAACAAATAATACTTTTGGATGATGTTAATTCAAATGACTCTACTCCTTCAAGCTCATCTAGCTCATTAAATAACAATCAAAACAATACTGTTGGTAAGAAAAATTAAAATATTAAGACAGAAAGTATTCAAGAAAGACAGTATAATTTAAAGCAATTACCGAAACGTTACTTAACCTACCAAGGTGAAAAGAATCAAGGAAAAATTCTGGATAATTTATCGAATAGTTTGAGTGGAGAATTTAGTGAGCAAATTCAAGCCTTAGATTATAAGGATCCAACCACATTAATATCTATTTTAACAATGTTTAGAGATTGTGATGTCTTAGGAAATGGCTTTTTAAATGAAATCGAAAATTATTTAAATCTAAAGAATGTTAAAACTACTTTATCCATTTTAAAAAGCATGGATCTATATTCTTCACCTGAGGACGCAAAATTAATTGAGTCAGACCAAGTTGTTTAAGGCATGCCAATGAAATAAACAAATGCGACAAAAAACAATTAGGTGGGATATTTGGTGGGGTAGATACAACGTTGGGTACATTTAAAACCAGCTTATCTTTTCCCAAAAAATACTATACCAAATGGAATGTGGTGAGCGATCTTAGTGAATTATCTGTAGACGGCATTTTAGGCCGCGATTTATTGTGGAATCGCACTGTCATTGATGCTGTCTCAAAAGAAATTACCTTTCTAGACAGTAATAAAAAAAAAGTGATCACATTGGGACTCAAAAGCTTACATAAAAAACAAATTGCATTAACAAAATTTAAAAAGGTTGCAGTTTCGAGAAACGCGAGCGGTGAGAATGGTGAAAGAATGAACATTCTTTTGGATTCCTTAAAGTTCGGCAATGCTATAAAGGATGAAGAAAAAGATACTATGATACATCTTTGCAAACAGTACAATGATGTCTTTATGGTTGAAGGTGATCTGCTCACACACACTTCCGTCCTTACTCATAGTATTCCTACTAAACCGGATTAAGCGCCTATAAATCAAAAGCAATATAGGACTCCCGAAATCCATAAAAAGGAAATGGAAAGGCAAGTCGAAGAAATGTTAAGCCAAAACATTATTTCCCCAAGCAAATCTCCATGGAATTCTCCCTTGTTGATCGTACCCAAAAAACCTGCTAACGATGGTCAAAAAAGGTGGAGGGTTGTAGTTGATTTTAGAGAACTTAACGATGCAACGATAAAAGATGCATTTCCCCTCCCTAGGATAGAGGAAATTCTGGATCAGTTAGGTCACAGTCAATTTTTTAGCACATTAGATTTGGCAAGTGGTTATCACCAGGTTTTAATAAATCCAGTCGATCGACCAAAAACTGCTTTCAGCACCAGTAAAGGACACTACGAGTTTAAGCGTATGCCTTTTGGTCTGACTGGTGCACCTGCAACTTTCCAAAGAATAATGAACCATATTTTGACTGGTCTACATGGCACAGATTGTTTCGTCTATTTGGATGACATCGTCATCTATGGACGGACTCTGGAACAGCATAATAGGAAATTATCAAAAGTTTTCGATAGGTTGAGGCAATACAACCTAAAACTTAATACCGAAAAATGTAATTTCTTGTGTATTGAAATAACCTATCTAGGTCACATATGCTCCGAAATTGGTGCGCTTCCAGATCCAGCCAAGACAAGATGCGTGTCAGAATTTCCCGTTCCCACGACTGTCAAACAAGTGCAGTCATTTTTGGGTCTTGCAAATTACTATAGAAAATTTATCCCAAACTTTTCGGAAAAGGTTACACCAATCAATAACCTTCTGAAAAAAGATAGTAAATTTGTTTGGTCAAAAAATTGTCAAGTTTCATTTGATTTCCTTAAAAACGCAATTTCATCACCTCCTATTTTGACATACCCCGATTTTTCTAAACCATTTATCTTGACTACAGACGCTAGCAACGAAGCTTTAGGTGCCGTCTTATCTCAAGGTAAAGTTGGAGAAGACAAGCCTATAGCATATGTTAGCCGTTCCTTAAATAGTGCAGAAACAAATTATTCCACAATAGAAAAGGAACTTTTGGCAATTGTCTGGGCCACCAAACATTTCCGCACGTATCTGTTAGGGCGTCAGTTTATTGCTTACACAGACCATCGCCCTCTCATAGGTGTATTTAATGTGAAGGATCCCACTACTCGACTTATAAGATTCCACCACAAATTGTCTGAGTATGATTATAAGATCATACACAAAGCTGGCAAACAGAATACTAACGCTGATGCTCTAAGTAGAATCCCACGCCAGGCTGATGAAAATCGTCTTATAAGATTCATAAGATTCAACCGCAAACTGTCAAAATATGACTGCAAGATAATGCATAAAACAGACGCAGCTAATGAATTCACGCAAGATGAAATAAAAATCGTTCAGACAAGGAGTAAGACAAAACAAAATGAGGATGTTATAAAGCCTGTACATGACAATAAAAGAAGTCATGAAGAATCCACAGCTACAAACCGAAATCAACATCCGGCAATCGAAGTCTTAAAGCATCCGACATACAAACTGTACTACGCGATTTTCATGATTCTCCACTTGGAGGTCATCAGGGAATGAAAAAGACCTGTGAACGTATTCGTCGTCAGTTTAGGTGGAAAAATATGCAAAAGGACATTGCCAATTATATCAGGAACTGTGAAAAATGCCAAAGGAATAAATCTGGCAAATTGACCAAAATGCCAATGGTTTTGACAGACACCCCAATGCTGCCTTTCGACAAAGTATACATGGATATGGTTGGTGTTCTCCCATTAACGCATTCTGGCAATAGATATATTTTAACATTTCAAGATGATCTGACGAAATATATGACATGTGTGGCTATCCCTGATGCCGAAGCGTCTACTGTAGCAAAAGCTTTTTACGAGGAAATTGTCACAAAGTTCCACATTCCGAAATTACTTGTCACTGACAATGGTACTAACTTTACTTCTAAGTTGTTTTCTGAAACATGTAAACTTCTGGGAATAAAGAAAGTCCATACTACCACCTATCACCCGCAAGCCAATGGTTCACTAGAACGCAGTCACAGACCCTTAGCGGAATATCTAAGGAGTTTCGTTGACAATGACGATCGGTGCTGGGACCAATGGTTGAGACAGGCGATGCATGTCCACAATAACACTGTGCATACAGCTACTAAACTGACTCCGACAAAAAGTTTGTTTGGTTTTGAATTCGAAATGCCCACAAACTTGAAAAGAACTCCGACTCCTTTGTACAATGCTGAAGAATATCCGAAACTTCTTAAACACATGTTACAGAGGTCACACGAACTTGCGAGGAATAATTTAGACCAAGCCAAACGGAAATCAAAACAGCAGTATGACAATCAAACTAACCCTATCACATTTGCAGTAGGAGAAAAGGTCATGTTAAAAAACCCTACTAGGAAGAACAAATTCTCACCTATTTGGTTGGGACCCTATGAGGTGTTATCTGTTAGTGGAAATGTGAATACAAACATACAAGTAGGTAGAAAAATAAAAAGAGTACACAACAACCAACTCAAGCTCTTCCATACCTAAATATATATTCATAAGACATCATCAAATTTACTAATATTAAATAACAATTAAAATTTCTTTATTTTCAGGCGACTCAGATAACTGAAGAAAAAAAAAAAAAAACTAATTTTAAAATTAAAATAAAAAATATTATCGATAAACCTTTCTCTCATTACAAAACTAAATTATCTTTATTTTTCCAAAATGTTTATATTATTAATAGTTAGACTAGTTTTTATTCATCTCGTGGCAAATGTTTTAATATCAACTGGCTCTTCAACGCCTTATCAAATTGAAGACCTACCAATTACACCGGCGCTATTTGAAAAAGTTGAAAACGCAGTATTTTATCGAAATACGTGGACGATATTTACCAAAGTGACACCGATGGACTATTCTGCAGTGCTAAGCTTCGCTGACATGTGTGATGTCAAAATTAAACAATTATGCGTGTCGTTGGAGTCGTCATTTCAAGAAAGTTGCAAATTAAGAACAAGCGAAATAGAAGTGATCATAAGGAATCTCCGACAAAATAACGTTCGCCTAAAGCACATGATTTCTTACCGAAGAAACAAAAGGGCTATAGAAACAATCGGAAACTTTTTTCATTGGGCTTTTGGAACGATGGACAGTGAAGATTCGCGTAAGGTATATAATCAGCTCCAGATTTTGAATGAGAACGAGAACGAAACATTCAATCTATTAAAAAAACAAATAACTGTTGCGAGTTCCAACTTTGATAGGCTCAGTAAGCCAGTCAAAACTTTAGCAGCAGAAGTTGAGAAAATTGGGAAAACCCTTGACAACATAACGATCAATTTTGAAAACTTTTCATCAGTTACGCTCAGGGAAATGGCAATGACAAGAGCTCAACTGGAGATAAACGGGTTGATTTCGTTAGTTATTTCGAAGTTGCTCGAAGTTCAAAACCACCAGTCAACTGAACTATCCGTCCTTGATGACTTGTACCAAAACAAACTTCACCCTTTCATTCTGGACGCAGAAAATATAACATCATTGCTGAAAAGTTCAACCATAAAAGGGGTTTTCCAAAACCCAGCCGCATTACACCAGGCAGTCCAGCTGTTGACCTACTGTCAAGAAGGAGCAATCTTTGTAAAAATAACAGTCCCATTACCCGAAGCCACCATGTTCTTTATATACAGGATGTATCCGGTCCAAACAAAACTTGACAGTCACTGGGATCTAGTTTTAGATGTCAAAACTGAATACATCGCTGAAGCAGAAGATCACTCTTTATTTGTGAGTATGTCGCAAACTGATTTGGAGCAATGTACGGATGTCATGTACAACTCCTCATTTGCGATAAAAGTGTGCAAGCATACTAAACCATTTTATACTAGTGGAAGCACTGATTGTTTAGTGGAACTGTTACAACATTCCATTACGCCAGACATCAACTGCAAATACGTTGCCTCGCCATCTAACAAAGGAGTGATCACGAAGATGTCCACCAGAAACCAGTGGCTGTTCAATATCAAAGAACCAATTATCCTAAGCATGAACTGTAATGGAAATCTCTACGCTCCAAAGCTCATTGGGTTCGGAATCATTCACATCCTAAACCATTGTGAAGTAAGTACGAAAGAACTGCGTTTACCATACGAGCAGGTACGAACATCCAAAATTGAAATAAATCAACCGAGTGTCAACCATACAGTTTTGACCGCAGCCTTGCGAATGGAATATGGCAATTTGACTGTTGGAACTAGTAAACATCGACCACTCCTATCAATAGGGAGTCACAGCGATCTGCTAGCAAGTTTGGCTGAAGGCAAGAAATCCTTAGAAGATCTAAAAACGGAAGCTAACCAAATAAAAAACAACAATAGTTTTATCAGCCAAAAATGGGAATTGGAGTTACACCGGTTTTCTTTTATAACCATCATGGCAGTGGTTGTAGCAGCACTCTTTGCAAACTTCTTGTACAGACGTTTCTACCTCAACAAATCAACGACAAGCACTGCTGAACCTATTAGTCTCTCCGCAAATATCACCAATATCGTCCCCGTTGAATCTGATGCCGCCGAGACAGATGCCATTCCGGTACGAGCAGCTTCATCGAGAAAGTCAACAAGAGGAGTAACATTTGCCCGAGTTTAAATTTAAATAATTATAATAAAATGATGAAGACGTTTGCACAAAACTGAAATTAATAAGTAAATTTAATAAATTAATAATTAAATTAATTTAACTAAAATTAATAAAAGGAGAGAAGGGACCATATTATATTGTTAATCTAAGCAAATTTACATATACCTTCGTATATAAAAGAAAACTTAAAAAACTTTTTAAATTTTAATTTTAATTAAAATAATATCGTAAAACTATATGTATATAGAAAAAAAAAAAAAAAACATACTTTTGTAAATAATATTGTAAAACTATAAAACTATATTACCATTAAAAAAAAAATTCAAATACCATTATAAAATGATATTAAAATCCGCAATATAAAAAATTAGTGCGTACTTCATCATGCGAATAATTTAATAATTATCTAGCATCAACAGATTTTTATTATATTCATTTACTTATCGGATTATTCTGTTTATTTGTAAGAACATTTCTAATGCGAACAAATATTTGTAAAATAATTAGTTTTTAACTTAAGAAACATCATGTTGAGTTAAGACGTATGTTAAAAAACCAAATTGTTAGATTAAGGTAAAATTATGATATTAAATAAAGCTAGATAAGCTAAGTCAGCCCTTCAAGTCGAAAACTTCCCCATAGGTGGGAGGAATGTTGTGCCCTGCATTTGGATGACTTGACACAACCTGAGTTGAACTCACTCAAGCCATTGCACTGTGTCGAAACTATATTGCTGTCCCATGCAAAAGCATACACAGCAATGTTGTTCACCTTTGCAATTGGCACAAGAGGTAAACAACCGGGAAGTGCTAAGTCTGCATTTGACAGTGCATGACCCAACTTGGGAACTTGACGAATGTCGAGGTTGACTAGTGAGTCTTGTGAATGAAGTTAAAGTGTTCGGACGTGTTTACACATAACACAGCATTTCTTGAATCCCTTGCATCGAGAAAGTTAGAGGTTACTTCGATTGTCAAAAACAGAAGAAAGAAAATGAACGTTCCAGCTGGAAGAAGCGTTTGCACCACCGAAGACGCCCGGGCCTCTGGAGAAGTTCCAGTTACTATTGAAAATGACGACGATATTCATAGCACTTCTCACCACAGGCATGAGAATGATGACAACCAGCCCTCTACATCTCACCAAATGATGGAAAAAGCAATGGTTTTCGATGATGACTCTTGCGATGACATAAACTTCGAGGATCTTGTTAACGAGGATGAAGATGAAAACCGATTCATCGATTTTGTAGAAGGAAGAACTACAGGCGATCGTAATGAAGTAACCTTTGAGAAAATAGTCCGAGAGGAAGGCAAGTTTGTTGCCTTTATATATGAGGGACAAATATACCCCGGACAAATTGTCGCATTCGATGAAAAAACGGTAACTATCAACTCAATGCGAAAATCATTGAAACTATGGAAATAGCCATCTCAGAGAGATGGACTTACCTACCCTTGGAGCGATGTTTTAGGCTCGATTGAACCACCAAAATAAGTATCCAAAAGAGGAACTTTTTCTGTCGAGGAGCTTAATTCCATTTTTAATTGAAAAAAAAAATTATTTTTATAATTACTGTTCTTCAAATTACTTTTATTTTTTAAATAAACTGTTTTTTTGAATTCTTTGTATGTTTTTATTGTTTTTAAAAGTGAACTATTTTTTCGTTTGTTAAAAATTGTTATTTACTATGTTTATTTTAAACTTATTTATATTAAATTAATGAAGTTTTCTTTAAATTTGTATTTATTTTAAAGCTTTTAATGAAATAAAAGAGGCTGTTTTGTTTTTTGTTAAAAAAAAAAAGTTTTGTGCGTAGAATTTTTTTTTTTTACAGATTTGAAGCTTAGATCCAGGGCTATTAAAATACAATACTAGCTTTGCTCCAGCTCTGTAAATACAGGCAGTATAGTTAAAAGTTTCAGGTGGAGCAAAGTAACCCCGTCCCTTGGACTACTTTGTCCCACTTTTCAACTAAAAAAAACAAATATTTTTACTGTTATTTAAATAGTTTTTATAGAATAAACGCATTATTTCATGTCTTATTATTGCATTAAAAAAAAAAATAGAAAAAAAAATTTTTGTTTACCATTTTTGAGAGGTTTTCTAAAAATAGTGCAAAAAAACGGAGCAAAGTAACCCCATGTTACTACTACAAGATCGCATGAAGGCCATAAGACAAGGCAAATATAAATTAAGTGAATATTTCGATCAAATAAAATGTATTTAAATAATAAGTAAAATCACTATGAATGGTGATGATAAAATAATTAATAATAAATCAATGAGAAATAGTTGTGACGATGCAGTAAGAGTAGTCATCGATGGAATTAATAATCAATTCACACGAGGAGCCTTATACACAGCAACTGTAGACAATTTGGAACAAGCTTTCGCAATCGCTAGGAAAATCGAACAGAAGATTAATTCGCGTGGGAGCTTAGTACATTTGTCTCTGTTGTGTTGTTTTTGTAAAACAGATTCTAAAAATCAATAAATAAATATTCACCTCACTTTTAATATATAAATCAAAAACAAAACAAAGAAACCAACGCGCCGCGTGTGCAAAAATAAAAAAAAAATAGCCCATAATATGATGAAAACAAAGTTCAGTTGATGACGAAACTAAGGATCCACAAGTTGCGAGGGAAAACATTTTTTGACCTATTAAAAGAGGAATGAGATGATTTGTTGACAATGTCCTTCGATTGTCAGAAAAATGTGACACTTCCTAAAGTTTCTGATCAAGCAGCGTACTACGAGAGATCACCTCCATGGAGATCCAATTCTTCACCCGAGTGCAAAAAAATCCAATAAATAGCCAGGTAATAATTTTTGATAACCAAAAATATATGGTAGGTACTGTAGTATTATATTTTACACTTTTTTAATTAAATTTTAAAAAAGTGCTATAATTATCTTTTCTATGTGAAAATTCGTCTTCTACGAATCAAATTTAATGCCTCCTGGTATAATTAAAGGCATTTATACGCAAGAGTTTCGATTTGTGGACACTTTTGTCTTTTTGCGTATTTTGTAGTTGTTATCCATGCCACGACGAAAATCTGGTCGTTTTTCCAACGCTTCCGTCAACGCCGGAGTTACATACCTAACCAGTCATCAACCCCAAGCTGCACTCCCATCGACTCCGGTCATTGCCACTTCTATTCAGTTCATATTTTCAATGCCATCAGCAGTTCTCATTAAGTAAACTCATTTCAATTATTTCTTTTGATTTGTCACTTCCACTAACAGTTTCATATTTTCAATGCCGTCAGCAATTTTTATAAAGTAAATTCATTTCATTCTCATAACTAATTATTTTCGATTTGTAAGCAATAAAAAAACATATAAACATTTCATAAGGTAGATTTAAGTTGAGTTATGAATAAACGTAGCACAGAGGTGTGTAGTGCCCATACACTACAGATACATAGAATCAAAACAATACGTCGTTCCATCCGGTCATTGGCTTTAGCATTATAAAACATAAAGCAATTATAGATACTCTGTTTACATCTACGGTCAATAAACGCGACTGCATTTCGTCTTCATATTCAAATATACCCAATGCCACTTGGCATTGTTTTGGTTCAATGTCCCTCTATGATATGCACTGCCTGTGCCTGCACTTCACCCAATATATTTAGGTGTCATCAAATAGGCATGGATATTCAACATGAATTTGATGACACGACAAAAATATAGCTTACCGTATGATATGTATACTTTTATATTAGATATTGAAAATTATGTTTATATGTATATTATAAGTGAATATTTTACTTGGTAGTGTGTATGGAATTATTTTGTATAAATAGGCTAAGAATTGAATCAATAAAGGGACTCTTCAATCAGAACTCAAAATCGGCACATTGGCCTGTTCTTTTCTCATCATTTTTATTCCAGCTAAGATCGGCAGTTTAGCCATTGAATATTAGGCTTGGGGAAGCTAAATAATATCCCCCATAGATTATTAGGAGAGGCAGGCACCCCTTATCATTACATGGCGATCTTGCCAAAATAGATCCTGTAATGTATAATAAAGAAGAGCTTGATGTGCTGTTCGAAAACCTAAACAGCCCGTACCATCCTGGACAGCCAGACAGCGAAGCACCAGCATACGAACCAAAACCCAAAACCGCTGGCCCAAAACCATTGTCGATTGAGGAATACAAAGAAAGGCAAAGAACTAAGATTCAACCACCAGAACCAAAAACACCGAAGAGAGAAAGGGGTGGCAGAAAAGTGAGAATACGCCAGGAAATAGGCAATCTGTTTAGGCTTGCCACACTAGCCAACAAGGAGGAAAAACAGAAATTTCTCCAACAGGCGAATCTGCAAATGATACAATTCAGGGAAAGGAAGTACAAATCAAAAAGTAACTAAGTATCATGGGAGGTAAAAATTCTAAAGAAGAAGTCATAGTCACGAATAATAATAACAATAATAATATTATGAACTCAAACTTAATTTTAGTTGACATAGAAATAATTATATTAATTATATTAATTGTATAAAAACAGGTAAGATCCCAACATAAAAATTTAAAATTGGTGTCAGATGTGGGGTCTGCCTGAAAAGTGAAAAGTGCAAGTGTTATCAAAAGAAAAAAAAAAGACAGCACAAAAAACATACACTAAAAAAAGGTAAGATCCCAACATAAAAATAGAACTGTAGTTTCAATTTTCTTTAAAGGTGAAAAAGAACCTTTTGAATTAAAGGTTTTAATTCCTTATACTATTAAGCACGAACTATTCAACTCGAGTAATGGCTCATGTTTAAGTTTCATTTACGTTCGAGAGTTGGTAGATGTATCATTTGAGCATCATGTTGTGAATTCTACAATTAACGTAATTGCATATGACGCATGGCTCATGTAATGCACGGGTTCGTAATTCCAAATCAAAGAGTTGTCCTAAAAAATAATACAGGGACTAAAACAACAATACGATACACAATAAAAGATTCACAGGAAGCGTTTTTGTTTATTGGCAAAAGTCAGCAAGAGGTTCAAGGACACATTGAGCACTTGAAATCGAGATCTATCAACATACAACCCTTTTTAGTCGGCATCGGGGAGAATGTTACAAGTATTAAAGAGTATTTGATTTATTTTGATGGAATATCGTATTCATTCAAGTCTTGCTTAAGGGACATATGACGCATGGCTGTACGTATCAGTACCGGGAAAACATAAGAAAATTGAGGTAAGTATATCAAATTATCTTAAAGTACAATTAGTTGCTAGTGTGTCGAAAAAAATTTCAACACGAGAAAGTTTTTTTTTTTCCATAATAGGCATTAAAATTATTAGAGCCAATGAGTAACGAAGAGATAGTTCAAGCAAGATCAATCATTATAAAAGAGAGGTGCAGTGAAATATCGGGAAGATTAATAATATTCCCGAATCGAGCTCCTCCAAAACCACCACCGAGGAAAGTGCGCCTTAAGAAGGAATTGCGAGGGGGTGAAAACGGAGAACCTATCCGAGAGATCACCTCCATGGAGATCCAATTCTTCACCCGAGTGCAAAAAAATCCAATAAATAGCCAGGTAATAATTTTTGATAACCAAAAAATATATGGTAGGTACTGTAGTATTATATTTTACACTGTTTTTAATTAAATTTTAAAAAAGTGTTATAATTATCTTTTCTATGTGAAAATTCGTCTTCTACGAATCGAATTTAATGCCTCCTGGTATAATTAAAGGCATTTATACGCAAGAGTTTCAATTTGTGGACACTTTTGTCTTTTTGCGTATTTTGTAGTTGTTATCTATGCCACGACGAAAATCTGGTCGTTTTTCCAACGCTTCCGTCAACGCCGGCGCACTCCAACATCAGGTGTGTTTGGCGCTTAGCCAGTCTGCTGCCGTTACTGGTAGTAATCTGGGTATGGACGCCGAAAGGTCTTTTAGATTTTTATCGGTCAAACTTGTTTTTATGTGTTCTGGTGGTTACACATTACAGTTTGTTGTCCGCGGTGCGTTGGGTGCTACATCTTACGTATCTCCCATGCTAGTGGCTGGTCCTAATCATAAAACGTTTAGGGTTGGCATACCATATGAGAAGCCGGGTGTTGTTAATCTGACTTCTAATTATTTCCAGATAAATACTTCTCGAACCACCGTTCATAGTAAGTTAGTTGGCATGCTAGATGTGCGAGTTCTGTATTCACAACAGATAAGGATATTGTGTAACTAAATAATCCGAGATAAGTTTCTATGCTTCTTCTTATCTTGAGTATGTCGACGCAAAGGTAGTGAAAGTCTAAACACTTAAGAGTATTTGATTTATTTTGATGGAATATCGTATTCCTCAATCACGGGTTCCTAATTCCAAATCAAAGAGTTGTCCTAAAAAATAATACAGGGACTAAGACAACAATACGATACACAATAAAAGATTCGCAGGAAGCGTTTTTGTTTATTGGCAAAAGTCAGCAAGAGGTTCAAGGACACATTGAGCACTTGAAATCGAGATCTATCAACATACCACCCCTGTTTAGTAGACGCTATGGAGATTACTATCTTCAGAGGTAGGAGCAGACAGCACCTATCCTATTCAGTTTCACTATACGATTTATTATCTCATCGCTATGCAACTCCTTAGAGTGTGTGTTACAGACCAGGACGTGGTTGCTCTACACATCATGACTTACACTAAGGAGCGATACACTAAGTTCTTCGGGATTGATCTTGGTCTTTCAGATACAATCCCTCCTCATGAGAGTATGATGGTTGATTTTAAGACCAACTTTGACCGCTTTAAGTTGGCTAGCATCCGATGCTTGACTATGATCGTTTATTCACACATTTCCATTGCAGGAGACAAGAAAGATCTAGTACAGTCTATATTCAGAGCTGTTGGTCTCTTGTCATTGTCATCGTAAATTTTTTCTATGTTATGGCGTTTAGGGTATTTGTCAGAAGTGTGAAAGCATTGAATCGACCTGCATCTGTGCGACCAGATTCAACAAGCATTTATGTACAATTGGATATCTACCATGACCATCTGACTTCAGATAAAGGTGCATGGACTAAACAAGTTGCTGTTTGTTCTCAAAACGTTAACATTTTGAACGTTTCAAAGAATAATCTTGTGTTATATGTGGCTAATCCTTTTAAATTGATTAAGGACGTCGTTCTATGTGAAACAAATAATGAAGATGATGACGATTATCAGAGTTTAGAAGATGGTCGATCAAGACGTTATTTTTTCAGAGCAGGTTTGTTTGCTCATATGGTATCAGTACCTATTGAAGAATGTTTCTGTTAGTACAATTATTAAGTGATTCACAATAGAATACATTTTATTTATTAATTAATTATTCAATAATAAAAATGAGTTATTTATTTAATTAGTAAATAAATAAAATAATCAAATAAATATAAATAATTTGTTGTTGTAAACATTCTCCGCCCCGGTGAACGATGTTCGCAATTCAATATGTTTATAGGGCCCCTTTGTGTTCGATGCGGCCCTGTTGCTCTGTTCATCAATTTTGTTACAAGATTCCCAAGTTAATTTTGTCTGCTTGGTAAAGTAAATATAAACGAACATGTAAAAAGAAAAAAAAACATTAGCAATATAGAAACTGTAAAAGCTAACAATTCAAGTTCAAGGTTGACTCTAAAATATTATCAGTTAAGATCTGTTATTATCGTATTCGTTCCCTTTCCAATTGTTCCAAATTAAGAGAAAATACTTTCGAACCCGTTGCACTCGATTTCTTGTTGTGTTGTGTTGTTGTTGTAAACTCCTGTTTGCAATTCATTGAAGATTTTAGTAGATCAATACGGCGGTGACAGTTATACAATATTTGTTTTTTAATATCGTAGTCCATTGAAAGTTGTGATCGGTTTCCGTGCGCACGCGAAAGTAGTAAGTAGGTACCTACCTAGGTACCTATTCGGTTTCGGTTTTAATATTAATAATATTATTATGTGCGGGTATGTAAATAATATTGGTAGTCGGATACCAATAATATAATACGTATGTAGGTATTATGAATGTACCTAGGTAGGTACATAATTTGTGCGATTAGTTGATTGATTGTTGTGCGGGGGCCAATAATTTATGTTTTCATATATTAATGATTAATTAAGTGTTCGTGTTATTCCGGATTGAATAAAAAATCAAAATCAAATCAATCCGATGAAGTGGTGTACCTAATGTGCATAAATTCAAATATAAATGATAGGTAAATATGTAGTGTAGTATTTCTGGTTCCTGGTAGCTGTTGATGCTGTTCATGATGCATAATTCGCATAAAGCGCGAATTGGATAGCGACAGATAAGTGTTTTATTGATTTTAAATATTAATTGATTCCATTTAAGATTATTTCTCCATGATTATTATATCGTGAGTGGGGGGAAATTTGTTAGTACAATTATTAAGTGATTCACAATAGAATACATTTTATTTATTAATTAATTATTCAATAATAAAAATGAGTTATTTATTTAATTAGTAAATAAATAAAATAATCAAATAAATATAAATAATTTGTTGTTGTAAACAGTTTCATACCAATAAATTTTGAAACATTTGCTTGTTCAGGGAATACAGGAAATTTTCGTGTATCACAACTTCGAGTTTTAGGATATGGTGCAAAAAGGGTAGAATTTTCAATTTGTATGATAGGAGGAAAGAATTCTTCAAAATACAGTGAAACTAAACTAGAAGAATATAAAGTCGACCTACAATCATTTTCGGTCTTATGTGAGAAGACATGATCTGAGTTGGAACTTTGAAGTAAGAGTTCTGATTTGGAGCGAGTTTTTGTTATCTTATTAATGAAGGATCATTGTGCACCGATTGAAGCTTATAATCCGACAAACTTTAAAAACGGATTTAATAGACGTTGGAATATTCCTAATATTCTAGATTCAGCAGTCGAAACAAGCGCTACTGGCGGATGGTGGGATATTCATGGTTATAAGAGTAATAGTAAAGATGTTTCGGTGGATATTATAACTTACGATTTTGATGATCATGCTCCTGCAGTGTTCGAAATTAATACTAAACTAAAAACAAGACCAATTATAATATAGATCAAGCCATGAAGTTGGTGCAAATTCAGAAAACTATGAAGGTTAAGAATTATGAATTCTCAGGAAAATTATCATCCGCCATATTACCTATAGCATGTGAATATAATGCCCAATCAACATTGAAATCAATCAGACCGACTGATTGTATGTTAGCTCCTGCAGATTTAGGTCAAGATGCTGGTGTATCAAAGACAAGAATATCAATACCTTTAAATACCCCTACTTATGAAGCTAGTCAGATAGCCTATATTGTCTTTGATGGACAGAGAACTCCATCCTACGATGCAAAGATAGCATTATATAACTGGCTATGCTTGACTGATCCACCACTCCCTGTAGACGCTGGAGATGATAGATATATTTCTATGTTTATGTCTATTATTCAAAATAATTTCAACAATCAAGCTGCAAGCAGTTTCGAAGGATTTATGAATAAACGGAATAAAAGACTTAATACTATAACAGTCACGGAAGATATGCTTAACGAGTTATTATCTTCACATTCGAAAATTGCCAAAATCTATGAAGAATTTGGTAAAATCCATGCTAACGACGGATATGGTATCTCTGTAGTAATGAACTGTATGATGCTGGTATTTATAGGAAAACAGGTTAATATAAATACTGATAATTCTTATTTTTATAGAAGATATAAAGCGTTTGCAGTTGCTGCCCAGTCTATATCAGCAGGTGATACATTGATCAATCTCGCTCTAGTACCAGAGCAAAAATTATGCTACTGTTAGTGGATCTCATGAGTTTAGAAAGTATATTTTTAACTGTATAAGATCTTATATTGCAGAATCTACCGGTATGTATTCAGAACCATTTAAAGTACTAATGGGCTATTTAGCATACACTGAGATGTCTCATATACAACTAATAACTAATTTCATTGTATTGAAGTATCCAGAATTGTTATCTATGAGATGTCTAACAAAGCTCACATTTATATGAGACTGACAGTTACAAAACACATAAGTCTTATAATTCTTATAAAGGACCTTGCAAGTATATACTTAACATGGCTACAGTAATCCTCAGAAATCATACTGACCCAACAAAAAGAACTCCCGTAACCGATTTTCCCATCGCTACTGAATCCACTCCCGAGTATCCCTCCACTTGGTTCGCCATTCACAAATCCAAACCAACCATCACTTTACCACCTCTCATTCCCAATTTCAATCATCTCTATTACACCGTTTACAATCAATTCCGGACAGGCCGGCCTGAAGTAAGGGCTGCTTGTTTATTTGTCTTTCAGGCTTTCACTGATGTTCCAGCTCAATTGATGAAAGATTGGATGTCTTTTGATAACGTCATAGGCGCCAAAGATGATATGATTAGCTTAACCAATTTGGTGGACTTTAAACATGACGGCAAAGAAGTTCAAGTTCTTAGCAATCCAACCGAACCAACTACTGAAGAAATTAAATGCTTGATTGTCTCAGTTTGCGGCGTTTTTCGCTTGATCCAAATCAACAGACAACAATATGCAGAGACCGTCGCCATCAATATCAAGAATCTTTTATCAATTCAAAGCTTTCAAGAGTTTGATTTTGTCGCTCTCCAACAATTCTGCAAAAGCTGGCAATCGTATAGGCCTTACGTTCAACTTATGGCAACTGTGGACATGTATTTAAACGAGTTTCCTCACCATGAATACTCTCAAGCCCGAATAGGTACAATTGTCTCTCGGTTTAAAGATTGCTCAGTCTATAAAAAAAAACTACAATACAGGATGCTTTATATCAAGCTTATAGATATCTTAATAGCAAAGATGACTATGAAAGACCATATTGCAAAATTTTATATGATCAAGAAGAGACAGCATGTTTACATAGAAATAGATTTACTTTATTGACAGTCGCAGCCAAAGCAGTAGCATCTACTGTGAATTCATCATACAAAAATTATAATACAGGGGATAATCCTCTAGACAAAGCAGTACAAGACGCTGTAACTGAATATGTGAATGCTAGATCAGGAAAAGGTAGTATTATGGCAGTTATGGGAAGTACTCATGCTGGATTCACAGAATATGAAAGAAATGTAGTATTAAGCAGGATATTAGGATCAGATGCTGATAACGAAACTTATGATAATGTCCGAAACTGATATGATAATATGTACCATATTAGTTATTTTTTATTATTCATTTCTAGAATTATAATAAGCCAATAATGATATATATTATCTATATACATTTAAATATTAAACATGACGGCAAAGAAGTTCAAGTTCTTAGCAATCCAACCGAACCAACTACTGAAGAAATTAAATGCTTGATTGTCTCAGTTTGCGGCGTTTTTCGCTTGATCCAAATCAACAGACAACAATATGCAGAGACCGTCGCCATCAATATCAAGAATCTTTTATCAATTCAAAGCTTTCAAGAGTTTGATTTTGTCGCTCTCCAACAATTCTGCAAAAGCTGGCAATCGTATAGGCCTTACGTTCAACTTATGGCAACTGTGGACATGTATTTAAACGAGTTTCCTCACCATGAATACTCTCAAGCCCGAATAGGTACAATTGTCTCTCGGTTTAAAGATTGCTCAGTCTATAAAAAAAAACTACAATACAGGATGCTTTATATCAAGCTTATAGATATCTTAATAGCAAAGATGACTATGAAAGACCATATTGCAAAATTTTATATGATCATGAAGAGACAGCATGTTTACATAGAAATAGATTTACTTTATTGACAGTCGCAGCCAAAGCAGTAGCATCTACTGTGAATTCATCATACAAAAATTATAATACAGGGGATAATCCTCTAGACAAAGCAGTACAAGACGCTGTAACTGAATATGTGAATGCTAGATCAGGAAAAGGTAGTATTATGGCAGTTGTGGGAAGTACTCATGCTGGATTCACAGAATATGAAAGAAATGTAGTATTAAGCAGGATATTAGGATCAGATGCTGATAACGAAACTTATGATAATGTCCGAAACTGATATGATAATATGTACCATATTAGTTATTTTTTATTATTCATTTCTAGAATTATAATAAGCCAATAATGATATATATTATCTATATACATTTAAATATTAAACATGACGGCAAAGAAGTTCAAGTTCTTAGCAATCCAACCGAACCAACTACTGAAGAAATTAAATGCTTGATTGTCTCAGTTTGCAGCGTTTTTCGCTTGATCCAAATCAACAGACAACAATATGCAGAGACCGTCGCCATCAATATCAAGAATCTTTTATCAATTCAAAGCTTTCAAGAGTTTGATTTTGTCGCTCTCCAACAATTCTGCAAAAGCTGGCAATCGTATAGGCCTTACGTTCAACTTATGGCAACTGTGGACATGTATTTAAACGAGTTTCCTCACCATGAATACTCTCAAGCCCGAATAGGTACAATTGTCTCTCGGTTTAAAGATTGCTCAGTCTATAAAAAAAAACTACAATACAGGATGCTTTATATCAAGCTTATAGATATCTTAATAGCAAAGATGACTATGAAAGACCATATTGCAAAATTTTATATGATCAAGAAGAGACAGCATGTTTACATAGAAATAGATTTACTTTATTGACAGTCGCAGCCAAAGCAGTAGCATCTACTGTGAATTCATCATACAAAAATTATAATACAGGGGATAATCCTCTAGACAAAGCAGTACAAGACGCTGTAACTGAATATGTGAATGCTAGATCAGGAAAAGGTAGTATTATGGCAGTTATGGGAAGTACTCATGCTGGATTCACAGAATATGAAAGAAATGTAGTATTAAGCAGGATATTAGGATCAGATGCTGATAACGAAACTTATGATAATGTCCGAAACTGATATGATAATATGTACCATATTAGTTATTTTTTATTATTCATTTCTAGAATTATAATAAGCCAATAATGATATATATTATCTATATACATTTAAATATTAAACATGACGGCAAAGAAGTTCAAGTTCTTAGCAATCCAACCGAACCAACTACTGAAGAAATTAAATGCTTGATTGTCTCAGTTTGCGGCGTTTTTCGCTTGATCCAAATCAACAGACAACAATATGCAGAGACCGTCGCCATCAATATCAAGAATCTTTTATCAATTCAAAGCTTTCAAGAGTTTGATTTTGTCGCTCTCCAACAATTCTGCAAAAGCTGGCAATCGTATAGGCCTTACGTTCAACTTATGGCAACTGTGGACATGTATTTAAACGAGTTTCCTCACCATGAATACTCTCAAGCCCGAATAGGTACAATTGTCTCTCGGTTTAAAGATTGCTCAGTCTATAAAAAAAAACTACAATACAGGATGCTTTATATCAAGCTTATAGATATCTTAATAGCAAAGATGACTATGAAAGACCATATTGCAAAATTTTATATGATCAAGAAGAGACAGCATGTTTACATAGAAATAGATTTACTTTATTGACAGTCGCAGCCAAAGCAGTAGCATCTACTGTGAATTCATCATACAAAAATTATAATACAGGGGATAATCCTCTAGACAAAGCAGTACAAGACGCTGTAACTGAATATGTGAATGCTAGATCAGGAAAAGGTAGTATTATGGCAGTTGTGGGAAGTACTCATGCTGGATTCACAGAATATGAAAGAAATGTAGTATTAAGCAGGATATTAGGATCAGATGCTGATAACGAAACTTATGATAATGTCCGAAACTGATATGATAATATGTACCATATTAGTTATTTTTTATTATTCATTTCTAGAATTATAATAAGCCAATAATGATATATATTATCTATATACATTTAAATATTAAGAAATTATATTCTTTTATTAGAACGATTTTTATATCAATGATGCAGAATACTTTGTTAGAATTTTATATCGAAAAAATAACATTAGATTTAACGTTTAAGAAATACATTAACAATCAAGATATACTTCTATCAAAAACAACAAAAATGCATTTCATCTATCTGATTTTTATAAATTACCCTCATGATTGTACCAATTAGATTTTATATAACATAATATTATGATTATTATTACCATTTTTATTATTATTAATAGTCTTAAAATTATTAAGAAAAAAAAAAAATAAATAAATATAATAAACTAAGTTTAAAAGAAGAAAAGAGTTTTTTGCATAAATATTGCATTGAAAAACCGTGGAAAAATACTCTAACTATAAGAAAGTACGAAGGCGACTAGAAAGAATATTTGATTAACAACGGATTAAATAGCCAGCTTTAAGATGATTGATGTATATGATTGGGGGTTTAATGACCCTTCAAAGTTAGGAAATATAGAGGATGCTCTCTATCATCATTCAATTACAAAAGATAGAGTTAATTTTAATGAATATGTTCTACATAAAGTTAATAAGTTTTTAGCTCCTAAATTTCGGAGCGAGTTATTTAATGTTACATGTAAGCAAGTGTGTGTATCTCAATCTCTTCTATTTAATACAGATAAGATAAGTGAGCAGATACGACAAGAATATCAAAGGTATCTAAAGTGTGTCTAAAATAGTGTTCGTGCATATTGGCACTTTGGTTCAATTTTCATTGCACCATTGAGTGCACTCTTATTGAAAAGTACTAAATTGCCAGTATGCACGAACACACCCGCATTTTTCATTTTTCAAACATGTCCTTCTGTCATGTCACTGTCAAGTATAAATGTCAAAAAGACAGAACAAAAATCGTCATTCATTCAAGCGCTTTCATCCTCGTCAATTGATTTTCTTTTTTTGCAAAGTTTAGCTTTTTTTCTTTTTTTGCCAACAAAAGGTTGCTAGTCTTTTTTTTGAGTATTAAGTAATTTATTTTTGTAAATCTATAAAAATCTATAAAAAATCTATAAAAAAAAACTATAAAAAATCTTAAAGTCTAATTATTTCAACGTGTGCCATCATTCGAGATTGTCGCGAAACAAATAGAAATACATTATACTATCCAAGTTTGAATTTAAATCAATGCGTTAATATCAAATATCAATATACTGGAACAAATCCTTCACCAGTGTTTTCATTTTTAACATTGAGAGAGAGAAATAATAACATATTAGAGAGGTTCTCAGACGAGATGAGTTCCTTTCGAAATGATCTTGAGTGTATGTGCGTCAGTTTCATGCGAGGTGAAGAAAAAATAATAGATGATTCTCATTTAGAGAAATTTTTGAAACTTAGAAGTGTTTATTCCTTTATGAGGGATACTCACGATTATCAGATGCAGGATATGTTTGTTCTTATGTTAACACAATTATTTCATATGAAAATTGAATTCATGTGTATATTTGAATTACTAGATGTAATAGAAAGCTGTTTTAATAATACAGTGGTTAAAACGTGTCCGGGTATTTTAGTTTATGCTCCTCCAGGTGTAGGGAAAACGTATTTTCTACACAGTTCAATGCATTTCTTTATTGATACAGATTTCTTTAACAATAAAGTTATTGAAGATAATTTAGATATTATAAATAATCTAGTTTTATCTGGATTTAGTGTTGTGACAAATTTTTCATGTTTAAATTTGTTGAAATAAAAGTTCCTATTCTTGGAATATTTATAGATGAATTTGAACATAGATTACGTCTTCAAAGAAAGGGAGTATTTCCTTCAGAAGGTTTGTCTGATGTGTACAGATCCGTATATATTAAGAATAGTTATAAGAACTATTTTAAGCGTAACCCTGCGAATTTTACTTATGAGCAGGTAAAATCAGATATAGCGTATTTTAAGCGCAATTTTGTTTATGGTGTGATCTCTCAAACGGTTAGTTTTTCTAATTGTTTGGAAATGTTTTTAGAGCACACGAGGCCACTAACGTGGAGATAGATTCACTTCTAAATTATGTTGCTGTGAATCGACATGCTCAAATGGTCAGAGCAATATTGATCTTTATCTACACAACCGGAGGAAACCCAGAAGAGAAATCATGGCAATGGTGCCGTCTGTTTACAGATGGTGCCTTTGCTGAACTTTCAACATTACGAGATGTCACATTTGCAGCCATATTTATGGAAGTCGCCACAGGTGCTCCTCTAGGAGATCCTCTCTGGAGTATACCTCAGTTCCATGGTAAGATGATAGGGCAAAACCAAATCTTCGCCTACAACTGGGGTCAGGAGATAATTAGGGATATATTGCTAAGCACTTCCGACGGGGCCAAGATTGAAGAGACAAAACGCATTGCAGTCAGGATGGAAAAATTACTCAGAACCTCTTTCACCCCTGCCCCGGCTGCAGAGGAAGGTCTGGAAGAATTCCAAGACTCCGAAGAGGAAGACTAATTCATTTTGACATTTTACTATTTTAGATTTAGAAAAAAAAAGCAATTCTAAAGAGGAAGTAGTTGTTAATAACAACGGCTCCCTAGAAAATACGTCATCTACACCAATCCACTTTGGATTGGATGTAAAAACAATAGTGACTGTAATAATCGTTTGTATAATATTGAATTACGTATGGAAACACTTAAAAAATAAATTCAGAACTAATGTTAGGAAGCAAATTATAGAAAACAATATGATTTGTTATCATTGAAAGATCAGCCCGATGAAAACGAATTAATTTATCTTTACTACCTAGTTCATCAGAATACATCATCTCTCACCGTTTAGAAACCGTGAGAATCAATCAAGATCAAAGGGTAACAGTGAAATTAACTCCCTTTTCTTTGACATTATCTGGTAAATCATTTGTCAATCATTTGTATAAAGAATTGAGTCCTACGTCTTATAAAATTACATCAATATTTCAGCATATTCTGGACTGGATAAACCGTGAAGCCATTCTGAACACCACTAAACTTATTTCTATTTTTGGGGATGGTCTTGGAGGATACACATTATCATGTGGTAGAATATTCCCCAAATCCAAGTTGTTTTTTAACACATTTCACGCGTCATAATTGATGCCATCTAATGGTATCAATTATTATGTTCCAGTCTCAGTCAGTCTATTACCTTCAGTTTTTCAGAGGCTAACCAATTTAGACTTCACAACAGAAATAAACTCTGATCTTTTAGATTCAAACTAATCCACAGATTTCAACAAGCTAGATATTGACTCTATTGTAATTATTTGTGATGCAGAAACAGATCATGACTATCCATCAAAACAGTTGGTTATAACCCAAACATTATTAGATGTAGCTATTAACTCACCAAGTAATAAGTTTTTAATTATTAAGTCATTCTTATCTAGATTAGATATTGCTTATGTACAATATCTAATGTTTTTAGGGATTTATAAATTTGTAAAGATAGTGAGGTCTTACTTCTTCAATACAGGAAACACAGAGGTATTTATCATCGGATATCTTAAGAGAAGTCAAGCTCACTTAGTTAAATTTAAGAAATCAATTGTACAATATGATTCAGGATTTTTAGAAGAAATTTCTTATGACTCACCATTTCATACTAGTGAAACTTTTGAGGTCACATACTATTCCAAATTAATTTCATTTCCTGAAATGAATAGAGGCAAAGAAAGAACAGTTCTTTCAATGGATTCAATCCCTAATCTCTGACAATCAGACCAAGCTTAATTTTCCTGGCAACCTGATACGATCTTGGAAAAAAGAATTTCAATTTGTCAAATTTTCAACCAAAATTGCATCTCGATGGAGACCGAGTTTCTTGACAGATTCAATTATGAGGGCAATGACTCGTCAATATATTTTACTTCATCTCATAACTCATTATAAAGCAGAGTGAAAGCTGATTATAATATCAATCGGGAAGTTATTACACCCGAATAAATTGAAAATTAATCAAAGAGTGAAAAATAAAAAGTCTAATCAAAGGAATTGAATAGGTAAGTATATTTTCTTCATTTAACTTTTATGAATATTTTTTTTATTATTTGTTGTCTGTGTTGCTTTCTAGTTATTCTTGAAGTTTTTGTTTTGTTTCTCTCTTTGCGGTTTTAACCTGGCCATTTAATTACTAATTAGTTGGGAAAGGTTTGGACTTTGTTCTAAGTTATTTGGGGTCAAATCGTTTTTCTTATTTTCTGTTGGGTTAATGGCCAAAAGTCAACTTGAGGCCCAACTTAACGACCTCATAGAGGAAACCGAGTTTTTAAAGAAAGAAAAAAAAGAAAACCAACGGGAGCTTAAACTTTTAAACGAATTTCTTCTTTCGGAGCTTAAGTCTATTTTGAATCCTGAGGTTTATAATCTGGTCAGCTATCAGTTAAGCTCACAGTGGGGTAAATTTACGCGTGTCGAATCAACCGACGCGATTCTAACGGAATACGTTAAAGCCGTTCAGAATTTAGTAAAAATTCGGAAAAAGCGAATTATTTCGTAAAGCAGCTGAAAAGAGGCTTCTACGAACTTCAGAAGAAGCTGATCAGGAGATAGATCTTTTGTCAAGTGAGTTAAACAAAAGCTTGTCAAAACAAAGGGAGCTTGAAGAAGAAAGGTCAAAATCACCTTTCACAAGTAACCCAAAAAACTCACTGCCGTTGATATTGACCCGCCAACATACCTTACTGCAATTCGTTAGTACTCCTGAACATACATCTACACCGAAAACACCAGTTAGTAGAAGTTTTGTAGACACAGGGGTTTAGACTAAAAGGGTAGAGACCATAACCAACAAATCAATCCAAACCTTAAACAAATCGATTCAAACCATACCAACAGGAAAAAATGAGTTGCCATTTAATATGTCTTTTGAAAATATAAGCAAGGTTGTTTCGAGGCTGGTCCCCATTTTCTCTGGAGAGCGTAACCATGAACTCCCACGCAGAGTTTATGAGTTTCTCAATGCCTGTGATCTGGCATTGAAAACCGTTTAGCCGGGGGAGGAGGGGATATTAGTTTCTTTAATATCTACCCGTTTAGTGGGAGATGCTTTTGAGCTATTACGCTCAAACTCCGCCAAGACAATTAAAGATCTGTCAAAACTCTTCAAAGATTGCTATTTAGTGCCAAAAACACTAGATAGCGTAATGAACGAGTTAAGGCAATCACATCAATTGATTGGAGAGGATGTAAAAGCATTTGCCAGGCGCTTGGGAAGGTTTCAGGCCACAGCGGTGGAGATAATTGATGCGATCTACACAAAAGAAGAATCGGGTGGACTCAAAAGGGAGATTGCTAACACAGTCATCACAACCTTTAAGACAGGACTAGTCGATCTGGCTCTTCGGCAGCTCATGCTGACCAGTACGAGTACTGATCTGAAAGAAATGGCAGAACAAGCGAGGAAAACTTCACTCCTGTTTCAACCCAATCCAAGGGGCTACATAAATACCCCGACCTTACTAAGCCCTGCCATGTATCAAGTACCCTACCATTATATACAGCACACAATACCTACATCTCCACCAAACCAACCTCAACAAATATCTATGTGTTACTCTGGTTCTACAAATTTCAATGCTAACATTGATTAAATAAAATTGAAAGACTTGTACTAAAATACTAATTGTTGTATTGTTTTTTTTTTTTTTTCTTTTTGGACAGAAGACCATTTCTGGAACCCAGACAACGACTCTCCCCTGGTTTAAAAATAAAAGTTTACTTCTTGTTCTTCTTCTTGCTACGCAGTACGGTACAGTACCTCAGCCTCTGCATAGTAGTTAGAAGAGTTGGCATCTTTTCTTCGTAGTATTCTTTTCTCGTACTCACTCATACGCTCATAGAAATCACCACCGTGAGCAGTCTGAAAATACATCCTACACTTCCCGTTACATTGGCGCCCATCTTGTAGCCAGAGATCTGTCGAAAAGAAATCAGCACAGCAACAGCATCACACATACATTAAATACAAAATGGCAACGTTCACAGAGGAACAAATGAACAAATTGTTAGAGACAGTAATAAATATTAGACAAGGAAGTTTCACCAATTGTAACACCAAAAAAAACCATCTCAAGGTGGAAGAATTTATTGCCACTAAACAGCTACAAAGACGTAGAGCGTATTTCAGAGGAAGACTACCTCAAAGGATTCCCTTTATTATTGGATGGCGATGCTCGTAGTTGGTGGCAAGGCATAAAAGATGAGGTAAAAACCTGGAATGAAGTTCTTACAGCATTGCGATGCACATATGCACCAACTAAACTTGCTTCAATAATATATCAAGAAATTTTCGAAAACAAACAAAAATCTAAAGAGAGCACAGACTCTCGCAACTACCAGCTCCGCAACCATCAGAAACAATGATGCTCGATATGGTTTATGGACTATTGCTTCTCAATATTCGAGACGGCGCACCTCGTGAAAACGTCAAAAACTTTCAAGACTAAGTAAACAAAGCGAGATTAACTGAGCACAGCATGGCTGAAAAATATGCAGAAAATCCACCAAAAGGTGACGATCATGTAAACAAAACAAAACGTTGCAACTTTTGTAATCACCTAGGTCACTCAACGTCTGAATGTCGCAAAAAACTGACCAGATCTCCTCAAAATCAAGGCATTTTTTGCTATAAATGCAAAGCTCCAGGGTATCTACGCTTGAATTGTCCAACATGTAAGGATCTGCCTAAAGGACCGAAAACGGTATCATTTAATTTGATAAAAATGCAATTGGAGGTGATCTGCGAACTATACCAATAGTAACGCAAGGCGAAAACGGAATAGCTTATATTGACACTGCCGCTCGTACTAGCGTTGCCGGTCATCATTTATTTGAAATATTGCTACGAAACAAAGGCAAGTTTAGAGAACTGAGTGCAGATGTCACTCTAGCAGACGGAAGTGTCAAACGGGATGACATATGCATTACGTCAACGTCAATCCTAATCGGAAATAGACTGACTCCTATTATGTTTATAGCTCTTCCTAAAGCTACGTCAAACAGAACGCTCATTGCAATTGACTTCTTAGAAGAAAATGGAATGGTCCTCAACATTGGTCAAAGATGTTGTCATTTTCAAGACGACCCAAAGAAAACGTTTGATTTTTATGACACGACAAATCATATAGTCTCACCATCCACTGCATTACAACGTGAAATTGAAAATAATAAACAATGGTTCAAACAAAATAAAGCAATACCGCCGTTACAAAAATCCCCTGCCAGACAACCTAATACACCACTTCGAATCACTGTTTTCGCAAATTCAATTTCAAGCCCAAATACACCATTGACCGAAGCAAAATATGAAGATAACATTGAAAACTATGGACCTGAGCCTAAATCAATTACACAGCCGTCTACTAGCAATTATTACTCTCCACAATCTATAAACAACATATTTAATAACTCCTTACGAAATGAGCTCACACCTGTAAGGCAATCTCACCAGGGACTTTTCCCCAAAATGCAAAGGAGTTTTTCTGAACAAATGGACGTTGACGATTAGAAGGTATTATCGCCGTGTCGTCATGCACATATTTTGGGGTCATTTGAACATTTTTTTACTTACAACAAAAATGTTAATACTTCCTGGCTCTAAATTGTTCTGTGGTTCTAAGTACATCATTACATATTGATTTACGTTCATATTTAAAAAAAAGGATTGCAAAAGTTATTCCTAAGTACTACAGTATCTTGTACTGAATATGAAATGATTTCGGGGTACCTTTTTTTTTAATTTGACTTTAAATCAAAATCAAAAGCAGTTAGTAGCACAGAACAATTTAGAGCCAGGAAGTGTTAACATTTTTGTTGTTTCAAATTTTCTAAAAACTAGAACAAAAAAACCAAAAATCTGACAAGCAGGAGCTTTTGAAAAAAGCCAAACAAGGATCAGCAAGAAGGGAACCAGAGAACGTTTGCAGAAGTAAACCCTCAACATCCAAAGGTTTGGTAAGCAAATATATAGGAGTTTCTTGCGATAAGCATGTGGAAATAATTCCCATGCGTTATATCACTGCTCTATGTTTATGTCATTAAATCTAAATGAAATGTTTTAACATCTGGAATTCAAATCACAACCTTCAGGCTTCAATTATATAACAAAAATAACATTAAAACATTTTTAACCATTATAGAACAGATTCGTCATCAGTTTTTTTTTTTTTTGCAAACTAACGACTTCTACAGAGTTGATTTCGCCACGAATTGGAAACGTTTCAACCATTATAGCACAGATTCATCAGTTTTTTTTTTGAAAACTTACCACTTTACCGAGCTGAGTGCTTCACACATGATACTTTGTTATAAAGTTACTACAGAGATTATAAATATTTTAAGTCATAAAATAGCAACTCATAATACCGATTATGTTCGCCTTTTCAATGACACACTTAAACCTAAACATCATAACCTAAGTCATTATCCAAAGGTTCTTCAAAATTCAGTCTTCTACAACATCACGGAAAAATATTTGAATCAAGCTAAAAAATATCAGCTTCAATTTGCTTATTCTATATCAGAACCTTCTAATAATACTGACTTATACTGACCAAAACAGTAGAAGAACGAAAAAGACGTGTTTCATTTTACTCGGAATCGGAATTTAATTGATACATATTTATATAAAAAAAGTTGTTTAAAATTTATAACGAATTAAAACGTATTGCATAAGGATGACTCATGAATAAATCTTGCATGTGAACGTTTTGTTTGAAAGAAAAAAATCTTCCATCAAAGATTTGCTGAGAACTTATTTATCATAATTGAGTTTAATATTAACAAAAATATCCACTTCACGTGTTCAATCACTATTAAACTTTTTATTAAAAATGTATTTTGATCAAGCAGAATATTCGGTTTTTACCTTCGACAGAGGCTTACTCATTAAACCAAAACAGTGGTTTCAAGCCGGACGAAGAAGCTATTTGAGTTGAATATAAGACATCAGCACCTTGAGGAAGTTAAACACACAGTGGAGTGATCGGATTGTAGCAGATCTAGGAGAAAATACGGTAAGTGATATCGTTTTTTTAAATTGTGAAACTGACAAGATAACGATAAATCGTGATGCTCGTTTTTTAGAACTGAAGGAGAAGATTAATGTCAGAGGGCCGTAGATCGTAACTACGCTGTGCTAACAGACGTGACCAGTTATTGCAAAAAAGGCATCGATGTGGAAATAGAATTTTAGTGGAAAATATAAAAACAGAGTTGAAATAAAACCACTCACGCTTCTTCTAAGTCACGTGTTGGAAAATCATCCTCTGTTACTAGTGTTATGCCCCAATCCCCACACTCACATTTTGCCTACATCTTAGCCAAATTCCATCACTCACTCTTATCCACATCCATTTAAAATACTTATCATCAAGTATTAAATTTCAAACGTCCGTTCATGCACATAAATTAATGCGCCCTCAATCTCGATACAATCGATGGACATCCGTTGAAAGAATTAAGGGTAAACAAACGAACACCCAAATTCAAACAAACGATTTATACCTACATACAATGTGTGCAAGCATCTTCATAAAAAGATCTTCAATTTCAACGCTGTGTTGTGATAAGAAAATCAATAATCGCATCCTCAGCGATTACAGCGAAAACACAAGACGATAAATCAATAGCATTGTTTATGCTGTGTGATAAAATGAATCGACAGCCACAAGTTTGAACGATCATCAAATCTTATCCAATTCCCGTTCCTTTTCTTTGTCATCCCTTTGTTTCCTATTAAAGATAAAGATATGTATTAATGGCCAAAATCATTGAACAGTATCACTGAGATACAATTTTTGGTTTGAGAGAATAGTCAGTCGATTTCGTGGGTTCGTAAAGAAAACTTCTTTCTCTTATAAATAAAATAATAATAACGAAGTTAAAAGTGTTTGATTTAAAACTAAAAGATTCTGGCTATAACACTAGAGCGGCTTCATTGAAAAGAGGAACAGGCGCAACGCAACCCGGTGTCAGACCACTCGTTAGAACTCCAACGCCTAAGCAAAGAGGCGTAAAACCAACGGCACCAGCTGTTCAAAGAGGTGCGCGCACGGCTGAACCACGTGTTGAACCTACCGCAAGAAACATGGGTTACGGTGGATGGGACGATATGAAGGAGTTATTCGCAGGTTGCGAATGGGTTAAAGTTGAGGATTTGCGACACTGGCTGTACCAGACAAGAGCCATGCGCTTTAACTTGAAACATGACCGTGATAACATCAGAGATAATTTCAGTAGAATGCCGCGGTTCCACAACTTATTTTCTGTCAACATTCGGTTCCCGGCTACTGGGTTCTACGCAAACATATCTGGATCTGAGATAGGTACTGTTGTTTCACAGTTATTAGCGTCATGTGATTTGCCTGATCGTCAGATGAATCGCGAACATCAAGTTATAGACGTCAGTGATTCGAAGAGGGCTTACGATTCTGCTTTAAGTGCTGCTTTGAAATCTTTAGCGCAGCGAGACGTTTCTACTATGGTTAAAGCTGGCGTTTATTGCAGGTCTACGTTCGAGGACTCTGAGAAGTTGACTTGGACTGAATAATTTTATTAGTTTTAGTTCTATTTTAAATTTTATTTTATTTCTTTATGAGCTATGGAAAAAAAAAGAAGATTATTAAAGGATTGCAACCGAAATGCATCACGCTTGAGATTCTTTTCGTTGTATGCTCCAACGATAAAAAAAAAAGTAAGACATCAAAAAGGGTAAAGTATTGTTTAAGAAGCAAAAAATAAAGTTTTTTTTGTTTTCTAAAATTTATTTCAGCTCATTTATTTTTGAATAAATTTAAAAAAAAGTAAATTTTTTAATCTTTTTGTTTCCAAATCTGGCAGCACTTCAAAATTCAACAAAATTCATGATAATAATAAACAACCCATGTAAATCATAACGATATCTCACTTCTTTTTTCATCACATTATTATTTGTCCCCTATTGATTTCTATATCATATGTTCAAAATTTGTTTTCTCTTGTACTTAAGCTTTATATCTATATACTTTGTACAACCCTTCACGTTCTTCTATTAACCGATTCATTATTCTGTTCCTGTTGATAACCATATTTTTAGGACTTTTTATCCTATTTCACTATCATTACTCGAACATGCCTCTTTCAAAAGACTTCGATACTAATTAGCTAAAAGAAATTCAAAGCTCCAGTGAAGTCTTGAAAAAAGCAGCGTTCAACATGGGTGACCTGAATCTCCTCATGATAGAAGACGAGGCTGGTTTAGAAGGGGAACTTCTACATTTATACCTACCATATACACACACGTATAAAAAAAAGACAGTTTTAAAAACTAAACAAATTTTAAAATATCTATGTAAATAATATAAGTGTGTGTAAATGTTGTGCCCTGCATTTGGGTCACTTGGCTCAACCTGCGTTGAACTTACTCAAGCCATTGCACTGTGTCGAAACTATATTGCTGGCCTAGCAAAAGCATACGCAGTAATGTTGGTTCACCTTTGCAATTGGCACAAGAGGTAAACAACCAGGAAGTGCTAAGTGTGCATTTGGCAGTGGATGACCCAAGTGAGTTTGGATTAAAGAGGTTGACTGGTGAGTCTGAAGTGGAAAGTAAAAGTGAACGGTCGTGTTTATTTTTAAATCGAGAATTTACGTATAACGTATAACATTTTGGCGCAGCCGATACGCGAACGTACGCGTAAGTTAAAGAAAATATAATTTAAGATAGTGAGATGATTTTAAAATCAAACACATACCAAAAACTAAAAAAACTAAAAAATTAAAAAAACTGAAAAACTAAAAAATTAAAAAAACATTCCACTTACTATCCATCGATCAATATCCATATAATTACTGTGACACCACAGACGATTATTGCTACATTTACTTAACACATAGTCAAATCCTACTCCCACCATGGAGAACAATTGTCTTGACACTCACCTCAATTCTCCTTTAAGTCTCACCATCACCAAAGAGTGCTGGAATCATGTTTTCAACAATGACACAACTTATCGAAACAACCAGGTAAAAATAAAATCTCTACATCTTAAACAATTACTTCATCACATGAACATACCACCAGTCGACATCAAATGGGACATTGATATGCAGTCTGACATAGGCTCAATTTTAAAAATTGCCAATACTGCAACCTTACTCCCTGAAACAACTGCACAGTTTGACAAATACTGGTCAGGCCTTCTCTCTTATGTACCCTACAACCTTCAACAACTTAATACCAAAATGACACCACTGGAATATAAGCAAGTCATGGAGAGTGTAAGAAGACATGACTTTTACAGAGAAATATTACACATGTATTCCTTGAGGTGTTTTTTAGAAGAAGGAGTAGTGTTATCTGTCCGCCCTGAAAGTACATTAAACCCGGAGAAAAAAGACTTATCTTTGTACTGGAAAAGTATAAAGTTAGAAGAAATATCATCATGGATTCACACTGGTCTCTTACATTCTACATCAGGTCTATTGAAGATTTCTGTTACTAGAAATCATTGCTTACTAGAAATACAAAATAAACAGTATCTTCTTGATATACATGTTATGATTTAAAAATGTTATTCTCCATGGGAGATACCATAACCCATAAATTTGGAAATAAAGGATACAACACTCTCGCACTTTGGGAAGCATTAGTTGTCTCAGAAGTTCTGATGAGAGAAAAGGATTTTGCGGTCGATAACACAGTATTCAGACAAAACATTACCAAGGAGTTCATCAATTCACAAACAGAAGAGGACACTGACTACTTGAAATCCTTTTTGGGAAATATCACCATTCCTTGGTTAAGATCTCGCCCACTGACATCAATTTTCCAACTCTTTGGTCTTTATAAAATCTGGGGACACCCTACTATAGACGAACTAGAATCTGTGAAGAAATTGCAGTCAGTAGCTTGCACACCTCGACCTGTCAACCATGAGTATATAAATCTGGTCACTTGTAAATGGAGAGAATATTTCTGCCTGAATTATTTCAAGAAACATGGAAAATGGCCCAATATGATTATTTCCGAGACAGCACCAGACTCAGTGTTAATTAATGCCTTAAGACAAAACATTTATGTTCATGTAAAACAGACAGGATATAATTTGGATGACTGGTCTCACATTGTATTCCAACAGACTTTTAATATTCCCGAAAAGCTAGAATTATCTGAAGTAGTTGCTGATAAGGCTACATCACTTACAGAGGAAGAGTTGGCATATTGGTGCATGAAACAAGGAACCATTGGACCTTCTGAACTTAGAAGTGTGATCATTCAATGGTTAGACACCAACTATAATAATCCAGAACAATTTCTCAAATATATTGACGAGCATGGATTTCCTCCAGGAGAAACTGTTGTGGGTCTACATCCTAAAGAAAGAGAATTGAAGATTTTCGCTCGTCTTTTGGGATTACTTATTGGTAAAAGATTATATGTAGTACTAACCGAAGCCTTAATAGCATCTCATTTGTTCCCTTATTTTCCTGAAATCACAATGACCTATGATGCAATCACACTTCAGAACAAAGTTCATCAAAACACAAAAGCAACATCCCCTTTTAAGCAAGGAAAAAACAACAGACACACGGTAGTTACCAATATAGACTTTGTAAAATGGAACAGCAACATGAGAGAAGAAGAAACAAAAGCAATATTTCAGGACTTTGATCATCTTCATGGTCTTCAACATTGTTTCACACGTACACATTCCATGTTCTCAAGTCCTACACTGTACCTAGCTGACGGAACAGTCACACCCATAGACAAAAGAGGGTACTGGATAACGAGTCCTGCTGTATGGATGAATCATCTTGGAGGAATAGAAGGGCTCAGGCGAAAGGGATGGACAATTTTCATAGTTGTTATATACTAAAATATGTTGCTGAACTCCTTGATGTAGAGTGTCACGTTATGGGTCAAGGAGATAATCAAGTCTTAATATTAACTTATGTCACTGATAGTGACAGAGAATTAAAACAACTTCATGCCAATTTTATCAAAAAACTTTCAGAGTTTTTAAGCTTTATTGGACATCCTCTCAAAGTCGAAGAAACATGGTCTTCATCTCATTTTTTCATCTATGGTAAATACATTTAAAGAGTTTATGCAATATGCAAAAATAGGCCAATCGGCTCTAAGTGATTTATTGGTTACGATGCTACCTTTTAACCCCCGTGTTGCTAACTCAGTACTAAGCTCTACTATATCAGGGCGCGCCCTCCAAATAGTGAGCAAAGTCAACAAAACTGGCACATTAATAGGAATGATGAAAAAAACACAGAGAAGGATGGAACCGAATTTGAGAAAACAATAAAAGTGAACGGTCGTGTTTATTTTTAAATCGAGAATTTACGTATAACGTATAACATAAACACTATTAAAAAAGAAAGGTGTTCAAAAACTGTCAAGCAAAATTCAATATATAAATATAAATATAACATAAATAAAAAAAAAAAATAAAAAAAAATATTAAAACGCAACATCTGTCAACAAGTACAAGCCAGTTTAAAAGTTTATATCCTTTTAGGAAATAAAGCGTTTAGAAACTCTCATTTACACAGCAGACATTGATGATCGAAAAACATCGAAGATTTGCGATCAATGAAAATGATTGCTGGCACAACCTTTAATGATGATATCATGAAAAATTTGTGGACGCGTCGATTAGAACAACTTATTTACATCGCGTTGTTATCGGTTGGTCAGAAGACTCTCCACGAATTTGAGTTTTTAAAAACTTAATACGATCACATTTTTTTTTATATATATTTTTTTCACTGCACGGATCAAACCAGCAGTCGTCGTACCAAATTGACAAATCTTTAAATACATTTCTATCTGGAGTCGATACGGGCAGTGAAGCTAATATGCTATGATACAACGCACTGTTGAGGATGAAGTATCGAAAAAGAGCACAATGAAGAAGAGTCTGTTTGGTATAGGAAAAAAGACGATTACCACGGTGGGTTATCTAGAAGCTGAATTGCAGTCAAAAAGGCAGATACAAAAAATATTCAGCGGCATACAAAAATGGAGAATAGGAGTTTTGTTAGACCCGCTGAAGATGCGTCAGCCAAGGCGCCTTGAGAAGTAAAAGTCAATTACAAAGAAGAAAAAACCATCAAAGCGACAAGACAAATCATCGAAAGCACGGAACAATGAAAAATTAATACAACGCAAAGATCAAGAGGTTGTCAAAGCATTTAGAAACAACATACTAGAGAAATTGGAGCACCATTAACTCGTTTGAGAGGATCGTCCTAAGGGATGAGATACGAGAGCAAATCAATCATCATCTTACTTGGATAAGCAAAGTTTTTAGTGTCCGTATAAGTAGATCTTTAATCGTTTCGACTCCGAATTTACCCAAACTGTATGAACTTCCGAAAACGCATAAAATAGAGAAGAAAATGCGTCCAATAATTGTATCGAATATTTGTATTAATTTAGATCTCAACTAGACCTTATGCTAAAGGAATTTAAAATATTGTAAAGGGAGCCCGAGTGATGCCGATACTGATCTTTTTGAAGAATGTACCTACAGTTCCTGTAATCATTCATTAAAAATGTATCCAACCCAAAGATAAGACCTTTCTATCCAAAATTTAAGGATTTCGATAAGACAATCATACAAAGCTAAAAACAAAAATATGAATTTCTGCTGTGTTCATGGGCGTTATAATGTATAATGGAACCTTAAAGGGTTTTTTTAAGAATCATCATATTCTCAAAATGTTAAAAAATACTTGTAAGGTAGAAACATATCACATATTATGTTAATATACTTACATACGCAGGTGTATGATCATCTAAAAAAAATACATATTTAAAGATATACATTATAATAATTTACCTGAGACTGGAACAGACCTGAGATACTGTTGTAGGTACACATAAACTTCAGAAACACGTGGCAAATTCTCATGTTTAAACGAATATTTTTCGAATTCTAATTAGCAAAATAGAATGAAACAAAAAAAGATCCGCAACGAAATTTAGGTACTTGAAACACTTTTAAAAACACTACAAAAACTAAAATAAAAAGAACAACGAAAACATCAAAGCAAAAAATAGATACAAACAAAAAAAAAACAAATAACGAGAATTGGATCGCACAATATTTAAATCTTAATGCTCAAAATCAACAGATCCAATAATTGCATTATTGTAATTTATGTACCTACAAAGTCACATCCGCACTATTCGTAGCCATAGGTATGCATTCAATTAAGACTAATTTCAAAGCCCTCATTAGGATTTTTTTAATGCATTTATTTTTAATTATGCCAGGTAGGTATTTGAAATTTCTCATATTTATTTTTTTGTTTTCTTAAAACATTTTTTTTTAAATTTTGTAGTGTCACTAAAAATTGTCTTCGTATTATTATCCACAAGAAAACGCACTTTACCTTTACATATTAAAAATTAAAAAAAAAAAAAACCGTAAAACAAATTGTAACAAAAAACATGGTGCCTTCTCCCGATTTTTCAAACTTCGTAAGGATAATATTTCAATTAATTCAATTTGCTTCATCAATTAAAAAAAAAATCTAAACCGTTTTCGAAATCGACATCTCCCTTGAAACTATATTTGTATTTTTGTTTAAACGCAAATTGAAACATGTTCCATGTACATATGTACATGTTTAACATAAGCTCTGCGTCTGTGTGTGAGATAGTAGACGGGCGTCTCTTTTTAACGTACGTAAAATCACTTTTAAAATATCAACACACACTGGCCCCTGGCCGTGATCAAAGAATACGAAACGAAAGCGAGTCGTTTTCAATTCGTTATCTACTTTTTGTCTTTTTGATCCACCATAGAGTTGTTTAATTATTTTAATTCGAAATGAAGCCTTTCAATCCTTCCAATTGACATTAGATATCCATGAAAATTGAAAATACGAAACGAGAGATAAAATCAAAAATAGTTCGTCACACAAAACTTCATTTTCGCCTCTAAAAACGACTCGCCTCGTATTCCCAATCGGGGGCCTGGTTGTTCCACATTCTTTAACAATAAAATCATTTGATGCTGATTCTAAAAAATTAGATCAGCGAAGGACAAATACATTTTCCTCTCTTTTTTTTTGCCGGTCAAAAAGATTATTTTATTGACTTTATCAAAAACGGCCATATTTAAAATTTTGCAAAAAAAAAAATAGAATTGAACAGAAAATGTGGATGAAAGGGTTTGTTTATAACCAACTGAACATTTACAAAATTATAAGATTATAGTTCAAGAGAATTATTGTAGTTATTTTTATAATCACAAAAAAAACTTGTTGACACCATAAATTAATTATCACGTTTGAACTCTAGAACAAAAATATTGAACTGCTACACAGAACACAGCAATTGAAGAACTGAATTGTAGACAGAGTTGCTGGTTGCCGCGTGCCGCCAAAGACCCGTCATTGACTGTATGACTGTCCTTTTCTTGCCTACTCTAGGTTTGGTATGGAATCTTCTTCTCTACGAAGGGAAATACAAAGTAAATAGGAATGAACACAAAGGAGAAATGTTCATATTCTGCATACACTGATTTTTTAGTAGGTATATAAGTTATATATATAATATGAATGGTGAGAGGGGCAGGTATACGTTACGTTACGTTAACGAATATTTGGTGTATGTCACCATCGCGACATCGTTATGTGTTGTGTTCCCACGACATTGCATGCATGACAAGCGCGGCATGATCTATCTGTTCAGTTTTTGAGTTTTGATAGTGTGGCTCATGGACGTAATAGATATGGACTGCTAGTGCCATACCCCAAGTTGGTTCCATTTTAGTCTTTGTCATTTTGGGCGACACTAGCCCTCGAAGCTCCCCTAGCGGGAAAAAAATGAAACCTCCATTTTGACATTTGTACTCCTTCGAAAAAATGGCCATTTGTATTTCTATTTTTTATTTCGTGGTAGCTGTAGAATAAAATGTAAAAAAACTAAATATAATATATATTTTTTGAAAATGTATTTACTTTCAATTTCTTTATTGGAACACGTATTCAAGAAACAAATCATAAGAACACTCAAATTTGAAATAAAAACTGCGTAACTTTTGTTTTAAAATTACAAAGGAAATAAAAGTCCCAAGACGATGAATTTTTGTTCTTTTTTTTTTTGTTCGTGTCTAATTTTTTGTTTGGACAATGCTTTCAATAGCAATAGGAAACCGGATAGGTAAGGCTTAATCAATTTCTTATTTTATAGCAGTAGAATGCACTAACTTGTCTCTCCGACCTGCTGTCCAGTTCAAGCTATTGCCGTCAAATCATGAATTTCCTGTCAAAGCGCGCTTCTTATGAGTGGTATCATTCGAAAGGGATACTCAGGCGTGTAACTGGATGTTGAAGCATTTTCATGTTCTGCCATCGGTGGTGGTTTTGTTTCAAGACTTGGAGTGGAACGATCCCCTTTGGACAGACAAATAGCAGAAATGTGCCTCAACGATTCAGACTCTCAAAAATAGCTTGCAGGTAATATCTCTCTTCCATTGGATTTGTTTTTTTTTTTATAAAATAAAAATGTATTTGTTGCTAGGAACGCAATACCCGCCTTGCACTAGTCCTTCTACAAAATGCAGCTTCATTACCTCCGGGAGAGGATATGTTAGCATCCGAACGAGCAGCTAACTTGACCAATGCATGTGGCATCAGCAGTAAAATGCTGTTCATCCTTCCCCACACAGACCATCTCGTTGGGTACACTTCCCGCCTCGAATCTGCTCTTTTGGAAATGGCTCTCATGTCCAAGCGCATTAGAATTCACCGTGATCAGTTCAACTGAGATTTCAATGCAATAGGGAGCAACCGCCGCACCACCTTTACTGACCGAAGCTGATTTAATTAGTCTAATGGAAAAAACACGGTATAGGTACAGATGCCACTCATGCTGACCATATGAACACAATAAAGGAAAGAGGTATTATACATTTACATTGTTTTATTAATTGGAATCAATTGTCTGAATATTTTTTTAATATATTAAGGTTACATTGGAGAAACAGATAAAGGTGGACTTGTACCAGGTGTTATCGGAATAGGTCTTTATGAATCGTATGATGCAATGAAACTAGTTCTTGCTAAGCCTATGCTCCGAGCTGAATTCGAAGCAGATCTGAAAAAAATATGTCTTGGTCAAAAAGACCCCAAACTAGTACTTCAAGAGCAAATACAAAAGTATAAAGAAGCTTATAGAGTGATTGTAAATAATATAACAGCGATGGATGGAAAAATGGCTTTGAGGTATTTTTAAGTTTTGACTTAGCAGTAAATTATTGTTCTTTTTGTTCGTGCAGCTGCTGTTTTTAAAAACAGAATTAGACAAATATTTTTAAATCACAAAGATTCATATGAAAGACGAGGGTATACCAATACCTAAATCACAAACTCAATTCATGGTCTCGTACATTTCGTAATTCATTTTTTTTCCGTTTGGGTGTTAATATAAAGGAGCACTGAAGTAACAAAAGGAGAAATACAACATTTTGTTGATTTTTGCTGTTTTGTTTTCATAATTTTAATTTACTTTGCATATATCACATTTTTGAACAACTATTTTTCTAACACCTTGACTGTTTATCCATTGTAACTTTTGGGACAGAATTCACTAAAAAAAAGAAAACCTCGGGTTGATACATAGGATGTTTAAATTTTCCAGACTGTAAAAACGCAGTTTGGTTACCAGATGAGTTAAAAAGAAGTATCTGCATCACATGAAAATTGCAGACGTTGTGGAACATCTGCAAAAATGTTAAAATTTAAATTAAATTCAGCATATTATCGCAGTATTTTCAATGTACCTGATGATGGTTGGTACAACACTTGCTTACTGTGTGATAGGAAATTTCGCGAAACATTTCATATATACGCTGATCAGGTAAAGCAAGTTAGAGCTGTTGTGGGTAATACAACTAGTTCAATTCAAACAAACAGCAATGCTCATCAAAATAGAATTTCAAATTTAAATGCGGATATGGGGACAGCTAGCACTAGCTCTGGAAGCACAGCTCAGAATAGAACCAATTCAAGTAAATCTAAGAGTAAGGATTCTAAACAAAAGACAACAAACAAAGTGGGTACTGCAACAGAAAACAATGTTCAACAAACGAGTATACGAACGTTTATGACAAACGCCCAGGAACCCCAAAAACGTTGATATGTGCGACTTTTTCGGTGAGAACGATGACTTTGATGATATTCTTGTCAGTGCAGATCTTAACGAAATAATTGCACAACAGCCTGTCAATATAATGTCGATAAATGAGTCTGTTGAAACGGTTTTTTCAATTGATGAAAGTTGGGGTACTTCAAGCAGACGAAATCAGACCACACATTTTCCTGCACCAAAACGAAATCGGGTAGAATCGAGAAATTCGTATTTAACAGGAAGCTCTCAAGAAAATAATAGTGAAATAGATGGAACTACCAGAAATACTTTTCAATGGGGATCTTCTGCATCACAAACAAGTAACAGTGAGTTCGATTCATTCGGTTCAGAACCGTAAGATGTTCCGGGTGTCAATCCTTGGCAAAAAAGTAAGCTTTATCTTTTGGAATATACTTTTCTTTCAAACCGTGTCTTTACAGATTAACAGTTAGAAAAGATGGTCCTAACAGAGGAAGATATTTTTATGGCTGTCCAAAACAAAATGCTTGCAAGTTTTTTCAGTGGGCTGATGAAGTATTTAAAAACCACCCTACGATGGACAAAATATAGGATCATGAGAAAAAATTGAGTTTAACAGAAGTAGCCGTTGATAATATTCTTTGCAACTGTCAGTTGCAAGCAAACAAGTATAAAGATTCTCTTAATATATTTGCAAGCTATACATCGTTTGATGTTCTTTAAGGTTGATTGTTCGAAAAGACGGTCCAAATAAGGGACGATGGTTTTATGCATGTGCAGACCGAGACAAATCCTGTGGGTTTTTTAAATGGAGCGAAGCTGAACCTGAACTAGAACAAACTGAAAGTAAAATTCTGTAATTTAAAAAAAAAAACATGTTGCAAATGTATTTTGTTTTAGATTCCTGGAGAACAAATCCTTCAACAAGTACTGCCTCTAGTAATATCATTTATTTAAATCTTTAAAAGCATAAAGTAACAATATTTTGTTTTAGCTTCCTGGGGAACAAATTCTTCAACAAGTGCTGCCTCTAGTAATATCATTTATTTAAATCTTTAAAAGCATACAGTAACAATATTTTTTTTAGCTTCCTGGGGAACAAATCCTTTAACAAGTGCTGCCTCTAGTAATATCATTTGTTTAGGTCTTAAAAAGCATAAAGTAACGATATTTTATTTTAGCTTCCTGGGGAACAAATCCTTCAACAAGTGCTGCATCTTTAAAAATAAAAAGTAATATTATTTATTTATTTTTTATTTACATTTTGTTTTGTATATGTATATATTATTTAGAATCAAGTTCAAGTAGGAGAGCAGATGAAAGTTTAAGCAATGTCCCAAAGAAGAGGAAATGCGGTATGTGTCGGCAAGAAGGCCACACACAAGCAAAGTGTCAGCAAAAGGCAGAGTATAATATTTAAATATTTAATAGACTTTTGTTCATCAATACTGTATATACTTTCATAAGTAAATTTTCATACTTTTGAAACGTTTCGTAATTTTATTTCATATTTAAAATAATGTTATATTGATAATGCTTCCGAATAAAGTCGGAAAGCCTTTGTCTAGCACTCAGAACTACAATTCTTTGCAATGACACTACATTGTTCAGCTAACAAGGAAAAGGTTGTTTACAGCAGAGGTTTGCTAACTATTTAGAAGACCCACATAGTGTTTTGATTCATTTTACTTGAAAGATTTCATCGCATTCATACGTTGTTAGGATCTCGACAATCGACATACACAAATCGAATGAAGTATTCCATTGTTCAGAAGAAGTGTTCTTACATGGTACCAAAACCACAGTGTAAGCTTTTCCATCTGTCCAACAAGTCCACTGGTAATTTGATGACGGTACGTGCGCACACTACCAGACGCACAAAGCAGACCAACTTCTCTTAGTTTTATATGTCCACATACCCCTACGAAAGGGAAACCAAAAAAAAAGTCTACGAGTTCGTCAAAACGAGCAATATCCATAACGCAGTGCCCATATGAAAATAATATAATCCTTTCGATACAGTTTGACAAAAAAGATACAAAAAAAAACTTTCCAAGATATGTACAGACGTTTATTTCATCGAGTAGTTAGATAGAGCAACATTGAACATTGACTCTCCTGATTTTAGAGTATTTTACGACAACCAAGTACAAGAGGTAACAAGACGTATAGGCTCCATCGCGGATGGAGTGATCAAGTTGGACAAGATCTAGAAATCAAGCACGCTGGAGATAAAAGCCCTGAAGCACCACGCTCCTGCGTCGCCTAAGTTAGTAAACAAATTTTTCGAAAGAATTGTATATAGTTTGGCACCTATCTCTTTTATCGAAAATGCTTGCATTAGCCATTGATCTTTTTTTTTTTTTGTTGGATTATAAGAACCACTGGTGGTAAATAGTAAATATAAAAGGGTGTGGTCCAGAGGATTCCTTATCTGTATAAATAACCTCTTCTAATAAATTTTTCTTTTGCAATAGAATTAGAAAACATCTTATAATACTTTTTCAAACTTTGGAACCATTCTTCGAATTTGGAAATGAACCTGTGTAAGAGTTCAAATGCAGCCAGAAACTCAGAGTGATAAAGTGACCAACGCGATTCGGTTACTCCAGTGATTCCGTTACTGAAACTGATAACACATACATATATTTCTCTTCCAGAAGATTAAATAAAGGAGTGAAAAACTAATGAGTTGCTTGCTGGAATTACTAGGCTTTATTCTGTATTTCACTGGGTTTATTATAATAAAACTTATCTCTTTATATATCAAATATATATATACGTCCATGGCTACGAGATACAAAATGTTTCCTTATCCTTACAAAATAATTTGTACACTGAAACGTCAAAACAAAACCATTCACAGGTAAATACTCATAGATGTCGCACATTTCTATGAATGAGAATTAAATTTTTAAAACAGATGTCGCGAGTTTCTACGTGAGAATTTTGTAGTTTTTTGTTTTGCCGATAGTGGCGGCTCGAGGGCTAGTATCGCAATATCTAATTTTGGCGACATTTTTTTGACAATTGTTGTATGAAACTGACATTGGACTAGCAGTCCATATATATACGTCCATATGCTTACTGGATAAATAACCCTCAAAGTCTGTTTCTATTTTAATATATGGAACATTTTCTGAATCATCTTTCTTAGCTGTATTTAATTTATTTCCATTATCAATTGTATTCTTGAAAACGTAATTATTCTTGAAATGTAATATTTCCTGAAAGAAAAATGTTTTGTTTCTGTATAAAAAATAAATATACATTTATATACATATATTTGTTTAAGAGTCTGAAAATCAATAATTTGTTTACCAATTTTGAACTACATATTCTTTTATTGTATCGCTACGAGTACGAGATAAAAAATGTTTCCTTATCCTTACAAAATAATTTGTACACTGAAACGTCAAAACAAAACCATTCACAGGTAAATACTCATAGATGTCGCACATTTCTATGAATGAAAATTACATTTTTAAAACAGATGTCGCGAGTTTCTACGTGAGAATTTTGTATTTTTTTGTTTTGCCGACAGTGGCGGCTCGAGGGCTAGTATCGCAATATCTAATTTTGGCGACATTTTTTTGACAATTGTTGTATGAAACTGACATTGGACTAGCAGTCCATATATATACGTCCATGCTCGCAGCGATATTAAAAGAATTACAATTTATTTTATTCTTTGGGTCCTACCACAGATGATTTGCATTCAGCTGAAAATATTGGACTGATTTTGATTTCTAAATTTAACGATAAAAATCTTCCAAAAGTCTCTGATCTTAAATGGCTCGTGTCTGAAGAGGTAAATAGTAAATAAAATAATTAATATATGTATGCTACTTTTAATTCCAGATTAAATACTATGTTATTCTATTTGAATTGGATTTTATTTTAAATTATGTGTTAATTGATTAGGATGCTCCTCAATGTCTCCTACCAATGCCACAACAACCGAATAATTAAGATAATAATATTACGATAATGGTAACAAGAGGAACTCGATATTGGGCACCACCTAGACAACAAATCATTTTTACGAATCATCCTTCTCCAATGTAATTAGGAAAGTTTACTTGAATACGCTTATACATCGAAATTAGATTTAAATCGCGACAACATTCAAGATATCTTATCGACTGCAACTCATGTTCAAATGAATAATGTTGTCCTGTCCTGCTCTACATATTTAGAATCTCAAATTGACATGGAAAATTGTGTCGATATAGCTACATACTAAGCTGATCTCTATTCATTAAAAAATCTCAAACACAAAGCCTATCGATTTATACGTGCTCATCTGGAGGAGATTTCGATAACTCCTGAGAATGATAATATCAGTTGTGGAAAACTTGAATATATTCTAAGCTGTGGATAGTTGATTGTTCGGAAGTAACAGTCCTCCAAATTGTAGCTGAATATTGTGTAAGAAAAGCAGTAACATTGGAAGAAGCTTTGAAACTGTTTACAAATATCCGATTCGATCAAATCAATACAATCGATCTTCATATATGGCCACGGTTTGATTATGTTGATGAATCTGTTCATTCGGCGTATTATAATGTGATGCGAGTGGCGGGATTTCAGCGAAAGAAATTCTGCAAAAAGAAGTCTGTGACTATTGATCTACCTAGGAGTAATATTCTGACGAATACTCGAGGCATGGAACTGGCACTATAGTCAAACTAGGAGGTTTCTTTACAAATGATGGAGTTCATAATCTCCCAGTTTCGCTTTGCCCAAAGAGAGGAGGTGGCACCAGCTTACTTCTATACCTCACATTAAACAAAATGTAATTATGGAACAGCAGTGTACCGCAATGATCTGTTTGTTGTCGGTGGATCCTACGATGTTTGTCTGAAAGAGTATATTCATGGCTTTGGGTTTTGTTATAGTGCCTCCAAGAACAAAAGGTCAACGATTTCACCAATTCAGTCGGAAAGGTGTCGATTTTCATTGAATGCAGTTGGAAACTTTTTGTGTGCGAAGAAGCGTAAGAAAACTGGACTGATGAACGACAAGTGTCGAACTGTGAAAAATATAATGTTGCTGCTGATACATGGGAGTATATAAAACCGTTACGGGAAAATAGAAGTCAATATGCTGGTGCCGTTCAGGGTCACTTTTTGTACATATCAGGTAAATGGTCAAAAGCTAACCATTGATTTTTTATCTTGTATGTTTTCCTTTTTTTCAGGTGGAATTGATAGACACTCATCATCATTATCATCATTTTGGCGTTACGACACATATGACGACAAAAGGGAACAAAAAGAATCTATGCAAACTCCTAGAGCTGATCATGTTCTTCTAACAATTAATGACAAAATATATGCTTGTGGTGGATGGTTTGAAGATCCTCAAACAGGAAATAGAGTTGTTACTTCTAATATTGATGTGTACGATGCTCGCACAGATAGTTGGTATCTAGAAACAAAGAATCCAGTACCTGCTTTTCATGCTGGTATAACAGCTTAAAAAAATAAGATTTACTTTGTAAACCACCATTATCATCTGACGAAACAATTAATTGTTCGTAAAGTGTTCAAACTTATGATCTTAACACCATGATCTTAACACCAACGCAAACTGAGTGGAGCGGTTCAAACCCTACTTGGGAGTGTGTGTTTGCAACATTTTATGTGCCGCATTGTCGAGAAGGTATTTAACATAAGAAAAGAAATACTCAACATTAATTTTACAAGCTGTCTTATGTTTCGATTTTTTTTTTGTAAGTTTTGTAAATAAATAAAATATTTATGTTATATACTTATGTATATGTACTTTAAAAAAAGTGATAATTTATAATTTCTTTTCATACATGAATGAGTATCGCTTGTTTGTTTTGCCCAGTGAATTAAATTAAATATGCCTAGTAGAAATGTTGATGTGGTTTTTCTGACTTTGTTTCAATCATTCTGGTTTTCTGTATTCGCGTTAAGAAATTTTGTTGGATTTACAGGCGATAAAAATGCACATTGGTTTTGTGAGTCTGAACATCATAAAGGAAGGTCAACGTAAACTATATAAACTATAAAGCACTCTTCATAAAAATAGCGATAAAATAAGTTCCTGGCAAACATAAAATGTATTCTGACAAAGTGCACCGCTGACTGATTGCATTACTTTTAATGAGTGAAATCAGGGAACTTCATCTCATATATAAAAGTGGTATAAATTTCACCAAGAAATTTTTCATTAAGGAGCAAATTTCCTACTCGGAGATTAACAATGTAAAGATGGAAATATCCCACTGTCATTCACGTTTGCTTACAAGCTCAAAAAACTGCTGATTTGAAGTTCTGTATATCTCAAAATAAAAGCAGTATTTAAAAAAAAAAAAACAGTACGCAGTTTTACGCATTTTTTGAGAGCAAAAAACATTACAATACTGCGAAAAACAGTACAGATGCGAGCGTTAGTAATGAATAATGATACTTGTATAAACATTTCTGGCAAACTAATGATAGCTACCATATAGTTTGATTTCACGTGTAGATCCTTTTTTATGATAATTTTTTCTGTCGTGACACGTGCAGCAGGAGCAGCGTACCAGAAACCCAAAAATAGAACGAAGTATATGTTTATGATGACTTTCTAAGATTCGATTTAGTAAAACGACTATCGGAATATGGGTTATTAGTTCCTTACTTGGCTTAAGGTAATCAAAACAAATTAAAAGTTTAACGGAAAGATTTTCTTTTATTCTGAGAAAACATTTAAATGTTTGAGAAATTGTTTTAATGAATATAATAATGTGGATACAATTTACATGGTTATATCCCATTGTTATAATTTTTAAATGATTATTTTATATATGTTTACATAGATTTATTTAAATTGCAAAGCATTAACATGTTTATGCATATAGGTATATCATTATTAAATTTAAGTAAAAAAAATAAAAAAAGCAATAAATAACAAGTTAAAAGCATATGTGAGACATTTATGTAGATTTTAAATAAAATAATGAACTTATATTTTCTTCATATTAAACTCAGTCTACTATTAGTTTTTCTTAGTTGGGCCCGCCATGGAATAATATTATCATTTTCGACTTCCCCATCTTGGAATTTCCTTGGTTCATCTGAGGCGTCGGAAATCCGATCGTTGCATTTGCCATTTAAGTTGATATCCTGATATTCTGATTCGTTTTCTCTGTTTTCTTTATTGCTATTGTGATTGTTGTCCATTGGTAATGTTTTTTGATCGTAACTAGACTCTGTACAGTATGACGACATGCTTATATTATCTATTGAGACTGATTTGTTTTTCATCTTCCAAGTATCTGATACTCTATTGCCTTCTTCTACTCGTGGTGTATATATTGTTGCCCTTGGTAATATAAAATAATCAAATAGTATTATATAAATGTAGAATCTTATTAACATACTTAAGCTTGTTTTCAGCTTCTTCCCGTCTGGCCAACAGATCACGCTTCCATTGGGGTATTTGTGACAATCGACGGTTCTCAGCTTCTCGAGCCATTCTTTCTTCGAATTCCTTTTTGGCACGTTCAGCGGCTTTTTTTGCGAGCATTTGTCTTTTCCAATCGGGTATAACATTTCCGGCTTGATCCTTTTCAGGAATCTGTAATTGAATCTTCAAAATTATATGAAAGCTCCGCAAAGCTTTAGATACAAAACATCACTAAAATTCTTACCTGGTCAACATAATTATTTGCACTGAATTGCCTAGAAATTTCTGAATAATGATCTTGGTCGTGTTTGTCAGCCATTCGTGCTTTTTCGTTTTTCATTTTCTTAATGCCCGAAATGTCTTTGGACATTTTAAGCTCAGCAATAAGATCGGTCTTGAGAAATGTTTCTGTAGTTGATGAGAGACATTGCATGCTAAAGCTGCGCGTAGGAGCTTGAAATGATTTTTGCATGACTTTGGTTTCTTTTCTTCGGAGCTGAAAGTTTCATAGATTTATCATAAAAAATTCTTGAAATATTTATGCGAAGATTACTTACCTGAACACTATTCAAATCTTGAATGGATATTGCCGAAAGTGGTTGGTGTTGCTTACGGGAAACTGTATCCTGGTGGGATGGCAGAGCTTGAGAATGTTTATTGAGTGTTAGGTTGTTACATCCTGCGCTAAGGTGCAGAGTCTGGCGAGGCTAGTTCTCACCATTACACTGTAAAAAGAATCCCATGGACCGTTCAATGGGCAGGATCTTCCATCTTCCATGGCAACATTCGGACATACGTGGGTGGCGATAGAATTGTCGTTTTCAAAAAAGAAATGTTATTGACAACAAATTAAAATGTGGCCTCTGCACGGAATTGATCGCGTTTTGGATCTGTTTGAGAAATATTTTTTTTCTTAAGAACTCTGGAATTTTATTAAAACATATATAAACTTACCATTCTCTTCGCCGTCTTTAAGTTTAGCCAAGGATTGCTGTTTTTCGTCAACGACATATTCTATTTCTTGAGTATCCATAGCTTCTATTAGTGGGTCAGCTGAAAAGAAAGAAAATTTATCGAAATCAAAATAGACTGATTTTTTTCAATTAAATTATGTAAATTTTTTCCCAATAGGAATACGTGTTCCAATAAAGAAATTGAAAGTAAATACATTTTCAAAAAATATATATTATATTTTGTTTTTTTACATTTTATTCTACAGCTACCACGATATGTATGAAATAAAAAAATACAAATGGCCATTTTTTCGAAGGAGTACAAATGTCAAAATGGAGGTTTCATTTTTTTCCCGCTAGGGGAGCTCCGAGGGCTAGTGTCGCCCAAAATGACAAACACTAAAATGGAACCAACTTGGGGTATGGCACTAGCAGTCCATATCTATTACGTCCATGGTGTGGCTCATTGAAGTATTAGTATTCACAAGTGTTCCAACATGACTGCTAGCGGTTCGTCTTAACAGCGGCAAAGTATAGCAACAAAGAAATTTGAAGAAGATATTCCCGAAAATAAAACAAAACTTTTGATGACAAACACGAGGAAGCAATTATCAATGCTAAGAAATGCCAATAATCCGTATAATATTATATCAGTGGTAATGAGGTAATTAGTACACCATTCGCTGTAAAAACCAAGCGCATACCAGCGCATTTAGTTGGAACAAGTTTAAGGCAGCGTTTGTATGGAAATTTTAACCGACTGGCGTTCTATATATACTACGTCAATGGTGTGGCCGCTTTATCAAGATGCATGTCAAGCGGCTTGATGGTTTTAAAAATATTTTGATATTCTGCTGACATTGACGCTGACGCCGACTCCATTTAAGATGTGCTAATAGCACTTCGGGGCAAGTCATATACCCCTTTTACACGACGCGAAACTGCGAAGCACTGTGTCGATAAAGTTTTATGGTCGTGTGAAAGCGAGGTATACCAACACAGTATTTCGAGTAGTATTGTAGCGGTATAGGAGGTGGGCGTGGTGTGTAAAAAGAAACGGAATGGTTTACCGATGCGCTTTAATGTTATTTTGTAGTTTGGTTTTTTTAAAGTGTGTTTATGAATTCTCTAAAGTGATATATAAACCATAATGTATTATGCCAGACACCGATAATTGTATTCGGCTTCATCCAAAGTGAATATTTTGTTAGAAATTATTAAATATGAAAACAAAAACAAATGATTTTTGACAGCCCCACATAGACACATTGGTTGTGTAAATGTCCATACAGAGTCGTATTGCTTTGTCGATAATTTTGTTTTAAATTCTTCTTTAGTAGAAATGTATGCAATAAAAAAAGATAAAAAGAAAAAGACATCATCGTCGGCAATCAATCACTCATATTAATTTTTAGAAAAATCAATCCAATTTTGCTAGAAAAATTGAATTTGAATGTGTTTTGAATTTTTTTACCTATAGGTACCTATACTTATTGATTTCCAAATATAAAATACAGAAAATCATTTTTTTCCTAAAAATTACGGCTCTATTCGTTAGATTTTAAATTTACGGTTAAAAACATATTTCACAATTTTAATGCGAAGAAACACTTATTTATATTTTTAATTATTTTTTAAAGTTCACTTTCCATACAAATTCATAAAATGATTTATTTCACTTTATTCACGCTATGAATTTAAGTTAAGGAATCAAAATGAAAATAAAAAAAAAAACGTGCTATATTGAAATTTTTCGTGCCACCACAAGGAAATTTTCGTGTCATTAAAGAACGATTGTGCCACATCGGTAACGCTGATTTACGTAACGTATTCGTACACGCCCCACCATCCACAAAGTATATAAAAAATCCATGCTCAAAATGAACTTCTCCTCCTTACTCAGTGTTCATTTTTATTTACTTTGTGTTTCCCTTTCGTGAATTCGAAGTTGCCAAAAAAAGTAGGTAAGAAAAGAACAGGCATTTGCCAAAGAGTAAGTAAGAAAAGGACAGGCAGCTGTCGCCGGTACGGTAGGCGAAGAAGACTTTGTCGGCATTTCACTTTTATTCAATTTATTTCAGTCGTCATTCGATTCTTTTTCTCACAGAGTTTAGATGCAATTTTTGTGGTGTTTGTTAAAAGTGCAACCAGTTTGTGTTTTTTTTTGTTATAAAAAAGTAACTTATAAATAGTTATACGTATAATTCTCTCTAACCATAATTTTTTAATTTGAAAAAAAATCCAAGCAATTAGTTTGGTAAGGCACAACTATAAATTGCAACAAAAAAAAGTTACTAGGTAAAAGGTGTTTATATATGTAATTTCATTGCACTAAGTTCAAAATAGGTACGTACATTACATTAACAATACATTACAGTTCAATTAATTGCCACCGATAGTGATCATATCAAGTAATTTAACATCTACTTTTGAAATTTATACTTGAAAATCATGAGTAGATTACAATTAATTAAATATGGCCGTTCTCGAAAAATTACTATGGAAGTCATTTTGAACAGCAAATATAAAAAATTGTATGTATTCAGTAATTGCAAAGATAAATGAGAAGGAAATGCTCGCCATTTTGTTGTTCAATAATGTATTCGTTCTGCTTGCACACATTTAGATGAGTCAAATGATTTTATTGTAAGGCTTTTCACTTTTTGGCCCTAGATCACACTGGTTTTATGTGCGCGTAGGCACCTTACACATTTTACCGTATATGTGCAGTGCAGTATGAGTATAGTGACCAGATATTTTTTAAGTCAATGCGGGACTTTTTTAGGATAAAAAATCAAAGTACATAAATATGATGAAATTTAACTTATAGGAACATTTATTATAAGTAGAATTCAATAAATTATGACTTATGTATAGAATAGCAGAATAACAAAACATATTTCATTCTATGAATTTCTAAAGTAAAAACAAACAAAAAATAATATTTAATGTGTTTGAAAAATAATATTGTTAACATATATGTAGATACATACAAATCATGATACAACTAAACAAGATAACGCCGTCAGTTTTTCATTTTTGTCTTCTGCGCATCTACGTCACCGACACTCAACTATTTGATATTTCTCATTTCAGTATGTGAAATTCAATTAAAAGTAAACAAACAAATAAAACTAGCTTGTGTTATTATTTAGTTTATTTGGAATATATAAGTGCAATTATGGTTAAATTATTATAAATAATAAGTTAAAATAATAAATAGTTGGTTGAACTCATTTTTTGTTTATTATTTATTGTTTTTTATCAAGGGTGATGTGATTTCTTTCATTTTGGTTCGGTGTTGCAGGTTGCGAATTTGAAAATGATTTATTTGAAAAGCAATTATTGTTAAATTATTATAAATAATAACATTCAATAATAAATAGTTGGTTTAACTCACTGTTTTGTGTATTATTTATCAAGTGTGATGTGATTTTTTTTATTCCGTTCGACAACCGGTTGAAGCAATGAGAAGTGTCTGTGCAAGTGACCAAGTTGAATAAATAAACCTTGGTTGGATGGTTTTGTTTAGGAAGAAGCATCAGGTGATTTCTAGAAATCCTAAAATCCTAAGGATAACCAAGCAAGTTGTAGGTAGTTTTTATTTTGAGTTCTTTATTTATTACTGTATGAGCTTAGGATTAACATCACCAGTTTTGTAGTACGTACCTATACAAACCCATTTATGAACCAGTGCATTATTAAAATAACATGTACTTTCGTCAGGAATAATTAAAAGATTAACGCATTCTCATTTTGAAATATTTTTTTTTTTTATAATTCTTTTAATTTATAATTTTTTTATATTTTCTTTTTTTTTAATTTTCGTTTTCTACCTTTTCTTGGTTTAATTTTCGCATGCGAAAATACATTCGTGACCGAAAGAATATTTTTTTGACTTTTTCATCGCAGTCGATTTTTGCCTTACTTGATATATCAATCAAGTGTTTAATGTATTTACTACATATGTAAATACCTTTGCCTTCCCCATTGACAGCAGTGAAAACTGTTTCTAAAGCTAACTTGGAGCTGTTCATTGGTATTCCTACTTTGAAGTTAACGTACTTCAAATCTGTGGCATGTTTCTTGGCAAGTCTATAACATTAAACACACGATTCACTTCACTTGGATATGCTTTCCTCTGATGTTGACGGTTCGAATTTAGAAACATCAAGGCCATCAACCACATCTTGCCCATAAACATGCACTCTGTTATTCTTCGGTTTTTGTTTTTGTCCTTGAATTCCTACTATGGTCCATTCATTATCAGCTACCATGTTTAAAGTAGGCAAATCATCATTTCTTCGCTTTCTCACTGCAATACCCGAACCAGAAACCACCCCCACAGATGCATTATCAATATTTTCCACAGTGTTCTCTAATTGATCACTAGATGAGTGGGACACTACAGAACTGGAACAAGATTCATTGTCAGCATTGTAATGTACATCCGCCGATGACTCCTTTCTTCTCCTCAGTGCTCGGAGCAATAACATTCGGCGCAACAACATCAAGTATTTTTCTTACGTCTGCGAGGAGTGAATCAACAACACTAATTTTCTGCACAAGCAAATCAACCACCGAAACCAATTCGTTCACCTTATTGTACAAAGTACTTATGGACAATTTAAACTTGGCACATAGATTACAGCGAAACACAATATTTGAATTTTCATCAAGAAATTGCATCACATCAGATACATTTATACATAGTTTTTGAAAAAAAAGTTTCCACAAAAAAATCCGCAGCTAACATCATCATCATTAATAGGATTTTTACATGCAAATCACTTATTATGATTAGCCATTTTTCTTATTTTTAAATTTCTGTAGTTTAGTCCACTTTTTTGCGATGAGTAGTGTGTAGTTATATAATTGGTTTCAGTATCAGATATATTTTGAATTCAATGCTATAAAAGTTAAGATATGGTTCTTGTATTCGGTGCTATAAAAAGCTTATTATCCAGGTCGAAGCATTGGTTTTTATAAGATGGAGTGATGATCAGCTTAAACTCAGTATAAATTTTCCATGTGTATGTAAGGAAATGAGAAAACAAAATTTGCTGTGAGTGTGTTGTTTCTGAAACCTCCTTTGCAAAACAATACTAAAATCAACTCACCCAGCAAAGGTAAAAAATAAATCCTACAGTCAGTTGAGTCAGTATTCTGCTCTGTGTCTTTTGTCGATCTCACCGTCACGGTGATTATGATAATTCCCTCTCTTTTCCCTTGCAGGCTCGAACAAAATTGTTGTGGAATGAAACGAAAGAAGCTAAGTAGCAGCAAGCTTAACATCAATCGAACAAAACTTCTTAATGCGAAGTATTGGTTTAAATGGTACATTAGAGTAATGTACTATTCTACTTTATAGTTTCGAATATCAATGAAATTACTATTTCAATTGTGTTGACCGAATACTACATGTGGCTTTGTTTACGTTTGAGAAACGAGAAATGATTTTCTCGTTAATGAAATGAAAGAATGCTTTTGTTACACTTATGCACTAATATACATTGCTTATGTATTCATAAGTCATAAAATATCATACAATATTATCTTAGGTCTAAATATAGAAATGACTGCGTGATATTTCTTTGTTGAAAGTCACGTAGTCAATTTCGTTTGTTTTATCTTGTTTTGGACTTTGTTAGTCATATCATTGTATATGTGATTTTCTACGCGTTATTAATTTAAAAAAAAACTTTATTAATTCGGTAAACCGGCAGCGATTCTGCCTCTGAATTACAATTGACAATTAGTTCTTAAAATCTAAACCTTAAATACTTATTCTAACCTGATGGGTGTTGGATTTTGGATGATGGCTTCGTTGATCTAATTCCATGGAAATGCCATGCAAGTCGTTGGTCCGACGTCAGCAGATTTGATGGGAACGTGTTGTTATCTTGTTTGTGGTTAACTTATATTTACAAGGCAGAGTGCCTATGTTTGTTAACTATTAAACGTCCGCGTTTAATAATCCTTTGCTAAGAAGAGCTTGTTTATACAACTTGTTGTACTCTTTTTTTGCTTGAGTTTCTTTATATGTTGTATAAATTTTACATATTTTGCTTAGGACCATGCGCGCACTGGGCGGCCAGGTCGCGCGAGTTATGAGTGATTTTAATCATATTCTTCAGCCTGGAAGAACATTTTTACTGCTTCATTTTTCAAATCCTCTGTGAACATCCATTTTAATAGTCCACCAGCCCTACCGAATCCCAATCTTCCGTGAGTAGTCAGATACATAGTAAGTGCCGCACAATCTTTGTGACGGGAGACCTGAGAACTGAATCTTATAGGAGAATAAGGACTATGTGGGAATTTCACAAAAAACATATCAATAGCACAGATGAGCTTACAAAAATTTTGATCTGATTCCCAATTTTATCCGATAGTTGTGGCTCCAGGGTTATGGAATTGGCCACCTCTGCTTTCAGATCCAGGGAGTGTTCGTAGAAAGTCCCTAATAGCATTGGACAGTTGGGTTCTGTACTCGGCTGAATTAGCTCTTGCATATCTGTAAATTGATGTCAAATACGCCAATATAAACTGAACCTGTACATCCGTGACAGGAGTACCGACTTGGAAATTGGTGAATTCATCAGGGACGAAGGCAACATCCAGTAGAGATATAGGTCTTATTTCACCTTGGCTTGCATTATTCTCCGTCCCATATGATATCCATGCTTCGTTTAGTGTTTCTGTAATCTATAACTAAACGCCATTTTTGTTTGCCGCTGGCATCAATCCATACTGGAGAGCTCCACGGTGAATAACTTTGTTGTATGATGCCTTGTTTTAACATTTTATCTATTTGTTGTTGGATTTCTTCCTTATGACAGTAAGGGTACGGGTAAGATTTTGTGTATATTGGATTGTTATCCGTAGTATTTATTGTGTGTTTGATTTGGTTTGTAAAACTAAGATTTTGACCTTCTTTGAAGAAGATGTCTTCAAATTGTTTGCAGATTTTTAAAAGAATTTTACTTTCTTCGGTATTGACGAAGAACGACTTATGAATACGGTATAAAAAGCTACCACCTAAATAGGCTAAAGAGCCTGGACATACTAAAGGTGCTTCAGAAACATAGTTTATCGAACCAATATTATCGGCATTCGATATCTGAGAAGCAATATCAGTTGGATTCTCAATTATAAACTGACCCTGAGAACCATTTCAGTTGGTTGGCATTGGACTTGACTCCAAGCTAGGTACCTCTAATAAGTACTTTTGTACTGCACCTATTAACCTTACATTAACCAAAAAGTTTTCTACATCACTAGAGAAAACAGTTGAGCGTATTCATGCACGTGCAATGACCATCATTTGAATATGTTGCAAACTTTCGGCTAACTCGTAACCTATGCAACGGTTATTCCTTGAATGATCAATATCATTTGGATTCCATGCTCGCGGATCATTGTCATCGTCATCATTTTGCGCTGGAGGAGTTTCCGTATAAATAATGGTTGCATTATACGTTGCGCAGCGATTGAGATATTTGAATAGCCGGAACAGAGAAAGAAATCACGATCAAAATTCTCAAAATATCCATTATCATCATAAGTATAATTTTTAGTGTTAATCTTAGATGGAACACCAGATGGTATATTAAAATTACCAAGGCCAGAAAGATACAAAGAAATACTCTTAGGAAGTATAAAGTTGCCTTGTTGATATATCATACGTTTTAGATATTTAGATATAAAACGCGCGCCCATGCTAAAACCGTTATGTAATAGTTGTAACATGATAAACTTATAGAACGTTTGAAATTCAAATTATGCGCACAAAAATTTTCATAAGACCCTTTAATAAGAGTCAGGAGCCCATCTAACCCCGGATAATGATTAAGATCTTCGACTACGGGTCTCAACTCCTCAGAGGGAGTTGGAAAAAATTCCTCTAAATAGAGGAATCAATTCTGAAGTAGTCTTTGAGAGATACTGACCAACAGGCAAAATGTCAACTGCAATAACTGGATTGCGGACATTACTCTTTGCTCCTGAAATACCACCTCGACGGAATGGTTTCGTCGGTTTACGGGATGGTGAGGGACGATCTTCAACATACTGACCGGTTGGAAAATTGTAGCCTTGTTGTTGTTGTTGAGAATGTGGCTGCTGTTGTGTTGGCTGACGCCAATTTACATTATTATTATAATTCTTCTTTTTTTTTTTGTTTAACCTCGACATTCTCCCTCGTAGGTTTCAGACTTGCTAGTATTGAATAAATACTTTAAGGAATACCTTCCAAACAAAATCTGTACTATTCTGATACTTTTGATGCCTCTCCGAGGGGTTCTTTTTAGACACTTGAGTTTGTGTGTGGGGCTACCACTTCGTTGAAATAAATCTTATTTTGCCAAAAAGGGAATTTTTCCCGGGTCTATCATTCTTCACCCAGAGAAAAGTCGGTGTAAAATTAGCCTATTTCGGGGGCTAACTCTCCTTAGGACTAAGGCAATTTTGAGCTAGCTTAGTCCTAGGCTAATTCTGCCTATTTTCCTAAAGCAAATTGAAAATTTTCAAATTTACCTAAATCCTAACATAAAATTTACCTATTTTACCTATTTCCTAAGGTGATTTAAAATTTCCCCTCCGAAGTTTTACCTAGTACCTAGGTACTGATGGGTATGCCAGTCCATGTCTCATCCAAGCCTATAAATTCGAAATCGACCGGAGGGGTTACGCTGAACGTATCACCACAGATATGTGATGTGAATACATGTAGGGGCATGGCTATCAGGGTTATGTTGGGGCGTCCTCTGGATGGCATGTTGATGGCAGTGGCCAAATATTTAGGATTTATGTTACCAATCCGAGTTGGCAATTTGCGGGGAGAGCGCATTTTGCAGTAAGGCAAGTTTTGTCATTGGCGCTGAATCACGATATTCTCCCGTATCATGAGACAACGCACTCACTAGAAAATAGAATGAGCAACTATCTCGAGCTATCGATGATTTGACCGTCGATCGAATTGAGGTCTGCTGGTCATCGTTCAGCGTGTTGGTGAACAATCCGTAAGTGTTGGAGAAAGGGTCCTTTCTGGAAGACTGGATGTTTGGTGTGGTCTTAGGTTGGTAGATCCTCACAGGCACGAAAGTATTAACGGCGGCCAATATTGAAGCTGTTGTAGTGCTTCCAGACAGTGGGACTGATACCCGTGGAACAGACGGACTGCTCCCTGAACTCACTTGACTCTCCTCCTCCGTATCCCCTTGGCCTGCCGATTGACGTGGTCTCGTCTGTTCGTCTGTTGCTGAAATGAAATTATTTTGAAATTGTTAATGAAAATTTTTTACGGAATTACGAATTAAAATTCCGGTACCTTGCCCGGAATTGTTGCCCACAAAATTGTATGAGTTATCGAAATTTAAATTTTTGTTTCTTTTGAAACAAGTTTCTTTCAAAAATAAGGCGGTAGGTTGAGTATCTTTCAGAAGATGCGCAACTTCAATATGTTTGTCTCTGGAAAAGGAATTAACGTTGGAGGTTATAAAGCTTAAATTTATGGGGAGATGGAGGCGAGAAAGAATATGAAGGCTTCAGGCTTCTGAGAAGCCTCACTATTGGAAATATTACTCCAAAACATTTTTATTTTAGAGAAAAGGTCATTAAATGGGATTCCAAAAAGTTTCTTAGACTCATTTAGAAAGTCAGCAATTGGGTTCCCAGGAAGGGGTTCGGTAACTGGAGCCGATGCCTTTTGTCATATCAGCATAAGACACTCCGCTTAGAGGCGTGTTTACTTTAATGTTTGAGACATTTTTAGGGGATTCAAACTGGTTGGATCTGTTATTTTTATTAAACGATGCTTTCTTGGCTGAGTCTCTTCTACTTAATAATTCGCCCCTTTTTGGGTCAAATGAGAAACGTCAATGCAATTTCCATTTGCCACAAGCCAGACAAACTGGCAAAGCAAAAGAAACTCACAGCATGTGTGTCTCACAGCTCTAATGCTCTTGTTTATGTCCGCACTCGTCGACGAATTCAAAATTGTGAATGCAAATTCCATACCATCGATTTTTGTATTTAACAAAATTTCATTCTCTCAGTTTTTGCGTTGAGATATACGAAAGCTGTTAAAGTGAGAAAATATACTCATGTTCTGATAAACATGAGCACACTGAGAGTTTTGATTGTACTTGATTCGTTTCATTGTTATGCTCTCGCGTATTTTTGATTCTTTTTGTTGATAGTAGATGTTATTTATATTGCCATAATGTTCGAACTCATATGAAAGTGAAAAGTTTAAATACAAAAATCGATGGTATGAAGAATTGCCATACGAAATGATTTTTTTATCATTTTTAGGCAAATATGAGTAGTCTCGTCAACCTTATGAATTGAATCTGAAAAAGTCAAATACAAAAATCGATAGTATGAAGAATTTCCATACGAAATAATATTTTTTTGTCTTTTTTTGCAAATATGAGAGTAGTTTTTAAACTTTCATAACAGTATGTATACAATTCGCCATTTGCTCTTGTATATTTTGTATTATTTTGCGTTCAATTTATCTTCCCTCTTTGTTACTCTTTACTAATATATTTTTTTTTTAATGAAATCAAAATTTTTGGCCAATCAGAAGCGATCATTCCCCTCTACTTTTTTTAACAAAGAAAAAAAACACATGAACGGAAGACATAAGTCTTTGTTATCGATAATTTTCTCGCGCGCGCGAGTTTACTAAACATCGTTGAGCAGTGAAGTTGTTTAGTGAGCGAAGTGCTCTCGCCAATGTTTACGATTTTTTTTTTATAATATATATATATGTATATATATCACCCGTCAAAGCACAAATATATGTCATTTTGAGTCCTTTTTATTTGAGTCCTATTTACCCATAGAAAGAGCTTCTTGGCCCCATGAGCCAGGTCTTTCATACTGAACCGCCTCAGCCAAAAAGTTTGCTCAGGCACTGGGAATCGTATGATCTTTTTACGAGAGATTTTCGTGAGCCAAATTTAAGAATTTTAAAATCACTTTTGCCATTTTTCGACTAAGAGTTGCCGTAGTGCTTCAAATTGCACAAAAGTGACGTCACATACAAGCAGAGTTGCCGCTTGATAAATACTTTGATAGTTTGTATTAAACACATAGAGAATTCTGTCTTAATAATTTAATTTGCATATTTTCTCATAGCTTAGCAATAGAGTTACTTGTTGAGAGGGAAAAACGCAAGAGTGTTGTTATTTACAAGCATAAAATGCGTTTTTATACAGAATAGTCAGAATATCTATATTATGCACAACCTGCAAAAATCTTAAGCAGGCACTCATAAAAATACGACTACAAGATTCGTACTTTGTCAATTGTATATAACTAAGTCTTTAATGTGATTAATATATCATTTTTCCTACCGGGCCTCTAAGATTCTACAGAAATCTTTATTTCTTTAGCCTAAATGCGTTAATAATTTTTTAAATAATTTTAGAGCCGGATAATATATTGGCTTAATACTGAACATTTGTCCAATTTCTTTGAACTTTTTATTTCATCGACTGCATATGTGACGTTTAAAGCAAAATGTTGATTTGAACTTAGTATATAATTATCTACTCTGACATTTTGTAAAACATTTAATAATTATCTCATTGCAAACTATAAACAGTGTTATTCGGTCATTTTTTGAACGTCAATTCTACATAAACGAACACATAAATTCATACTAAGAGCAAAGATACACTTTATTTTTTGTGTAAAGCGACAAAGCAAAGACAAATGCACTGTACAAATTTGTTTAGCTACAAAGATACAATTTGTTTTTTACCTAAGCGACAAAGATACATTTATTTAAGTTTTTCCATTAGAACAAAAAGTACAGTACTATCGTTTTATCTCTTTTACTTTTATTTTTTGACCAATCAGAATCGAGTATTCCCCTCTTTGTTATAACGCTTTACGAGCCGTGCTTTCCTGATGGGAGAAGAGCTCGAAAAGCGGACAGAAAATAAAAGATTTTTGTTTTTAAATTTTTAAATACATAAATGGCCCGCTGTCTTTAGCTAGGCTGCGACCAATTAAGTACGTTTATTTCCAATTTTGTTCTGTCTCCTATTTTAAATATTCCTGTCTTTTTATACTATTTTCAATCTACAAATTCTACCCCAATACACACGCACTTTTATGTCTGGAAACCTGCGACCCAAATCGCACTGTTGAGTATATGTTATGGGGAAATTTTACAAAAAACATATTTATTGCACAAATCAACTTACAGAAATTGGAATCTGATTCCCAATTAGATCCAATCGCAGCAGCTCCCGTATAATGGAACTGTGCAACTCTCTCTGTCGCTCCTGGAAGTCCTCTTAAGAAATCCCGAATTGCATTTGACAACTGTGTTCGGTATTCCGCTGAGTTTGCTCTGGAGTATCGGTAAATCGAGGTTAAATATGCCAGCATAAATAAATCTTGCACCTCAGCTGTGGTAGTGCCCACTTGAATTTCTGTGAATGGATCAGGGACAAAAACATTATCCAATAAAGAGAGGGGACTTATTACTCCTCTATCAGCTCCGATCTCTACCCCATAAGACACCCATGACTCAGATAACGTTTCTTGGATAGTGGCCAACTTGAGATACATGAATGTTATAGCCTCTTTAAGAGAGGGAGTACTGTGCATTATCCCATAAAAAAGTGAATTTCGGATTTCTGGTAATCCCAAATTTGCTTGACCATTATCGTATCTCATTGAGATGGAAACATGAGGACGTGCTTCAGGATGGGTTTCAAACCAAGTTGAAAATCACTGCTGGCAATCTGGGGGGAAAGTGCAGATTGCAGTAATGCTAGTTTGGTCAAAGGCGCCGTATCGCGATATTCCCCCATATCGCGAGAGAGGGCGCTAACGAGAGAATAAAAAGAGCAACTATCCCTTGCTATAGGAGACTTGACGGTGGATCTAATGGATGTCTGCTGATCATCATTTAAGGTATTACAAAACAGCCCATACGTATTTGAAAATGGATCCTTTCTACCAATGTGAACATTGGGAATGATCGTGGGCTGGTAGATCCTGATAGGCACGTGGGTACTAACAGAGGTCAGGATGAGCTCTGGTGTATCGTTCCCAGACAGGTGGCTGTATGATCGGCTATCATTCTCATTCCAAAGGACTCTCCTGTCTTACGGACGAAGATGGTTTCTCTAAGAGCTGTAGCAGGTGCGACCTCTACAAGTGGTGGGTTTGCAGCTGGAGCATTCATGGTGATTACAAGGTTTAGGGGAACAAAAGGAAACAAAAAGAACTATAACGTATACAAGATTTAAGTTTTGCGATGAAGTTGTTGTGTGACCAAATTTACCACATTGCTGACAAGTGACTTTTGTGTCGGTATTTCTGTATGAGTTTTGTTCAATGTCTAGGCGAGGAGATTACGCAATTCCATAATCAATGGCTGTTTTCAGATCCATGGCATTAAAAGCTTTTACTAATAACCTTAGTTGCGAGTTTCTAAGTCCGTCTTCGAAGGAACGTAAGGCTATTTGTCTGTTTTCAGAAATAAGATAGTCCCGTACTGCTTGGTCGGTCGTACTTTGGTATGTCGCCCTATCTAATTTCTGTAGCAAACGTGTTAGCCGTTCACCGTAGTTTTTTATGTCTTCCCTCGGGTTTTGTCGCGCGGACATTAGCTCTGTTTGAGTGTTGGAAGAGTTGCCGATTTACGTATTGTATCGACTAACTGGGCTCTTGCTTATAGAAATTAGTCTGAGATGAGAGAATTGTTAATAAGAGTTACCATAGACATATTTTTTTTTTTTTATTAAAATCATTAAAATAAGATATTTTGAACAAACTATAATTTAAAAAGAAAATAAGATCCTTGTCGTATCTTTCTCTGGTTCTTCAACATCTTTTTTCTTTCCTACTATCTGTGCTGTTGAAGGAGATGGAGTGAAAGGGACTATATTCGGTTGTGTATCTGGTCGTGATTTTCCAGAAGATATTAGATTGAGCTCTAGATCTAGTAACTTTGACATTATTTTTGACATTTGCTCTTCTAAATTAGGTGTCTTATAAGATACTTCTTCCTTTTCTTTTTCTCGTTCATCAAGCATATTTTTTATAGAGTTTAAGAAAAATTCAGATTTTGACGAATAGGCATCTTGATAAGAAGTTCGGCGAATGTCATACTGAGGGATAAATATAGTTTTGTCACAGTAGTACCAGGCTTCTTTATTATCCATAGCATTAATCTTCTTTATTTCTTCATTAAAAACATTTGCGGAGATCAAGCAATGCAAATGTTCTTTTTTAAATACTGCTCCAAAAATTTCAGAAGGAGGTTCAGAGTCCAAGAAAGGGAAAAGACCAGAAGATGATTTAAAATCTTGATTGCATCCTTGAGAGGGTTCTTTGAGGTCGATTGATTGTTTGCTGGTGCAAGGATTAGATTTCGGTTCTTCAGCTTTAGACAACACAGGAGATTTAATCCTTGTCTCAACTATCTCTATATCATTTTCAACACTTTTTTGATCCGGAGGTTGTAGGGAATTCGACTTACTTGCTTTAATTTTGAAAATGTCCAACCATTTGATCATTTTAGGAATTTTGGTGTCGATAATGTAATCAACAGCTTGTTCTGCTAATGAGATAGGCTCATAGACATTTCCTGTTGTATAATCAATTATTAGGACCAGCTCTGAGAAGTCAACTGCTTCCTTCTTCTCTTTTTATATCAATCGTGCAACTTCTTTTTTAGCTCCCTGATGAACACATAAATAACTATCTTAACTAAGGCTAATAGATATTTTGTATCTATCCAGTCAGTCATGTCAATATCTTTTCCAATTTTGAGATAATGTATTAAATTTTTCACCAGATTTGGGAAAAAGTTCAGTTGCTATCTTTAAGGTATCCTTGATTATCTGACCTTCTGGATCACTAAGTACAGCTTTCCTTAGCCTTTCAAACCATGTAACAAATTTCTCAATGTTATAGTTTTCTGCCATTTTGTAAAACTGAGAATTCTAAGGATAAATCACTGATTATTCCTACGGGTTTTATTAAAAACTAACTAATGAAATAATTTAGAAATTAATAGTCTCACTTAAGGTAATTTATTTTCACTATTGCTAATGGTGTTAAAGGAAATTTGGGTTAACACAAAATTTATTGGCTACAAGATAATAAGATTTTTGTCTTAAAAACTCTCCTATCTCATGATTCCATCTTGCAGCTCAATTTATAATAAAAATAACAGAAAAAGTTATAAGAGTATCCAAATATGGATTACTCTCAGGTTCGAGGGCTTTCCGAGATATAAAATTTGGATATAAATATTTATAAAACTGAGAATTTTGATAATTATCATATGCCTCCTTAACCTTGGCGGCTACAACGAGAGCGAGTATGACGACTAGGAAAGTTTATTTTGAAAAGTGGTACTGAACGAAGATTATTAGGATTGGTCTGGAGGGAGATTTTTTGGAGGAGCGCGGGGCAATCGATATTTCCGGCTAATAGCTGTTGAATAAAGACAATGTCAGCCACTTGACGACGTTTTTCAAGTGTTTGCATATCAATTAACCTTAGGCGTAGGTAGGGAGGTTGTAACGATTTGACCAATCAAGGCCACGGAGTGCAAAACGTAGAAATCTTCGTTGAACAGCTTCAATACGACGGGAGTGAGAGATGTAGTAGGGTGACCAGACTTGGCTAGCATATTCAAGAAGGGGCCTTACAAATGTAACATAGAGAGTTTTAATTACATAAGGATCGGAGAATTCTTTTGACCAACGTTTTACAAAACCAAGCGCGGAGTAAGCTCTGTTTATAGAAGAGTCTAAGTGAGATCGAAAATTCAATTCCTTGTCACAGATAACTCCGAGATCACGTAGGGAATCAACTGGGGAGACGGGTAAATTGTTGATAAAATACGTTCTGGGAGGGACAGGAATACGCCTTCGTGAAAAGGTTATTGCTTGGCACTTGCTCACATTCAGTTCGAGAAAATTTTTCAGACACCAAGTTGAAAACCGATTAAGATCATTTTGGAGAAGACAGGAGTCAGAAGGGGAGGAAATACGCCTATAGATTTTCTTGTCGTCTGCGTAAATAGATATCAAAGAGTCGTTTATGACGAAGTCGACATCGTTGATGGTTAAAATAAATATTAGTGGACCGAGATGGCTGCCTTGCGGGACACCAGAGGTGGCTAGAATTGAATCCGATTCAGAAGATCTGAAGATAACTTTGTACTTGCGGTCTTTTAAGTAAGATTGGATCCATCTATAAATATTGGTTGAAAGCCTAGAGCATTAAGCTTGAAAAGGATTAAAGAATGAGAAATTTTATCAAAGGCCTTGCTAAGATCAGTTGCAATTACATCAACTTCATTGCCATCTTCGAGATCGCATAAAGCACCGGAAACAAATTCTACTAAATTGGTAGTAGTTGATTTGCCTTTCAGAAAACCATGTTGTTTAGGCGATACAAGTTGTTTACAATGAAACAGCATTGTATCGTATATAAGGCTTTCGAAAAGCTTCGGAATACAGGAGAGTTTGGCGATTGGACGGTAGTTGGAGATTTCTTTCTTCGGGCCTTTTTTATGAATAGGGACTATAAACGAATTTTTCCAGAGAGAAGGAAAAATTCCTTGTGAAATTGAAAGCTGAAATAAGGCTGTCAGGGGCTTAACAAAATTAGAATTGTTTAAGTATTATAGCAGGAATCCCATCTGGACCCGCAGAATAATCCTCTTTCAGATTATTAATTTTAGCCTCGACAGTTTCCGACGAAATTATAATAGAGGTTAAGGATGTTTGCGTGCATTTGCTTAGATAAGAGAAATATTCTGAATCGGGCTTTAAGGTGCTCGTTGAAAAAGACTGGGCGAACAAGTTAGCAATTATTTTAGAATCATCTTAACTTGTATTCAAAAATGTTAAGGTAGAAGGGTAGCTATCAGATTTACGTTTGGCATTAATAAAGTGAAAAAATGTTTTAGGGTCAATCATTATGTTAGATTGCATTTGATTGAGGTTCTACGCAATCTAATTTTAGTCTTGATATCATCACCTTTAATGAATTCATCCATTTCCCTCTTCGATATTCGATGCTCCAACATTACCTGATTCGTAACAACATCCGATACTTGACTTTGTTAGAATCGGGACCTCTTTGGGATGTACTCTGGTAGGTTGTCATCCTGGAACTCGACAGATAATCTCTTTTGAGTATTTGTATTGCCGAGATCTCCATGTGTTCGAGTTTCCAATATTGTGGATTTAGTTTGACCTGTAAAGTTTAGATCGATAGGTGATGGAATTGGAAATGGGATTTTGAACGGGCCTTCACTCTCTGATGTGTCGTGTCGACCTTTTCTATTTTCTTTGTGTGATGGTTAAAGTTCCAGTATCCGGATAAAGAGACTTGAATGTCTTCACTATCCACCTTGAGTGTGTTAAGAGGGATGAGACCGGTCAAATACTCATCAGGATCATTGATACGGCACTGATGTATCAAAGTCAAATTGTGTGTCTGGTTATACATCATTATTATCTTGATATCTTGAGTCAAGGAATATGATGTATGATAGGGTATGACGAATGAAGTCACTGTGTCTATATGTCCGACATCATCAACCGGAATTACTCCGGATTTCTTGGCTATGAGGTTTGTAGGACTTGAAAGACTTATAGTGTCCATCAATGAAAATAAAGAGAGAAATAAAGGAGCGGTTGTATACATTATTAGATGTCTTGTTACTTTTTTTTTTTTTTTTCAAATATATTATTGTCTGCAAATTGCATATTAAACAGAAAGAAACAAACGAAGTGAAGGAATTGTAATGGGATGAATCGTGCACAGCGGATATAACTACCAACTGATAATTCTCTTAAGTGACCGTTGTCACAGTTTTATTTGGGACAATCTTGTAGAGGATCAAAATTCCTCTGAGCTTATCCTGTTTTGTGTAAATTCCTTTTACTAGATCTACAGCACTTTCAGGTAATCCGTTTTCTTTGATGTAGCGATTTATATCCTCGCACGAAAACCCCCGGGTTTGAGTCGTGATTACTCTAGGAGGAGCATAGTTCTTCGGCACAAGTTTCACCCCGTATTGTAGAAACTCATCCAGTGCAGTTAAATCTGGGACTATCGAACTTTCTGATGGAGTCTGGGTGTAATGCTCTACATCCTTTCTCGTCTCCAAATGTCTTCCCTCTGATTCGACTGATATATATGATGTCGAGGGTGGTAAGTCAGTCGATGATACTCTTTTCAAGATCTCTAATGATGGTACCAATGTCAGTTGTCCAGATGTAGTTGGACCCTCTAAATCGATTGAGACTGCAAAAGTCTGATAGAACTCTGAAATATCTTTTACAATCTGGAGGACGTCATTTCTATGGAAATGAGTGTACTTATTGCCCAGTTTAATAATTAGCTTCTGTTTATGCACCACGGTTCTTAACTTGCCCATTCTAGCAGGATATCCGGTGTCTTCTGTATCAGTTGAGTCCTCTTCTTCCATGAATGCCGCCCCTGCACTTTCAATTTGATTTGGATTTGGGGTGTCTGATCGATGATGTGAGACAGTTGGAAGGCAGTAAGGTTCGTCTCCTTCATTTACACCTCCCAGTTCTAATCCTCCTACTGCCCTCTTATCTACATTGGTGGCGAGTTCATTTAAGGCATCATTACTTCGTAATTCGGGATTTTCGTGTCTGTTTCTGGTTCTAGTGGTCTTTGATGGTGTCTCGGAGGATTGGGTTTTGGATTTCTTCTGTGGTAGTCGGTTCATTTTCGGTTGATTGATGTTTGTTGATATACATATTATAGAAGAGATTTCTGCATTTCTGATTTGTTTTCGTCGTCAGTTTGAGTAGAATCGTCTGTGCTGAAAAGCCCATCGTCGAAATCAATACTGAACATACGCAATTGTTTCAAAGTTTTTTTCATTTTGAACATAAAATAACACTAAAAATAGTATCAGAACTGAAAAAACTATTGTATACGCAATGATAATCTAAGCAAACATTGTTAAATCAAGAAATAAAAAAATTTAACAAAAATAAGATTTTTTTCCCAAATAATTTTATTTATTGTTTATCAAACAACTACATTCACAACATTTGTTTTTTTTTTTAATTTAAATAATTTATAAATAAAAACACATGAAAGATATATTCTAGCATTTTACCAACTAATTTTAAAGGGATTCTTTACATCATATTTTTTATAAAGTTAAATAACACTAAAAATAGTATCAGAACTGAAAAAACTATTGTATACGCAATGATAATCAAAGCAAACATTGTTAAATCAAGAAATAAAAAATTTTAACAAAAATAAGATTTTTTTCCCAAATAATTTTATTTATTGTTTATCAAACAACTACATTCACAACATTTGTTTTTTTTTTAATTTAAATACTTTATAAATAATAACACATGAAAGATATATTCTAGCATTTTACCAACTAATTTTAAAGGGATTCTTTACATCATATTTTTTATAAAGTTAAATAACACTAAAAATAGTATCAGAACTAAAAAAACTATTGTATACGCAATGATAATCAAAGCAAACATTGTTAAATCAAGAAATAAAAAATTTTAACAAAAATAAGATTTTTTTCCCAAATAATTTTATTTATTGTTTATCAAACAACTACATTCACAACATTTGTTTTTTTTTTAATTTAAATACTTTATAAATAATAACACATGAAAGATATATTCTAGCATTTTACCAACTAATTTTAAAGGGATTCTTTACATCATATTTTTTATAAAGTTAAATAACACTAAAAATAGTATCAGAACTAAAAAAACTATTGTATACGCAATGATAATCAAAGCAAACATTGTTAAATCAAGAAATAAAAAATTTTAACAAAAATAAGATTTTTTTCCCAAATAATTTTATTTATTGTTTATCAAACAACTACATTCACAACATTTGTTTTTTTTTAATTTAAATAATTTATAAATAATAACACATGAAAGATATATTCTAGCATTTTACCAACTAATTTTAAAGGGATTCTTTACATCATATTTTTTATAAAGTCTATAGCGACGATCTGAATCTCTTATATTACGAAATGTGCCTTTTCCTGCAATATTTTTAATTGTTATTAGTAAATTGCACCAGCAGCACTCCCTCGGATGTACTGCTTTTTTGTCTAATACACAGTAAGTTCGGTCAAATTCGTTCGAAAATCTTTTTCCCTTGACTGGATTCAGTATATTGTTATAACGAGTATCCGCCGTGCTTTCTCAGTTTGAGAGAAGAGCGAATATCCGGAGAGTTAAAAAGATAGAGTTCTTTTTTTTTATAAATATTTATTTATTCTTATTATTTAATTTTATCTCTATATATTAATTTTTATTCTTATTATGGTTTCGCCAAACCAAGGAAAGCCTGCTGTCGCTATGCAGGGCTACGACTTAACTTGGTTGATGGTGAAATAACTCTGACTCTATCAATACATATTCTTTCTTTTATATGATTCTTAAAATCCACTTAACCTTTAAAACTCTTATCATCATTTTACCACTTCGTAAAATAGCCTTTCTTGCATCGCCCTCAATATAGCGCAACGCACCGTCGTCGCCTTCCATCGATCATGATATTGGTCAAGTGTTCTAGATACAGAACATTGTACTTTTGCACTGACGCAATCATATCATTTCTGTGTGCCTGCCCTTGACAGTGGATTTCAATTATATGTATGTATCCGCCGTCGATGAGTGAATCATAATCATAATTTATATTTATATTACCACTGCATACAGAGCGAAGGCGCGGGGACGTAATATGCTTGAGAAATGTATACATTTTTGTATACAAAACGAGTGCATGGGACTTCTCTTTGGAAATGATAAGCAGATGATGTGAGTGGTAAGAGGTTAGTTCATGATGTCGTGGGAAAGAGTATCGTATTGGAGATATAGCATGTAGTGTGATCACTACAATATTAATTTTACTCAGAATATTATTGAAGTCGTATAAATTGGACTTGTATATATTGCCCCAATTTTCAGGAAAATAGCAATAAGCGAACATTTTTTCGCCGCTTTTTACCAATTGTGCAAAAGATCCGAGCACAGGAGTTTGTAACTGTTCATGTTGAATATTTGCAATATTTTTAACTTGAATTTTGCCTTTCTTAGTTCTGACACAATGTGCCACAGCAATTGCTAAAGGGGCAAGAGAAGTAGTGTTGTCGTTTCCTGAAGATGACAAAGACATTTTATCCTTAACGACCATGTTGTTTTGTGAATGAGCAATCACTATGAATTCTTTTTCATAGAAAATTGGTCTCTCTTCCATTGAAGCAAGCATTCTATTTAACTTCTGTAAATACGATATTTCATCGAAAGTCGTGCAATAATCTTCATAATATGAATTTTTATCAATACAATTCCTTATTTTACCGCTTAATTTACCGCTAATGCGTAAAGGTACTTGAAACCAGTGTAAATTTATAGGAATGTAGCACATTTCTTTGTGAATTTGATTAAAAGATTTTTTAACAAATTCTGCTTCTACATAAGGGTGGCTCCAGCCACGTCTCTTCACTTAAGCTTTTAGGTACTCATGTTATCTAAAAAAAAGTCTGCAATATGTAGAATTAAACTTCCCATAGATAAAACTAAAAAAAGTGAAAAAAAGTCGCAAGTGAGGATTGGCGAATTATAACGCTCTCCCTCTACTACGTTATGGAACGACTTATTCCGGCGAATAATCGTTTAACTTCAGAAAAGCCTATCACGCTTAAATGAACCATTTATTTCTGTTCCATCTTATAACGGCCTCTTATCTCTATATTATTTTTTTTAATATAAGATAAGGTAGACGATACTGAGGTGCCAAGATCGAAAAGATAATAGATTCTTATCCACGACTAATTTTCTATTAGTGTGAATTTACCGAGCTAAAACGATAGGTAGGTACCTATATATCGCGATACTTAAAGTTTTACTTTGAACTACCAAAGTTCTTATTAATCAAAAATTTTCAAAAAAAAAACAAAGTTTACGTAGGACGTCTCCACTGTTTAAAAATCCCACCCGAAATGTTGAAAGAAGAATTGTCAAAATATATTCGAAAATATGCAAACAAAATTTAAAAGAATGGATCTGAAGGATCTTTGAGAAAGCTGGCAGGTACATTCAAACCAATTTTTGTTATGACGGTATCGCACCGTGATTCCTCTTACGAGGGAAGAGTATTAAAATAAAAACACTTGATTTTAAATCCCAATAGTCCGCTGTTTAGGCGAGGCTGTAACTAATGGTCTTTAGTCTGAAGTCTTTATTTATTATAAGAGGCTTATAGTTAACTAGGTCCGCTGTCTAAGGCAAATGGCTGCGACCGTTATCTATGCGAACTCTGGAGTTACTCTCTGACATTACTCCTTCCAACCACTCTTTATACAAATTCTTGGATTTGTCATCACCTCGTATGTCACATAGCTAGTCTATGGATTTTCCTTTTGTTGACATTGCATTCTTAAAAGGAATCTCCGTTGTACTGCGCTGTGAGTGCATGAAGTGAAATTCAAACTACCAAAGTTCTTATTAATCAAAAATTTAAAAAAAAAAAAACAAAGTTTACGTAGGACGTCTCCACTGTTTAAATACCACCCGAAATGTTCAAAGAAGAATTGTCAAAATATATTCGAAAATATGCAAACAAAATTTAAAAGAATGGATCTGAAGGATCTTTGAGAAAGCTGGCAGGTACATTCAAACCAATTTTTGTTATGACGATATCGCACCGTGATTCCTCTTACGAGGGAAGAGTATTAAAATAAAAACACTTGATTTTAAATCCCAATAGTCCGCTGTTTAGGCGAGGCTGTAACTAATGGTCTTTAGTCTGAAGTCTTTACCTATTTATTATAAGAGGCTTATAGTTAACTAGGTCCGCTGTCTAAGGCAAATGGCTGCGACCGTTATCTATGCGAACTCTGGAGTTACTCTCTGACATTACTCCTTCCAACCACTCTTTATACAAATTCTTGGATATCGATCAGTTCTCAATACTTATTATCGATCGCATGCATTTTCATTGGTGATCCCAATATTCCCATGAAATTGTCTTATCATTGCTTATTTTATATTGCACAATTCCCATAACCAGTCGATGTTGACATATTAATAGTGCACTGGCACCAGTACAATCACTTCCCTATAGGTCAGCATTAACCCACTTATAATATCATGAGTTGTGTCATCCACTGCCAATGCGATGTAAGCAGAATGTTCTGCTCAAATGCATTGGGATTTGTCATCACCTCGTATGTCACATAGCTAGTCTATGGATTTTCCTTTTGTTGACATTGCATTCTTAAAAGGAATCTCCATTGTACTGCGACTGTGAGTGCATGAAGTGAAATTCAAACTACCAAAGTTCTTATTAATCAAAAATTTTCAAAAAAAAAAACAAAGTTTACGTAGGACGTCTCCACTGTTTAAAAATATCACCCGAAATGTTCAAAGAAGAATTGTCAAAATATATTCGAAAATATGCAAACAAAATTTAAAAGAATGGATCTGAAGGATCTTTGAGAAAGCTGGCAGGTTATATCAGGATATCGCACCGTGATTCCTCTTACGAGGGAAGAGTATTAAAATAAAAACACTTGATTTTAAATCCCAATAGTCCGCTGTTTAGGCGAGGCTGTAACTAATGGTCTTTAGTCTGAAGTCTTTATTTATTATAAGAGGCTTATAGTTAACTAGGTCCGCTGTCTAAGGCAAATGGCTGCGACCGTTATCTATGCGAACTCTGGAGTAACTCTCTGACATTACTCCTTCCAACCACTTTATACAAATTCTTGGATATCGATCAGTTCTCAATACTTATTATCGATCGCATGTATTTTCATTGGTGATCCCAATATTCCCATGAAATTGTCTTATCATTGCTTATTTTATATTGCACAATTCCCATAACCAGTCGTATTGACATATTAATAGTACACTGGCACCAGTACAATCACTTCCCTATAGGTCAGCATTAACCCACTTATAATATCATGAGTTGTGTCATCCACTGCCAATGCGATGTAAGCAGAATGTTCTGCTTAAATGCATTGGGATTTGTCATCACCTCGTATGTCACAAAGCTAGTCTATGGATTTTCCTTTTGTTGACATTGCATTCTTAAAAGGAATCTCCATTTTACTGCGACTGTGAGTGCATGAAGTGAAATTCAAACTACCAAAGTTCTTATTAATCAAAAATTTTAAAAAAAAAAAAACAAAGTTTACGTAGGACGTCTCCACTGTTTAAAAATATCACCCGAAATGTTCAAAGAAGAATTGTCAAAATATATTCGAAAATATGCAAACAAAATTTAAAAGAATGGATCTGAAGGATCTTTGAGAAAGCTGGCAGGTACATTCAAACCATACCGTAGCTGGAATAAAATTTGATTAATTTATTTATTTAAATAAAAACAAATATCAAATAAAATCAATATAAAAATTTTCTACATATATAAGGTTCGACGAAGGGAAGGTGCACCCTACCGAGGTTTCGAAGTCCCTTGTTTTTTGTTTTGGTGTACTTTTTGTCCTTATGTTTTTGTACGGTGTATGTCCTTCTGTATTTCCAGATGTTTGTATTGTAAGTAGATTTCTACTGTGGTGTGTGTTTCCCAAACACAAAACTGATAACAATCATAACCAGGCTGCTAGTGATTATGCGTCTTTGTGGAAAAAATTTACACAAAACAAAACAACTGAAATATAGACGTTTCGTCTCTAGGTTATGTAATATATTTTTTGACGTTGTATATGAATACATAAAATTTAGTAAAATTAAAATTATGTTGTGCTGTTTTTTATTTTCGATTCGAGGAGCACGATTCTCGAAAGAGATCTTACCTTTTTTCAGCGTTATATTGTGTTTATGCGTGTTTATTTAAAAGAAAGAAAAGTATTTGTTTTTTTTTTATTTTCAATAGTTTATTAACCCTCTACCGCACGCACAATGTTAAGAGTAAACACGTCAGAACACTTTAACTTCATTCACAAGACTCACTGATTTGTTTTTTTTTTTTTTTTTTTTTAATTGTCTTTTAATTATTACTCACTGATTTGTTTTTGTTTTGTATTTTTTCGTCTTTTCAATTCACTACACTCTCTATACCTATTATAGATATCTTAAAGACGATAGATTGTTTAGTTTAGTTGTTTGTAGTTTTTTTTTTTTTTTTTTTTTTTAATTTTATAAACTATTATAAACTCATATGAGCAAGCTTAACCGTATTGTATTGTATTTTTTTTTTATTCAATCGCGTATGATCGCTTATCGACTGCGCCAAATGTTACCGTCTCGGACACACATGAGATCTGGCCGGTCCCTATAATAAATCAAAGAATCATTGAAGAACTCATGAGTTCGTGCGAACAAGTGTGGAAGTCCAAAAAACTGGCCGATGACAGTAAAGACCGGTCCGGTTGACTCTTTCCTCTGAAAATTGTTCCACTTTTCATAATCTATATGGTTGGCTATTGTTATCCTGTCATAGGTATTAGATCCTTGTCCGTACGTGTTTTGTAGCATTTTCTTCAATAAAGTGGTTTGATCATCTGCCATGGTAAGTCCTTTGAACAACGGAATGATATTCTTTTTAATTAAATATTCTGTAAATACAAAGTACTCTCTTAATGACCAACTCATTAGAGCAAAAAATCTCCCTTTCCATTTAATTTCCCTTTCTTTCGCCTTTAATCCGATTATCAAACTATCCTCACATAGACCGTTGTCGTTTATATCTCTTAGAAATTCTGGCCAGTTAGTACTAGGAGTTTTTAGTAGCGTATCTAATACCTTCCTAGTGGGAATGGCATTATATGGCTTAGTTACCAAGTGTCTAATAAGTTCCGATTTTTGGATCGAATGTGTTTTATCCGAATATATGATAGCAGGGTCCACTACCTCGGGAATCTCCCATACTTTCATGAGAGGCAATTTGTGCCAAGTCGGGGGATGAGAAAGCAAAACATCAATAGATGGCCATGTATTGTTCCTGACATGATCCTTTAGTGGACTAGAATCAGGTAACTTTGTATTATCTACAAACCACTTAAATTTAGATCTAAATTCTTTCCTTAATATCTTAAATGCCAAATCTGATGCTAAGACCTCTGCGTATTCTTCATCTATCGGATGTTCTCTTGATGTTACATTTTTATATAATGATTTGAGACCTGTCAAATAATCTATAAAAGGATGGCCCCAATGTCTAAAGGAACCGTAAACAGTTAGCAATGTTCTCTTGTCATCTAAGTCATTTACTAAATGAAAGAAAGCCTTCACAACAGGATTTATCCGAGATAATTCAGATACCTTATTTTCAATATGCTCTCGAAAGTGTGGAAATGCTGGTATTTAAGGTCTGTGTGCATTTGCTAATTCAGATAGTCGTAATGAAGCAAGAGGTTCTAAAATTCCGATGGATTCATAAGCGGATTCAGTGTCATGTAAAAGCAGCTTGTCACCAAGACTATATAATTGCGTGATTACCTCATAATGTCTAACATGATAGCGATGATATCATGTTTTTTGTCGTAATACCAATAATTCCAACGAATTACAGTTCCTTCTATATCTTGAACCACAATCGGATTATTTCCGGTCGGCTCCTTTAATGAGACTAATTTGTAATCACTAACTCCAGTCTCCATAGTACCATTGATCAATCGATACACACGGGATCTTCCAGGGGTCCGCGGAGCCAATGATTGAAGTGCGACTCTTGACACAGGGTTACCCAGGATTAAAGCCTCTTTTGTTCTAAGACATTCTGATTCCAGAAATTTGTCCAACAGAGTGGCCTCTGCTATGTGCACTGAGTACTCGTTTTCTACAAGATTAAGCTTGGTTGTCCTATTACACTCAGGTACTGCATACATAAAATGATGTCGGTTCCTTTTTCTATCTGATTCTTGTCTACGCCGATCCATGTGTTGTCATGGAATAGAAACCCATACATTCCACAAAAGTGCATGGTGCAGAGATTGTGACCGGACGGAGCATTAAAGTCAGGGCTCCAAAAATCAAGAATCTGTTTTGTCTTAATCCTTCCAAACCGCCAGCCTGTCCTTGCCAGCAGACCAGGTTATCTGGATTTCTATTTTCGATCCTACCGACTGCGCCAAATGTTAAGAGTAAACACGTCCGAACACTTTAACTTCATTCACAAGACTCTCTAGTCAACCTCGACATTCGTCAAGTTCCCAAGTTGGGTCATGCACTGTCAAATGCAGACTTAGCACTTCCCGGTTGTTTACCTCTTGTGCCAATTGCAAAGGTGAACAACATTGCTGTGTATGCTTTTGCATGGGACAGCAATATAGTTTCGACACAGTGCAATGGCTTGAGTGAGTTCAACTCAGGTTGTGTCAAGTCATCCAAATGCAGGGCACAACAGATGCAATGAAAAAAAAAATTGTTGTTTTTGTTTTTCATTTTGTAAAATTAAGAGACTAACCAAAAAAAAATTGTTTAAACAAATTGTATTAAAAGTTATTAACTTTAGCCATATATGGCTGCTTGTGCAGTTACACATTTTTCAATATAATTTTACTTTTGCCATATATGGCTGCTTGTGCAGTTACTCATTTTTCAAGCGAAAACAAAAATAAATATACAAATCAGTTCAAGAGTTTAACAAAACAAAATCATTTATTTAACAGAAAAAAACATTAAGTGTGGAATGATGCAAAGCAATTTCGGTCCTTGTTCAGACATAGATAAAGTCTGCATTTTTTGCAAATTATAAATGACTTGTATTTGCAGTCATTTTGGTAAGTCCTTTGAACAACGGAATGATATTCTTTTTAATTAAATATTCTGTAAATACAAAGTACTCTCTTAATGACCAACTCATTAGAGCAAAAAATCTCCCTTTCCATTTAATTTCCCTTTCTTTCGCCTTTAATCCGATTATCAAACTATCCTCACATAGACCGTTGTCGTTTATATCTCTTAGAAATTCTGGCCAGTTAGTACTAGGAGTTTTTAGTAGCGTATCTAATACCTTCCTAGTGGGAATGGCATTATATGGCTTAGTTACCAAGTGTCTAATAAGTTCCGATTTTTGGATCGAATGTGTTTTATCCGAATATATGATAGCAGGGTCCACTACCTCGGGAATCTCCCATACTTTCATGAGAGGCAATTTGTGCCAAGTCGGGGGATGAGAAAGCAAAACATCAATAGATGGCCATGTATTGTTCCTGACATGATCCTTTAGTGGACTAGAATCAGGTAACTTTGTATTATCTACAAACCACTTAAATTTAGATCTAAATTCTTTCCTTAATATCTTAAATGCCAAATCTGATGCTAAGACCTCTGCGTATTCTTCATCTATCGGATGTTCTCTTGATGTTACATTTTTATATAATGATTTGAGACCTGTCAATGTCTAAAGGAACCGTAAACAGTTAGCAATGTTCTCTTGTCATCTAAGTCATTTACTAAATGAAAGAAAGCCTTCACAACAGGATTTATCCGAGATAATTCAGATACCTTATTTTCAATATGCTCTCGAAAGTGTGGAAATGCTGGTATTTAAGGTCTGTGTGCATTTGCTAATTCAGATAGTCGTAATGAAGCAAGAGGTTCTAAAATTCCGATGGATTCATAAGCGGATTCAGTGTCATGTAAAAGCAGCTTGTCACCAAGACTATATAATTGCGTGATTACCTCATAATGTCTAACATGATAGCGATGATATCATGTTTTTTGTCGTAATACCAATAATTCCAACGAATTACAGTTCCTTCTATATCTTGAACCACAATCGGATTATTTCCGGTCGGCTCCTTTAATGAGACTAATTTGTAATCACTAACTCCAGTCTCCATAGTACCATTGATCAATCGATACACACGGGATCTTCCAGGGGTCCGCGGAGCCAATGATTGAAGTGCGACTCTTGACACAGGGTTACCCAGGATTAAAGCCTCTTTTGTTCTAAGACATTCTGATTCCAGAAATTTGTCCAACAGAGTGGCCTCTGCTATGTGCACTGAGTACTCGTTTTCTACAAGATTAAGCTTGGTTGTCCTATTACACTCAGGTACTGCATACATAAAATGCGAAATGTCGGTTCCTTTTTCTATCTGATTCTTGTCTACGCCGATCCATGTGTTGTCATGGAATAGAAACCCATACATTCCACAAAAGTGCATGGTGCAGAGATTGTGACCGGACGGAGCATTCAAGTCAGGGCTCCAAAAATCAAGAATCTGTTTTGTCTTAATCCTTCCAAACCGCCAGCCTGTCCTTGCCAGCAGACCAGGTTATCTGGATTTCTATTTTCGATCCTACCGACTGCGCCAAATGTTAAGAGTAAACACGTCCGAACACTTTAACTTCATTCACAAGACTCTCTAGTCAACCTCGACATTCGTCAAGTTCCCAAGTTGGGTCATGCACTGTCAAATGCAGACTTAGCACTTCCCGGTTGTTTACCTCTTGTGCCAATTGCAAAGGTGAACAACATTGCTGTGTATGCTTTTGCATGGGACAGCAATATAGTTTCGACACAGTGCAATGGCTTGAGTGAGTTCAACTCAGGTTGTGTCAAGTCATCCAAATGCAGGGCACAACAGATGCAATGAAAAAAAAAATTGTTGTTTTTGTTTTTCATTTTGTAAAATTAAGAGACTAACCAAAAAAAAAAATTGTTTAAACAAATTGTATTAAAAGTTATTAACTTTAGCCATATATGGCTGCTTGTGCAGTTACACATTTTTCAATATAATTTTACTTTTGCCATATATGGCTGCTTGTGCAGTTACTCATTTTTCAAGCGAAAACAAAAATAAATATACAAATCAGTTCAAGAGTTTAACAAAACAAAATCATTTATTTAACAGAAAAAAACATTAAGTGTGGAATGATGCAAAGCAATTTCGGTCCTTGTTCAGACATAGATAAAGTCTGCATTTTTTGCAAATTATAAATGACTTGTATTTGCAGTCATTTTGGCATTGCTGTCTGGTTTTTTGCCATTCCGGAATGTGATCGACAGAATCCAAGCGAACGGAATTCAGCGGAAAGTCATGACGCCTTCCTATTTTTTTTGAGGGATGAGGTGATGAAATAGGAGTCGAAGGATTTGAGTCCATTTGAGTTTTTTGGCGTTTTGGCGTGTTTGAAATCGAAGCAGGGCGCCCCCTTTTCAGACTCTTCTTGCTCCTGCACATATGTTCTGCTACAGCCATCTTGAAATCGAAGAGAGGCATATACGTGTCGCTCTTCTGCCTCCACAAAATCCATGAGTTGACAACACATAAATCCAAAAAGTGAAAAAAGATTTTGATGTACCACTTTTTAGACCGTATGTCGATTCGGCAACACCACCCATGTATTTATTGTACTCGCTTACTATCTGTGGGCAGTCAACCTCTATGTACTTTTTGTCCTTCCTTGAGTATCTTCTTTTTTTGGTTGTGGGATTGGACCCCACAAATGTGGAAAGCATGTTTACAATTTTGTTATCAAACCAGGACACGAAAGAAACGTCAACGCCTTCAATGTTTGCCATCTTTTCTACCATATTTCCTCGTCCTTTTTTCTTTCTTTCCTTTTCTTTTGGAACGTCAATGTTAGGAACTCTATTTAGCCTCACCGTCCCCAATGGAAGAAGACCAGCTTTGGTAAGATAAACTTGTAGTTTCGGGCTATTGAACCAGTTATCGAAGTATATTTTGGATGAAGACATGTTTTCAAGACCTCCCCATTAATTTTGGTATGTCTTATAGCTGATTAGTCTTGTTGTCTTGTGAATTGGCTCTTAAATACCTGTATTGCAGGTATTTTGAGCGGAGGTACGGCAGTTGGTTGTTGTTTGAGTGTAACAGGATACACTCAAACAACAACCAACTGCCGTACCTCCGTCACAAAACAACAACCAAAATCAACCCCCTTTTTATAGAGTGCAGAAAAACTTGTGCACAACCGACGACGACGCCAAAGGGTTTTTGTTTTTTTTTTTTCACGATTTACGCGATTTATTTACGTGGATTCCGCTTCTGATTTATTATTATTCCGAGTATAAATAAAACTGCTGACAAAAACAACATTTAATACCACTTTATTGAATAGTTTTCAATAACTCAATATATTTATTTAAAAACAACTTTACAATACTTCGCGCTCCTTCGGAAGTTACTCTACGACTGTCTGGACTCTGCCGATCTTCTTCTTCTTCCTTGCACGGCAGTGTTGCCATGTAACAGTACATATATTGAATTATGGAGCGCAAGCTACGCAGTATAACTGCGGTAATTATTAATCAAACAAAAAAAAAAAAAAAAACACTTAAAACACAAATAAATTCAGGACTTACCTGCTAAATAACCAAAATACTTTTGGAAAGCAGAAACGTTGTCACCACCTCAAACAAATCCATATCCAAAAGATATGTATCCTCATTTTCATTGGGAGTAACACTCCTAATATTTTCATTTTCTGTGGCTTTATCAGCCTCAACTAAACTGGACTCACTGCCACTGTCCATTTTTTATTAAAGTTTTTATTTTTGTTCTTTATAATTTCACAATTTATGCACAATTTATGCCAGAAACGTCAAATTTCGTAAAATGTATTTTTAAGTACGTCAACCATTTTTTGATCGCCACTAAACTGGCATCGTTTTTGGACAGCATTATTATCACGATAAGTCCTGACCAATCCAGATAACATTTCAAGAAAACTACCAACTGAATCTGAAAAATCTCTCGAGTCTCCGTTTTCCATGTATTTAAATGGGATTTAATGATATGCATTCCTATTAATCCTAGGAAATTCCGCTTTAACCGCTCTTTCATCGTAGTATTTTTCCCCAATAGGTCTAAAGTAACTCATCACCTGCTTAATAATTTTCAGTTTGTTATTGCTAATCATTCCAAACAGTGAGGGATATGTGTTAGACATATAATCCCTACTATTAACGTATCTAGAATTCTGCCCTGCCGCGTATTCTCGCCTGTTAGGTGAGGACAAAGTGTATTTATAACCATATAGCTGTAAAAATAGGCTTACCTCAGTGGTCTTCAGTATCCTGAAACATGCACTCGCACGATTAACACTTTACTTGCTTGTTACTTCGCGGTTTCATATTTCATGATCGAATGAAAAAAAGAAAAGAGCCAAATGCTAAACAACAGCCTATACAAATATTCAGACTGTGTAAGTGTGAGTGGAATACGATAAATTCACAAGCCCAACTCAAAGTTTTACAGAAAATGACTGTAGATTTGAATGCATTTGGTTTTTGAACCACTTTGTTATAGCTACCAAACTTGCATCATTTTTAGACAAACCATTATCATCACTATATATTCTCACTAATGCTGCCAGCATCTAAAGATAGCTTCCGACAGCATCAGAGAAATCCTTCGAATCGCCATTTTCCGTATATTTAAAAGGAATATAATGAAAGGCACTTTTATTAATTCTTGGAAATTCTGCCTTTCCAGCTCTCTCATCGTAATACTTTTCACCTATCGGCTTGAAAAAACTCATTACCTGCTTAATTATCCTTAATTTATTATTGCCAATCACTCCAAATAAAGACGGGAATACGTTAGCCATATAATCGCGATTATTTATAACTCTCGAATTCTGACCCGCAGCGTAAATTCGCTTATTAGGCGAAGATAATGTATACTTATATCCATACAACTGTAAAAATAAACTAACCTCCGTCATTTTCAATACTCTAAAACACTCCAACATAACATTTTGTATTTCACCTTTTATTCTGTCAAAACAATTTGGAAAAACTAACGCATATAAGTAAAATTCGAGCAAGAGAACAATTGACTCATCAACATTGTGAGGATTGCTTATCCTGCTCATTTTGCATATCCTAAATATTGGAGAAATTTCTGCCGCCATTGTTCTTGAAATTAAATCAAAATCATAGGAATGCATCCTGCTTGTAATTGTCCATATTAATGCCCTCGAAATGGCAGACGTAGTGTCAGAATCATTGAACATGCGACATACGTCGCTATTCCGCATAAAATTTGCCTCAGAAAAAAACAACTCATTGTCTTGCATAAAGACATCACAAATTTTAGGCATCATAAAACTTCCGAACATAAGTAACCGTAAACTGTGCTCCATCGAGTAACAGTTTACTGGTGATAACGTATTTGTACTATCCACATCAATTAATGTTCCCGGCATTGAATACGCTAATAGCATTTCACGATAACGTTCGATACCATCCACGTCGTCCAAAAGTCTCAGAAAATTATATATATTGATCAACATTATCAGCGATATCTATACTCCTCTTTACATTAGTGTTGACGTCATTCGCCGAACTCACTTGTCCAAATACATAGCGGCAAGCGCTATGCACATTATCCTTAATATGTTTACCATATACTTCATATTTAAACCACGTTATATCAGAAAATACCGCTGCCAATACTATGCTTGGTTTACAAATCCTAAGATGCTTCTGCATAACAATATCATCTAAACTAGTGCTCAACACTTCTTGACCACATTCAGGATAGAAAACTACGCGATTATCTAAAACAATAGTCATAATACTATGCATTATTCCATTAAAATATGACACCTTATTATTAGGACGAGTAACGTGCCCTTATCACTCAAAACAACTCTTCCATTAATTAATCTCATACTATCATCTAAATTAAAGAAACGCTTATTCAAACGATGTACCACATTTACCCTGCCTTGACTGAAAATAGTTCTAGATTGACTCAAAATATCACGCCAATGTTCGTTTCCAAAATTTAACATCGTATCATCACCTTCTCTATTATGTCCAAGACTAGCTATATACTATATAATGATCGATTTCATTCACAAATTTAAATTCAGTCATTACCGTCATCTTCAAAATATCAAAATCATAAGGTTTAGTTACCACAGTTCTAGTAGTTAACATTTGGGGTTGATACCAACCAGTTGCAGAGCCTCCTCCAGGTGGTGGATGAATTTCCAGCTCCGCCGTGTTTCAATAATATGAGACGACACAACTTTTATTTTTTTTCAAATATAATTTAAACTTTATTGTGGCGAACAAATTATCAATAGTAACTGTACAAATAATTTAATATTTTTATAAAAGAAAATCAAGAATCAAGTTCTAGTTTTTGGAGAAATTAATTTTACAAGATAAAAGTGTGTGACACGAGGTGACTGGTGCGCAGTCGGAAATTGAATGCCGGTCCCATCCAGCGTTAGTAATAATGACCGGCAATATTCAGTCCGTGGCTTATGGCTTATGGCGTATTAGTTGTATGGGCTGCGTTCAGGGTGCCTGCATATATTATGGTGGTAGAATGGTAAGTTCACTCGTACCCATACTGCCGGTACAGTGGTAAATCCACTAGTATGGTTCCGACCGCCACAAACATCGAAAGATGATTAACAACGCGAACTGTAGAAGTAGCATTCATCACTTCTTTTTCTTCATTTTTAGTTTCCTCAGTTACCATTTTACGGTAAATGGAGCGTTATATTCACATCTCAAAGTATAGATTTACAGTAAATGACTGTTTATTACATTTATTTCCCGAATAATCTACAACTATATTAATGTTAATTTTAGGATGGATAACGATTATTATGGATTAAATCGAATCCAATTAAATTATAAATTAAATGATGAAAAGGTAAACAAAACGATATACAAATCTGCGCAACCGACGCACCGAGTGGATAATTCGTTTCTAATAATAAATGTCAAATTGATATTATGAAGGTACGAAAGAGAGAAATAAATGCAATAACTGCAGCAATAGGTTTATGCTGCCTCTTCCGACTAGCTCAGATTTAGGGGGTGGATTGGAAGAAGATTAAGAAGAGGTTTGTTCGAATTATAAAAAAAATAAGAAAAAAAAAAAAAGTGGTTAAAAAAAAAGAAAACAAGGAAAGGGGTTTGGGTGATGATTGATTTAAAATAAATACGTACAGGGTAGGTAGGTACTTATTTTAAATCAAAAGCGGGCGCCAGGAAACTTTTTTTTTTTTTAATAAAAAAAATATTTGCCTTAAAAAAAAATAATTAGATGGGAAGATAAGCTGAAAATATCTTCAATGATTTGAACAAAAAAAAACAACGATGAGATTTATTATTTTTTTTTATTATTATTTAAATGAAACTAGGAATCCGTGAAACCCTGGCTAAAGCCTGGATAAAAACACGGAATTTTTTCGAAAATCAGAATTTTAACAATAAAAAAAAGGAAGTTTAATAGGAACAATGTTTGAATTGATAAACAACTTGAGACGGTCGTTCCACTGAAAAATTGCCGTAAGGCCAAAGTTACCGATATAATATATCGATGCGAATTAAAACAAAGAAATGTCCCGCAATTTCGGGACTCACAACAAAAATTTACCGGCAATATAACGCTTTAAAAAAAATCACTACTATGCAAAATTTTAAATCAATTATTTAAATCCTAAAATACTTATCTTCTCCTTTTTATGTCCCCCTTTCTGGCACAAGAAAAAAATCTATGTGCCCCTTGCTGACACAACCCAAAATTCTCTACGTTTTGTAGTGTTACTATCATTCAAAAAACAAACGTTCGTCAACAAAATATGTTAAAAATATTTTACAGACAGCAACGAAAGTTAATAAACAACTCTACCTACACTATACAAAGAATATAATAAATGTATAATTAGATTACTTCAACTCAACCAGATGGAACAAGTTAACATATGCGAGATGCAACATTGAATCTATCAGTGATTGTAATTTAGGAATCTATAATACATATTTTGCGTGATGCAAGCAATATACACTTAGAAAAATATCCATTGCATATTAATAAATGTTCGTTATTCATTTATCACTTGTCTCATTTCTCATTAGAGGTAATTTTGTCCGATGTTTTTATTCACTCGTTTGTTCCATCTATCATTTGGAGTTATGTCTTTCATCACTGCGGAGCAGAGTACGTTGGGGAGAAATAAAATTACTAGTGTTGATTTTTAATTCGATATATTTATTCATGAACTCAAAGGGCCGCAGTCTCTTAGCTTGGATGCTATCTTAAGAGTTCTACTGTATGATTATTTCTGAATTTTTCCCCAACATCCTACTCTTTTTATACTAAATTTTAACCATGATTACCATTCTCACCCAATCCAGCCCGATGTCTTGGCTGCGACCTCATGTTAATTTTAATTCTTGAAATATCTACAGAGATTCCAAACAGACCCGCTGTTTCAAGCTTATGGCTGCAGTTCAGAGCAACGATGACGATTAAAAAGGCAATCAAAAAAATAAAACCAAAAGTTACTCCAACTATCGTTGTATGTTAGCTTAGCTTTTTTTAATAGACTGCATATTTTAAAGAGTTCCCTCTTTTACAGCAGATTGATCTAGTGTAAATATTGAATAATCAACCTCTTCAAAAATACATTTTTAAAATCACTTATTAGATTGCCATTCTAATTATTTTACTTATTACAATAAATTTTCTTGCTATGAAATTAATTTTTTTATTCGCATGATGTAGCAACCCATTGAATATGCTCAAAAACCATGTCGCGGGTGTCATGTGCAATATATTTATTGTAGAGTTTACGACATGATGCTCAAATGAAACATCTACTAATTCTCTAACGTTAATAAAACTCAAACATGAGCCGTTGCTCGAATTGGATAACTCATGTATAATTGTGTAAGGAATTAAAACCTTTAACTCAAACGGCTCCTTCTCACTTTTAAAGAAAGTTGAGACAACGGTTCTATAACGAATCATTGCCTCAATGTTGGAATAATTCACATCAATAGTAACATCGGATATATTATTTAGAGGAGTTACATTTGTTATGCACGCCTTAATTCTTTCTTCATCGATAAAATTACAATATTCTTAACTAACACTTTCTTTAAAATGCCATACGCATGAAAAAATTAATGATCATGATCGTTTATTGGATTAAAACATTTATATAAAGCGGAAGTACGGATACTAGTACCTTTGAGTATTGAACTGCAATCGTTTCACACCTTACTTTAGAATATCGTCATATCAGCATTATTAGCTGTTGCCTAAACGTTCAAATGTATTTCATATCAACGAGGGCCATGCAGTAGATATTCTAAATACTTTTGTAACATGAACCCTTAACGTTTGCCGTGTTATAACCCATATTAAGTGAGATCACTGCACACCGTGCTTTACTGGTGGGTTGTCTAGGTATATAAGCCAACCTCTGGAGTTCGACGAGATGCTTGTTGAGGTACACCCTCTTTCGATTTTTATACTCCTAAATGGTAAAATGCTTTGGTCTTACTCTTTCGATTTTTTCGATTTTTATACTCCTAAATGGTAAAATGCTTTGGTCTTACTCGTTGAAATATTCCCGTTTTATGGTTTTTCCCAGCTCCATGTTTTTCATCTCCGAAAACCAATTGTTACGTTCGCTCACCGTGCTTTCAAATCGCTTCGAGAATAGTGAGGAACGGAGAGTAAGTTTTTAAAAGGAAAACAGCAATAATTAATTAAAGTTTATTTATTTTATTAAATATTTTCATATGATCGAACCTTTCAGTTGGTCAACCGACTTAACTCTGACTCTTCAACCATTCTTTAAAATGTAAAGAGTTTGCATTTGATTGAGGTATTCGTTGTAAAGAGAATCACAAAGTTCTGAAAAAATTGTACTGGTGCTCAGATCTTTCTAAGATTGCATCATCGCTTTCTGCTCGTCTAGCTGCGGCGGCTTGCTGGTCTGACATTCAAAAGAGATACTGGTGAAATAACTCCGTGATCCAGACCAATTTGAGTACCATAGGATGCCCATTGTCCATCCAGTGTCTCCGTGATCGTCTCTAATTTTAAATACATAAATGCTAACGCCTCCCTTAGATTGGGATTGCTCGTTGGGATACCATGATATAGGGAGTTACGAATTTCTGCTAACGGCAGATTAGGTTCTGCTTCGTGGAAACGCATGGGAATTGTAACACGAGGATGTTGACCCTCATTATTCCTAAACCAAACAGAGGGATATGATGTTGCTGTTTGGTCAGCAATCATACGAATTACAATCGCCTCTCCAGTGGTCCGCACTTCAGAACCTAAACCAACATCGAAGAAAAATAATAAATTTAATGAAATAGGTACCTATCTACCTAAGGAGAAAATTTAATTAAAACCAGATAAAACTAATTTAACATTTTTTTTTTATTGACAACATAAATAAAAGAAACACAACAAATTAATGAAATTCAATTTTAATACTTAACATTTTAATTTTTAATTTTATTCATCTTAAAATCAAACACATTTGAATTATTGAATTATTAGAAATAAGGAATAATTAATAATAATTAATTTAAATTATTTAAAATAATTAAAATAAACAACACTACACTTTATTTATTTTTTACTCAACACATCGGATTGCATTTTCCGGCGGCAAAATGCATTTACAACACAACATTATTAATGTCGGATTGAATTTGCCGACGGCACTTTATATTTTGTAAAATGTCAACACAACACTTCTTTTATTTGATTTTTATTAACACAACACATTTAATTTCAACACAACACTTGAACATATTAAATTAAGAAACTTTATCAAAATTAATTATTTTATTCAAAACTGCACTGAATAAATAACAAGTGAATTAAATTTAAAATCAATAATTCAATCAATCTCGTTTTCAAACCGAATGAAAACAAACTCAATTTAAACTTCATAAAAAAAAATTGCTTGGCGGCTGAATATGGCAGCCATTTGCAAATTATTCGCAAATATTCTTGCAAAAGGAAAACGAACATTTCGAAACAATTGTACTCAATGGAGCGTGGAAATCTATTGCACTCAACACACACACACATAAAATTTCGCCGCGAACCGATTGTAAATAAATTCGAAATCGAATAACGGTAATAAAAAAAATCCCAAGCACACAAATTCAAAAAAAAAAAAAAAAAAAAAAAATGATTTAAATGAAAAATGACAATCGATATGAGAAAAGTAAGGTTGCTTGTTTGGTCGCATATAGTGGCACACTACAATTTTTTAAGAAAAAAGTCTCCCTCGAACTTATTTTTGATGACGTTTCTTTTTTCAATGCTGAGTTAAATCTCCTTCTGGAGCCAAATCTCATGATTCTATACACTTTGGTTAAATTTAATTAATTTATTATACATTGCTGTAAATTTCTTATATATTATATTTTCAGGACACCATATTCGAATATGTCGTTAGACTTATTGATTTGAGGCACGTTATTATTTACTACGACCTCTTTGTAATACACCCAAATTAACTGTACTAGCTACACACTGTGATTTCCTCTTTAACTGAGGAGAAGAGTGTGTTGGGTAGAGTTGAATTAAATACTTGTTTAAGATTTTTGAGTATGTTTTATTTAAACAAAGAGGACCGTGTTTTTTGTCTTCAACTCTTGAACTTCAAAGGTCTCTCCACTCTCCACATCTACCATTCGGTTCATAATGATTGTTAAAATAACTACCTTTTTATTAAACAGTTGATATATGATGATTTCCTGTTTTTGAGTATGGGGGGTTCGGTAATTTTTTATATACACCGGAGGAGGAGGTGTAGTATGTATATTATATATATTAGTGCTTGGGTCTAATGCTACAGCATTGAATGAGCGGTTGTTTTGCAATAAAATGTGTTATAATTGTATTAATACATTTATATATATGTAGTGCTCTTCTTACACCACGTTGCCACCACCACGCTGCCGGCACATTATTGTCTGCCTCCGCTAAACTGAAGAACCATTTGCCGCCGTCCGTCCGTCGCCTGCTGCCAACACGTCGTTTTCTGCATCCAAAATTTAAGGTAAATGTTTTCATCCCTAGAATGTGTAAATTGTATTAATATATTTTTATATAATATGTAACGATGGGTTGCTAGCCGCTGAATATGGGCTACGTTGAGATAACCATAGTGGCATCATGTAGGGGAAATAAGAATATTTCTCTGCGACTTCTTCATCTGTCCTGGCCAGAATCATTTGCCGAATTTCTTGTCTTATGACCGGTGCAAAAAACCACCCTATTGAACTAGATACACGCTCTAATCCCAGCATATGTACTATATGTACCTAGATCATGTCTTTTTTTTAAATGTGCTATAAACGCGTACATAGAGGATATATTATCTTTATAGATGAAAAAAATCATTATTAACTTTTGTTAACTTTACCAATGAAACTACTGACGGAGTAGACGAAGTAGCGGATGAGAAAGAAGTCCTAAAAAAAATTTAAAAATAAATTATTAAAGCATTAATGCTTTTAGAGATGGGATTTCAACTTCCTTCAAACAGACGATAAAAAAAACTTCACAAAAACATCAAGCAGTTTCCTGTTAGGATTTAGGATGCATGCAATATAAATTATAAAAAGTAGGTACATACGTATATATTTATAAGATAAAATGAATGCAATATAAATTTTAAAAAGTAGATACATCCCAGGAATTATTTTAGCAAGATGATGGTGGCGGGAGCAACGTGGTGGCTGGAAGGAACGTGGTGGTGCAAATGACGGCAGCGTGGTGGTGGCAACGTGGTGTACAGCACTACATAATATATATAAATATATTAAGGGGAAGAAAAGATATATTTATTCATACTGCCAGTGTTTCATTATTAGAAGATTTTTTTTATTTTTTATCAGAATCATAAATAGGGTGTAAACACACTTGAAGGACACGCATTGTAAATAAATGGCGTTTCATCACAAACCTATTTCATCAGTTCTTAGGCAGATGTTGATTTTGAAAATTACTTTTATTAGAAGATTTTTTTAAATTTTTTTCAGAATCATAAATACGGTTTCAATATTTTTTATTCAATTTCAATGAGTGAAGCGTTTCCTAATCAGAATTCAAGTCTAACTAACTAACTATTCTTTAAAGTAATTTTGAAATTAAAATCTCTTTTTTAAATAAATAAAGTGAAACAATCCATAGGAAGTGAAATTCAGTGAAACTATGAGATCTCATCAAGCAAAACATGAGTCTTTCCGCAAATTTTTTTTTATTACCTTGATGGTATTGCGTTTCTATAAAACCCCAAAATGAGGAACAAGCGGTTGGGTACTCCAGATTAAATAAATAAAAAAATTTGTAACAGATATCCACTGCTCGGATGAAACTGTTAAACGCAAATTTAACTCCATCAAAATAGAGAAAAATTTCCGAAAATTTCAAGATTGACACACCGTGAACAATAATGAATGGTTGGATATTCTCACCCATTTTGTTGAGGAAGGCAATATGGTCTTCTATAGCTTGAATTGTGTTGCCTATCCAAACGAATGAATTCTGTGAGTCCTTGATGGTATGTCGTGTTACGTGTTTTCGACCATCTGTGTCTTTTCTTATAACTTTTTGGAAAGGTACAAAGTTGTAATTGAAGCGTCTTATGTGCGACAAAAAACAAAGTCTGCATACAAAACGTCGTAGCTTCAATATTTTTTATTCAATTTCAATGAATGAAGCGTTTCCTAATCAGAATTCAAGTCTACTAACTATTCTTTAAAGTAATTTTGAAATTAAAATCCAGATTAAAAAAATTTTCATCACAAACCTATTTCATCAGTTCTTAGGCAGATGTTGATTTTTAAAATCACTTTTATTAGAAGATTTTTTTTAATTTTTATCAGAATCATAAATACGGTTTAAACACACTTGAAGGAGTGTTCATAAATTTTATGTACAATTTTTGGTTCAGTGTAATCCCAGCAGTTTTCTTAGATGATTTAAATCTGCATACCCAGAACATCCTAAAAATCGTAAAGGAATTGTTCCTACCTTCACACAGGCAAATGCATTATGTTGGAAGCGATGAAGGAACATGTCTAGGATTGCCGCGATCTTTTCAAAATTGTGGCAATCAGCTATACGTTTTTTCATCATCATAAAATCTTCAATGAGACTGGCTAATTTTGGTGGAGTCACCGGAGATAGTACTGAATTGATCTTACCTTGAACCGCTCCAATATGGTGTTCATGAGTTCAGGAAGGTCTACAATGTTGCTCAATTTGAGGGGTTCAACCTCGTCTCCTATTTTAATGCCAAAATTTCAGAAAAATCTAAGAAAAGAATAGATAGAAAATAGAAAAATAAAAACAAATTCAAATACCCCTTTAAAACACTGTACATACAACAGTGACAATATCTTTAGTATGTACATATATTATATATATTAGTGCTTGGGTCTAATGCTACAGCATTGAATGAGCGGTTGTTTTGCATTAGAGTTCCAAACATGTGCACTAACATATGTAACGATGGGTTGCTAGCCGCTGAATATGGGCTACGTTGAGATAACCATAGTTGCATCATGTAGGGGAAATAAGAATATTTCTCTGCGACTTCTTCATCTGTCCTGGCCAGAATCATTTGCCGAATTTCTTGTCTTATGACCGGTGCAAAAAACCACCCTATTGAACTAGATACACGCTCTAATCCTAGCAGTTTTCTTAGATGATTCAAATCTGCATATCCAGAACATCCTAAAAATCGCAAAGGAATTGTTCCTACTCTCCCACAGGCAAATGCATTATGTGGGAAGCGATGAAGGAACATGCCTAGGATTGCCGCCATCTTTTCAAAATTGTGGCAATCAGCTATACGTTGTTTCATCATCATAAAATCTTCAATGAGACTGGCTAATTTTGGTGGAGTCACCGGAGATAGTACTGAATTGATCTTACCTTGAATCGCTCCAATATGGTGTTCATGAGTTCTACTTAACCGAAACGATCCAGTCAAGATTGTGCACAAGTAGATGTCTGATTGTTGGTGGTCAGGAAGGTCTACAATGTTGCTCAATTCGGGGGGTTTGTTGTGTACTGCCCAGTAGGCTTCGCGCCCTAAAGTTGTATATCCCTGGGTCTTTTTTCACTGCCTGCCGTTGGCCAAATGCTTTCGCTCTAAAGCTAGCAAGGTCTTACGATTGCAGGTCTTCTAACACTTATTTTTTCACAAACACAAATTCTTTACTTTTACTTTTTTTCACTTGCACTTTTTGTTATAATTTTCAAAAAAAAAAATTTTTCTTTTTTTTAATCTGGTGTATAGCCCCAGATACGCCTCAAGAGTCAGATAGCTCTTGTATAATTGGTAGAGAGATTTTGGTAAATCCCACCGCTGCCACCAATGTAACGCTTCTGCCGTGCTTCAAGATGGAAGAGCAGACGACGGAGAGTTGTCTTTAGAAATAAAACAAAGTGTTTTGATTTAAATAATATTTTTTATTAGAGTAAAAGGCTCGCTGTCTCAATGCTTATGGCTGCAACCTTTACTCTACACTCTGTTAGATCAACTCTGCCCTTCCTCGCATTTGGTTCCTCTTTTATACATTTTAGAATCTATCCTCCCTCTTAATACCATGCCCTACAATCCATATGTCATTTGACATAGTAAGAACTATGTCACTTAACAATGCGTTTTGTTTACCATAACCAGGCCACACATCATGATCTATATTTCATAATATTCATAATATACCAAATTCCACTTGTCATAGCAACATAAACAAAGTGTCTTCAATGCATTAATTCTGCTGATCGTATGGTGACCCACTCAAGTACTTCGGTGTGTGTCATAATCGATCGCAGTTTGCAGTTGGAAGGTGTCACATTACACAATGCACTTTGAAGAAGCGCATTGTTTTGTTTACGTTGTGTAGGCAAACCAATGTTCTATAATTAGTATTTGTTTTGTTTACATAATTATGACGATTATGGATTATTATTCATGGTCAAGGTGTTTCTGGTTTCTGGGTGGTTTCATGCGCGTATGGATTATATGGAATGTATACAAAAAGAGGTTTTGTATGGGATTGAGGTTGGTTGGGACTGCGGGTCACAACAGGTTCAACCTCGTCTCCTATTTTAATGCCAAATTTTCAGAAAAATCTAAGAAAAGAATAGATAGAAAATAGAAAAATAAAAACAAATTCAAATACCACTTTAAAACACTGTACATACAACAGTGACAATATCTTATATTTCTTAGACTTACAATTTTGTCCGTTTTCCGATGTTCTTGTCCCGCGCAGTTCTGCCGGCAGCATGTTCAGGAACGGTAATTTCACGTCTACGTGGAATGCGCCTTCTAATCAGATCAACGGAATGTTGACCGAACAGATATGTATTACTCTTTGTTGAGAGAAATTATATTAATACCCCCTTTGATATTACCCAGCTCTTTTATAAGTAAATGAGAATAACGTCCAGTAGAATTATGGAAATTTTGTATGATGGTTTTAATAATACTTGTGTGATGTCGCTGCCTTCCAACTACCAAATCGCCAAGCATTCAATGCTGTAGGCTCAAACCTCTTCGCACTAACTGCAAAGTTGAGGTATGGTAGTGGAAACGACTTTGAACTTCTTTGGAATAGTCGTCGGCTCAATGCCTTATATTAACAAAACCAGAGAGTATGTTCGATCGAGTCCACGATCACTATTGATCTTTATTTCCAAATTCATACCCTATTTATACAACTTCAATAAGCTCTGATTGTGGTTATCGAACAATCGAATATACTTCGATATCCGATTATAATGCTGCATCATCACATTCTTTTGGGTGAGCGCCAATGACCTATATCATAAACAAATGCTCATACCCAAAGACTATTGTTATGTCATAAACAGTGCGCATGCAGTCAAAGCAAGATGATCCCTTATTACTTCTGTCGGCTGGCAGTGGCCTGTCGTTGGGAGTCATATCGTTCTGAGTACAATGCACTCCAATGATACACAAGCAAGTCAAGTGTTATGTATTTCTATGCAATGCAACTGAATGTGAGAGAGATCGGATATCGAGGCACAGCCGAGGGTTGACAACCTGTTAATAGTTGTAGAGCAATTAATTAAAAGGTCGTTGGCTGTGACTCCTTCACATGTCTTAAAACTGGTAAAAAGTTGACAACATCCTTGTTGACCACATTTAATTGAGTCATATTTACTAACAAAATACTTTATTCATTTTGAAAAAATAAAAATAATTTTAAATTAAATAGAAATAATAACTTTTAATGTTAAAAATATATAGAAAATTATTTGAAAGTCGTCTTGTTTTCAAAATAATTTAATAATGTCAACACTGATGGTGATTGACATTGAGCGTCAAATTTTGTTGTTATTTCAAAAAAATATTTTTGAATAAAGAGCCATACTCCTTGGCAGGCTTTTGGATAGTCTAAGTGTAGTCCTTGAAAATTTTTGAAGCAAGAACAGAGGGCACTTTGAATAAAATGTTGTCAAAATATATGAAAAATTCTTTAATTTGGTAAATATCATCTCCCACTACTATTACTACTGGCTGAATGGTTAGACATGATGACAAATATTTTGTTTTCAAACTGTCGAGTCTCGTCTTGTAATTATTTATTGCAGTTAAATGCAACACAAAACTCTCCTCGGCATCAGCAATGCTAAATTTACGATTGTTTTTACCTTCAGTTACAGCAAAACGGACCGTTGGCGTTATTACACTGTTGAGCAGCTTAAAGATGATGTAATCAGCACTATCTAAAATGTTAAACCATTAGTTTTGACACTTATGAATAATTAAAAGAATATGAGTATGAGAACGTAAAAACGTTTATTAAATATGCAATAAGAATTATTTCTTGACTTTAAATTTTTGCAGTAAAAAATTAGGAATGTAAGTAAGTTCCTATTTTATAAAAATATAATTATAATAAGTAAAGCTTAAAATATTGTTGAATAATGATGTTGATCTTACAGCAAAATTCTCTGCATCGTTGGGGTTCCGTTTGTATCCTCTTTGCTTCTGCTACTAGGGTTGGTCCACGGTAGGGCTGGTCCACGGTTTGAATGCAATTTAAAAGTTTATACTGTGCTGTTATTACTGAGTAGGTGGTTTTTACGTTTACGCACTACACAGCAGTCTCTATTGTGTACGCGGTTCTTATGTAACGCACTACACTTAACACAGTTTTGTTTGTCGTGTACGCGGTTCTTATGGTACGCACTACACTTAATTTGGAGTGTAATATGTTTTACTATGTACGCGGTTCTTATGTTGACGCACTACACAATGTTTTTTGTAACGCAAAACGCTTAATTTGGAGTTTTTATTTTTTCGTATTTGCGGTTCTTATGTTAACGCACTATTTTTCGTAGCAGTGTACGAGGTTCTTACGTTTAGCACTACACTTTTGCTTCCGGTTATATATTTTTTTTATTATTATGTGTACGCGGTTCTTATGTTAACGCACTATACAGTTTTCACGGGTTATGCTCAGGTTTTGAGTGTACGCGGTTCTTATGTTACGCGATACTTTCAATTTTTGGTACAGAATAGCTCGGGCGCCAGTTATCGAAGTGAGGATCATTCGATTAAAAAAATAAAACACCATTCGTTTGCTTACTGATTACAACTCAACTTTTATTAAACTTTATTTCTTATTTATAAGTAAACATAACCAATTCTTAACTGAATTCATAGAATGCAACATTGCAATAAGGTGAACATATTTTCTTTTTTATTAGTATTATTATTAAAATTAACAATAGAATTAATTCTATTGCTAATTATAAAATTTTTGAGTTGCAACTTTGTGTGGTTACAATTTTTATCTTTATATGAATGATCGTAATTTTCTCTATAAAAAAATTTACAAACATAACATTTATTATCTTTTAGATTACATTTATGTTCTACTGTTTTATTATTTTTAGCTTCAACAAAATAACATTTACTACAAACTTCCATGCATATTTTTAATAAATCATTTTCTGAATTATTTTTGTTAAAAATTTTATGATATTTTTTACAAACATTACAAAGGTTCCTAAATTCTTTAAAATAACATTTTAGCTATAGTAATATAGCTAAAAACCGATAAAGGTTCGTTTTTTATATATTTATTATTTTTATCAATATTATTAATATTTTTCAAATCAAAATTATAATTTAATAAATATTCAAACACAATATCATCATATACATGTAATGGAATAGTGATAATAAGTTTTTTAAAATTAAATTGATAAGAATAAGATAAAATTATTTCATCAATTTTTTGATCTGAATAATTAACCAAAACATTTTTTTTTATGTATTTTTTAAACAAATCTAAAAAGTCAGAAACAACTTTTTTAATAATACTTTTTTCATGTTCTAAAATATTATTTCTTTCATTTATTATTTCAGAAGCTTTTTTTGATCAATTTCTTCATTTTTAAGTTCTTCGATTTTATTTTTTTCTGAATTATCAGATTCTTCACCAGAAAAATGTTGTATACAGTCTAATTCAGGAATATTAAAATTTGTAACCAATGAAGCAATTTGTAAATTATCTTGATTTTGAAAATTTTCAAATTGAATATTTATAAAATTAGTTTTTTTATAATTTAAAATTAATTTATTAATTTCAAATTTAAGATCAATTAATGTTTTTTTTTTCATTAAATTCAACAATAATATAAATATTTTTGTTTTCTATAATTTTAATATTATATTTTTGTTTAATAACTTCATTAACAAATTTTTTAGTATCATTAAATAAATTTTTACTATAAAACTTTAATAAAAAGTTTATTCAGTTATATGCAATGCAACTGAATGTGAGAGGATCGGATATCGAGGTACAGCCGAGGGTTGACAACCTGTTAATAGTTGTAGAGCAATTAATTAAGAGGTCGTTGGCTGTGACTCCTTCACAACCCAAATTAACTGTACTAGCTACACACGGTGCTTTCCTCTTTAACTGAGGAGAAGAGTGTGTTGGGTAGAGTTGAATTAAATACTTGTTTAAGATTTTTGAGTATAGTGTTTTATTTAAACAAAGAGGCCCGTGTTTTTTGTCGGTTTGGCACCGGAACCTCTTGGATATCGCCTTTTATACTCCTAGATGGTAAAAGCCTTTGGTCCTACTCGTTGAAATATTCCCGTTTTATGGTTTTTCCCAGCTCCATGTTTTTCATCTCCGAACACATTATCACTTATTGAAATGTAAAAAGCTTCAAAAGACAAAATATCTTTAAGTTTCAAAGGGAAAACTAAATTTGAAAAGTTAACTTGACTCCAATTCGTTAAAGTTATCAAAAGGCTTTCAGTGTTTTCAATCCGATATCCAAATTTGAATTTCGTAAATTTTTTCTAACAAACCAATTATACAGTTATAATTGGTGGCTGGACTGTTTTGCAGCCAGCGCTTTGTAGTCTTTCTCCATGGGCAAGAACGTTATTGTCTTTCACTAACGGTGAAGTGTTTGGATATTCTTCTTTATTTAAAGTAAATTTTTTATTAGTTTCTACTTTAGTATTTTTATTAAAGTTTGAAACAGAATTAAGTCTATTACTTATAATAAAATTTTTTAATTGTATTTTAGTATGATTACAATTTTTTTTTTTGTATTTGCTTTGTTGTTGCCTTCACGTTCACTTATTGTAGCAAATAGTGCAACCACAATTTGTCTGGGGCGGTATATTTTTGTCTGCGTCGGTATATTTTACTCTTGTCTGGGGTGGTATATTTTTGTCTGCACCGATATATTTTACTTCCTTGTCTTTATTTTACTTTATTGTATGTATAAATGTTATACGGGCAGTACCCTGCTTTCCTTTCGGAGAAGAGAACTAGTCGGAGAGTTAATAAAACAAGTTAATTTTTTTTATGTAATTCACTGAGGCCCGCTGTCTTTAGCTTGGTTGTGACCTAGTGAGTTTTTATTAAATTAAATAAATATTTCTTTTAAAATTTCAAATCACCCGCTGTCTTTAGCTTGGCTGCAGTCTTAAAGTAAATTAAAACTATCACTCTTCAACTCGTTTTATGTCCCTTTATATAAATTAAATTTTCTAATAATAATTTAAGTTTTTAAAAAAGGAATAGGATAATGAACCTCTTTATTTCATGGATATTTTAGAACTGACTTAATACAATAATATTTTCTTACAGCTAGCCTAAGCGTATCCCACCAACCTAGATCGCGTCTCTAGATAACGGCCACTCAATTTTGTCTCCGATGCCTGGTCAGCACATTTGCTCAAGTGCGTGGTGTTTGCTTTCTTCAAGTGCGTGGTGTTTGCTTTCTTATCTTATGATAGGACCTCTTAAGGATAATTATTCTGCTACACAGATGGATTTGTGTGTTTACTTGATTGCTATCTTAAGAGTGTCCATATCGAGAACTCAGATACTAAATGTTGACAGATTTATGTGTTCGTTTTCATGAGAACCAATCTCACAAAAATGCGTGTTAACTTATACAATGGTTTTAGATATAGTTCATACACCCATAGTTGGGCTGCACTTATTGCGGTACCTATAGCGTTGTATAAATTAATCCTTTATATTACAAAGATTTATAAACAAAATGTTATTTAATTCTTTTTTCTTTAAGTGAGGATAACCTCTTTATTGTAACATCAAACTAGAACTAACTTAAACTCAAGAATACAAACATTATTCCAGTTTACAATTCTACGATACCCACAAGTGCATCCGGCTGCTGTTCCCACAGGTGCTGTCAGGTTGCATCCTCTCTACGTGCGGGAATGTGCTTTGTTGTGTCTATCCTAAAGCAGCGTAAGCAATTCTGTGGGAATTGTTTGCTGCAACATCTTGATGTTTTTTGATGCCAGCTTATAGGGTGTTAACTTCAGCTTATAGGGTTTTAACTTATATGCATTTCATTGAATGCATTCTGAGTGCATGAATTATTATTATTTTAACTGAAGTGCGAGTGAGGAGCTCATGGACATGAAACAATTGTGTTCCACATGGAATATGAGATGTCGCGTACTTTTTTCTGTAGTGTATTTTAATAAAGACCACTTGGTAACCATGTTCTCCTGGCGATGTTAAAGTATAAGATTTTCCTTGAGTCTTTCTGCAAATAGATTGACAGATTGGCCCAGTGCTGGAGCGTGTATTTCCAACTTGGAATAACTCGTCTAACGAATCTTCTAGTGATTTTATCTTCGAAACACTGCAAAAATGAACATCTGCAGGAATTATTGGAGTATGAGCAGTCGTGGATAACATGGATGTGGTTTCCATGGTGTGCGATGATGAGGATGGCTCTTCCAAATTTTAGACAAATTTTTCCGTTATCCAGTTGGAAGTCTCCATAGTTATGTTTGGTTCCAAATACATCGTGGACCACTCGCTGTTTAAGAGAATTGTCACCAAATTCTTTAGCGGACAATTGCTTAACTCTTTCTTTTGGGCTATTGTTATTTTCCGAGCGTAAAGAAGGGACTCCATCAATATATATAGAATTTTCTTGGTTTCGAACATTTTCATTTTTAAGGAAAGAGATGTCAAAATCTCCATAATTGAAATCGAATGAATTAGGAATTCCTTCGTCCAGATTATTTGTAGTAGTGACAAAAGAGATGTATGAGTCATTGTGTCTTCGTTGCAAGTTGTTGCTTTCCTCATCTCGGCGTCCACATCTATTTTCAATTTCTTCGTTGTTGCCTTCGTTTCTTCTATCGCTTTCCTTTTTCTTTTGTTCTTCTCCATCACTATCACTTGTTCCAATGCTTGTGTATTCGGCAAAATTTCATCGTTTTCGCTTAACTCCTCCCGATTCGGAATTTCCTACTGAGCTACTTCTTCTTCTTTTTCTGATTGAATTCGCGAATCGTCGGCCACGTCGTCCACGTCGTCGTCCACAATCACTGGATCCCGAATTGTCACTTTTCACTATCTTCATTTTCTGAATCTGAATAATTATATGAACAAGCACTAGTACTATCACTTCCACTTCTAGAACACATTTGAATTTATCATAAATGGATCCTCTATTTATACAAATTTTTTTGATTATGAATTGTAAAAATAATAAAACGTCGCGTCGTGGGAATGAAGATCATATTGGGAGAGGTGATATGACGAGTTGGCATGTAGTGCGATCACTACAGTCGCTTGTAGTCGGTCATTCGCTTCATAGAAGTGTATACACATTTGGCCATGAAGGCAATGCACTTGGATTTAGAAGTGTGTACACATTTTCTCATGAAACTATATCTGATGCAATAATAGCAATGCACTTGGAGTATATTATATTGGTTTGCACTGTGCATGCCTTGGTTCTTGAATTTTATTAAATAATATATTTTTGCTGTGTGTTTTTTTTTTTTGATCGCTTGCTGGCTTTAAAAACTTTTCGTAACTTATTACTCTTCACTTCGGAATCCCGCCACTTAGTGAATTTGCATAACAACAATGTTTGCCATCTACCTACCTAACATGTTCTCTCTACCTCTCACACTATCATATGCATGCTGGCACCAAACATGTTTGTTAGAGAGGAAGAGGTGCAGCGCTGAAATAAATAATTAATTTGCTTTCGTTTATCTTTGGAAGTGTTTGTTTTATTGATGACGCTTTCCATGCAAAAATATGCAACTGCCTGTCCGACTGGCACCTAGCTGTTACTCCTTTGATGGCTTCTAGGGTGCGATCTGGGATCGTTCCGAGTAGATATTGGTTGATGAAACGCTCGTTGTTGACGGTTCCTTCAGCTTCCATTCTCGCCATTATCCGCAGCTCCTCGTCTGACCATTGCTTCTTGACTCGGTCAACACACCTCTTCGTTTCTTTGGTCCGGGTGGGCCGCTCTCACAAGCACTCCTACACCTCTCTGGCTCTTGAAATCCGACCTTGGGCAGTAACGACACTGGAAACCTTAGTTGCCTCCTGATGTTGTTGGTTGCGGGCTCGTTGCTGGATCTGGTGGTAATCCTCCGGGTGGTGAATCGTTTGTAGACTCCCCCACATGCTCTGTTGGCTCGGCGCTCCGAGGCTTACGCCGAGAGATATAATAATTGTCATCTCTATTTTTTGGGCCAACAGTTTTTAGACATGTGACTGGTAATCCTACATGCCTCTAGGCTTGAGAGCCTACCCTCCTTCAAGTATACGGTTAAATGTCACCTGTGGGTGCGAAGGCAGGAACATGAAATCCGCATACAAAGCACACGTCTCTCTCACAAATAACTGATTTTTAGCCTATCTCCGTTAGACGTTACCCGTTCAACTATCCGAAGGATAATCTACTAGGAAGCGTTTCCGGCGGGAACCAATAGGAGGTGGAGAAGAGGTACTTCTATGACTGTCTTTATTGTTGCGGACTCCCGGGTGGCTATCCACCACCCTTAGATGTTGTGCAGGACAGGTGGCAAGAGAGTCATAGTTACTCCTGCCTATAGAGAGGACAGAATGGAAAAAATACGTCGATTAATATTGCGTGAGCCAGCCTTACGTTCAATTCGTACTCCCGCGAATATTATAAGCGTATTGTATAAGTACTGTATAACTTATCAGGGCGATCGTGATCTTGGGAAGATTATTTAGCAGCGTATGGGTTTTAGTTCGGCTATAGCTAATCAAATATTTGACTTATACGTTGATTTTAACGATTACGCGTATGAAGATGGTCTCGCAGGAGCGATCTTACCTTTTTTGTATGATATACCACGGTTGTACCTGTAGGAGTGCTAAAACTGAGTTGAATGTGTAAGATAGTTAGAAATAGAAAGCTGGATAGAAGCCATGCTAGCTGCTAAATCTTTTTTATCTCTCTTTAAAATATTCTCAATAAATTGATACGTAGAAGACATACTCAAAAAAAAAACGACTAACTTTAGTATCTTTAAATTTCTCTACAACTTTAATAAATGAAAGAAAATACTCACACTTTTGTATGTCTTCCCTGCTTAAGTGTCGTCACAAATGTTTTAATAAAAAATACGAACGAAATCACTAGATCGGAAACGATGAGTACGTTAAACAATCAAATAAACGAAAATGACATACATATGGACGCATTCGAAAACATTTAGATATGGAAGACGTTTACAATATATGATTAAGGTGGAAACTGAATGATAGATAAATTAATCTGCGACAAAACTCGTTATATTTATATTTTAAATGTTTTAAAATACTTCAAAGTACTAACAATGGCACTTATGAAAAAATCTAAAGATTAAGCTATAGGGTCGCAAATAAAGCTTATAAAATTCATTTAATTCAAAAACAAAAGAAACAGTGACGTTATAAAGTATCAAATAATTATAAATGTAAACTTTATCTTAATCGTTTTATAATTACATTATCTAGGAAATTTTTTACAGATAAATTAACTGCATCTTCTTAATGAATGTTTAAATTTGTATTTATATATATTTCACCATAATTTTTGTTTAAAGAGGTAAACTGCTCAAACAAATATTGTTTTCTTAAAAAATATTTAATTATTCTAATTGTAAAATTATAATGAAGCGAACTCTATAAAAAACATATGTTTATTCCGAAAAATTAAAAAAAAAAATAAAGAAAAAAAAAAAAGAAAATATGAAAAAAAAAACAATACAAAAAAGACAATAAAAAAAATAAAAAACAATAAAAATAAAAATAAAAATAAAAAAACAATAAAAATAAAAAACTAAGAATAAAAAAAAATTAAAAATAGAATAAAAAAAGAAATAAAAATAAAAGTAAAAGAAAGGAATAGAAAAACAAATGCGGATAAAAACAATTCAACAGTGACGAAAACTACGATAAACAAACACTCACAAAATCAACAATGTTTTCAAATGACATCGACACCGGTTTAGTTTACCTGATTGTGATTTAAAATTTTAATAGCGAATTCGTATATTATATAGACTTCGAAAGTTTGGTAGACCTGTCATATGGTCTGAAGTATCAAAATACAATGTCAACAAAATACTAATAAAGATATTGACATAAAACCTGGAAAATGTAATCGACCCTAGCTGCCCAACGATCCAATTGCATTCCGGAGTCCATTGCATTCCAAAGTCCAGTTCATTCCATAATCTCAAAAACAAGCCACTTCGTCATGGACTTAGAAAAACGAAGCTTGCGTTGTTTTCACAGAAAACAAAACTACCCTTATAGACGAACTGTACTGCACCATAATCTCAAAAACAAGCCACTTCCTCATGAACTTAGAGAAACCAAGCTTGTATTGTTTTTCCAGAAACGAAACAAAATTGAACTGTACTGCACTATAATCTCAAAAACCAAGCCAATTCCTCATGGCTTGCGTTTTGTAGAAAGAAATATTATCGTCAAAGTATAATGTCCAACAGGCAGATAGTCAAAACGTCATTAAAATTAGAAAGGAGGCAAATAGCAAGCTACTGATAGTCATTAATGAAGAAAAAGATTATTAAGCATTAAACCAGTGATTAATATCTGGCCTTTCCTTCAACACTATTCAAGTGTTGTTTGTTTACGAAGAAAACACATGACGCCAGAGCGCAAAACCTGGATGTCTTCCCCTTACGCACTAGATCAGCAGAATAGTTGTGATGAACTTCAGAAATAGAACTGTGAATTAAAAATGTATACAAGGAATGTCATCAATCTTCTTAACAAACACAGACGAATATCTATCAAAGTAAAGAAAGATGTTTTGAAAGATTTGGAAGCCTTAACGTCAAAACAATGCAAACAATGCTAGTGAATGGAGAAGCAAGTGGCCTTAGAATAAGTAGCAAATAGACAAAAATAATTCTCACAGGCCGCTCCACGGATCAACGTAATATTCTACAGGAGACGCCAGTGGAAGAAGCCGAAGAGTTTAACTACCTTGGCAACATTGTTTCTGCAAAAATAGCGATACGGACCTGGACTTTAAAAGCAGAAGTAAGAAAGCTCGTTCTGCCTTCGGTACTCTGTCCCCAATTTGGAAATCCAGTCTAATCTCCTTACGCACTAAGTTGAGATTCTTCAAATTCCAGAAACCTGGAAAGTCACGACTACTATTTCGAGGAAATTGCAGGATTTTCTGCTGTAGAAAGCTACATCCTAAAGATTTGCTGTCCATAAATTATATCAAACGAGGAATTTTGGCGCAGGACGATGCAAGAGCAACTGGAAGCCGACTTCAAAAACCCGTAAATGGTAATAAATTGGTCACACATGAAAAAAACCAATAATGAAATTGCAAACCAGTCCTTTGAATTGATTTCTCAGGGTGCACGGTGGGTTGGAAAACCAATAACAACATGGAAATCAACTGTCAACAGAAGCTGAATCCCAAAGAAAGACGTGACCAAAGTCAAAAGACCTTGCTGCAGACCGTGAAGGATGGAGAAGTTTTGTTGACGCCCTATGCCCCAACCCGGGTCACAGGACACGATGATGAACGTCAAAAATAGATCTTTCAACAAAATTAAGCGCGAACGAATTAGCTGAAATTCTCACCTCAAAAGAAGTGACGCTGAGAGTCCCATCAATAATATTATACGATAGGGAAAACGTTTCAATACAATCATGAAACAAAATCTTGAAGCAAAACAAAAGCAAAAACATATTATATAATTCGAAAATCGGTCTACATTTTTTGATGCAAGCCCAGTGAACTCAACAAGCAGATCTAATAGGGTTGAGCAGTTAAATGATACAGCTGCAGTTCTTGTCAAGATCATTTACCGAGAACCCCAATATAAAAACCAACAAGAGGATTTGAAGTTACGTTAGGAAAAACTGAGAAAACTAAAAAAATACGGTTCTTAGAACAAGAAGCCGAGAGAAGAAAAACGAAAAACACCACAATCATAACGCTAAAAACTTAACAATATTATGCGAGTACAAACAATTCAAGACGTGATATACCGAAAACATCTGGAAACAAAACAACAATCAAATATCAAAACAACCATTATAACCACGAAGCAAAAAAATTTAATTTTAAGTTAAGGTTAAATATTATTTTATCAAAATTTATTAATTATAATAAATATTTCTTTTCCCTGCTTGTATTTAAATGGAACATTTGAATTTGTGTCAGGATTGTATTAGTTTGAAATTTTATTAGAAAACAAATTGCAAAACTCACTTAATGTTAATTTATGCAGATTGGTCTGAAATTTGTATAGTTGTTTTATATTAAAGTAAAAATTAGAGTAAATTTCAATATTTCATATTTCAGTCAATCTTTAAGATTTGTTTGCCTTCTGTGGATTTTTTAAAAATATTTTATTTTTTTAATTTTATAAATATTTAAGATTTAAATTTATGTAAGTCAATATAAAAAAATATGGACAACACAATGAAATGCAATCAATTCAAATTTACAAAATTAAAATTCAAATCTGTGAATATCATTGTTAGTTAAAAAAATTATTTTTAAAATTTAAATTGTTAAAAAAATCAAAATAACGTTTCGATAAAGCATTTTAAAGGAGTATGTCTAAACTTACATGTTTTATACTTATAAAACACTGTTTTGAAAAAAAAATCTATCCACAAGCTATTTGACTACTGTTTAGAACAAATTTTTATGTATGTGAGTTTGTCACAAAAAAATGGCAATAACACCATTTCCAGTACAAACAAAATAGATCTAACGAAAATGACAACACAATGTTTTTCTGGTCACACCATTTGTTCAGTCGGGTTTCAAACACAAAGAGTGCCAACAACATAAATGTTCCGTCATATAATTATTATTTTGCTTCAAATCGCGAACGTGCACATACAAAACCGAATATTTAAGAATAATGGAGTTAAGCTCAAGAGGCACGAACATCTATTAATAAAACAAATTATCCCTATTTGTTGACATATTTATTATTATCATTCAGTTTCCAACTTTCATATTCGGGTGGAACAAACAAAACTTCATCAATTCGGGTATATTTCTTAGTAGATCTCAGGTCTTTAAATAATGAACATACGTTCTTTCCTCCTCAAGTACGGATCCCCATCGTTAGGCGAGAACGGATCAGTTCCCCCTCATTAGGCGAGCTCAGCAAACGTGAATTAATTTAATTAATTAATTTATTAAATAATTTATTCAAACTTAATTTAGTTACATAAATGGTTACAATGTCTTAAGGTTCTAAATTGACTTAAAAAATATGTGTTGTGAACTTATTCACTGATCTAAATGAAGTTTTATATAAAACTTCATACCGGCTCAACCGGTATAGCCTTACAAAGCTATTTAACGTAAATATAAATTGAAAAATAATAAAGTAAATTTAACGTAAAATCATTGAGTGCTATCAAGTGCCAGAAATATGTTCGTCAAGTAATACAAATGAACAATTGTATAAAGACGTATATTTAGTGATCAGTGAACATCAAGAAATCTGAAAATAAAAGTAAGATAGTGTTAACAATATATCACAGACAATAAAGTATCGAACATTGTATCGAGAAAAATTGAAGACAAGAAATAGTGAGTCATCACGAAAATATTTCAATTCAACCAACGTGTAAAGAAATAATGTTGAAATATTTTATAATATATTTTTATATTTTTATTGTCACAGTAAGACAAACGGACATATAGAAAGATTCCATTCTAGTTTACAGGAAATAATGAAATACATTAAAGATGAATATAAAAAATTATTACATTTCACAGAAATAATTTTTAGAGCAATTAAAGAATATAATAACTTTATAGACAGTACTATTAATAAGAAACCAACAGAAGTTTACTTCGATAAAATAGGGAAAGAAGTAATTAGTAAAGAACTAAAAAATAAACAAGAAAAAATGTTAGAAGTTCATAATAAAGGAAGGAGAGAAATTCAAGTTGAAGAAAACCAAATAGGTTATAAAAAGTTAGATAAAAGAAATAAAATGGAACCTAAATTTCAAAAGGTTATTATAAAAGAAGATTTAGGTCATACAGTTAAAACTCACACAGGTAGATTTGTTCATAAATATAATTTAAAAATAAAACCTAAACATAAAACTAATCAATCTCCTTATTACAGGAATTCAAAATGAATACAATCATGGTAGGTAGGTAGGTAGGTAGGAATGGCGGCTATTCAACTAGAATAAAACCCAATTAGCGCTTGGTGCGCTTTGTGCGTTTTGATACCATAAACTCATGAGACCTATCATTATGTGGAGGTTGGGATATCATTTTGGTGATTATGGTGTATTGAGGTTTGGAATTGTGTTGGGAGGTGATCCCTTTATTACCATTTACCATAGAGAAAAAAGAGATCTTCGGGTACCTCAGCCAAGGGAACTGGCCCATACCCCCCACCAGGCTTTATGCCAGGCTGTTAGCTCCGATATGTCTGTCTTTACCAAAAACCTAAACAGGCAGAGTGCTGGGTGGCTTAGGGTACAACCAGATTCCTCGTGAGATCGATTCGGTTTAGGGAAAGACATGATGTCCGCCGTAGACATGACCCGCCTACACGGCTAAGGACGTGGTTCCTGCGGGAATCATGTAACTCTCTTGATCCGTTTTTTGGCCCATGGAAAAGGTGAGATATTGGTAAGGTGATTTATGTTATAAGGTTTGAAAATTGTTTTGGTTGGGAGTAAATCCCTTAGTTACCAACTTCCATATAGTGTTATAACGCTTTACGAGCCGTGCTTTCCTTATGGGAGAAGAGCTCGAAAACGGACAGAAAATAAAAGATTTTTGTTTTTAAACTTTTAAATACTTAAATGGCCCGCTGTCTTAAGCTAGGCTGCGACCAAATAAGTACGTTTATTTCCAATTTTGTTCTGTCTCATATCTTAAATATTCCTGTCTTTTTATACTATTTTCAATCTACAAATTATACCCCAATACACACGCACTTTTCCAACCATATATCCACCAACCGATAATTACATAATTTATTCCAATTGGTAATATTTCCTTTATATTGTAACCTAGTGTTATTTCAATTATATGTTCTTTATTCCATAAGGTAATTTACAAGACTGACTTATAATAATGTATGTATAACATATTAAACTGCGCTTGATCTCGTACGCCAGATACAAACGCAAAACTATGACTTAAACGTTTTAAAACAAATAAATTCTTAATCGTATTATTATCTTCACACATTGTTATTTTATAGTTCAGTTTTATTTGTGAAAGCCAGAAGGGTTTACCTCCGGTTTCCCTCGCCTTGAGGGAACTCAGCAATCAAAACCTTCTCTAAACATGAATCACAAGTATTCAATACCAACCATTTAAACATTTCAATCATGTAATTTTCCAAATTTTCGACGCCAGCTTTTGACATCATTGTTAAACATAGAAGAAGCAACTGTATGTTTATACCTCCAAACGTATTCCTATTGTTTCCAAAACTCAGCTTTTTGATCATCATAGCGTAGATTATTTGACCGAAACTAAAGAACTTATATTTAATTTTAAACGCTAAAAAGCTTTTTAACTTTATATCCAAATTGAAAGGTGACATTAGAAAACTATCGATTCTCGAGCACATCGAAACGATATCGGTGCCCTCCAATGCGTACTTTGGAAAGAAACGCGAATGCATTTCTTCCACATTTTTTATATCATGCATAGACATGCAAACTATATGTTTTTTAAGCATATGACTCTGCATATTCCACTCTTTCTTCGCAAAGGCGAAATAGGCATCACTTTTTGTACTTAATTTAACACAAAACCTAGTTGGAATTATTTAATATAAATATTTCCCAACTGTTCTTCACAAAAGTGCCGCCGCATCATATTTCACATGTATTCACTCATAGCGCCACTTACCCCTGCTAAGATGCATTCTCAGCATTTAGTATCAATGCCTGCAATTAGTGTATTGGATTTGTTTACAATCCGTTGGACATCACTACACTAGTATTGAACAAATACTTTAAGGAATACCTTCCAAACAAAATCTGTAATATTCTGATACTTTTGATGCCTCTCCGAGGGGTTCTTTTTAGACACTTGAGTTTGTGTGTGGGGCTACCACTTCGTTGAAATAAATCTTATTTTGCCAAAAAGGGAATTTTTCCCGGGTCTATCATTCTTCACCCAGAGAAAAGTCGGTGTAAAATTAGCCTATTTCGGAGGCTAACTCTCCTTAGGACTAAGGCAATTTTGAGCTAGCTTAGTCCTAGGCTAATTCTGCCTATTTTAGTAAGGCAAATTGAAAATTTTCAAATTTACCTAAATCCTAACATAAAATTTACCTATTTTACCTATTTCCTAAGGTGATGCCAGTCCATGTCTCATCCAAGCCTATAAATTCGAAACCGACCGGAGGGTGTACGCTGAACGTATCACCACAGATATGTGATGTGAATACATCTAGGGGCATGGCTATCAGGGTTATGTTGGGGCGTCCTCTGGATGGCATGTTGATGGCAGTGGCCAAATATTTAGGATTTATGTTGCGGTATAACATATGAGGGGTCCAATCAGAGTTGACAATTTGCGGGGAGAGCGCATTTTGCAGTAAGGCAAGTTTTGTCATTGGCGCTGAATCACGATATTCTCCCGTATCATGAGACAACGCACTCACTAGAGAATAGAATGAGCAACTATCTCGAGCTATCGATGATTTGTTCAGCGTGTTGGTGAACAATCCGTAAGTGTTGGAGAAAGGGTCCTTTCTGGAAGACTGGATGTTTGGTGTGGTCTTAGGTTGGTAGATCCTCACAGGCACGAAAGTATTAACGGCGGCCAATATTGAAGCTGTTGTAGTGCTTCCAGACAGTGGGACTGATACCCGTGGGACAGACGGACTGCTCCCTGAACTCACTTGACTCTCCTCTTCCGTATCCCCTTGGCCTGCCGATTGACGTGGTCTCGTCTGTTCTTGCGGCGTCTCCACCCTCACGGTATTCGGTATGTGAATCGTTGGGGCCATTGACAGACGCTGCATCTTCCTTCTCATTTGCGCTTCTGACATAAACCCGTATGCCCGGACGAACATCACTTCTCCACTCATGTACGCATTCTTGATGTCCACCGACACTGCTTCCAACTCTTGCTCGGTTGGTGTCTCGCAAACCAGACCTACGTCGTCGGTTTGGGTGGTGGCTGTTGTCGTCGAAGTGTCTTCTGTTGTGTTCACTTCGAACGTAGTTAAGTAGGAGGATGACTGGCAGGAGTAGGCCGAATAAAATTCCTCTTCTGATTCATTGAACTCTTCTAAACCCTCCTCTGCCACTGGGGCGGTTGCCATCGGAGCTCTAAGTAATTTGGCCATGCGTGTTACAATGCGTTTGGTCTCCTCTGTTTTTGCTCATTTAGATGTACTCATCAGGATGTCCCTGATAATCTCTTGGGCCCAATTATATGCAAACTCCTTTTTCAGTCCAGACATCTGTCCATGGAATTGGGGTATGTTCCAAAGTGGATCCTCCAAAGGAGCACCAGTAGCCACCTCCATGAAAATGGCAGCAAATGTAACATCTCTCAGGGTGGAAAGCTTAGCAAAGGCACCATCTGTGAATAGTCTACACCATTGCCATGATTTTTCATCCAAATTTCCTCCCGTCGTATGAATGAATATTAAGATGGATCTAACCATCTGCGCATGTCTTTCTACTGCTACGTAATTTAAGAGAGAATCAATTTCAACATTTGTAGCCTCATGAGCTCGATAGAGCCAACCCCACACAACCCAGTCCAACCGAAGATAGTGACAATAGACCAATTGCTCGAAATATTGACTGCACGAGGTCTCTTTTGTCTCCAGATATAGATATATGGGAGTAAACAATCATTGTCAGACATCTGATACTAGTTAGTTTGAAACGATCGAAATTGGTATCAGTCAGACCTAAGTCTATTCCAAAGAATTTGGTATACCTTTCCTCGGTGTATGTCATAATATGCAGGGCTACTACATTCTCATCTTTTACACAAACTCTCAATAGTTGCATGACAATAAAACCTAAGTAATAGATAGCATAAGAAAACTTGATAGTGTAAGTATTATCATCACCCATCTCTAAGGATAGCAATGCCCATACGGTTTCATACCAAGAGTTTGCATCTACCGTGGTTATTGATTTTACACTAGCAGTTCCTGCTCTGGCTAATCCTGTTGCACTTGCCAATGCTGCTGATCGTGGTACAACTGAGCCTTGACATGAACTTGTCCATGTTTCTTCCTTTTTATTGTCAACACAGCCTGGAGGAGATAGAGTATTTGTGGACTCTTGATCAAAGAAATAATTGGAAATCAAAAATTCTCTCTCAGCATATTTGACGCTGCTCATAAGACCAATTAGAGTATCTTGCATTGTGGAGGGTGTAATATTGTACACATACCAATTCAAAAAGGCTGATTCTGACGGAGTCGGTCTCACTGTTACCTTTGCCTTATTTACAAAGTTCAACTGGAAATATTTATCACTCCAATCCACGGGTTCAGCTTTATTGGTGTCCATTTTCAAGTTCCGTGCTGATGCTATTTGACCCCATACTCCATCTCCTTATACAGTTTCGACGAATGCATTCTTTTTGTTTAATCGCTCTTCTGGGGTTTCCATCTTATATTTGATTTTATTTATTTATTGGTTTTTTATGACTTGTATAACAGAAAGTTATTCTTTTGATATATCAATTATGGTAAGTATGAATAAAAGAAAAGTGTTGTCTGTGACATTTTATATCTCGCACACATTAAAAGCAAGAAACCATTATGAGTTATGAGAATTATTTAATCATCAATTTTCAGACTTGTTTTCGAAACCACTTCTAAAAAATGTCAGTGAACCTGTATAATATAAAATCATGCCGTTTAAACAAGAAAAAGTATTTCTATTTAAACACTTTAATAAATCTTTACAGGTAAATATATTCCTCCTTCTTCGATTTTCGTACAGTCTTCTTTAGGGCTATCAGTGATTTTGAAACTTTCGAGAGTACCCGCTCTTTTCAATTTGAATGATGTGTTATGGTATCTTGAATATAACAAACCTCCTTGTTTTTTGTTATGTTTGGTAAAATATTTATCCTTAAATTCTTAGTGCAAATATTTTTTTTTTTTTTCACATATTGGTTTTTATACTTTAATTTATAAAAAAAATTTGTTTTATTTATTGTTCACTATGATGTTCGTTCTTTAGAAGAAAAACGTCTATCACTACAAACTACACAACAAAATCCTTTACAGACAGGAACGAAAGACAATGAAAAACTCTACACTACACAAAGACTGTAATGAATAAGAAATAAGTTAACATCAGCTAGGATACGACACTCGGATCGGCATCCCATTTTATCTTATAACCAAAAAAATAAAAGAATAAGGACTGCGTTGCGAGAGTCTTTATGATATCATATATGGAAAGTATGAGTATTTTTGAGCAACTTCCTCATCTTTTCTGACTAAAATCATTTGCCTAATCTCTTTCCTTAATACTGGCGCAAAAAGCCACCCAATTGATCCTGTAATGACCCGCTCGCAACCGTGCTTTTCTTTTCGACAAAGGAGAAGAGTTGTACGGGGAGAGTTAAAATACTTTTTATAATGTTTGATAAAATTTTATTAAACAAGGAGGCCCGCTGTCTCGATGCTAGGCTGCGACCTCAGTGTTTTGTAAGTATTATTGTTTAATATCAAATAAGACCCGCTGTCTCAATGCATATGCTGCGATCTTATTTGATGTATGAATTAACTCTGCTTTATTCCTAATCATCCTACTCCTTTTATACTAATTTTGTCCATCGATTTACATCCCCACCATGAACGCAAGCAATTTGGCACTTTTCAATATTCATATGAAAAGTGCGTCCTCATCATAATCTTGCTCTATGTCAATCGACACCTATATCCAAAATCGATGTTGCAATGATTTGCTCCACATAAAGTGTAACAGTTTATGCATGCGGTCATACACCCTTGACATTTGTTATCATGCACTTTACGTTGGCTCTTGGTTGAATTGTTTTGGTTCCCATAGTCAAAGCTATATCGATACCCAATGTTCAACGAGCGACAATAATAATATTGCAACGTAAGTAATAACAGTTTGCCGGCCGATATGCCTGTCGATGTCATAATTATGAATGGGTTCGTTTTGGGCTCACTGCATTTGTACATCATTTTGTATATTGAATAAATTCACTGCAATAGAGGTGATACTCCCTGGATCCAACGCCACGGCGTTAAATGATCTGGTGTTTTGCATTAATGATCTAAATATATGAACCAACATGTGCACGGAGGGGTTACTGGCAGCAGAATAAGGACTGCGTTGCGAGAGTCTGAATGACATCATGTACGGAAAGTATGAGTATTTTTGAGCAACCTCCTCATCTCTTTCCTTAATACTGGCGCAAAAAGCCACCCAATTGATCCTGTAATGACCCGCTCGCAACCGTGCTTTTCTTTTCGACAAAGGAGAAGAGTTGTACGGGGAGAGTTAAAATACTTTTTATAATGTTTGATAAAATTTTATTAAACAAGGAGGCCCGCTGTCTCGATGCTAGGCTGCGACCTCAGTGTTTTGTAAGTATTATTGTTTAATATCAAATAAGACCCGCTGTCTCAATGCATATGCTGCGATCTTATTTGATGTATGAATTAACTCTGCTTTATTCCTAATCATCCTACTCCTTTTATACTAATTTTGTCCATCGATTTACATCCCCACCATGAACGCAAGCAATTTGGCACTTTTCAATATTCATATGAAAAGTGCGTCCTCATCATAATCTTGCTCTATGTCAATCGACACCTATATCCAAAATCGATGTTGCAATGATTTGCTCCACATAAAGTGTAACAGTTTATGCATGCGGTCATACACCCTTGACATTTGTTATCATGCACTTTACGTTGGCTCTTGGTTGAATTGTTTTGGTTCCCATAGTCAAAGCTATATCGATACCCAATGTTCAACGAGCGACAATAATAATATTGCAACGTAAGTAATAACAGTTTGCCGGCCGATATGCCTGTCGATGTCATAATTATGAATGGGTTCGTTTTGGGCTCACTGCATTTGTACATCATTTTGTATATTGAATAAATTCACTGCAATAGAGGTGATACTCCCTGGATCCAACGCCACGGCGTTAAATGATCTGGTGTTTTGCATTAATGATCTAAATATATGAACCAACATGTGCACGGAGGGGTTACTGGCAGCAGAATAAGGACTGCGTCCGAGAGTCTTTATGACATCATATTTGGAAAGTATGAGTATTTTTGAGCAACCTCCTCATCTTTTCTGACTAAAATCATTGTATATTTTAACCTGTAAAATATACGTTGTTTCTTATTTTCTCAACTAGACAATTTCTTTTAATGTTTGTTAAAAATTATTCACTGCCTGCGCGTCCAAAGAATGGAGTTCGCCAGGACTTTTTTTTTTTTTCTTTCACTTTTTTAAACTAAAATTTTGTTCATTTATACTTTTCTGGTGTATAGCTCCAGCGACGCAACAAGAGTGAAAATGCGGTAGGAGATCTAAATGGATCCTACCGCTGCCACCAAATGTTATACGGGCAGTACCGTGTTTTCCTTTCGGAAAAGAGTACTAGTTGGAGAGTTAATAAAACAAGTTAATTTTTTTTATGTAATTCACTGAGGCCCGCTGTCTTCAGCTTGGTTGTGACCTAGTGAGTTTTTATTAAATTAAATAAATATTTCTTTTAAAAATTTTAAATGACCCGCTGTCTTTAGCTTGGCTGCAGTCTTAAATTTAAACTCTAACTCTTCAATTCGTTGTATGTCCCTTTATATACAATGGTTCTAGATATAGTTCATACACCCAGCCTTTGACGATTTCCATTCACTCTTGCGCTCTATACCTATATTTCAAATATTGCACTTGAGTTTGGATTTTATGCATATCCGCCGTCTCATAGCATTTTGGTATGGAACAATTGGGCTGCGCTTATTGAGGTACCTATAGCGTTGTATAAATTAATCCTTTATATTACAAAGATTTATAAAAAAAATGTTATTTAATTCTTTTTTCTTTAAGTGAGGATAACCTCTTTATTGTAACATCAAACTAGAACTAACTTAATCTCAAGAATACAAACATTATTTCACTCTACAATTCTGCGATACCCACAAGTGCATCCGGCTGCTGTTCCCACAGGTGCTCTCAGGTTGCATCCTGTCTACAAAGATGCCCAGCTGTTCAACTTGTTTATCATTTAATCTCAGATCGACAGACCTACTTCAGAATTTGCTGTTTACAACAATAAGCACACCTCCAGCATTTTTTGTCAAAAGTCTTGTTGCAGAAACTTTCTACAATCGAAATGTTAATTTTGGGCACAGTAAGTAAGTTGTTATGGTGTCGGTGAGCCATTCTACAACAAAATAATAACTAGTGTAAATATTCGCATTGTTCATACAAAATAGTTCCCCTTTCTGTATAATGTTTATGCATATCTGTCCAATTGGCTCCTATGTCTATTAAATCGAACCTTCCGTTAACGGATTGTCGTCGATTGAATACACATTTGTGTAATAACAAGTAAAGTTGCAACTTCCGCGATGCAGCTGAAAATGCATGGGGTGTCAAACTTCTATTTTCGAAAGCTAACTGAAACTCTGGATAAGAATCAGTAAGCATTAGACGTTCATTTGAAGTCAATGTCTGATGAATGCATACTAGCGGTTTCTTCGAGGAACTCGGTAGTTGAGTATAAGCAGATGCGATGTCATCAGTAGTCAAGGCCATTAATTTACGCTGTGCTACTTTGCTTCATGACGGCATATCTGCCGTCGCATTTTGGTATGGAACAATTAGGCTGCGCTTATTGCGGTATCTATAGCGTGGTATATGCATTCCATTGGAAGCATTCTGAGTACATGAATTATTATTATTTTAATTGAAGTGGGTATCGGGTGACGAGCTCATGGACATGAAACAATTGTGTTCAAGATGGAATATGAGATGTCGCGTGTATTTTAATAAAGACGTATAGTCGTCGCGTCGTGGGAATGAAGATCATATTGGGAGAGGTGACATGTAGTGCGATCACTACAGTTCTTTTTGCCCTAGTGCTAGTTACAGCTATGATTCATTAAAATTTTGCTGTGATACTGAGTGTACGTCGTATAATTGACGTTAAAATGGAAGTTACTGTTTTTTGTGTTTTTTAACAATATGAGCGCCGCTTGGTCCAAAGGTATGATTCTTTGCTGGTGGTGGTCGTTTTGTAACCTGGAAAAACGAGAATAGCTCCGTACTAATCGCGGGATCATTAATTTGGATGTCATCGACAAAGTCATCAGATATTTCGAACTTCTTTGGATCTATGATGCATCTAAGATTCTTGGCCGTAACCTTTGGGAGTTCTTTCTGCTTTCCGTACTGGCATGTTAGAGTGTACAGATTCGAAAGCGCATTTATTGCCATATCATGAAGTTCTTTCGGAGAGAGGTACTTAAGATACGGGAACATAGCTCCTTGTTCCGTACTAGTTTTCTGATACCACCTCAAGAAGATCAAGATTTCTCGAACTACTGCCATATCGTAGAATCCTTGTATTCCTGGTAGTCAACAGCTTGTGCGGATAAAGAGTCATCCCCGCTCCTTGACTTGAAGTGTACGCATAGTTGCATGCACAATCGTAAGTCTTTGTCCGTCTTAATTTTTTTTTTGAAACTGTGTTCTTATAAGTTAAGCACTTCAACTGAAATCTATGTAATTCCAATCGGATTTTATGGTTATGGGAATACGTATTGTAGCATTAAATTGACGAAGTCAGTGAATTTGGAATCCGCCAAAACACTGTCCTTATATTGCCAAACATTTGATTGAAATCCTCAAAATCAATCTTTTGTAAAGCTGATAAATTCGATTGTCTGCGCCGGTATATTTTTCTTTCTCGTCTTAATGTATATTTCGGGATTTTTTGACCTGATAATATGTTTACACATAATATTTTCACTGCAGAGCACAAGAATATTTTTTTTGTTTTTCATTGAACAAAAACTTTTTTTTTTAAATATAATTTTAATGCGCACACCTTTTCGTTGTAGCTTTCTTCTTCTTACACTTTTATTTTTAATTGTTTTTTCTTTTCGACAGTTCTTTCTTGAAGAATGAAGACACAATGAAAAATTAAATTAAACTCTGACTAACGTTGTTTCTTAATTTCTAATATACATTATTTCCTTGTTTTACCCTCATATAGCTAGTTACAGCTATGATTAACTAAAATTATGCTGTGATACTGAGTGACCAAGTCTATTGACGTAATATTAGATATTATTTTATATAATTTCTTGTTGTGCTTTTTTTTGTTTTTAGATTCGAGAAGCACGATTCTTAAAAGGGGTCTTACCTTTTACCGGTAAGACCTGTTGTATAACATTAAAGCAAAATAAATCGATATCCCGCACAAAAGCTATTAAATGAAAATCAATTTCACCACCAACTACATAGTGTGGTTGTCTCCGGTTGTGTAATAATATAATAATATGGAAAATGAAAATAAAATCGAATATTAAAATTTTATTTATTTTTTTATTTTATTTTTATTTTTAACAATAATTTTCACAAATGCATTCCGTGATTCCGTGGCCCACTTTTGTTTGTTCCTTGTTTTTTTTTACAGGCGAATATCTTGCCTCAAGGGCGCCCACAACAGAAGTTAAAGGATTCAAGTTTTCGTGAGAGATCAGCGTGTTTTGGTTAAAGTATTAAGTATTATATCAAAGAAGGATGAGTTGATGTTCATTTCATCCCTATATGTGTCTAGAAGGAGTCGACAATCGAAATTTAGCAAATCACGAGCACGCAACGTCATCGTTATAAATTAGTCGCAAGTCCAAACGCGTATAATCCGTTAGTACAGATAATTTCTGTTGCAGTCGTAATGTCATTGCAATTTATTATCTAAATGTCTTCCTTTTGAAAAGTTAAGATGAATGGAATGTATTTGGAATTTTTTGGTTCATATTCAGGGCATATTATGTTTGTGTCTTTCCCGAATTTGAACATTAAGGTATCGTTGACGGAAATTTCACCAACTCCCTTTTCGAGTTGCAATTTGAACCCGAGTTGTGACTTGTTGTGCGTGTTTGTGTTCTTTCGTGTCTTTAAGTTTTTGGACGAAGTAGGACTAACGGCAACAGCACACTGTAACGCGAGGAATTGGATGGTTTATATATAAATTATATATATAAATTATGTATTGCTAAAAACAAAATAAACAATTGTTATAGAAAAAGAAAATTGTTAACGAATTTCGATGTGAAATTGTAATTCTTAGTACAAATAAGATGAAAATCTTTTGAGAAATGGCAAAAAATCTAGAAAAATAAGTAACATAACATAATTATACCTTATGAATATAAATTGGCTTAGAGATACCTAATTCAAGTAAAAGAAAAAAAAAAAAAAAAAGAAAATGGAAAGAAAAGAAAAAAAGAAAAAAAAATGAAAAGAAGTTACAAAGACATATAAACTATTATAAATTTCTAATTAAGTTCAAATGTTTTCTGCAAAAAAATTCAACATTAATGTAGAAAAATAATTTGTGTTACTAATACGCTTAATACTTAGGGGCAATGTGTTCCAGAGCTGAACTCCATAAACACAAAATTGGCGACTAGTTACCAGAAATCTATGCAGTGGAGGAATTAATTGTAGATTGCTTTGTTCTCTTGCAAATTTTAGTTTATCAAAAAGATACTCAGGCTTTTTAGTTGATATTATTTTATGCAAAGTTAGAACCGTACGATATTTCAAGTAAGCACTTAATGGACAACCAAAAATGTGTTTGGTAAAATTAGAGATGTGGTCACATTTGCTTTTATCAAAGATAAATCTCGCACAACTGTTGAAAGCGACTGTGAGCTTTCTCAAAGACTCATGGTTCAGATTTGAAAATATTTCACAACCATAAAGAACAAGAGGTAGAATAAAAGCTTTTACCAATTTTAACTTAACATCACAAGGAAGATATTTTTGTGAAGGACTGAGACCCCGAAGATTGCCATATATTTTAACAACGGTTTTGTTTATGTGAACATCCCAGTCAAAACTGTTGCTCAAATAGATTCCCAAGTTTTTGGTACTATCTACGTATTCGACCAGTGATTGGTTGAGATGTATTTTCGGAAAACGTTCGATATCAATGAATTTATTCCTGTCAACTACTAAAGCTTTCGTCTTCGTCGAATTAAGCTGAAGTTTATTTTTAACAGTCCAATTGTAGACTTGATTCAATTCTCGATTTATAGTGGCTACTGCCATATCAGCAAGAGGCTTTGGAAAAGTAGTATATACTTGTACGTCATCAGCATAAATATGATATTCACAGTCAGTAAAACACTCAGAAATATCATTTATAAAACACGTGAATAAGAGTGGACCTAAAATGGAACCTTGCGGGACACCAGACGGAACATTTAAGCGTGGTGAACATTTGTTTTTATTAAAAACATACTGTGTCCTAGGTTTTAGGTATGAAGCTATCAGTTTACAAACAGAGTTGTCAAATAAAAAAGTATGATAAGAAATATGATAAGAAATCATAGAGATTAATTTAGGTAATATTGAATTAAATATTATTATATTTAAAATACGAAGGATGGGATGGTTAAGAGCGTAATCGAATACTAAATAACCAAGATGGAAAGAGAAGCCAAACACTGGATGAGACTAGTTCAACAAAATAAAAGCTCTATAGCTAAAAGTAATCCCTCTATTATACTCTTCGTTTATGTAGCGAAAGAAAGTTCCAAACGGATCCTATTTCATAAAAAGATTGAGAAAATAGTCGGCTGAGAAAAGTGAGGTAGGAAACGATTCTTTTGACCATCAACTGCTCGACAGTAGCTGATAGTCCAAAATATATCTTCACCCTCTTCTCTCAGTCAAGTACCTCTCAGCGTATGTCGATAAAGTATATAACACGTTATTCAAAGACACCACGCATTATTAAACCTTACGTCTGATTTATAATCTAGGCGTAGTCAGATGGTCTCCAAGAGATTTAAGATAAGTCTCCACCTACATTGCGATACTCTGAGAAATAGTTGATCTGACTTCGGAATTGTGACAATTAGTAAAGTAAAAATTCTTGAGAAGGTGGTACGATAAGTAAAGAAGAGTTTTTAATTCCTCTATCTGTTAAATTCAATAGAAAAGTAGATCCGTTCCTAAAATCATTCACCAAACTAACTTCACAGCCATTGGATCCGAAACCTATCCATCCCATCAACTTATAGTACCTTCTTCGGGGATAGGGCACGTCCAAGCCTGGATAGATAGGGTGACTACCACCACACCGCTGCTTCAGGTCTGCAAATCGGTACAGGGAAGTGGGTGGTGCTGCAGGAGTGATAGTCGGTGTCACATCTGTTAGACCTGGAGTCTTGCTGTGTAACGGGAGGAATGGGATGGTCCCGCTACGAAAATTGAAAAATAATTAATCTTTAACTCATACTCAAGATTTTGATTAATAAAAATCAATATGATAAGAAAATTATAGAAATAATTAACTTTGAGTTCATTTTTGAATATGAATTAAAGAAAAATAATTATTAATCGGAAGATGTTGGTAGGAAGTTAAAATTGATCAAAAGACCCAAAAGACAAGAAAGCCCAAACACTGGATGAGATTTAATCAAACTACTACCTACGTCCCAATTACAATATGATTTCTCCAATACATTTTTCAATTTTGCAGCGAATATATATAAATCCCTATTCGGATCCAATTTCATAAAAATTGAGATTGTAGTCGGCAGGGAAAAGCAGGGGATGAAGGGATACTTTCGACCATTCACCACTCGACAGTGGTAAATGATCTGAAAGATCTCCTCGCCCTCTTCTCACTGTCGAGTACCTCTCAACGTATGTCGGTGGTAAATACGTATTTCAAAGACACCACGGATTATCAACCTTACTACTGATTTATAATCTGGTGTAGTCAGATGGTCTCCAAAGGATTCAAAATAGGTCTCCACCTATCCTGAGATACCTCGAGAATAAGTTTATCTGACTTCGGAAAGCGACGATTCAAAAAGAAGAAAAGAAATTCTCGAGAAAACATTTTTGAAGTCCTAAGGGGAGTTTTTAATTCCCCTACCTATTGTGTTCAATAGAAAAATAAATGTACCTCCAAATACTCTTCCAATTCAAATTCGCTATTGTAGGATCCGAAACCTATCCATCCCATCAACTTTTAGTACCTTCGTCTAAGACGAGGCACGTCCAAGCCTGGATGAATAGGGTGACGACCACTACACCGCTGCTTCAGGTCTGCAATTTTCGCCGGGGCCGAACTCGTCGGTACAGGGTAGTGGGTGGTGCTGCAAGAGTAGTAGCCGGTGTCACATTTGTTAGACCTGGAGTCTAGCTGATTGTTGACTCTATTGATTTTAAGAAAAGCTATGCTAAAAAGCAAAGGGACCGAGGAACAACATTGAGTCAGTTGATAGAATTCGAAAAGAATGATAGTAAATTAAGGTGGAAGCACGAGTGTGAAGTGAATTGAGATGACGGTGTTAATATCTCAAGGGATTGCCTAACCCTACCCTCCTATGTCTTATTTCATCCCTAAAGTTCTACTAAGACCCTATTGTGGTGGGAAATCAGGTGATGTTGATTTCCCTATAGTACCTATCTTCCCTACCTAAGTGACCTTGTCAGAGACTAGTCCTTCAAGGACACTACCCAATGATATCTCCACTGGTACTTATTTTATGTGAAAATATCCCGCATCGTATTAATGTTGAAGAAGAATGGAAAGAAACTTGTTATTTTCTTACATGGTTGCAAATATTCGTTGCTTTGTTGTTGCTGCCTTCAAATCAGAATGGCTCCAGCCACGTCTCTTCACTAAATCTTTTAGCTACTCATGTTACCTGAAATAGTTTTTGGAAACACTAGAATAATCTTCCCAAAAATGACCTCAGCTTTTGTCATAACATGACAATGATAAAAACGCAAATGATTATCTTCAAAACTCTATTAACAAAATTTTATTCAATAAAATCTTAAACTACCTTGATGAACTCTTACTAATTTTCAATATATGTAATAAATTCTAATTAGAAGTATTCATAAATGTTTATATCTTTGATTTTTTAATTTTCACGAACTTAATTTTTCAAACACGAATTCAAAAAGTGTGAAGGCTCTGATTTCTCAGAATTTCCAAAATCAACAAAAATTTTAGAGTAGGACGCCTCCACTGTATCAATATCCCATTCGAAAAGTTGAAATAAGAATGGTTTAAAAAAGTTTTTAATAAAAATGTACACAAAAAAATTTAAATATTTGGATCTGAAGGATCTTTCACAAAGTTGGCAGGTATATTCAAACCATACCGTAGCTGAAACAAGCGTTTGGTTAATGTATACAATTTAATCAATATATAAAAATGTATCAATAAAAATCAATATAATTTATTAATGACAGACAAAAGGTTCGACGCAGGGAAGTGCACCTCACTGAGACAAGACCAGATGAAAGGATTGATTTCATCAGTTACGTTAATTTTCATTTATCTTAAAGGATTCTTTTCTTTTTTCAAATTTCAGAGTATCAGAGTATTTCAGGGATTGGATCAGTGTAAAAATTTTGTAGGTATGTGTGTTTATACCGACGATCAGGATTAAACTATGATCAAAAAAAAAAATTGTTATCTCTCACGATTCAAATCTGAAGTGATTTTTAAAAATTTTATTCAAAAAAAAAATATTTACCACAAAAATTAAAAAGTTCAGTGTATTTATTACCCGTGGTAGGTATCTTTGATCAATTTTAAAAGTTTGTATTTGACCTTAACGTCTTATTCAGAAATCGTTAAAATCACTTACACACTTTGCTAAACAAAAAAAAAAACTTTACTTTAATTTTGCTTTCTTTTCAGCACAAACAAAAATGAATTTTACTTGAAATTGATTCAAGTTTCCAGTAGGCAACCGAAGTTAAGTATTTAAAACCTCTACTGTCGACTTGAGTAAATTTCATAACACAAATAGTTACTTTTTTTTTTTGGAAGGATATTTGTACCCCCCTTATCACACTAAACCACTTTTAGTAAGTACACTTTAATTTTACACGATACTAACAGAAAATTCTGAATTTTAATGTAATTTATTTCCGAATGACGAGACCGAATTATGATTTTACTTTAAGTTTTCTTTAATTTTTTTTTATGGTGTTGTTGTTCAGCTTGATGATTGAATTTTTATTTTTGCACTTGGCATGAATCTGCGATTCCCACGACGTTGTATCGGGTCCTACGTGCGGTTAAAGATATTATGTATCTCGTGTTCCACACAAAGATTTTTGACTTGATGATGGTTTTCTGAATTTTCACTTTTATGCTCCCCGGTGAAAACCAGATGACGCTGTCCGAGTCGTAGGTACTTTCATGTAGTAGGTACAAAACGATCTTTTGAGCGGATTTTTGTACTTGTACTCGAATTGATTGTAGTGTCCCACTCGGAGCGTATCTGTTTCGAAAAAAGATAAAAAGAAATTAGTATTTTGTAAAAATAAGACGTTTTCGTAGCTTATGTGCACATGATTGTGTTTTTTTTTTATACATATATATTTTTTTATATGCTAACGTGCGGATTTTCATCCGCTGACAAAAAAAAAACTTCAGCAACTTGATTCTTTATGCTTGTGATTAAGATGTTTGATTTTTTTTTTATTATTTTATTTCCATTAGCAAATACGTTTTTTGTGTAATAAATAAAATTTTAACGTTAAAAAGATTCGTTTTATTACCTGGTTTTTTTTTAGATCCTTTTATATTCAATTGCCTATTCTGTCGACACGTTTTGGGGTGGAAATCTGTTCCCACTGTACTGTTGTCTTGTACAGAATTTTTCGTTCCTTGTCGCAGAATCAATAGGCTAGTTGGAATATTTGTGAGGGTGGTTTTTGTGCAATGTGTTTCAGACTGACAATTGGACGACCAAAAATCTGGTTGCATCTTTCGTTTGACCAATGCGTTTAGGTACTTCTTCTGTCTAATACGCTCGTGTTATATGTTTTCTGAGGAAATTATTTTTGCAAAAGAAACGTGGTATGCCCACGTGAAATTTTTCTTTTTAGATATTCTTTTTAATTTCAGGCTTATTTTGCAATAATATTTTTCCTCGTTTCGAACATGTGCTCGAAGTTTTAAAACAAAGGGTTGCTTAAATAAAATAATAAAGAATTTTTCATGCCTTGAATATTTTATCCAAAAGTGCGTAGATTTTCCCCTTGCTTATTCTGGTTCTTTGTAATCTTTTTCGCCTCGTATGTTTTATTTCTTTGTTTAATAATCTTTACAATTTCTTTATTATTTTATATTTTTCACCACTCACTTTATAAATTATTCTTACTTTTTGCTTAATTTTGTAACTTTTTTTTTAGAGATACTTTTATTGAAATGCAACTGGTTTCATCGAATTGTTTAATCGGAATGACATTGTTCAGCTCATTTACGTCGCGCGTTACGTATGTCAGAGCTTCTACATCTTTACTTTTTTGGCGGTTTGGCGATTTAGTCTCGACCTGGAGCAATTGTTGTTGTTGTTCCCATTGGAAAAGATATTAGATACTCGAAATTAAATCAGCCATCTTTTTTTATATTCAATCGACACGTAGATTTTTTCGAGGGTTGAGGTATTTGTTTACAAGCGACTTGATTTATATTGCGCGGTTTGCGTGTAAACATTTTTTTTTTATTGGATTTGAGTTTACATGCAAATTGTGTTAGCATGGTTCATCCTTTTTTGTGCCTCATTAGGAAAATATTGTTTTGCTCTTTCCCTCTAGTGGAGCTGTTAATGCAGGTCAATTTTCATGAATTGTCTTTTTCTTATCCATTATGTTTTATTGTAGGTAAGTAGTGTTCGGACGGACTGTTGGATTTATTTTGTTCTGAATGTATGTATCGGGTAGGTATGAAATTTTAATTCTTGTTTTCAGGTACCTTTTGGATTATTTATTTATGGAAAAAGTCGTAAGTATGTATGTAGGTAAGTATGCGCGGTTTGTTATGATCGTCTTTTCAGCACAAACAAAAATGAATTTTACTTGAAATTGATTCAAGTTTCCAGTAGGCAACCGAAGTTAAGTATTTAAAACCTCTACTGTCGACTTGAGTAAATTTCATAACACAAATAGTTACTTTTTTTTTTTGGAAGGATATTTGTACCCCCCTTATCACACTAAACCACTTTTAGTAAGTACACTTTAATTTTACACGATACTAACAGAAAATTCTGAATTTTAATGTAATTTATTTCCGAATGACGAGACCGAATTATGATTTTACTTTAAGTTTTCTTTAATTTTTTTTTATGGTGTTGTTGTTCAGCTTGATGATTGAATTTTTATTTTTGCACTTGGCATGAATCTGCGATTCCCACGACGTTGTATCGGGTCCTACGTGCGGTTAAAGATATTATGTATCTCGTGTTCCACACAAAGATTTTTGACTTGATGATGGTTTTCTGAATTTTCACTTTTATGCTCCCCGGTGAAAACCAGATGACGCTGTCCGAGTCGTAGGTACTTTCATGTAGTAGGTACAAAACGATCTTTTGAGCGGATTTTTGTACTTGTACTCGAATTGATTGTAGTGTCCCACTCGGAGCGTATCTGTTTCGAAAAAAGATAAAAAGAAATTAGTATTTTGTAAAAATAAGACGTTTTCGTAGCTTATGTGCACATGATTGTGTTTTTTTTTTATACATATATATTTTTTTATATGTTAACGTGCGGATTTTCATCCGCTGACAAAAAAAAAACTTCAGCAACTTGATTCTTTATGCTTGTGATTAAGATGTTTGATTTTTTTTTTTATTATTTTATTTCCATTAGCAAATACGTTTTTTGTGTAATAAATAAAATTTTAACGTTAAAAAGATTCGTTTTATTACCTGGTTTTTTTTTAGATCCTTTTATATTCAATTGCCTATTCTGTCGACACGTTTTGGGGTGGAAATCTGTTCCCACTGTACTGTTGTCTTGTACAGAATTTTTCGTTCCTTGTCGCAGAATCAATAGGCTAGTTGGAATATTTGTGAGGGTGGTTTTTGTGCAATGTGTTTCAGACTGACAATTGGACGACCAAAAATCTGGTTGCATCTTTCGTTTGACCAATGCGTTTAGGTACTTCTTCTGTCTAATACGCTCGTGTTATATGTTTTCTGAGGAAATTATTTTTGCAAAAGAAACGTGGTATGCCCACGTGAAATTTTTCTTTTTAGATATTCTTTTTAATTTCAGGCTTATTTTGCAATAATATTTTTCCTCGTTTCGAACATGTGCTCGAAGTTTTAAAACAAAGGGTTGCTTAAATAAAATAATAAAGAATTTTTCATGCCTTGAATATTTTATCCAAAAGTGCGTAGATTTTCCCCTTGCTTATTCTGGTTCTTTGTAATCTTTTTCGCCTCGTATGTTTTATTTCTTTGTTTAATAATCTTTACAATTTCTTTATTATTTTATATTTTTCACCACTCACTTTATAAATTATTCTTACTTTTTGCTTAATTTTGTAACTTTTTTTTTAGAGATACTTTTATTGAAATGCAACTGGTTTCATCGAATTGTTTAATCGGAATGACATTGTTCAGCTCATTTACGTCGCGCGTTACGTATGTCAGAGCTTCTACATCTTTACTTTTTTGGCGGTTTGGCGATTTAGTCTCGACCTGGAGCAATTGTTGTTGTTGTTCCCATTGGAAAAGATATTAGATACTCGAAATTAAATCAGCCATCTTTTTTTATATTCAATCGACACGTAGATTTTTTCGAGGGTTGAGGTATTTGTTTACAAGCGACTTGATTTATATTGCGCGGTTTGCGTGTAAACATTTTTTTTTTATTGGATTTGAGTTTACATGCAAATTGTGTTAGCATGGTTCATCCTTTTTTGTGCCTCATTAGGAAAATATTGTTTTGCTCTTTCCCTCTAGTGGAGCTGTTAATGCAGGTCAATTTTCATGAATTGTCTTTTTCTTATCCATTATGTTTTATTGTAGGTAAGTAGTGTTCGGACGGACTGTTGGATTTATTTTGTTCTGAATGTATGTATCGGGTAGGTATGAAATTTTAATTCTTGTTTTCAGGTACCTTTTGGATTATTTATTTATGGAAAAAGTCGTAAGTATGTATGTAGGTAAGTATGCGCGGTTTGTTATGATCGTGTGACAAGATAAATAGTCTCATTGGGTAGGTACTGTTTCGTACATTTAACAATTTGGGTAATTATTTTGATCACTTTACGTGACGACTAATTAGTAAACGATATTCTGTTTATTACCAAATCAGAAACTGAAATATAATTGTCTATATTTAGGTATTAAACTTGAGCTAGACTATACATGACTACCTATTTTACTTTTTCCTACGTTCTTGGCGTTAAAATATCTTATTGTCATACTTTAAAATATTTAGCTTTTATGGTTAATACGTTTCTTACTACTTTGATACGTGCAGTATTGTGTAGTGTAAATTTTTCTTTATCGCTGCCTCTGTTGCCGACAAGTTCCTTTATTTAAATGAATTAAATGAATTATTTCAAATCTCGCAACAAAAAAAATGTATGTACATCTTTCACAATAACTTTTCTCTTCGGTGAAATTCCATCTATTTGGTTGGACTTTTCATTTATTGTATTGCGTGAGGGATGTATCAGCTAACCTATTTTTGCTATCTATCAATAGGTGGTTGTTTTATAGCTTCGATGTTAGTTCGATAAAAGTTTGGTGAACTGGGTAGTTGGGCTCATTTATTATGGGAATAGATTTTGTGTCTTTAATTTCCCTTGACTAACTTTACTTAAATTGTTCCCTTTCGGAATGAGCTTTTCTAATTTTATGAGAACATTTTATGGGTATATACAATTTTCGAGTTGGTTCGTTTTTATAGCATTATGCCAGTTAAAGTTCATACGTGTATGAAAGTTTAAGCTGAATTTCATAAGCTAACTATAGTAGGTGTTGAAATGGATTTTCCTACAGCTGTTTATTGACTCTGTTAAAGTTGAAAAAAGCTATGCTAAGAAGCAAAGGGGCCGACCAAGAATAGTGAGTAAGTTGAATAGAATTCGAAAAAGTGATAAAAAACAAGGTGGAAGCACGAGTGTTGACAGAAAAGTCGAGATAGAGATGTTATAATCTCGAAGGATTGCCTAACCCTACCCTCCTTTGTCCTATTTCATCCTTAAAGTTTTCTAGGACCCTATTGTGGTTGGGAGAATCAGATGATGACGATTCCCCCTAGTACCTATCTTCCCTACCTAGGTGACTTGACAAAGGCTAGTTCATCAAGAACACCCCTTTATGACATCTCTACTGGTACTTGATTGCTTGTAGAAATATCCCGCGATCGATACGAAAACTTGAGAACTTTGGAATGGATTTGTTCTTACACTGTTGTGTGTGGTTTGTTCGTTGTTGTTGCTTCTTCTACATCAGGGTGACTCCAGCCACGTCTCTTCACTTAAGCTTTTAGGTACTCATGTTATCTAAAAAAAAGTCTGCAATGTGTAGAATAAAACTTCCCATAGATAACATCTATCAAAACTACTAAACAACGATGAGTGAAAATAAGAAAGAATTATGTTAATTAAAATTATTCACAAATTTATTTAATTAAACTTAATATTAACAAAAGTAAGTTCTTATTTCTCTTCTATTATTAAAAAAAAAAAAAAAACCTAATAAGATACTTGACAAAAAACAATTTCCAAACTTAACTTCGAACTAAGTTCGAAATACTAAGCGTATTTCACGGTTGATATTTTCGAACTGGCAATGAGTGTGTTCTATACGAGGGTTCAAAAGTTGCTGTTCAAAACGCGGATTTAATTGCTGCATAATAGATGATATTTTCTTATCGATTGAAGATTGATTAGAAAGACAACGTTTGCTTAGGGTCTCGATGGAACTGTTTAGAATTTCTATACTTTTGGAAAATTCGTCGAAATGTTCAAATTGTGAGAGTACATTTTTATGAAATCGATTATTGTCAGTTAAGATAGAATTTGTAGAATAGCTGAGGCATTTAACAGCTAGTAGAATATGAGAGAGGGAGATGTTTTTACATTCATCACAAAGATATACAAAGTAGATCAAGTATTTTTTTATATACCCGCATGATCTTTTACTTAGCCCGATACATACTGGATGAAATGATTTACCGCAGAGACCACGACACGGCACTAATTCGGTATATTTACTATCGAGAACACAGTTCAGGGAATCACATGGGTTATTATCCATTGTTGGCAATGACATTCAAAAGTTTATTTATAAAATGAAAATTTTAATTTTAAATAGTCAAGACACGAACCGGATCGCGATTTTCGGTAATGTAATGTAAATGTTGACGTTGAAGATGACAGAAGCCGGTGAGGTAGATGATATGTAAATAAAAGAAAACACCAACACCAACTTAATGAGGTAGTACCAGAGTAGAACTGCTTGGCAGAACAACACTAAAAAAAGCACTCACCCAGAAGGCAAGGCTGAAAGCAATCCGTAGCTTGGTTCTTGCTGTTTACTATTAAGTCAATCAGTCGCGGCTTAAGAGCAGATGAGAGTCCACGCTCACGGTCACTGGTATGCTATGTTTAGAATGAAACAGGTTATAGATGTAGCACAGGCACAGGTCAGTGTGATGATGACGATCGTTAGCTTATCCGAAGATTAGGATTTCAGCATGATGCAGCCAAAAATGCATAAAAATATATATTTTTCATGTGAAGTATTTGTGTTTGCTTCGAATTGGCAGAACATATACCAAAAACGATAATATTTGCACTCACCAAGGAAGATGGAATAAGTATATGGTACTTAGTAATTTTCAGTAATTTGAAGACAGCACTGGTAGTTCAGTAGTTGTGCTATTTACAACTAGATGACATCAACTATAAAAGAGGTCTGGTAGCACTTATTTTTGTCAGTTTGACAGATGCTGTCACGGATGACAAGTGAAGTAGTAGAAATGTTTATTAAATAATATTTCGGTAATAATGTTTAATGTTTATAAACTTTTCCACGGTTTTCTCTCTTGAGTGAATTTAAATAACGTTTTTATATATATTTAATAAATTTCTTCCGAATTTTAATATTTTAAATTATCAAAAAAAAAAAAAAAACACCAGAAATAACCGGGTTCACAGCGATTTTCGGTTGGATTCAAAATCTCAAGACTTTTCTCCACAGTTTGGACGCAAATTTAACTTTTAAATTAAAGTTTTTTTTACGAAAATCGTTTAAATCTTCACGCTAAATTTTCAATTAATCGATTACTCTCTCCTCGTACTGTTGGAAAAAAAAAAAAAAAAACTGTTCTTATAAGGTGGATACTGAGGTGCCAAGATCGAAAAGATAATAGATTTTTATCTGCGATTAATTTTCTATTAGTGTGAATTTACCGAACTAAAACGATTGGTAGGTACCTATAAATCGCGATACTTAAAGTTTTACTTTGAACTACCAAAGTTCTTATTAATCAAAAATTTTCAAAAAAAAAAACAAAGTTTACGTAGGACGTCTCCACTGTTTAAAAATCCCACCCGAAATGTTCAAAGAAGAATTGTCAAAATATATTCGAAAATATGCAAACAAAATTTAAAAGAATGGATCTGAAGGATCTTTGAGAAAGCTGGCAGGTACATTCAAACCAATTTTTGTTATGACGATATCGCACCGTGATTCCTCTTACGAGGGAAGAGTATTAAAATAAAAACACTTGATTTTAAATCCCAATAGTCCGCTGTTTAGGCGAGGCTGTAACTAATGGTCTTTAGTCTGAAGTCTTTATTTATTATAAGAGGCTTATAGTTAACTAGGTCCGCTGTCTAAGGCAAATGGCTGCGACCGTTATCTATGCGAACTCTGGAGTAACTCTCTGACATTACTCCTTCCAACCACTTTATACAAATTCTTGGATATCGATCAGTTCTCAATACTTATTATCGATCGCATGTATTTTCATTGGTGATCCCAATATTCCCATGAAATTGTCTTATCATTGCTTATTTTATATTGCACAATTCCCATAACCAGTCGTATTGACATATTAATAGTACACTGGCACCAGTACAATCACTTCCCTATAGGTCAGCATTAACCCACTTATAATATCATGAGTTGTGTCATCCACTGCCAATGCGATGTAAGCAGAATGTTCTGCTTAAATGCATTGAGTTTTGCCATCACCTCGTATGTCACATAGCTAGTCTATGGATTTTCCTTTTGTTGACATTGCATTCTTAAAAGGAATCTCCATTGTACTGCGACTGTGAGTGAAAAATTGAAATTCAAACTACCAAAGTTCTTATTAATCAAAAATTTTCAAAAAAAAAAAAACAAAGTTTACGTAGGACGTCTCCACTGTTTAAAAATATCACCCGAAATGTTCAAAGAAGAATTGTCAAAATATATTCGAAAATATGCAAACAAAATTTAAAAGAATGGATCTGAAGGATCTTTGAGAAAGTAAAATCAATATAAAAATTTTCTACATATATGTATATAAGGTTCGACGAAGGGAATGTGCACCCTACCGGGGTTAAAACCACATAGATGGATTTAGTTTTACCAGGTACGTTATCTTTAATTTCTTAATTCTTTTCTTTTCAGATTTCAGGGTAACAGACAAAAATCAAGGATGGGACCAGTGTGTGAGTACGTAGGTATCTTCGCTTAAACAAAAATTAAAAACCAAAATTTAATCTCCAAAATGTTTGTTATCTTAATTAATTTGTCGAAATCCTATTACGTCTGCTTGTTATATTTGATTCCACCGTAGTAGGTAACCAAAACTTCCAATAAGTTTCCTTTTTGTTATACGAAATCGAAACCATGAACTTCCCAATTTAGTTTTTTTTTTCTTGAAAATAGAGGCCGAAACGAAATGGTTGAACATCTAGGCCTTAGCTCATTTTTATTGTCTCCAGAAATAATCTTTACACAGAAGTTGTAATTGTGGATGTTGAATATTTTTCTTTTCTTTAGTTTGTAGGCTCCGCTTGGAACCAAATAATACGGGCCGAGTGGCGTTTTTATGATGACGGCGAGGTGACTTTTGGGAGCTGGTGAATTGCCGTAAGCTCGAACTGCTCCAATGAATCCTTGGTCGTTCGCTCGACGTCTCATAAATTTTACTCGGTGTATATCTGTTCGTGATCATGCAAACGAAAAAAAAACTAATATTTTGCTAATACTTTATTTCGTCATTGACACATATTTGAATCTATTTTATTGAAATTTAGCTAGATAATAAAAAATGAAACCTAACTCTTTTTCTACGCTAATTTACCGCTTATCTTTGACCTTCGGTCGTTTTCTTTATCGCCTTGTAAATCTGATGGCAATTTTATGTGGAATCCACCCTCAGGGATAGATTCTACTTCAAATTTCTGCACGTGGTATTTGGGTATTGCTTTGGACACGATTATTCTGTCCTTCATAAAAAAAGTATGATTTGGAATTTTTATTTTACCTGGTCTTTGTATAGTTTTATTTTAATATTGTGTTTCGTTGAAGAATTCTATCTCCATAGATTTTATTGTCTTGGGTGGAATTCCTTTTCCCTCGTCGCGGTATCTTTTGACTAATCGGACCTTTCGAGATGGTGATTTTGGCGCGGTGCTGCTGGGAATGACGATTATGCGTCCTGAAATGCCTACGCATCGCTCGTTCAACAGCAACACCTGGGTTTTTCCCAGGTCTAGATCACTCATAGAGTACCGTGAACGAATTGTAATTTTCTACAAAAATTCAGAATATGGTATTCCTACATGGTTTGAGTTTCTTTAATTATTGTTTTTTTTTTCGCACAAATTAATCTTTCGCGCTGGACATGCGCTTGTATCTTTTCGAAAAAAAGTGTGGATTTAAGAAAAAAAATGATACTCTTACCTTGAAATTTGTTGCGTGGCAAGAGGAGGTGGCGGAAATTGGAACTAGAGATGTGGTAGAAATGATAAGGAAGAGGTAGGATTTTGGATAGGATGTGACAGATGAAGGGTAGAATGCATAGAATAGAGGAACACGGCCTGCTGGCGGTGCGCGACTTAGCTCGCCGGAACGGGAGGGATCTTGTCCTCTAAACCATGCCTCACCAGCAACAAAAACATAAAACAGGCCAAAGAAAATAACTACATGACGTCAGACGGACCTTCACCACACTTAGAGAGCGCTGCGGGTGTTGTTGCAGCGTGGCCTATACCCTCCCAACCTGGAAATCTAGTGGCCTTGTTAAGATTTCCCCTACATGTCAGATTTTCAGCTTTCAATCACACCATCTTCACTGCAAAGAGCCGCTTACCATCCACACCCCTGAAAAAAAAATCTAGAATTCCATAAGGTGCTCTAACGAGTACAAGAAAACACCGAGAATTTCCTCCACTTTACAAAACATAATTTTATTAATTATACTTCTGAAATTGTTCCTAAACAAAACATACTACATATCTGCTATAATCTTACAAAAAAAACAAACTTCAAGCAAATCTATACGACAAAGATATGTTTCCTTAGAACAATAACAAATAAGAAGACTGTACCCTTTATGGTACTTACTCAGAATTCTGTATTCCCGTGTCCCAAGTTCCCTACCTAGTAAGAGCTCTGATTAGGTCGTGGGAGGCTAGGGTTTTTTTCTTCTAACAATAAAAAAAAACTGCTTTATAACAGCCAAGAAAACGACAAAAAAAAACAGGAAACAAGACCTTATCGCTTACAAACAGAGTATTACTTTTGGGCTGGTTCTTTACCAATCACCCTACAAAAAAACTAACAAAACTGTTGGTGGGTTTTATCCACGCTCAAAAAAATTACTGAAATTATTATAGTGGTAAATTCAAAAACAGAAAATTATCACGAAAATATAATTAAGATTATCCTTAAATTTCATAAAAAATATCTACAAATGAAATAGATATGTATGATTTTTATATTTTTAATCAAAAATTAATTATGATAATATAGAGGCCCCTTGCCCTCCAATTTCCAACAAAAAAAACTAATTTAAATGAACCAAGAAATAGGGGGAAGATGGGTTTAAATACCAATATGAATATACTTAACTTTTAAATAATATAAAAATTTAACTAGCTAGCTTTAAACGGTGTATTTTGGTATATTTATACATATATAAAAAAATTGAAAATTTACTTTTTGTTTTAATGATTTTTTTTTTTTCAATATTATACATAGGACTCACGTGGCCTCAATTTTGAGGCTATAACTTTGCAGATCTTGATGGATTTCTGGGGCACTTATAAACGATGATGATGGAAGACGATGATGAAGACTCGTGTGCTTGATGGGGGTCTGTCCACTGGAGTACCCTGTTCACGTCCTAGCACTCACAAGAAATGCGAACTTCCACTTCAAAAAAAAAACGCTGGTCAAACTGCGAATTGGACGGGTTTTCAATGTTCCAATCAATTGTTGGTCGCACCAGTCTTCGTAAAAGGAAGCACTCCAAGCACTCCCCAGAAAAGTTCACACACAAAAACAAGAAATGTTGGCGGCCACGATCCTCAGCGGCTGTCGATGACCGCCAATGGACACGATAAGTACCTATCAAATTCACTAATTTAACACTATTTTGCCAAAAACTAACATTTTTTTTCTTTCCAGAAACTCACCTCTTAACTATGGACTAGCACCTATTTAATTTTTTTGTTAGAACCAAAGTATATAGTTTTTAAGTTTTTCCACTGCCACTGCCTCGATTATTGTCTCACATAGATTTTCTTATTAGATTTAAGTTTTGGCTATATACGTTAACCTATGTAAAAACCAAGAAAATTACAAAAACGCACTAAATTTTATCTATTTTATTATCACCTTGATGTTTTTTTTTTTTTCTTTGGAATTTATAGTTTTTTTTTTCAGTCACAGGAATGGGAGCGTATAAGTATTTAATTTTACTATACCCGAACCGAACACAAAAAAGGTAACAACCGTATATTCCAACGCAGAGCAAATACGACGTCTACACTCTGATTCGTCTGAGGACTTTTTGATATGATCCCAGAGTCATGGATATGGGTCATACCATTTTCCATTTACTCTTTACTGCCCTAATGGGATCATACGATTTCAAAAATAACGGCTAGCTTATATAATTTGGTTTTGTATGTATTTTTCGATTCTGGTAACACGTCATCAACAATCAGAATTTTTGCTAGTCATCCTCTCAAATAGTTTCCCATATCACCCGATAGAGGGCTAAGGCCAAAGTCAATTAGATTTTCCAATCCTACCCTGCGGCAATTACACGATGCCTTTTCGTTTACCATTTTATTTTCCTTCATATAATGAAAAGATTATTTAAGTAATTTTCTCAAAAGACACTATCTGCCAACGTGCTACTTCTAGTGTCAAAAGACAACACAAATATTTTTTTACCATATCGAGAGACCTTTATTTCGAATATAATTTATTGAGGATTGGTGACGTTGTGTTGCGCGACGGGTAGTCAAAATTAGCACTACATTATCTTTTTTTCTTTATAATCAACTTGGCTACTGTCGTTTCACCAGTTCTGTCGTATTGTTTTGCCTCCAAAATTCACTTTCCCGAATCCAAAGCGTTTGACTAATACGTGGCGCTAGTTGTGCTCATTATTTATATATATATCTGTGGCCACAATTCAACCGAACTCAACTCACTGCTAGTGTATTATTTTGCTTATATTGGTTTCAACCCCGTTTCGACTTCATTTGTCAAACACCATGTAATTTTCTTGTCCATGTCCATTCCATCTACGAACAGTACTAAAACTACAAACATGGCAGCTGCAGAATGTACAATGGTAAGTAAGAAATTTTGTTTAAGTTATTTTTTTTTTGTTTTGTTATTATTTTTTTGATGAATTTTGTTTTTCTTTTCAGCTCACTAGTGCTGATGGCGTTTAGCTGTCCAGGGGCCCACAACAAATTTATCCAAAATGTTCTGCTTTTTTCTTGTCCTTCGTTCTTCTTATTTTCAGCTTAATAGATTTTACTCTCTTTTTTTTTTCTTCTATTTTCACTTTTATCATTAGACAATTATCAAGATAAGTATGTTTTATAACGAAAAAACGAAATAACTCGTGTTTTTACCTGCTTTTACTTCGCTTTCATTTTTGAAAACCTAGTTCTCCTCTCTTTAGGTAAGGTTAGAATTTGTTACGGTAAAATTTTCCGTGACATAAGCCATTTCTTTTTCAGTGTTCATTCCAATAACACGTTTTTTACTTCATCTTTTATTCTATCGAAACAGTTTGGGAATACAAATAATAATGAGGTGGTGTTGTATAATATCATATTATCAACTAATACTAGAACATTGAATCTATACTTTCCAAATTGGTTATCGGTCATGTTTTCCACATCTTGTAGTAGACTCATCAGAAATATTTATATTGTGGATACAAGAGAAGTACAAGTGTCACGTCATCGGTATACAAGACAAAGAGTAACAATGTCCCAGGAAGTTACGACGATATGCAAAGGATGCCGACGTCATACTGGCATGTGATGTTACAAATTGACAAACAGTATGGGGAAGTTCAGTAATAAACCAAAGAGGTGACCCCTCAATATAATAATAATCAGCCAGCCCTCAACAAACAATACAATTTAGACATTTGGAAAAAGTCCTCTGTGCAGGAGTTTCCTCCTGGTTTCTTGAGTTTTCACTCCCTATGAGTTGACCTGGCCGTGGTGGGAGTGCTTAAGTGGGGTTCTCCAGCAATCCAGTTGCAGGGCCTCGCAACCAAAATAACTCACAAAAAAAACCTCAATGTTAGAAAACTTGGAATAATTATGGAAAAGTCTGAAAACACAAATAAAAATCGAACGGGGATATACGTTCAGAAGTCGGTAGGAGTCGCGACTGCCGGCAATGGCTTGGCCTCGATTGAGGAGAAGTCGCCAGTGACAAACAAAAATGAAAAACACCCCAAAAACTTTATCCGTACAAAAAATATTGCAAAAAATTTAAATAAAAGTCTAGTTGGTCCTCTTTCCTTCAACATGAAGGATTTATCGTTCAGTGACGTGCTTAAGGACAAGAAAATCTTCGCAATCATCGACAGGAGTAATTTAAATGGCACAATGTCTTATGACCATTGGACAACGGTACTAAATAAACTTCAAGCTTCCTACTGGACCCTAATGATGGAACATCCAGGTGAACCTGCAACCTTCCAGGATGCAGGTTGGTATCAACGTTGTTACAAAATCGTCGCATTTGATGATAAGAGGTCGTGCGATTTATATAAGCTTGCTGTCGGAAAACTAGATGGCCTCTGGCCTGGTGCTAAGCTCGAGGTAGTTGCAAGAGAAGAAATCCCTTGCAGACCAAGAGCACGTGTAAGAATCCCGGCTGAACTTTCCAACAAGGACACAATACTTAAGATGATTCAATATGGTAATCCATCCTTGCCTACTCACGACTGGAAAGTTGCGAAACTTAAGGATCCAGCTGGTTCTTACAGATCTGCTATTTTAGTAATCAATAAAGAATCACTGTCTCCGTTGGCTCTAATTCAAGGCGTGATTAGGTTTGGATGGTCTACCATTACCTTAAAAATATAAACACAAAATGACAAACTACAAATTCAAGACATCACCATCAGCGGTTGAACAAGCCGAGGGTTGCAATGTTCCAGCAAGATCTTGCGGTTGATTCGCCCTCCTTGCTTATTCTCTACTGTGGGTCGTCTCCTAAATATGAAAAACTGCCATATGTCATAGAAACTTCTCTATTGTTGACAACTTAATAGTGAAGCAAATAAAATTGTTCAGAATCTGAGTCCTATTAAGACCTCGACCGAACAGTATTGGGAGTTGGTCTGCCTATCTGTAGCTTCTGGACTCCAAACTCAGCCTCCTTTCTTCTCCAGCTACACACAAGGAAGGTGAAGATGTCGTTCTGATCCAAGAACCCTTGATTGTCGATTCCACGTTCAGGTATTCAGGACCCCTGAATACTACTACTTGCTGTTCGCAAAATTGACTCCAATTCTGCATATTAGTAAAAAGTCATATCAATGTATGTTAACTCCCTGATTTCTATGATCGAGATGTAACTGCAGTAAGATTACTGACGTACAAACAAACTGACTTCCATCGGCTTACCTAGGCCAAGACCACCCTCAGTCCTCTTCCTGGTGACAAGCTAACGAATCTGGCAACAGAGCGGAAGAATTTACATCTTAGAAATGGCTGCGATGCAAACACCCTACACAAATGTGATGAAGTGTGAATATAAAATAATGAGGTGAGTCGCTTTCTGATTTTATCCTTAGTACTAACATTTTTGTAAGTAGTATTGGCAATGAAAATAATCTAATAATATTGGCAATAAACTTACATTCATTATTAAAAACCGTTATGAAGTATTAAAAATGACTTTTATCTTCGACAAAATAAGAAGAAAGGTACGATCCCATTAGTCTATCATCGTGTCTTCATTGCTTCATTAGAAGCTCCAACCGTTTTGATTAAAGAAGTAATTCCTCGCATCATTCATGGGGTACCACTATGGAGCAATTGGTGACCTAAGAGTGTCAGGCGTTTTCCTGACTGAAAGTAAATAAACATTGTAAAATTTCAGCAAACATTTACATTTATTCTAATCAATAGGATCTCAGCAAATAAAGGCCAAATGAAAGTCATGACTGTGTTCATGAAAAAACATCCCAATCTGGCCAAATCCTTCTTTTCTGTGAAGAGCCTAAATTCGCCCAAAGATACTATTGATAAGCCTTATCGAAGTCCTCTATTTCAATGGATCACTGACAAAACCAATGGCAGCATGATAAAGGGTAAGAATTTCTGTGTGATCATATGACTTTTCTCTAACATCTCTCTCATTGACGTATTAAGTATGGACCGCCAGTAGCCAACTTCACGCGTGTTCCAACATAACTAGGGGCGCCATCAACTACTAGCAGGGAATCTGCGTAGCAGTGATATGATTTATTTAATTAATTATTTACTATTGAAATATTTTGGTGGAAATTATTATCAAACGACTTTTATTTTACAAAACACATCCGCTCCTTATGCATTGAGCTACTTACAGATGAATATTTTATCGTTTTCATTTAAATTCTAATGGCGAAATTAGTACACGTATTTAACACTAAAAGATGATGGCGTTTTTAGACTGTTTTTAGCTGGAACAACTTTTCTTGGCTGTTTGTATGAAAATTTCAACCGACTGGCGGTCCATATCTAGTACGTCAATGATCTCTCTATTATTAATTTATATAGATATAGATGTGGGCGTATTCAGAAATGTAACGCTAGCAGAAAGCTAAATATGCAAACGAAAAATGAATCATCCAAACACGTTGATATTTATGTTTCGTAAATTCGATGGACCACTTTGATCAGGTCAACATCATCATCAGCTTGATGAGGTGCGGTATCGAGCAGCAGCTGCTGGGCTTCAAGTTTCGGTTATAATGCGCATGGTAAGATTGTATTTTTGGTTTATGTCTAGACATTTGTAATAAAAAATTTGTTTGTTCATTCTTAGACTTAGAGAATAAAATGATTCAATGGACTGAATAGCCGTTAGAATAAACAACTAGAATGAACACTAGACGCAACAAATAGCTCATCCATCATCCACCACGAATACTTATGAAGACATTTTACTAGCCAAAAATACATGGCGGATTGAAAGAACATTCTATCAGCTCCAGACTGAGAATATTGGCAACTCTCCTCAGGCAGTAAACATTTAAATTAACAAATTTTAAGGCTGCTTCAAATTGCTGTGTCACTCAAAAGAACATGACAGATTATCATAAAATAAAGATTAGGCTTTAAACGAAATGAAAATTCTGCTATTAAATGACAGCAAAAATGTTACTGTATTATATTCAAGTACATACAGTGATCAGCAAAAGTATTCGTAAATTAATATTTTTCTTCTTTTTGATAGAAGTAAAATATTTTTTGTTTAACAATATTTTACTTGTATTTATTTGTTTATTTATTAATCAACATATTTAAAGTGTATAAAATAATGATGCGTTAATCAGCAACATATTTTTCATTTACAAAGTTAAAAACAGTAAATTACGAATGCTTTTGCGGACCACTGTATGTCAAAGTAGATACTTTATTAAGTTTTAAGAAATTTCTTTGGTACACTATGATTTTTGTTTGTTTATATAAACTTGTGCTCACATTACTAAAAACTTAAAAGTTATTTTTTTTTGTGAGAAAATTTATTTAAAAATTTATTAAAATTGTACAGTGTAAACGTACCCTAATTTAAATATTTATAACTGCTACATAAACTGGAAATCATTTTGTAATTTATTTCCAAATAATTTTTGTTATCAATTTAATGAATGAAAAAATTAAAAGAAATTAAAATACACATACCTAAATAGTCAAATTATTTTTTTTTGTTTTGAATTAAATATCTTTATTTTTTTTTCTTAATAAAAATATTTGAAACTATGTAAATGTTTTTCTATTTTCAAGAAGTTTTTTTGTTCAGCTATGAAGAAATCTATGGGCAATATCCAACATTTTTACATTTTGATATAACTAAGATTATGAGGTAAGCGAGAAGGTTTCCCAACCAAAAGGTACCTATAGGATAAGTTTGCTGCTGATATGAAAAAAAAAATCCCTAGAAAATAAGCTCATACTGGTACAAATTAAGATATTTTGTTTCAGTTACTATGCGGAGTCAATGCCTAAGCTAAAATACAAATTAAAATCCAACCATCAGCTAGGGTAAGTTGTTAAGTTTAAGTTTAATGCTCTTCTACTTCCAACAGCGAGACTGGGAACATTAATGTTTTGTATAATAATCCCTTGGTTTTGTGAGAGACCCTTACTACGTAAAAATATCATCTCACTACTTAAATAAAAACAATGAATAGCAAGATTAATTTGTTGGATCCCTGCACTGATGTCAATGAACGTTTTTATAGTAAATCCCAGGTCAGTCCTTAACTACTTCGAAGTTATATCTATCGTATGACTTTTGCCGACGCTATTGAGATTTCTTTCTCGTTCATAGAATATATATATTTCGCTTTGTTTTACCAGTGGCAGTGGTGTTGTGTTGACTTGGGATTTACGTATAATTGCTTCAAGAACGATGTTAAATAGATTGCATGAAAAAGCGTCGCCTTGGATTAAGGGCCTTAAGTTAAAGCCAAACCATAATAATCAAAAGCAATAGAATGCTAATGTCATAATTCTACATCAAGTTTCCTTAAGTTGATTATTTCTTTTAGTCGCCCATAATGGTAGGATGGTTTACAAATTTACATTTACATTGCGTACTTGGGATCCTAACAACAATTTTGTTGTCAATTTAGTTGACAGTCGCCACGGCCACTGCTGTGCCAAGTCCTTTTGTGTATACCAATTTTCGGGATATGATGGCATTTCGTCTCACCGCAAAGTCTACCATCCTATATCCGTTAGCGGAAGTGTCTTGCAGGTTATTTCTCCGGGCAGTTGAACTGAAGGTGCCCTCCTTTCCGAATCTGGCATTGAAGTCACGAAGAATAATTTTGACGTCGTACTTCAGGCGCATAGGTTATGTTTTCTCCAGGAGATCAAACAGCTCGTACATATTTGGATCATTCTTCTCTTCGTGGGGCCCCCTTTCTTGTATGCTACCCTAACAAGCTTCCAAAGCAGAAAGTTTGAGACCAGTCTAGGTAATAGCATTGAGTATCTATACATAGAGGAATCAAGATAGTTTCAAATATTCCGATATAGATGTCGTTAAACGAAATGACTTTCACTGACAGATGGCTGATGTTATAGAAAGTAACTTATGATGCAAATTATCCCTAAGGTGGCGCTGGGGTAGATTTTTCGAAAAAAATTATTTCTAAACTGACGAACGCGACGACGGGAAACGGATGGACCGATTTTGAAGGGACTTTAACTGGTGGATAGCTGATGTTGTAAGAAATGACTAAGGCTATTTCAATTTCCGAATACATGGGGCTGGGGTCGTTTTTTCTAAAACTCTTATATGTATATATGAGTTTTAAATAACTCTTTCAAAAACAATAATTACGTGGTGTGCTGAGCGTTTTGGATTAAAAAAAAACTTATTTGTTTTTTTTTTTCTTTTATATTTTTTTTTTCTTTTATTAATTTTATTTTTATTTTACAAAGTGAACGTGTTTAACAATTTATTAAATTCTGAAGGCAAGCCGCTGTCCAAAGCTAGGCTGCACTTGCACATCAGATTGTTGGATTAAGACTAACTTACATTTTCTTAATTTCTAATTTTGTAACTTATTCTAAAGCACTTCTCGTGGGATTGGAATGTTCTTGCTTGTTGACAAAATATTCATATTTCATTTGAATTAAATGAAATATGAATATCACTTTATTGAGTTGTTTACAAAATCTTCATATTACTTTTATTTAAATGCAAAATTAGCATTACTGTTTGTTTTATTGTTGGTGAAGGGAAAGGGGTGTATCCGTTTGGGATTGGTTTGTGCAAGGTATGCACAAAAGTGTGAGAAACCATTGGTAACTGTGAATTGTGCCGTAAGGCAAAAGGGAGTAGTTGGGGTAACGGAATAATGTGCCGTTAGGCAAAGGGGAGTATGGGAGGGCTTAGGGATAGCGGTTTGGTTGACGTCTCAGACGTAACTCCTCCCCCCTTTAGATTCTGCTCCGTAGAATCATTTTTTTCAAAATTGACTTTAATGTTTGTTTTGTTTTTACTTTTTGAAACAAGGATACAAATTATAAGGATGAAGGTTGGGATTATTAAAAACATTGTTCCAATATTGATAGAGAGATATGTGCCAAATTTTTGTTATTAATTTCTTCAATTAGTTTTCGATTTTCTATATTTTTAAGCTGAAGCTCTTCTGCAGTGTAGTCTATTATAATTTTTTTTATTTTAATATTTCTTATACTTGGTATTACAAAATTATCATAGTACATAAAATTTTCGTATTCAACATCATTAATTTTTACTTTACAATTTTCAAATTTAAGTATATTATTTCCAACTATATTTATGATATAATTATGGCAATTGTGAATTATTTCTGTTTGTTGTATGTTTTTCGTTATGACAATATTATTTGTAATTTGCTTAATTTCTATGTTTACATTTTTTTTGAAATTGCATTGAGCATTATTATTTAAAAGATTAGATAGACAAGAATCATTTACAATTTTCAACTCTCTTAGTTTAATTCCATCTTTAACATTATAGTACATAGTTTTACCGTTTGTGACAAGAATACTGTCTGTTGTAACAATTTCTAAATTATTTTTGTTAGGGATGGGTTCAATAATTATTTTGTAAAATTTTTCTTTTGTGAAAGTTGGGATGAGTAGTATAAATATAATTTTATCTTCGTGCATTATTACAGAACTTTTAATGTATGGAATTTCCTTAAGTGTGATATTAAAATTTTCAATTTCCCTAGGTGTTAGTAAATCTGTGTTAAGTACTCCTACTTGGCTTAACATTAAATTATCTTTTACTTTTTTTACTTGGTCCCTTAATAATTGTATATCATAATTGATTTGGAAGGCGTGCTGCATTGTTTTAATTTTTATAAATTCTTCATTTATTATATTACCTAAGTTATTTAACTGTTTCTTTATTTCAATTTGTTGCTTGTTAATTTGTTTAGTTATATTGTTCGTTAGTTCGTTAAAGTTTTCGTTTATCTTAATTTGTTCGTTGAGTCCGTCTATTAGGTTTTTATTGTTCAATTCGTTAGTTGTTAAACTTTGTTTAATTTCAAGTTCGTCTTCATGGTCCATTGTACCTGCTAGGTATTTGAGTCCCGTTCCTAGTATGTCAATAAGTCCTCTTCTAGATTTGTGATTGTTGTGTCCTAGTATGTTTTCTATTTCGGTTGCTAAACTATTAAAATTATGTGTTATCGTTGAATATTCGCTATCGTTATTAAGTTGGTTAATATTATGTTCTAAAATATCTAAATTTTCTGTCCAAGTTGTTAAGTTAATACTGTGCAGAATTTTCGTATAATTTTCGATAAAGTTTAGGTTTTTGTCTTTGATTAAAATAAATCCTTGTCCGTTGTCTAGAGACTGTGTGTCAAGCTTTTGTCCTTTTGTTTTCATGAATATTGTTAAAAGGGTGAGGAGAAATATTATCCCTGGTGTTGTCATCTTGAGTTCTTTGAAAAGGTTTGAGAGGTCTTCTTCGTCTTCCAGTTTCCTTCTTTTGTCTAGTTCGCAGGTTCGCAGGTTCGCAGGTTCACAGGTTCGCTGCCTTGCTGGCTTAGTGGTTCACTGAATAGTTGCTTAACTGGTTCACTGTTTTATTTTTGTATCAGTTTTTTCTTTTTGAAGAGAAAACGTTATGTGTTAAGACAAAAAAGTTCACTTTTGTACTATTTTTTCTATGTAAAAAAAATTATCGAAACTATTTTAAACTATTTCTTTAATCGGGAACGTTGTCACTTTATTTCCTTTGCCGGCTTTCTTTTTAAACAAGGAGTTCTAAGATAGCACTGTTTTCTTTGTCGAAAGTGATATTTTTTATACACTGTTTTCTTAATCGAAACTTTATTTTTATATACCGTTTTCTTTATCGAAACTGATATTTTTATGCACTGTTTTCTTAATCGAAACTTTATTTTTATATACCGTTTTCTTTATCGAAGCTGATATTTTTATACACTGTTTTCTTAATCGAAACTTTATTTTTATATACCGTTTTCTTTATCGAAACTGATATTTTTATACACTGTTTTCTTAATCGAAACTTTATTTTTATATACCGTTTTCTTTATCGAAACTGATATTTTTATGCACTGTTTTCTTAATCGAAACTTTATTTTTATATACCGTTTTCTTTATCGAAGCTGATATTTTTATACACTGTTTTCTTAATCGAAACTTTATTTTTATATACCGTTTTCTTTATTGAAACTGATATTTTTATGCACTGTTTTCTTAATCGAAACTTTATTTTTATATACCGTTTTCTTTATCGAAACTGATATTATTATACACTGTTTTCTTAATCGAAACTCTATTTTTATATACCGTTTTCTTTATCGAAACTGATATTTTTATACACTGTTTTCTTAATCGAAACCGTAATGTATATTACTTTTTCCGACTGCGCCAATTACGTGGTGTGCTGAGCGTTTTGGATTATTTGTTTTTTTTTTTTTTTTATATTTTTTTTTTCTTTTATTAATTTTATTTTTATTTTACAAAGTGAAAGTGTTTAACAATTTATTAAATTCTGAAGGCAAGCCGCTGTCCAAAGCTAGGCTGCACTTGCACATCAGATTGTTGGATTAAGACTAACTTACATTTTCTTAATTTCTAATTTTGTAACTTATTCTAAAGCACTTCTCGTGGGATTGGAATGTTCTTGCTTGTTGACAAAATATTCATATTTCATTTGAATTAAATATGAAATATTCATATTTTATTTGAATTAAATGAAATATGAATATCACTTTATTGAGTTGTTTACAAAATCTTCATATTACTTTTATTTAAATGCAAAATTAGCATTACTGTTTGTTTTATTGTTGGTGAAGGGAAAGGGGTGTATCCGTTTGGGATTGGTTTGTGCAAGGTATGCACAAAAGTGTGAGAAACCATTGGTAACTGTAAATTGTGCCGTAAGGCAAAAGGGAGTAGTTGGGGTAACGGAATAATGTGCCGTTAGGCAAAGGGGAGTATGGGAGGGCTTAGGGATAGCGGTTTGGTTGACGTCTCAGACGTAACTCAATGTTTCCTCCCTTATTTTTCTGCTGCAGCAACGCGCCGGGTAACTGCTAGTTACCTATATGAAGACAAAAAAAAAAAAACAAATGCAGTAAAATGCAATTTTTTACCATATCCGATTTCAATCATATCAAAGTAATTTATCGACACCTCAATTAAGTTTCATTACAGTCGCATGAATGGTTTAGAAACGTATAGAGCACAAACAAACATACACACATTCATTTTTATTTATATAAATATAATTATATAATAATAAGGTAGATAAGGTAGATACAACCTTGCGATAAATAGATTTCTATATGCATGTATATGATTTATTTAAATTTTATGTATTTTTTTCATATAAAATCCATTTGGCAACCATAGCCCCACAACACTGTGCACATAAATCGTATTTTAGATCAATAAAAACCAAATACAAATCTTTAAATTATGTTTTTCAATTGTTTTCTAAACATCCAAAACCTCTTTATGGAAATCTCCACCACAGAAGCAGGTTCGTGTAACCGAGTCGTGCTTTTTGTTTTTATTTAAGACACCATATTTGTAATATTTCTGAATGATATTGTTCTTGAACTGGCAATTAATTTATTAGTATTTTCCATATCCTTGAATTGAACTAGTATAACCATGTACGTAAAAATTGCAGCAAAGATCTAAAAAACAAAATATTAAAATTCCATGAACTAACGATTAAAAATTAAATAAATTTAATGGATTTTACCTTAAACAATGTTTGTTTGTTTAATGGAAAAAATCCGTATGCTGTTAAAAGTGGTTTCTGATGCATGTTCTTCATAAGAAATTTATCAACCTTAAGGATAAACAATATTATTACGATTAAAATGAATTTAAGCTCAAGACAAAATGAGAAAAGTTATTGCATTTCTAACAAGTGGACGGACCAATTTCTCAGTAAGTAAGTGAATGAGTAAGTGAGTTAGTGGGTTCGTTAAAAAGTAAGCGAGTGATTAAGTGAGAACAATGAGTACATGAGTGAATTAGTGAGTGATAACTGACGAGTGAATTTAACTTCTATTCCGACAATGTATAATCTCGAATGGAGTCGCAACTTTCCCATTTTATCACACCACCTACTGAGTTGCTTGTTGGATTCGTATGGTTGATCGCAGGAAACGTCGGTAGGCTTTCCGGTTATGGGTTGTAACATTTCTGAGGTCAACGGAATTCTGGTGTCGTTGCATTTGCTTTTTCAGCTGTTAGCCTGTCTATATTTCGTGATTGTACCCAAACGTTGTATGATAGTTCCCTTTACGAGAGAAGGGTTTCCAGCGTCTCTCTATAGTACATGATCATCATCATCATCGGCTCGACAACCGGGGTCCGGTCCTGGCCTCCTTCAACAAGTCTCTCCACCTATCCCGGTCTCGAGCCGACGCCATCCAGTTGCGCACCCCAAGGCTCCGGGCGTCCTGGTCTACGCCATCTCTCCAGCGCAAGCATGGTCTACCACGCTGTCGTCTGCCATAGAATGTACCACAAAGAACTTTCCGAGCAGGTTCCTCTTCGCTCATGCGAGCTAGGTGCCCTGCCCACCGAAGTCTACCGAGCCTAATTTTTGTCACTATATCTGCTTCAAGGTAGATTGCGTACAATTCATGATTGTCAGAGTGCCTTTTGCTAAGCACCCAAGTCTCGGATCCATATGTGAGTACTGGCAGAACCATGGTCCTGTACAGCAGTAGTTTTGAAGTTATGGTGAGATTTCTGGATTTGAAGAGCTTTGACAGACTGTAGTAGGCTCTGTTGGATTTGAGAAGCCGCCCGCGTATTTCTTCTTCTATATTGTTATCGGCTGCTACTATTGACCCAAGGTATTTAAAGGATTGCACCACTTCAAATTCGTGCTCCGCTACCTTGATTGTTTGACCAACTGTTCCTCTCGCATTCGACGCCACCATGTACTTTGTTTTACCTTCACTAATGTGCAGCCCCAGATTTTGTGCCGCCTGCTCGATCTGGATGAAGGAATCGTGTACAGCTTGCTCGGTTCTTCCGATGATGTCGATGTCGTCTGCGTAAGCCAGTATCTGGCTGGACCTGTTGACGATGGTCCCTCTTGTTGCCGTGCCAGAGTCACGGATTGCTTTCTCCAACGCCAGGTTGAAGAGGAGGCAGGCCAAACCATCCCCTTGTCGGAGTCCATTAAAGATGTTGATTGGTCTGGATAGCAATCCGGCTATTTTTACTTGGCTTGTTACGTTGGTCATGGTCAACCTACATAGTCGTGTCAATTTATTTGGGATGCCGAATTCTCTCATGGCTTTGTAAAGTTCTACCCTGGCTATGCTATCATAGGCGGCCTTAAAGTCTATAAACAGGTGGTATGTTGGGATGTTAAATTCTAGACATTTTTCCATCGCCTGCCTAAGGGTAAAGATCTGATCAGTTGTTGATTTGCCTGGAATGAAACCACACTGATATTGTCCGATGATGGTTTTAGCGTATGGGGTTATCCGGTCTTGTAGGATAGAGGAGAGTATCTTATAGGCGGTACTCAACAACGTGATACCTCTATAGTTGCTGCACGTTGTGACATCTCCTTTCTTATGTATGGGGCATATTATACCTTTTCGCCAGTCTTCTGGCATTTCTTCACGCTCCCACACGTGCACTATAATATCATGAATTGCCTGACGTAGAGCTGGCCCACCGTGTTGAAATAATTCGGCTGGTATACCATCAGCTCCCGGGGCTTTGTTTTTCTTTAGCCGGTCTATAGCCTTCTCAACCTCTTCTATGCTTGGTGACGGCAACATAGGGTATTCGTCTTGAAGCAGTGGAGCCTCCACTTCTGCAGTGAGTTGACCATTTAGCAATTCATTAAAGTACAATTCCCATCGCTCCAGTATGCTTTGTGGATCGGTGATCAGATTTCCCTCTCCGTCCTTGCAGTATGTGCAGCGTGGTGTGTACTGCTTCATGTTTCGGATGGATTGGTAGAACTTCCGCGCCTGGTGCTGACCTCGCTCTCGGCTTATTTCTATTTCACAGATTAAGTTCTTCTCCCAGGCTGATTTTTTCTGTCTGTGAAGCCGTTTTTCTATTCTTCTGAGCTCTTTATATTCTTCTTCGCGTGCCCGCGTTCTATGAGATTGCTGCATTGCTCGGTACGCAACATTCTTACGTTCAGTCGCTAGCTTGCATTCATCATCAAACCAGTCGTTCTGATTTCTACGACTGCTGCCTAAGATGGAGTTGGCAGTACTAATGACAGTATTCTTAAGGCGTGTCCACTTCTCATCTACGCCCAGCATACTGGCCCCAGGACTTACTCTCCCTAAATCAAGCGATTCTAGGGCGAGTCCTAACGCATTACCAAAGGTGTTACTGGCATTTTCATTGCGCAGGGCAGCCGTGTTGATTCGAACTTGATCGGCGGATGCAATACGTCTTCGCAAGGCAATCCGCCCTCGGAAGACCATACCAACAAGATAGTGATCCGAGTCGATATTGGCGCCTCGGTACGTTCGTACCGTCATCAAGTTCGAGTAGTGGCGACGGTCTATCAACACGTGGTCTATTTGGTTACGAGTGACTCCATCAGGTGATACCCAGGTGGCTTTGTAGATATCTTTTCGCGGGAACCTGGTACTCGCAACGACCATGTTTTTCGATGCTGCCAATTCTAAGACTCGAAGTCCATTGTCATTAGTGTTCTCATGCAAACTATGGGTGCCTGCGTAATGCCTGAATACCGGCTCCCGACCTATTTTTGCGTTCAAATCCCCAAGGATGATTTTTACGTCATACCTTGGACAGGCATTGAGGGTCCTCTCGACTTGTTCGTAGTAAGTCTCTTTTTCTTCGTCTGAGGACTCCTCCGTAGGTCCGTGAACGTTAATGAGGCTAATGTTCGTAAATTTGCCTCGCACGCGAAGGGTGCATAGCCTTTCGCTTATAGCGTTAAAGCCGATGATAGATAGTACAATATCACGATGGTATTTCTGACGTAAGAGCCTCTTCGTATCTTCTTACTTTTATTTCGATCGTGTTTTGTCATGGCACTTGTTATGCGGAGCATTTTCATCTCAGTTGCCGTGAATTTGCAGCTATACTTCTTGCTTATTGTCAAACATTGTGAACCATATGCTTATGTAAGCAAGCACTGGACGAACTACTGTCCTGTAGAGCTTTCCTTTCAGCTTAGGGGGCAAGTTTGGAGATGAGAATTATGAGCAATATCAGCCCGATGTCTCTCATCTTTTTATAGAATTCAGAGGGTCAGAAGGGAGATCCAATCACATTCTTTTTTGGAGTTTTTCCCTTTCGCACAGACTTCTTTGACAGCGATGTCGGGAAGTCTCCGTAGTTTGGTGCGGCTGTTGGAAAGTAAAGTCTGGAAAAATGGTAATTTGAAAGTCCTGGTTCGCATCAGCAGCTGGTTTAGATATTTCTTCTTACTACTGATACATCTTCTCCGTAATTCCTGCTGAAAAAATAAATTCTACCACCCAGGAGTCGGTGTTCCTGACCAATCGCTCTTCCCAGTATATATAGCTTTGCAATCCTTCAAATGTTGCTTTGTGAATCAATCTGAGTTTCAATTCCGCCACTGTTGTAGATGATCAGGTGTCAGCTATTTCTGGTATAAATAGCACGATAATACCATGTCACCTGCACAAAAAAGAGGTGTCTTTACCAGGAGGATTCTTGATACCGTATCCCAACCCAACGAGGGAGTTCTCAGTCATCGTAAGGCCTCCAGAGATCTGACTCGTTCAATTTTGCTCGGTTCAAGATCAGTAGCTTGTATAGCAGTGGTAATTCCTGGTGCGGTATAGTGCGTGTTGTACGAGCAAGTACTTCCAAAATGCTAGAATTGTTTTTTTTAGTTATGCGTGTTTTCGACAATGACATGCGCATATTTTGTTTATTCACCTTTAATATGCCGCTACAATCGGGAAACGCTATGACTCACGCATGCTTACTGTTGGGAAAGCTTCATGGTGTTATTACGTCGCCTGGCTTATTTCTGTCTTACTTGGTTAGGTTCGATTTTTCCCTTACGACAAGCAGGACCCACTGGTATATTCAGACCTATCCTCAAACAAATTCGATACCGGTTGCAAGTACTGAAAATATTTATTGACCTCAACCTGTATTCCAAAGTTGCTCATGTAAAGCCGCATATCGACTACGTGCGGCAAACCATCGAACATTTCCTCGCGCGGCAGCCGTGCATAATGGACATCTGGTTGCCGGCAGCTCGAACATTGCCGAGCACGAACATGATTAGCCGCGAGCCAATTTCGATGGATTTTTGTGCGCGCCAAGTGTTTGGATCGCGAGCAATTGGGACGGTGTTGAAGGCTTTTCTATGTCCGTGATTAAGAAAACAAATCAGAGACTGTTAATAACAAAAATTTTATCTCAAGCATTGGATCATGTGCCTCGCGCGGCGCTGTATCATAAAATTCTCAAAAAAGCCAAACTTTTGATTTGCCGCGGTCGAACATGGCTCGCGCGGCAGCCGCGCATAGTCGATACGCGGCTTAAGGTTTCTATCTTCAAGATTTTTAATGACACCAAATGAGTAATGAATTATTAAGTGTGAAAATGAGTGAGTAGGGTTGCCAGGTTTTTAAAATGTGTACATTATTTCAATTTTTCAATTTATTCGATAAATAAGCTATATTACGTTAGATTTGTACCATTTTGTCAATACCATTGCCTCTCCGTGATATCCTCGATAGAATTCTTGCTGTTTTATTCGCCTGAAAATAAAGTTTGAATATTAATTTATAATACGAATCAGAAAATGTGCGTTTAATAGAAGTAGTACATGCTAAAACTTATCACAAGATTTCAAGAAATAAAATATCATTTTGGTTATCAGAAAAATTTATTACTGAAGGAATTAAACGATACATTCAAAGTATTTGTATTAAAAGCCATTATAAATAATAGTGTTATTGGAATTAAACAACTGAAACCCTAACTCAAAAACGCAAAAAGTTTCGTTATAAAGTGTAATTTCCTTTAAAAGATATATTCTGGAGAGATAATATTGGTACTATTGTATCTAACACAAATAATTGGACAGTAATCAGAGCCATATTTAAGCCATAAATTACATTTATATCATTTTCACATATTGCCAGAATTTTCGATCTACTAGTTTGAAGAAGTCCCATCATTTGGTGTTTATCCAATATTTGGTAATTTGTTATTAAATTGGTTAATTGAAAAATTTTCTAAAATAAGACCAACAGATATACATGTAAAAAACCACTGGAAAACGCAAATATATCCGTTCGGTTAAATTGACCCTATTGAAACCAAAACAAGTTTTTTAGTGTTAGATGGGTCATTTATTAACGATGTCCATAAATACAATGTTAAGGACAATATGAGACCAACTGATATACGATTGACATTTCGAAGAGATTTTCTATTAGATTTCTGAATTTTGTGATAACATATTGAAAATTTCATTTACTATCTTAAAACTCCTTTTTCGATAGCAATATATCGATGTGATCATTAACATTCGCAAGACTGAACCAATTATGACTTGAATTTAAGAACTTTGTCACCGGTTTCATCACTGTCAAAGAGATCATCTAATGTCAATTTATAAAATGTTACAAGAGTAAAAGCTGTTGATGTTGAAGTTAATATTAATAAAATTTTCTCCAAAATGCAATCGTATTTCGTTACTAGAAGTTTAGCCGAACTTTTGTCGTATGTGGTACACAGAATTCCAAACAGCTTGGTGAATAACAGACATTTTCTTAAGTCCTGATGTAAGGACATTAAGGACTTTATTAAATAGTTGTTGATGATGGCAGGAAATGCTTAATCAATCGGATATTGTCAGTCGTCTATCAGATAAAAAAAATATAAATCATTCTATAACATTCGTTATTCAAAATTGATATTTGATTAATTTCTGTATTCCGTGCATCCGAATTTCATGAATAAAGATGTGTTTTGAATGTATAACGCTTCGTCATACGTTCCTATAAATTTATATCTTTATTCATTTTTATTGCATTAAAATTGGAATTGATAAAGCCGGCTAATCATAGTGTAAGCAAAGACTCAGTTTTGTGAAATCGGCATCAGGATTTGGTACTCGAGGCACAGTTTTTCAATGCGAGATTATCCCAGGGTTAGAGTTAACCTCAATTTAACTCTGAAAATACGTTTTTCGGTTAGTTTGACAGCCCGAGTTAACTCATAGTTAGCTCACAAACTTGTCTGAGTTAAGATTGGATTAAATAAAATCAAAATTTTTGACATTATGCTGAAATATCTCCCACAGAATATAATCTGTATTAACTTGTAACCGTTGGTTAGAATTTTGTTTTTATTTTATAATATATATTTGCTTCATTGGGTTTGTTGTTTGTTTTATTTTTTAATTGAAAATGACATGTATCGATAAATATGCCAGCAGTAATACGCCATTTCCAATCAACACTAACTTTTATTCAAAACATAAGTAAATTAACTGCGACTGCACTGCCTGCATTACCAAAGTACTTCAGTTTTTACAACTGTCTCTGGGGTGGTGTGGTGTGGTGATTATTGCAATACTTTTATATGTATGTGTTGTGTTTTATATGGTGAAATTCGTAATGTACAGTAAAAAAAAATAATAATTGTTGGCAGTACCTTGAAATAACTATTTGAAATAGAATGTGTGTCTTTTAAATATATAACAATAATTATATAGACTTTACTGTAATTTTTAACCTACAAATTAAATACCTAAAACCAATAGTTAACAAACTTACCTCCTCCTTCAAATCCTGATTAAATATCAACATACAAAACAGCAATGGTGGTAATAACCATGTAAAACCGCCAAGAAAAAGAAGCAATCCAATGTCTTTAAACGTTGCTGGTGTAAATTTCCATAATGAAATTACAAAAAAAGGACCAGTTGGTGCATTGGCCAACACAGCAGCCAAAACAAATAATATTGGTACACCAAACCATGTACTAATTTCATTTTCACATAAGCTTATAATTTCCATTCGGTCTTCTAGCATTTGCTTAAATTTATTCTTCCTAAACTGACACTTCAAATTCAAAACACTTTTAATTCTATTGTTTATGGATGCCATTGTTCTATTAGTTATTACAACAAGTGATGCATAATAAATTAAAATATTTCCTAAATAAACCACATGTGAAAATGTTATTACATTTGAAACTACATACAAAAAAAACCACTCTGACGTTGTAAGAAACGGATTAACAAAATTAGCGACCGAAATACCACACGTTATGATAAACACAATGAACAGTCTTAAAACTACTTTACTAATTTGTCTAATTTCATTCGAATCATTTACATATTTATATTCCAATTGTAAAACACTTTTAACAATTTTCAAATGTCTTTTGTTTCCAAGGACTAAACTAATACTAACTGTTATTTGTGTCAAAGCCACTAAAAGTAAAGCTAATGTTTCAAATGTTGTACCCGTTCTATTGTAATTCTCTATAAGTATTTCCGAATTTGTATTATTATCCTTATTCAAATAGGGAAAAACGAACAAAGCAATAACACATAACAACACTAACATATTAACAGCACCAAAAACAATACTAATTAATTTTTGTTTCCAATTACGGGTATTTGTTGAAAATTCTAGATGACAGTAACCGTTGTAAGAAATTGACAGAAGTCCTAAATAGCGTAAACATTTTATTTGATATAACAGTCCAATGTGAACGTGAACTTCCATAACTTTGACGAAATACTATAGAAGTATACACAGTTTGAATTAAAGTCAGTAGTCATGTTATTCATTCAACTTGATAATCAGAATGGGTCATAAATGCATTAGATAATTGGTATCGATCTAATGCATTCATAATATTTTCATTAGAAACTCATTACTTAATTGCTTACTGTTAACAATTACTATTCCCTAACAATGCTCCACTGGCCATGCCGATGCCCAACAAATCAACAACAATCTAATCCACTATCCAATTCTCATTCGGTCTGTGGGCAAATTATGTCTTGTCGTTTCATTTTATTCTTCGACAACGAGTAAAATAAACATGCGTCCCTTTACCCCGTTTCCCTATTCAAAAGATACAAAGTACATTCAAAATGAAAGAGAATGACAAACACCTGAAGAAATGGCACATATACAACAAAAATTCTGCAAAAAGCATCTCACATATAAGAAACGTCAAAATTCATGTCCAAATTTTCAACAGCGCTCATGTCTTGTCGAAAAAATGGATTTCTACGACAAGTCACCTGATTTGATATGGATTTTCCAAACTCCATTGGTTTCTTTCATGGCGTGTTCAAAATTAGAGCAGCGTTCATGTCCATATTATTTAAAATTAAAAAAAAACACGTATAGGGGTCTAAAAATATATTGATTTAACACAGTGTGAGCATTTAGAGACACCGAAGACGAGATACCGTACCGGTATTTACTTACTTTACTTACATAGATGACGCTCACAGTAAAGGATGGATTTCGGCCTCAACCAACAAATCTCTCCAGCAAGGCTGAGGTCGTTTTCCACTTTTGTGCGCCATCTTTTAGGGAATCTTCCAATGCTGCGTAAAACATCCGGATTGAACTCGAAGACTCGTCGGGCTGGTGCGTTGGTGACGGTGTCCATACGCTCCACGTGACCCAGCCATTTCAGCCGATGTTTTTACAGCTTCGTGACAAGGTTCATATCGCTGTATACTCCATACTCCTTCAGATCCTCTCTCGTAATGAGTAATAATTTTGTAGTAATTTTGTTAGCTCATCAAGAGATTTTTAGTTTTTTGTTAATTAATCTCATATATAATTTTTTCGGGGTGTAACTCGGTAGCGAACCGGTGGGCCAATTTTTATGATTTTTTTTTTGTTTCGTTCGCATAGCTGTATATTAGGTTTATGAATAAAAAAAATCAGGAAAATCGACCATCAGATGGGTGCTTTTGTTATAACTTTTGTTATAACTGCTTGACCGATTTAAATGATGTTTTTTTTTGTTTTATTGGCATTGCTGTATATCAGCGGTCCCAATGAGCAATCATACCACTGTCAGCATCATTGAAAAGTTTCTCTGAGACATGTACAACTGACCCATTTGCTGCTACATTGTTGTATGCTGATATGCCCAAATATTCCAGTTCCAAGAAGATTCAGTTCTAAATTCGTCAGGTGTGTTCTTGATTGATGCACTTGGACGCATTTACACGGTTCATCCATCGAAGGTTGAATGCATCTATTTGCGCTTGCTGTTGATTAGCGTAAATTTTGGGCACGATTCTATAGCGACGTAACGTTGCACTAGCTTTCGCATCATTCGGTAGAACAGCGACCCTATTAGACGGAGGACGAACTGCACATTTCACACTGAAACTGCAACAAAAAAGGCATCATCGTTGTGAAAACACGTAAAAATACTGTCATTGCCCACAAATGTGAGAGCTCAACTTCAAATCATTTGTTAGAAATTGGAAATGGAAAAGTGCCACTACAGGATTAATAACAAAGATTTTTGTTAATTTGTGAATTTACAAACGGTTCTCATTGAAAATGTATTTCCAGAAGCAAATAAAAATCATCGTAATCACGTAATATTTGCCGCAAAGAATATCGATGTCGAGGCACTGAATTGTATTATTCAATCGCAAATTAGCGTAGATTTAGGCTCGTTTGCTAAAACGATACTTAAGAATGTATGTTCTACATAAATCCTCAAATAGTATTTTTTTCTTTGCATAAACTGTCACTTAAGTATTTAAGTAGAACATAGATGCTTAAGTATCATTTCAGCAAACGGGTCTTAGTGTCATACAAATCAGTTGATTTAATTATTGACCGAGATGATCTCGTGAAATATCAGACTGAGTTTTTGAAACTCCTGACATACCCTGATTTCGAAAATCAAAACCGATTCCGTCATCATAACGCTTCGAAATTTAAATCAAACACGAGTGTGCAATGGCACCAGACTTACTGTGCAGAACTTGATGCCGAATCTTATATCGTAGAAGCAACAGTTCTTGAATTGAAATATTCTGGAGAAAATGTATTCGTCCCCCGCATTCCTTTGATTAGACCTAATTGCTTTTGATTAGAAAAGTATTCAAAAACCTTAATCAAGACACTGACTGTATATATAATAAAAATAGGAAGGTAAGGAATAAGTAATTCCGAATTTGTTTGTATCCTTATTCAAATAGGGGAAAAAGGACAAGGCAATAGCACATAACAACACTAACATATGGACTAAGCCAAAAAATATACATATTAAATTTTGTTTCCAAATATTTGATAACAATTCTAGATGACAATAACCATCATAAGAAATTGACTGAAGTCCTAAATAGCGTAAACATTTTATTTGAAAAAAAACAGCCCTCTGTGAACGTGAAACACTCAGTTTAAATTAAAACCAGAAGTCATTTTTGTTCATTTACCTTTCATTCAACTTGATGATTTTAATGGTTCATAGATACCAATTATCTAAAGCATTTATAATATTTTTGTTAAAAACTCATTACTCAATTACTATAGGGCCACTTGCACCTAACTTTAATGACATAAGAAATTACTGATTTATCTATGCGTATGTACTATTTATCGATAAAAATATAACTAAGAAAATTATAAATATATTTCAGCCCTATCACAGGCCACTTCGTAATATATTTGTATCACAACTCCCGACGTACTGAAAATATTGCTACGTAATTCGGAGTTCTTGAAATGTGGTATCATTAGCCCCCCGAATGAATAGAAAGTTTAGCCAATTTTTTGATCACAATCAGTATAAAAAAAAAACCCCGCGAATCATGAAAACGCACAAAATATATAAAATAATAGAATATTTGTTTCGGAGATTCCAATTTATTGCTTTTGAATAAATTTTTTTACAAAACAAAACTAAATAAATTCACAAACTAAAGAATGATACAAATAAACGATAATTAATTAAAATTTTGGTTTAAGTTTTCTTCGTATTCGTAGAGTGGCGTTTCGTTCGGAACTTTGTTACGAGAGACTCTGTGATAGGGCTGAATATACTCGTTGCACCACTATACCTATCGATCTATCTAAAGATAAATCTTTAAAATATTATTGTTATTTTGTTAGGGTTTTCGTTCCTGCTTTTACTTTTTTTTCTTTGGTTACCTGGGTTTTCACATTGCTGCAACGTAGAATCGAAAATTTAATTCTTGATAGTTATCCATGATTTTACTAATGTATCACTTGTTTTCATGCAAGTGGCCCTTAGACCTTGTTTAGACTGGGAAATTTGGGACTAAACTGAGAAGAGTTCGTTGGCGAGAGGGATGAGGGGTACTCTCGTGAAGCAGCTTCAAATTATAAACATCGGAAGCGTGAGTACTGTTCCAATTGCAAATTCAAGTTTTTTCCCATTTTGTTCATTATCTACTTGACTGCCGATGTGTTAACATCGCAGTATCTTCATTGTTATATATCCCCATATAACCTGTACATTATTATATACTTACCACATATACCAAACGATCACTCAACGTGATCATTAACTTATCTGTTTATGAAATGCACAAGCAATTCAATATTCGACATCCCGTCGTAAATTATTAATTTAATTTGTCAACCCTTTTATCCATATCAATTAAACTAATTTGATTATAAAAGATCATATATCATTTGATTATTTCAAACAATACTCGATGATGACATCCTCATCATCTTCGATTTCGTAAATCGCAAAGCGATTATGTGTTTATATTCCTAAATTTTATTACCTAAACAATTCCACAGTCGCATCCGCTCCTATCCATCCCTATATTGAATATGTGTATCCACAGTATGTATAGATAATAAGAAATACTAATCATACATATAATTCATAAGTCATCTTGTATTTTGTATCTTTGATTTGGAACAGTTTTTAGTTTGTAAGTTAGTGATATTTAAACAGCCAAAATAAACGGTTCAACTTTGAATTAATTGTTGAGTTTAATTTAAAAACGTTAACAAAAATTGGTGTCAGAAGTGGGATTCTTTGAATTTAAAAAGTTTTTATATAAAAATAATAAATTTCTATAAGTGAATAATTCCCGGAGAACATTAAAAAGGAAAAATTTTAATTAATCGGGACGGACCCACTGAATATTTTTGAAATCTTGTTGGCCGAACACACAAAAAAAAAATATAATCACTCACAACATCTCTAAAGTGCTGAAAAAAAAACCCAATCTTTTTGTTTAAAAATTATATACAAAGTGCTGTCCCCAATCAAATCTACGTAATTGAAAAAAATATATTTTTTCTTTCTATATACAGAAAGTGCGAAAAAAAAATTAAAAAAAAAAAAAGACCACACACAACAAAATTAAGTGCTTGTTTTAACTGTAAACAAAAATAAAAAAAAAACAGAACAGAACAGAAAAACTAAAACCCTATATGGAAAACCAACTTTAAAAATACAACATGTTCCTGATGATCATCGTTATAAACCTGTAAGCAGTAACATACATTTAAAAATTTTATATTCTATATATTTTTTTTTTTTTTTTTTTTTCTCGATTATAAAAGTATTCACTTACATATATTGCACTTTTAATAACTGATTTTAATTACTTTTAAAGAAATATTTGTTTTACTTTTACTATAAAAAAAAAAGAAACTTGTAATATTTAAACAAAATGCCAGAAACTAAAATTGGTGAGAAAACGGAAGAGGTAGATACTGTAATGGAATTAGACATTCATTTGTTAATTAGACTTATTCCCGAGTTTGATGGGTCATTTGCAAAGCTAAACAGTTTTATAGATGGTGTCAACGAAGCAATGAATATTGCTAAGCCATCACAAAAATTAATTTTAATGCCCTTCATAAAAGCTGCGCTGAAAGGGGTGGCTCAAAATATAACCTTAACGGTTAACTACAACAATTGGGATTCTCTAAAAAAGAAACTGATTGAAACTTTCGGTGAAAGAAAATCTTTCACCCATTTGCAAATTGAATTGCAAAATACAAAACAATATAAAAATGAAAACATATCTTCTTTTACCCAAAGAATTGAGGATAAAACTCACAAACTGTTAATGGCATTACATTTTGAAAACGAAGGTCAGCTGGAAAAATCTCAGCAAGATCTAATTAAGCGTATGGGTCTAACTGCATTTATAAATAACTGTAATATTGAATACGGACAATTATTGAGGATAAGAAATCCTAGTTCGCTAAATGAAGCAAGTCGTCTTGCACATGAGGAAGAAATTGCTTTAAATTTGAGAAATTATTCTCACAATTTTCAAACGCTTCAGTAAAACAAAATTATTGTAATTATTGCAAAAAACAGGGTCACTCAATCACAAATTGTTATTATAAAAATAATAATAATAATAATCATAAAAATATTTTTTCATGTAGTTATTGTAAGAAAAACGGTCATACAATCGAAAAATGTTTTTTAAAAAATAAAAATAATTTTCAAAATTCAAAAAACGGGGAGCAGCCCAGTCTCGCAAACTCAGGGCCGAGACACAGAAATCCTTTTCGGACAAATCCTGTCATGTCAATACCAACAACCGAAATGGAGATAGCTCAAATATATCCTCTTTAAGACCATGTGTCAAAATAAAAACAAATGAAAATAAAATAATATCCCTTTTACTAGATACTGGTTCAGAAATTTCAATTTTAAAAAATCACAATTATAATATAATAGATGAAACAAATAAAATAAAAATAAATGGTATAGAAGAAAATAATATCGAAAGTAAAGGAAAAGTATCACTCAGGTTCACGTTTAATCCTTCTGTTGGATCAAATCCTGAGTTTTGCCATAATTTCCATGTATTTCCTGATATCAACATTCAGTTTGATGGTATTTTGGGAAATGACTTTTTAAAAAATAACTATTTTCTTATTGATTATTTGAATGAAACAATTTATAATAAAGAAGTTAAAAGTTGTCTATATTTTGACACAGAGTACAGAGCATATTTACCAGCAAGAAGTGAATCTATTATAAAAATACCAGTAAGAAGTGATTTAAATGAAGGTTATATTGAAAAAAAGGAAATTGTACCTGGTTGTTTCATTAGCGATTGCATTACTAAAAATGTAAATGGCATATCTTTCATAACGATTATTAATACAAACGAAGAATTTGTACGTTTAAAATTAGGGCCTCATGAATTGAAACCAATACCCCTTATTAAGTTTATGTGTAATCCAGTAGTACAGAAAAGTGAAAGATGGGAAATAATTAAAAATAATTTAAGAACTGATCACTTAAATAGTGAAGAAATTAATTCTGTTCACGAACTATGTAAACAATATTCTGATTTGTTTTTTTTGGAGAAAGATTTTCTTTCTCATACAACAGTTTTTGAACACCATATACCTTTGCAAAAAGATTCTTCGCCTGTTTGTGCAAAAACTTACCGGTATCCCAAAGTTCATGAAAATGAAGTAAATGAACAAATTAATAAAATGTTAGAACAAGAAATAATAAAACCATCTAATAGTCCATGGTCTTCACCATTATGGGTGGTACCTAAGAAAGCAGATTCGTCGGGAAAAATTAAATGGAGAGTAGTTATCGATTATCGAAAATTAAATGAAAACACTGTAACAGATAATTTCCCTTTACCTAATATAAGCGATATTTTAGACCAATTAGAAAATTCCAAATACTTTACTACACTTGATTTAGCTTCAGGGTTTCATCAAATAGCTTTGCATGAAGAAGATAGGGAAAAAACGGCTTTTTCAACCCCAACCGGTCATTATGAATTTTCAAGAATGCCTTTCGGATTGAAAAATGCTCCTGCTTGCTTTCAGAGACTGATGAATGTAGTCTTAGCTGGAATTAATGGAATTAAATGCTTCGTTTATCTAGACGATATTGTCGTCTATGCGTCTTCGTTAGAAGATCACACAAATAAATTATCTAGCGTTTTCAAACAATTAAGAATGGCGAATTTAAAATTGCAACCAGATAAGTGCGAATTTTTAAGACAAGAAGTATGCTATTTAGGACACGTAATTTCACAAGAAGGTTTAAAACCCAATGAAGAAAAAATTAAAGTTATAAAAAATTACAAAGCACCAAGTAACCCCAAGGAGATTAAACAATTTTTAGGTCTTGTAGGTTATTACAGGAGATTTATTCCAAACTTTTCAAAGTTATCTCAAAATCTTACCAAATTGTTACGGAAAAATTCCATATTTTCCTGGTCAGCAGAACAGCAAAATGCGTTTGATCAATTAAGAAATGCACTTATGAATGAACCAATTTTGCAGTACCCGAACTTTAAAGAAATATTTTATTTAACTACAGATGCATCCAATTTTGCTCTAGGCGCAATTTTATCCCAGAAACATGGAGATAAACTACTTCCCATTGGTTATGCATCGAGAACTCTAAATAAACCAGAAGGTAATTTTTCTACTACTGAAAAAGAATGTTTGGCAATCGTTTGGGCTGTAAAGCATTTTCGTCCTTATTTATACGGAACAAAATTCATTATTCAGACAGATCACAAACCATTAACTTGGTTATACAATGTCAAAGATCCAGGTAGTAGACTGATACGTTGGCGATTAAAGCTCGCTGAATATGATTATGAAATTGTTTATAAAAAAGGATCAACGAATACACAGGCAGATTGTTTGAGCCGAATTAAAAATGTGAATCCGATAGAAGAAGAAAACATTAGGGACATTTTACGTGAAATCCCGTCGACTTCAACAGATGCAAATAGAAATATTCATGAAAAAGGTTTACAAACTGAAGTAACCCAAAATAAAACATTTTCAGATGGTATCATCTTAAATTTCACAGATATTTTCTTTGAAAGTCCAACATATTCCAATAGACTTATGAATTTAAATGAAAAAGATTTACTTTCCAAGGAACCCATGGAAATAGGTTCAATAATTAAATTTCAAATATGTAATCAAAAGACTATTCACCTTATAATCAAAGAGAACGAATGGGAAGATGCTGATCTTGTAAAAATAACAGAGATAATTAATAAATTAGTTGAAGTGTGTCGCAAATATAAAAAACTTTACGTTACAAAAATTTACGATATACACGAAAAGCAAATATTAGATCTTACTTTCTTAAAACTTTCTGAAAGTAATATTGAAGTTAAATATATTGAAGAAAATGAAGTTATAATTCCGAAACCTCAAGAAATAGATCAAATCTTAAAAGAAGCACATAATTCTAAGATAGGCGGCCATGCAGGTATACTCAGAATGATTAAATCACTTCGAACAAAATTTAAATGGAAAAATATGAACAAAGATATAGAAAAATACGTAAAATGTTGTATCAAATGTCAAACCAATAAAATAAATAGAAAACCTACAAAAAATCCAATGCTAATTACAACTTCAAGCAAAAAATCTTTTGAAAGAATATCCTTAGACATATTCGGTCCTTTAAAAGAGACTTCGTCAGGAAACAAATATGTTCTCTCAATCCAGGATGATCTCACTAAATTTACTTGTTTTATAGCAATACCTAACCAAGAAGCTATAACTATAGCAAATGCATTATTTCATAACTTTATATCAAAATACGGAATTCCTTCATCTATCCTAACTGACCAAGGTGCAAATTTTATGAGTGCAGTAATTCAAAACTTATGTAAACTTTTTAAAATTAAAAAACTAAACACAAGTCCTTATTATCCTCAAACAAACGGCGCTTTAGAAAGAGTACATGCAACACTCACAGAGTATTTAAGAAATTTTACTGAATCCGGTGAATGGGACAAATTAATAGATTATGCAAGTTTTTCTTATAATACCAATGTACACTCTAGTACAAACTTTACTCCTTACGAATTAGTTTTTGGTTATAAGCCCGAATTACCAAATTCTTTTCTCTCAAGAAATGAATTGAGTTACGACGAATACAATGACGAAATAAAAAATAAAATTGTTAAATCACAAGAAATAGCAAGGGAGAATATAATAAAATCAAAGGAAAAATCTAAAATACAACACGATAAATCATTAAATCAGAAAGAATATAAGCCAGGAGACAAGATTTTTATTAAAATACCACAAAAAACTAAATTTGATCCTTTGTATCAAGGACCTTATACTGTTATTAAAGCAAATACTACTAATGTAACTTTTAAGAGAAATAATAAGATAGTTAAATATAACATCAATAACACAAAGCCTTATTTGCAGGGTATTGGCTGAAAGTCAACATGATAATAATAACAGGAATTTTGCAATTAACGATATGTCACATATGACAGGAATCTACTACGAAAAAATATCGGAAGTCCAATTATACGACCAGACATGGAACTTAGTTACATATTTAAATACATCTTTTATATCACATAGACAAAGTCTTATTAAAAATTATTATGGAGCATTTACTTATCTATGCTCACAGCATCAAACAATAGAGTGTTCTAGAACTCTAAAAACTATAAAAAACAGGATAAAAATTATAGAAACTACATATTTCAATTTATTACATCTAATAGGTAGATATCAAAGACCCAAAAGAGGACTTATAAATGCAATAGGCTCAGGTTTACATTTCGTATTCGGCACAATGGATCAGAATGATTCAGAATATATATATAAAGCAATAACTGAATTAGAATACAAACAAAAAGAAAGTATCACAATTTTGCAAGACCAAACAACTATTCTGAGTAATACAGTTAATAATTTTAATAAAACCATGCAAGATTTAAAAAGAGCCGAGATTGAAATAAATGAAGGGCTTAGTAAAATAAACAGTAATTCTATTGATTTAAAAGAAAATTTAGAACATGTAGTCGAAATGGTTAATTATTTTAGTATGATAGTAATAGATACAGAAATAGACCTTAACTTATTGATAAATGTTGTCATGTTTACAAAAGTTGGAAAAATACATCCTTCTATTATACCAGCAGATATATTTTTATCAAAATTAAAACAATCTGAAATTAGTTTACCAACAGGCATGTTTTACCCGGTTCATTTAAAAGAAGAGAACATTAACATTTTACTAGAAATTTCCAAAATAACTTCATATGTACAAAACGACCAACTTATTTTTATAATCAAAGTACCAATAACTAATCAGGAAGAATACGAATTGTTCAATATGATACCTATACCACAAGTTAAGTTATTAACAACCGTTATGGTAAACCCAAAAAGAAAATACTTACTGATTTCAAACACAAAATCTAAAGCCGCAATTTTTGATGAAATTGATAAAGATTGCATTACAAGAGGATCACAAAAATTATGCAAACAAATTACTTTAATGAATCCGTACATAAATTCAATTTGCGAAACAGATATTTTTCTCTTTAATAAAATCACACAATGTGAGATGAAAGCTGTAAATCAAAATTTAAATATTTGGCATAAACTTGAAAAACACAATACCTGGTTATATGTTTTAACGCAACCCACAATAATATCCATTACTTGTGGAATATTAGAAGACATAACTGTCAGTGGAGTAGGAACTCTTACTCTCAAAAATAAAAAGTGTAGAGCACAAATGTTAAACGTTATACTAATACCCGACTTAGAATTAACTGGAGAGTATGATAACAAAATTTTAGGAAAAGACATAAGCGAAGACGATTGTTGCACTGATGAAAACCTGAAATATGTTTTAGCATTTAAAGCTATTGACCCCATTAAAATTTCACACGTAAATGTAAATGAACTATCAAACACTGCTCATAAGATTGATATAATGAGAGGGAAATTGACAGAATTATTCTTAAGACCAAATCCAACTTACCATTTTAGTATTATTACTTATTCCGTTGGCACACTTATTTTACTATTCATATTGTACTATTTTTTCAAATGTTTAAAATCTAAAAAGTTTTGTTTAAAACTTTGTTTTCTAAATTCATGGTTCAAAATAAATAAAAAAGAAAGAACCGAAATCAAACCTGTAATTATTTATAAGAGTAATAAAACTAATAAGAAATCACCATATGATTATACAGAAGGAGAGTATAAAATTGATTTGTAAATCACTTTTATTGTAAATTATGTTATTTTATTTCATTGTTTGATCAATTTTTAAAAATGAAAAAAAAAAACAAAATGTTTAAATTTATTTAAGAAAAATACAATGTAAACGAATAAATTATATTCAAATATATAATATATCAATAAATAAAAATTATTTAACGTTTAAATATGTATATCCATAATTTTAAAACGAAAATTGTAATTGTTCCATTTCCAATTTTCTTTTTCTAAGGGGGAAGGTGTTATATATCCCCATATAACCTGTACATTATTATATACTTACCACATATACCAAACGATCACTCAACGTGATCATTAACTTATCTGTTTATGAAATGCACAAGCAATTCAATATTCGACATCCCGTCGTAAATTATTAATTTAATTTGTCAACCCTTTTATCCATATCAATTAAACTAATTTGATTATAAAAGATCATATATCATTTGATTATTTCAAACAATACTCGATGATGACATCCTCATCATCTTCGATTTCGTAAATCGCAAAGCGATTATGTGTTTATATTCCTAAATTTTATTACCTAAACAATTCCACAGTCGCATCCGCTCCTATCCATCCCTATATTGAATATGTGTATCCACAGTATGTATAGATAATAAGAAATACTAATCATACATATAATTCATAAGTCATCTTGTATTTTGTATCTTTGATTTGGAACAGTTTTTAGTTTGTAAGTTAGTGATATTTAAACAGCCAAAATAAACGGTTCAACTTTGAATTAATTGTTGAGTTTAATTTAAAAACGTTAACATCATAATTAAGCCAAATGCAGAGTGATAGAAAATGAATTCTTGGAAAAAGGAAACAAACAGAAGCATTAATAATAATTTATGGATGTTATTTTCTTTTATAAAATGCAAAAAATTTGCGTCGTACAACTCTCTAATTTCACAAAAATTTCACCCGCTTGAAGTGAGGCGTCCACAATTGAGGACCTGTGTAATCACGAGAGTACTCACCACGCCAGACTCAAATTTCTGGCAGTTTCTGACTTGAATCCATTTAATAATGCAAATGTAATTTCTAATCTAACAAACAAGAAATTAAACAATACCGAATGAAAGTATTTTTGATAAAAGAGCTTGGTGCCAAACTCTATCAAATGCTTGTCGAATATCAAGCACAATAATCGATGTAGAGATTAACCATCGAATCAACAATAGACCTATTGCTACGAAAGCATTGGAAGACTTCCCAATAGTTGGAGCACAGAAGTGGAAAACGACCTCAACCACTTTGCGGTGGGAAATTGGAAGCGGCAAGCTAGGAACAGAGCTGGCTGGAGAGACACGTTGGTTGAGGCCGAAGTCCATCCTGGACTGTGTGCGCCATCTTAAGTAAGTAAGTTAGCTAAGTCCATATGAGCTTTTTGTTGTTGATGTATTAACGTGTAAACTGATGTCTTTTTTTCACACAAGTCTGTATGGACTTGCAAACAAAAATGCGGCTAATAAAATATAAAACTAAAATCAAACTCACCTCTTCCTTCAAGTCATCAAAAAATATCAAAAAGCAATACAGCAATGAGGGCAATATCCACATAAGACAGCAAAGCAAAAGGATCTCTCCAATGTCCAAAATTGTAGATGGTGTACGTTCCCAAACTGAGATCACAAAAAAAGGACCAATTGGTGCGTAAAATAACACAGCTGTTAAAATAAACAAAACTGGTATTCCAAACAATGTATTCATTTCATTTTCACATATGTGAATTATTTCCATTCGGTCTTTAAGCATTTGCTTAAATTTATCCTTTTGAATTTTGTTTTTCAAATCACTTTCAATTTTATAATTAATGCATTTCATTGTTTTATTCAAAATCACAACAAGTGATCTATAAAATGTTAAAATAATCACAAAATAAATCACTTGTAAGGAGTCAATTACCATTCTAACAAAGTAAGACCACTCTTCCATTAAAATAATTTCATTTACTAAATAGGCTGTCCACATTGCAGTCGTAACCATGTATAATATAAACAGCCATAAAGTTATTTTACTTATGTTTTTCACTTCAAGCAAATCATTGACGTAATTATTCTTTAATATTATAACACTTTTGATAGTTTGGGAATTTCGTTTCCTGCCAAGGAATAAGCTTATACAGGGTGAGTCATGAGCAATGCGACAAAATGCTAGGGCATGTAGGTTGCGTTGAGACAAGAAAAAATCGTATGGGAGGGGGGGTCTATTCCCCTCCGTTTAGCCGGGAGGGGCAATTTTCGAAAAAACTGACTTAAAATGGGAAAAAAATTATTTAAAATCAACGGCTTCATTCACAATGCTGTGCGATACGTTTTTGAAAAGCCAATAACTTTTTCTTTCATTCTGTGTTTAAATAAATCTATTCTAAGAAATAGTTTTTGAAATATTAATTTTCAAAGTCAAAATTTTGAAAAAAAAATTGAAAAAAAAAATTCAAATTCATTTTTTTCAAAATTTTACGTAATTAAGTGCTAATTTTAATTTCAAAATTCAATGCTGTTATTAATTTTAAGTCTAAATAAGAAAACCGGATGCAAAAATTTTATGTCGTTCTTAAGAAATTAAAAAAAAACCAAAACCACCTTTTTCTAAGAAAAACATTTATTTTTATTGTAACGAAGCAATTTATTTATTTATTTAGCATTAATCTTAGTTTTTTTACTTTTTTTTTAATTGGAGTTTTATGAGAACGTATTAAAATTAAATAGTATTGGAATAAACCTGGATTAATATTATTTTCATTGATAACTTCTGAAAACTGACCTGTCAATATTTTTGCCTTGGCCTGCCTGCAGCCCATGGGTTCTACCTGTTATGGGGACAATAGGGACAATAAAACCGCATTTTTTTTAATGAAAAAAAAAGAAAATTGCAACGCAAGATAAATAAAAGGCATTGCAGTTTTGCTTAGTAATTATTTCAAATTTGAATATTAACTCATTAACACGTAACGATGTCAAGCTCATACACCCGAGAAGAATTAACGGACATGCATTTCTGCTACGGTTTAGCTAATGGTCGAAGTCGTGAAGCCGAAAGACTGTACGCTGAAAGATATCCCGATAGGAGGTGTCCCCATCATAGCACGTTTCCAAGAATCCACCGACGTCTAAGAGATCATGGAGTGCTGGAGCATCGAAGAAGCGAAAGGCCAGTTTCTGATGAGTCAAGAATCTTAGATGAAAGAATTCTGGATTTAGTCCGAAATAATCCCTCCGTCAGTACAAGAAGGATATCCACTATGCTTGGAGTGTCCCAATCTAGAGCATGTCGAGTACTTCGGGCGGAAAATTTACACCCGTACCACTTTACGCCTGTTCAGGAACTCACCTCAAACGACAAGTAAACTAAACGACAATAAAAATAAATGTTTTTCTTAGAAAAAGGTGGTTTTGGTTTTTTTTTAATTTCTTGAGAACGACATAAAATTTTTGCATCCGGTTTTCTTATTTAGACTTAAAATTAATAACAGCATTCAATTTTGAAATTAAAATTAGCACTTAATTACGTAAAATTTTGAAAAAAAATGAATTTGAAATTTTTTTTTCAATTTTTTTTTTCAAAATTTTGACTTTGAAAATTAATATTTCAAAAACTATTTCTTAGAATAGATTTATTTAAACACAGAATGAAAGAAAAAGTTATTGGCTTTTCAAAAACGTATCGCACAGCATTGTGAATGAAGCCGTTGATTTTAAATAATTTTTTTCCCATTTTAAGTCAGTTTTTTCGAAAATTGCCCCTCCCGGCTAAACGGAGGGGAATAGACCCCCCCCTCCCATACGATTTTTTTCTTGTCTCAACGCAACCTACACGCCCTAGCATTTTGTCGCATTGCTCATGACTCACCCTGTATAGGTTGCAATTTGTGTTAGAGCTGATAAAATTGAAGCAAACAATTCGTATGCTTCGCCAGTTTGGTTGTAATTATCAAAAATAATTTCATAACTTACATTATACGTTTTATGCCAGGGATGAATCAAGGCTATTACAATTGACAAAACTATAAAATTGACTGCACCCAAACCTATATATATAAATATTTGTTTCCAGGTATTTTTATTGTCTAAAGAAATTGGCAAAAAGCCAAAATAGCTTAATACTTTTATTTGAAGAAAAAAACCTTTGGGAATTTGCATGACTTTGCAATTAAAAAGTCAGAAATTAACTGGCATTTATGACAGTGACGTGAGTCCACTCGTATATCAATTAACTAATGCAGTTGGTTGAATCAATTATTATAAATTTCATAAGGACCTTGGTTTAATAGCTAGGTACTTGTTATTAAACCATGGAATTCAAGTTCAAGTTTAAGAAGTGGGTGTTAGAGGTTACTTTCAAATAATTATTTCATTGAACACAACTAGTGAAGGCGTAGAAACATTTTAGGGGTGTTTAGGAAATGTTGAAAAACCTCAATTAACAGTATGTTTTTTTACTTTAAAAAAAACGAGTTGCGTCGAGCTGTAACTCCAGCAATAAGATAGCAGTAGATGAATTCATGCGTGGTGTCTATTATAGTTCTGAAGTTCTTGGTACCTTATAAAATTTCCAGCATTATGGAAGTACATACTACGCCAGGCAAGAGCACTGCTTTGCGAGATACTGATCCTGGACCGAGCAGAAATGTTCGGGTCAGGGCCAGACGTATTCCGAAGGTTAACAAAGTAATGCAACAGATTAGTCGAAGTCCGAGAGTGGTGAGTTGAAACGATGGAAGTGTGAAAGGACGAAGCTACGAGCTGCAAGAGATAATGAAAAGAAGACGATTGGATGTCTAGTGCTCTCAAGAAACGAAGTGAAAAACACTGGAAACAGGATCCGTATTTCGGATGTCAAAACAAAAGCATACAAGATGTTTTATTATGGATTAGAACAACGTAAGAACTGAATTGGTATATCAACGAAAGGGTTACTTAGTAGCGTCTTGGCTATTCCAAATCTGGTGACCGTTTGATTTCTCTGAAACTGGTGAAGTAAGAGAGGTGTGGAATATTGTCAGGACCCCTATGCTCCCCAACCTGGATGTGAACAAGCTGAAAAAGATAAGTTTTGTGTAAATTTTCCCAAACTTCTTAAGAAAATTTTAGGGAATAACTTTTGTTTGTGGGTGGAGATCTGAATGGAAATAAGTCTCGGTAAGTCTAACGAGGACTATTATGACTGCCATGGAGGTCTGGGATTCTGATGGGAAAACATTCTAAGCATGTGCAGGTCATATGGTTATTGTGGTAAACAATATATGTACTAAAAAAAAACACAACTGACACCTAATGACAAATGTATATAACACCACAATTTTCACTGACGGCTCAAAGATAGTTGATGGAGTTGGGGCGGGTGTTTACTCCGACAAACTTAAAATTAGTCAATCGTTCCGTCTGCATGACGCTGCTAGAATATTTCAAGCTGAAGTGCTTGCTATTAAGGAAGCCTGTAGGATACTCAAACAAAAAACAATATCTAATCAGAATATTCACAACGTAGCCATTTGTATAGATAGCCAAGCTGCAATTAAAGCAATTAACAGCTGCCTGGTGTCTTCAAAGATATTTCATCAATGCAGAGCAGAGCTCTCAGGTTTCAGTGATATTATACAAATTTCTCTCGTATGGGTCTCAGGCCATAGCGACATCCAAGGCAACGAGCGAGCAGAAGATCTTGCTAGGCAAGAATCAGCCCTTCTCGTCCCTCAGGCGGAATCAGTAAATCTTCCTCTGGGCTTCATGAAGGGCAGAATATATTACCATTTCCTTTCAGAATCAACAAAGAGGTGGAAAGGTTTGGCAACCTGTAAAATAACTAGAAAGATATGGCCAACCTATGACAAAAACAGATCGAATGATTTAATAAAACGAAACAGAATAGACACGGCCAGGATCGTTGCAATCGTCACTGGCCATTGGCCAATAGGCGAACATGCAGCTAAACTGCGCATAGCTTTCAACATATACAATATAAATAAAAATAAAGTGCTAGTTTAGTAGGGTCGCTTTTTTCTTCGATTTTGACAACACTTTCACTGACAGTCATCGGTGTTGTAAGAAGTAACTTCGGATATTTTAATTACAACCTAAGTGGCGCTAATGTCACTTTTTCGAAAATGATTATAATGTGGACTCTATGTCTATTGGTGTCAAATGTTATAATATTTGAATAACAAAAAGAAGGCATTTGACAAAATTTATGTGCGATATGATTATAATAAATATAATAACCTTTTCAAAGACGATGTTTCCCCCATTTACAGCTAGTAAAATATTAAAATAAAATCAAACTCACCTCTTCCTTCAAGTCATCAAAAAATATCAACAAGCAATACAGAAATGAGGGCAATATCCACACAATACAATCAATTAAAAGAAGCTTTCCAATGTCCAGAATTGTAGATGGTGTACGTTCCCATACTGAGATCACAAAATAAGGACCAATTGGTGCGTAAAATAACACAGCTGTTAAAATAAACAAAACTGGTATTCCAAACAATGTATTCATTTCATTTTCACATATGTGAATTATTTCCATTCGGTCTTTAAGCATTTGCTTAAATTTATCTTTTTGAATTTTGTATTTCAAATCACTTTCAATTTTATAATTAATGCACTTCATTGTTTTATTCAAAATCACAACAAGTGATCTATACAATGTTAAAATAATCACAAAATAAATCACTTGTAAAGAGTCAATCACCATTCTTACAAAGTAAGACCACTCTTCTATAAAAATAAGCTCATTCATTAAATAAGCTGACCAAATTCCAGCCATAATCATGTATAATATAAACAGCCTTATAGTTATTTTACTAATGCTTTTAACTTCACAAAAATCATTGACGTAATTATTCTTTTGTCGTATAACACTTTTTATAATTTCGAAATGTCGTTTCCTGCTTAGAAATAAACTTATATAGGTTGCAATTTGTGTTAAAGCTGATAATGTTGAGGCAAACAATTCGTATGATTCGCCAGTTTGATTGTATTGCTCTATAATTATTTCAAAACTTACATTATACTTTTTATCCCAGGGATAAATCAAAGCTATAATAATTAACAAAATTATCAAAATTACTGTGCCGAAAACTATATAAGTCAATATTTGTTGCCAGTTATTTACATTGTCTAAAGAAATTGGCAAAAAGCCAAAATAGCTTAATACTTTTATTTGAAGAAGAAAGCCTTTGTGAATTTGCATGACTTTTCAATTGAAAAGTTAGAAATCAACTGCCATTAATTTTCTAAAATGTTATGAATGCATTAATACACTCGGATATCAATTATCTAATTCAATTAGGTTCAATCAAATATGTATACATGTTCATATTATTACAAATTCATTAACGTTGATGGCGATGACCTTTTTGTGAATTATATGTTATAAGAAACGGGCTACAGGTCAGATGAAACAAAATATTTTTATGTCACGACACGTTTCGTTCATGTCTATGAACATCATCAGGTGGTGGCAAATCTTTATTGTTACAAATTTTGTTTTTAACATACATCAAATACAATATTAAACTTACACTTATTACATTTATATTGCACTTTAAGTAAAAACAAAATCACAAGAAACAACTGCATAAGCAGGTCTTTTTGTTCCCTTTTCCTCTAATAAATGTTTGTATTGGGAGCTGACATCTTCCATATCAGTTCGTCGGTATTGATGATATGGAGATTTTCTATTATCATTCTTTTGTTTCGATGCTCTTCTCGTTGCAGTACTTTGACACTTTCAAAGTGGGGAAGGTGGTTTAGTTGTGTGCAATGAGATGCCAGTGCTGTCTTCTGTGGTGCATTGCTTTTAATATCGGATTTATGTCCTGCCAGTCAATTTTTTAATTTTTGTTTTGTTGTTCCAATACAAATTAGGTTACATTCTTCGTCAGTGCTGCCTTTACAATTGATTTTGTAAATTTGATCAGAATGTTCCATTATATCGATTTTTGTTTTTAAGTTAGTGTACAATTGTGCCGTTATGTAATTTGATTTCATCGCTAATTTATATTTCTCTCTATATCAAACAGTTGTGCGTTTTTAAATCTTTCTGTTACATCTTTTATGTAGGTAAAAGATTTATATATGGGTTTTTGTTTTTCTTTATATGTGTGTTGTTTTTGGTTTTCATGCTGTTTTATTAAAGTGTTTATTATTTTTTGTGGGAATGCGTTGTTTTTCAGTATGTTTTTAATTTTAATTTTATTGTTTTTATAATATTCCAAATCACTTATTGAAAGAACTCTATTAATTAGATTTTTAGATGTGTTAAGAGTGAAAGTTTATAATTCTTCCAGACGAGGTGGGTTTTTGAAACCAATCAACTTTCAACGTCGTGACATAAAAATATTTTGTTTCATCTGACCTGAAGCCCGTTTCTTATAACAAATTCATTTAGAACTCGGTGTTATACATACTTGTAATTAAACTAGGATTCCCAGCGGACGTCTTTGGTACAGTTGATGTGGCGGCGCGCGGCACGCTTCTTGTTGCATGGCTTGGCTATGCTAGACGGAAAAATGGGGTAGGTTCTTGCCACTTCTTCTAGTTCACCCTGCTCAGCAAACAAAATTAATCGTGTCAGGAAAAAATAAAATAAGGAAAAATAGAAAAGAAAGTTTCGTTAAAGTTATAGTAGAGTGTTATTCTAAGTTAAAAATTGTTTAAAGAAAGAAGAAGAAAATAGCACAATTGCACAAATCTCTAGGGACCTTAACGATGTCTAAGAGAAAAGTAAGTGTAGAGTACGAAGCAACTACAAGCCTCAGAAAACAGCACAGCGGATTTATTGTTCGGGAATGTAGCAACTAAAACAGCAATACTAATTGGTTTAAGCCCTGGTTCATTCCGTACTGTAGTCACCTTAAGTTTTTTTTCTGCTCATTGGCCTATCAGATCTGCATATAAAATCTTTCGGGTTTCAGTTTCACTATATTTGTTTTTTTCTTTTTTTTTTTGAATTTTTGTTCTTAAGAATTCGCTTATAACATTATCGAGAAGTGGGGAAAAATCCAGTGCTGTCAGTATATGAAAAGGGAACAGCTGCTTTCGTGAATATTAAATTAGTTTGAGATAATGGAGCAAAATGAAAAGACAGAGCAAAAGAAAACAACAAAACTGGTCAAATGAATTTCTTAGTTTAGAAGTGGGTAAATTAGACAACAACAACTTGTGAACACCAACACTATTTTTGGCAGGAGTTATAGCTTTTTCATGGCCGCCACCGACAATTATCAGACTCCTTTTTGTTAATAAGTGTCATTCGTTTATTTACAATCTCATGTTTAATCGAAAAACACGGTAAGTTATTGAGTTTTTTGCTGGCGCGAGCCAGGAATCGAACCTGTGCCTCCCTCACAGATGGTCATCGCATTACACAATTCTACCATTGAATTATGAAGCGCAAGCTACGCAGCCTAACTGCAATGTACTCTAATCATACAAACCACCTTTGCAATTTCTAAGTCGTTAGCAAGAATTTAACTTGACACAAGAACAAGTTCGTGCTACCCAGTCGTGCTCTTTTAAAAAACTGTATTTTTTTTTGTAAGAAACGTCTTTAGTTATTGATTTTGTAAATCCTAAAGAATTGTACACCAATATTTTGTATACTATTGTTTTCTTTGAAATTTTATAGCATTTAAAAGCCAATCATTTGAAAATCATACATATTTTATAACTCACCTCTTTATCCATAGAACTCAATACCATAGCGATAGAATACAAAACCACTGAAGGAACAAGTCCACAACAGCTTGAAAAAGATACTTTCAAAACATCCGCAATCTCTCCAACATTAAAAACTTCAATAACGGTTAATATAAAAACTGGTACGCCTGGAAGAACTACAAGCATCTGTAGAGACACAAGCAGCATAGGTATTCCATAAATCCAACTCAACTCATCATTCATAATCTCACGAGACACAATCTCTTTCAAAGTATTGATTCCATTTGATTAATATTGTCTGTTTGATTAGCCTCTAGTTCATCATTTAAAACCTGAAGCAATTTCCGCACAGTGCTCACTAAAGATGTATAGAACGATATAATGGTATAAATATAGCTCTGAGGTATTATCTCGGCAATTACAAGCAATTTACACCAGGTGACTACATTCATGTTGCAGTACCAAATATTTATTCCAATCAAAATTGTCAAAATGATAATAGATTTGCATCCAATAAGGATATTGAAAGGAATGTCTTTTGTTTCCGAAACAAGCACTAGAATTTCACGCGCAGTTTTTAAATTATTTTTTCGAATGAAAAATATCCAAGATATTAAAAGGATTTTTATTAGAAAATCGATAACTGTTTGAATTTTCATAGTATTGTCACCGATAGCATTTAAGGTTAAGTCTATTGCTAGGCTATACACTAGACTCAAATAGATAACCGAACAAATACACACTCCAATATACATATGCGAATTTTTCATAAATTCTATCAAATTTTGACACAATTAATTGGGATTTTTTGGTGTCAAAAGTTGTACATAAGAAACCGTAATATTTTGCCATCCGTAAATGCTTTTCAAAGTCTTTTTTAATAGACATTTCGATTTGAACTAATGTAACCCATCGATTCCTTAACGGTATCAGCTTAATTTACAATACATACATAATGTAGATTTATCATTCATTTTATTAGTTGAAATTCTAATTATGATAATGGAATTATGACAGTTGTTTGAATTAACTGTATTCAAATGCCTGAAGTTTTTTTCATGAAATAAAAATCAATATAAATATTGATTTCAAATAGCATGTAGAGTGTCGAAAACATGTTAAAACGCTACTCGAATGAAAACACTCTCAGCCCTATCGAGGTATCCGTTCGGAAGAAGTTCAGATCGGAAATGATTTCAGATCGGAGCTCAAATTGAGATCGAGGTATCCCCTTCGGAACAGAATAAATTAAGCATATAAACGGACTCATTTGAAGTTTTCCATCAAATTTTTCATTCACATACAGTGTGAAAAATATTCTGATAATTTAAAAAAACATACATGCCTTCCCACAATTAATCAAAACAATTCAAAAAAAATTTTTTTTTATAGTGTAGCTTGAAAATACAAGCATAGCAACTAAATAACAAAACCAATTTATTTTCAATCGAATCAGTAGGCAACTTTTTAAAACAATTTTTTTTATTGATCCGCAGCAATTTGTTATCGGAGCTGTCAAAAATAAAACGATCAACGCTTCGCATCGCACGTCAATAGTCTGCATTTAATTCTATCGTAAGTTTCTCCGGTTTGTGTGTCACAAAACTGATGCCTTCATTAAAAATTCTCCGATTTTGTACGAATCGAAAAAAAATTTCTTCCGAACGGATACCTCGATAGGGCTGTCTAACATAGCGCTAGAGGGTTCTATTCGCGAGGTGAGGTCCTTTTTTCAAGCTGTAGGGCCTTCAACAAAGTTCTAAGAGCATTTCAGAGAACTATGGGTCTTCAAAAGGCCGGCGACTCAATAGAACTGAAGGGCTCTCCAACAGAACTGAAGGGGTCTCCAACCAAGCTTTCATCTTGTGCAACCCAGCTACTGGAGCCTCTTAAAGAAACGAAGGTCTCTAAGAAATGAAGCGGTAAGATCATTTAAGCTTCAAATAAGGTCCGAGTTATTGGAAGGGTCTCCAACACAATTGTGGGCATCTAAAAGAATTTCGACTCCTCCAATAGAGCTGTAGGTCCTTCAATTGAGCTATAAGCTCCTGCAACTAAGCTAAAAAAGCCTCCCATAGTTGATTCTTATAGAGCTGAACGAGTTAAATAGGGTTATAGCTGAATAGAGTTAAAACGATCTTCCAACACAGCTATAAGAGGCTTTTAACCAAGCGGAAAAGTCCTTCAACCGAGCTATCAGGTCCCCTTAACGAATTGTAGGGCTTCCAGGACAGCGCTAGAAACCTTCAACAGAACTGTGGGTGTTCCAAAGAACTGCGAGTTCTCTAACAGAGCTAAAGGTTCCCAAGAGATCTTAAGGCCTCCAATCAACCTTTTTGTAGCTGCAACACGGCTTGATCATCCTCTAAACGAAATGAAGGTCCCTTAAATAAAGTTGTAGGAGTCTCCAACTTAGTTGTATAAGCTTCCACTCAAGTGGTTAGATCCTGCAAGCTTCAAGCTAGGTCCGAGCTGTGGGGCTTCAAACTAAATTGTCTCCAACAAAATCGTGGGCTTCTAAAAGAATTGCGTATCCTCCAACTTAACGAAAAAGTCCTTAAACCGAGCTGTTAGGTCCTCTTATCGAATTGTAGGGAAGGTTCCTAGCAGACCTCTAGGAACCTTTAATAAAACTGTGGGCGTGCGAAAGAACTGCGAGCTTTCTAACAAAGGTAAAGGTTCTTCCAAAGGAGATCTAGGGGTCTCCAATCAGCACATAAGCTTATCGTACTTAAAGAGCTAAAGAGACCTCTAATAGAGAGAAGCTGAAAGAGTCTTTTTCTCAGTGCCCTAGTCTTCCCCTGTGATAAAGCAAAGGGCAAAGCTCTTGTCTCTAATATGAAAAATGTTGAGTGCCAAACCATCAACAAACCTGAGAATGAAGAGTATGATATACAAAACTTGTGATTTGAAAGCGAAATAATTGTTAGGATCTGCATAAGGACACTGCCATGCGCGAGTCAAAGTAATAAAGCCAAATACGGAGAGCATGTGTTGGGGGTTGGAATAAATATCTGCACCGGCTGCTGATGCAAACCAGGCTTTTCCACAAAATTTAACGGGGTATATTCTTGCATATACTACCCAGCCTATTTACAGTATGTTATCATACAAAAAAAAAACACTTCAAAGCGCTACATTTTAATTCCTTATTAAGATCCGAGTTAAGATCAATATTACGGGGTAGGTATACGCATATTCATTTTTCATAGTTGTTTTTAAACTACAGTTTTGCTTAGTTTAAGTCCAAACAATGTATTCAAACAATGTTTAAATAGGATAAACTTGAATTTTTCTTAAAAACAGCTTAAACAATGTCTATGAATGTGTCCCTATGTATTAAAGTATTTATTACTTAAAAAAAAAAATCAGTAATTTTAATTAAATTAAACTAAAAATACACAGAACGTTTATTATCGATTTTAAATCTAATGTTATGCACTTAATATCACTTCGTGATGTCCTTGATGAATATTCAGTTCTTCCTTTGACCCTTTTGAACATTTATTGGTTCAGTATATTTCATAATGTCCTGCCCAAAGGACTTGCTTGTATTTTTACGGTTCGCCAAATATATTGGTGTACTTCCGGCAAGCTATGACACAAACTCATCACAGCTTGTAGTTCATAAAATCGATAAAATGATTTCTAAAACGGTTTTTCTGATGGTTGCTTTGGCATCACTTATTTCGATAATGGGTGCCATGGGAATAAGAGAATATTTGACATCTTATTATAAATCCATCCATACAAACGAGATTGCATTGGTGATTCAAATGGTTGCGAGTTCTTTCATCCATTTGATAACAGGAATTTGGATATACTACAATGGCAACCGCACTATGCAAATAATGCAAGAAATTTTAAGAGTTCTTATTTTTATGAAAATTTGTACAAGAAAAGTTTTCATTCGTCACACATTTCGAATATCGATGATAATAACCATCATCGTGGGCATAAATCTTTTGCTGATTTTGTCGATTCAAGGATTTATTTCATCTTGTAGAAATAGCATTTACATGGCTTATGGTGTCAATTAAATCGTTATACATAAATGTATTTTTCATATTTTATGCATGTTTAATAATTATAATTCGAAAGACATTTAAAACTTTCAATTCAGAACTTGAAACTCTAATAAAAGTGCAAAGAAATTTAGATGTGAATCGCATAAGAAACATCTTGAGAGAAAGATCTGTTTTGATGAAATTGTGCATAATTGATGTTAGCACAGTTTTAGGTTTTGCAATTCTTTTATTGTCACTACGAAATTTACTTATTACGGTTATTATACCATTTCTTATAGCAACAGTTTTTATTGATTTCAAAATGGAAGGAACAAAAAAAATTGCAAATTTCTTGAATACATCGTTATGTTTGACCTTGCCACCAATTATTTTTTATTGCATGCGATTTTTGGCAAATACTGTTGATGATGAGGAAAGTCTGACTGTACGGCAAAGTATTATTCGGCCGTTACTCGTGAAAATTCACTTGGATAAGTTTTTAAGTTAGCTACTGTTCGAGTGAAAAATTTAAAATCTCGATCGATGCAAATATATGTATAGCCAATGTTTGTAATAGACAGCAAAGTCAACGAAGCGAAACTTGAACCAATGAACTAAATAAAAAAGCTCTGATCAACTCTGATGGTAAAATGATACTGATTTTATTTTCTTATAAGTTTTTACGCATGTTAATTTTAGAACAAAAGATAGTCCATTAATTTAATACACATGTTTAAATAATGAAATAAATATGGTGAACATTGGTGTCTTGGCGCAGAATTTAAAATGTTAGTTAAGATACAACATACAAGTAAAGTTGAATTATATCAAGATTTTTGAACTAAAAATACTGTTTGTTTTATAATTTTGAAAGGAAAGTTAATTTATATACAAATCTATACAATAATAAAAATTATGTAAATTGTTAATGTTGTCATTTGTTAGTTGACCCAACACTGACTAATAGTTAAATAATTTTATTTTAATTAGTTGATAGATTTGTAAATTCCTTATTGTACCTAACCAAAAATACATATTTTTTTTTTTATTTTATTGTTCATATTTAAGAGATTATGGTATTTTCTACTTTACTTATGGAAATTCTATAACATTTTATTAATTATAATAATAACAAAATTCAGTGATGGGATGTTTTTGGTTTTATGTTTTTTTAATGCTATGTTTTAATGCGATGTTATTTATATTAAGCTTATCTAAATTCCAAATCGGAAAGATATAATTTTAATTTAAAATTTTGAGCGGAAGCTAAGTTTATTTTAAATTTCGACTGGAAGCTAAGCATGTTCCAGAGATTCGGTAGACCACATCTTAATCCGTCTGTATTTAAAATGTTAAACTTAAAATATTTCTTTTTTTTTTAAATATTTTAGTAATAGATATTAAGGCCATGTGTGAATTGGGTTAACATTTTGGATTAAATTTTATATGGTGCCTCAGAGTATAGATCTGTTTAAGGTTTATCGACTTAAATTTAGTTGAACCCGATCGGACATCGCTTGCTTTTAGAGAGCCATTTGAACAATTTAGTCAAAATGAGAAAAATTGATGGACAGCTATTAACACTCTGCTCTCTTGAATTAGGCGATTATCAAAGGTACCATATAAAATAATCCGCAATTTTGAAATGCATTTTTCAAGGTGTTCTCATAGTTTAATTTTGTACGATTTTGGATATGTTGTTTAGAAACGGATTTGGATATGTTGTTCAGAAACGGATTCTGTTAAAAAAATAATTTAAAAATCACAGATTGCCTGGACTATTCATCGTCAGAGCCTACAAACAAAAATATTAATAGGATAATTTTATTTTTCCATATAATAAGTTCAAACTAAGGTACTTATAGTTCCCACTACTCTCTTTCATTTCTTTCCGCTAATTTTACAACCAAACGAAAAAAAAAACAACAACTAACAAATACAATCTTCTCTATCTTTTTTGAAACGTCAAATTTTAACCCATTTGGCCTGCTGCACAGCTCGCTAAATTTTAACACATTTTATTTACCACGCTAGTGTCAGAATCTAACCCAATTTACCAACTTTTAACCCAATTCACACATGGCCTAATTTTTAAACTCAAAAGGACCATGGGCTTTTTGGGCCCATTTTCAACATTGCTCAACAGTAATGAAACTTAAAAAAAGTATTTATTTTGCTTGCATTTTAAATACTTTTTTTTATAAAATACGCCAAAACACCACTTTTGCGCTCGATTTCGATTTATCTGTCATAAATAAATAGAGTGCTCTCTATACGCTTTAATATGACATAAGTTTCATTAATACTGAGCAAAGTTGAAAATTGGCCCAAGCTCCATACAAAATTTGCCATAGTCCTTTAGTACGTTTTTTTTATAAAACTTTCGAAAACACCACTTTTGCACTCGATTTCGATTTAGCTGTCATGTAATGATATACAGTGCTCTTTATACGCTCTCATACGACATAAATTTCATTACTGTTGAGTAATGTTGAAAATGGGCCCAAACTCCATACGAAATTGCCCATTGTCCTGAAAACAAAAAATTGAAAAAAAAAGTTTCAAAATATTTTTTTTTTTTTAAATTTTATCTGATTAAGTACAATTTTTTGTTATCAAAATTCAATGCTCTTATTAATTTTTAGTAAAAAAAAAACAAAAAAATGATTGTTATTATGAATATTAAAAGTTTTACCTTCCATTTATTATTTTTAACATCTCGCAAATGTAAAAGCTATTATATTTCATTGGTAACACCTAATAATTGACCTAGCAATTTGGTTTATTACAGCGGGTGTAGTGGGTGGCACAATGTCGTCCATAATTATTTTTTTTCGTTGCAAAAATTATAACTTTTAAATGAATGAAGATATCACCATAATTGTGAATTATATAAACAGAAAAAGGAATATAATTAGATCTTAATAAAAACAATTTTCGAATTTTTTCCAGGTCACAGGATGTTCCCCGATAACATTTATAAAGGAAGGATGAAATTTAGCCTGGGAGACACTTTTCTAATTTGGGCGTTTGGCCACCTTTTGTAAAATGGCCGCCAAAGTGATCTATTTATTGTTTGAGGATATCCCCATACACAGTGAACCGATTTTAATTTTGTAAAGTTTTTTGTACAACATTTTTAAAGGCAAACAAATTTTGCTAAAGTACATTTTTCGCTACATCACCTAGTTTCTGAGATATTTAAAATACAAGTTAAAAGGTAAAAACAATCTGATGTAATGAGAAAAACGTTTATTTTGACATTAAAAGTGCGGTGTCATGTTTGTTGTAATTTATGAGATATAAGCTATCCATTTCCCGGCGTTGCTCGGTCGAGTTTTATTTTTTCTGTTGATCCCATCGCTACCAAACTTCACAGGATCACCTTTTGGGCTAATATAAAGGGTGACTGAAAATTTCATCGAAATCGGTTTAGCCGTTTTGGAGTCTATACAATAAATAAATAAATCGTGTTTATACATATCGATATATGGATATATATGTTCCCTTTGGTCTCCAAAACGGTTGAACCGATTTCGATTAAATTTTTATTCGACCTTTAGATTAGGCCAAAAGGTGATCCTGTGAAGTTTGGTAGCGATCAGATCAACAGATAAAAAAAGTGATTTAGGAAAAAATTTATTATGATAAAATTTGTTTGGCTTCAAAAAACGAGCAAAATGAATGTTCAAAATTTTAAAATCAGACCACTGGCAACGGAAATATCCTCAAACAAAAAATCGATCAATTTGGAAGCCATTTATTAAAATGGCGTCCAAACGACCATGATTTGGATCTTGAGACTACATTCTTTTTATACTCCTATGGCTGTTTAACAAAGCCACACAACAAAAGTTAGGATAAATATAACGGCATACGTGACACCGCAACTTTAATGTCAAAATAAACGTTTTTCTGATTAAATCATTTGTTTTTTTTTACCTGTATCTTAAATATCTCAGAAACTATGTGATGTAGCGAAAAATGTCTTTTAACAAAATATGTTTGCCTTTAAAAATTTTGTACACAAAAATCTACAAAATTAAAATCCGTTCACTGTGTAGGGAGATATCCTCAAACAATAAATAGATCACTTTGGCGGCCATTTTACAAAATGGCGGCCAAACGCCCAAGTTAGAGAAGTGGCTCCCAGGCTAAATTTCATCCTTATCATGTCGAAAACCAATTTCAATCATAAAAAAAGATTACCCCAAAAAAACACACGGGTTTCGGTATCCTGACCGGACTATTATTAGCGAACCACTTTTGGCACCCTCTGCAGGTTATGCTGTGGCTCAAAGCCAGTAAATTAGGAATCATGAAGCTCTGGGAAAACTGTAGAATGGATTTTTTTGGAATTAGTATCATGTGTCCACGAAGAAAACATCCAGAAGATAATTGCCAAGTTTCACCAAAATACACCTTAAAGCATTTTAGTTAACAAAGTAATAAAATTTATTGGCATATAGCTTAAAATGGTTTGCACCAACATAAGAAGGTGAATTTTTAAAAATTAGGAAATTTGATGCCACCCCCGGATTTTTATTCACCACTCACGGGTCTCTTTCATTAGAGCAAGCGAGAGGAGAGCATATCAATAAAAAAATTTCAACGTTCTCTTTGTCTTGCATTTTTAAGACGCCTTTAAAATTTATTTGTAACAAAATGGGACTATAGTTTATTGGCCCTTTTAAAAATGAAAATGGTTGGTGAAATTGAAAAATTCCATTTTAAGATTTAACAACCCAATAAATAATTAAAAGTGTTTGGAGAAACTGGCCATAAGTGTAGTTTAGCTGATTTTTTGATGGTCTTAAAATGTAACAATTCCCACTTTCTTTTCGGCTTGCTTTAGACTTGGTTAGGAAAGATAATTTCACTCTTTCGTTGTATATCTATGCTAAGATACTTATATTTTATATTACTTTACTATTCATGCAAATAGGTATCTTTCTACTACTTTCAAAAATTCCATTAATGTTAATAACAATTAAAATCCGTAATTGTACCGCAAATCTACATGAAGCTTATTGTTACAGTAGCACATTAAAAAACGTTTATTATCCACTTAGTAATAATTTTGTGTTGACCTTAATAATAATCTATTTCTTTCGTCTATGCCATTTTAAAACTTTATTGGTTCAGTATATTTCATAATGTCCTGCCCAAAGGACTTGCTTGTATTTTTACGGTTTGCCAAATATATTGGTTTCCTTCCGGCAACTTACGACATAAACTCTTCAAAGCTTGTAATTCATCAAATCGATAAAACGATTTCTAAAACAGTTTTTCTAGTGGTTTCTTTGACATCACTAATTTCGATAGCTGGTATTTTTAAAATAAATAAATGTTTGTCTACTTATTATAAACCCATCCACACAAACGAGATTGCATTGGTGATTCAAATGGCTGCAAGTTCTTTGATCCATTTCATAACAGGAATTTGGATGTACTGCAATGGCAACCGAACTCTAAATATAATCAAAGCCATTTTAAGAGTACTAATTTTTATGAAAGTCTCTAAAAGAAAAGTTTTTATTCGTCACACATTTCGAATATCCATGATGGTAGTCTTACTCGTGGGTACAAATCTTGTGCTGGTTTTTTTGATGCAAGCATTGTTTTTTCTTGTTGAAAACGCATTCACATGGCTTATGGTGTCAATTAAATCGTTATATATAAATGTATTTTTCATATTTTATGCATGTTTAATAATTATAATTCGAAAGACATTTAAAACTTTCAATTCAGAACTTGAAACTCTAATAAAAGTGGAAAGAAATTTAGATGTGAATCGCATAAGAAACATCTTGAGAGAAAGATCTATTTTGATGAAATTGTGCATAATTGATGTTAGCACAGTTTTAGGTGTTGCAATACTTTTGTTGTCACTTCGAAATTTACTTATAATGGTTATCATACCATTTCATATAGCAACAGTTTTTGTTGATTTTAAAATGGAAGGAACAAAAAAAATTGCAAATTTCTTGAATACATCGTTATGTTTGACTTTGCCACCAATTATATTCTATTGCATGGGTTTTTTGGCAAATACTGTTGATAAAGAGGTAAGACTAAAATAAATTGTTTAAAGGTTCACCATAATCAATTAAGATTCTTATGTCCAGTTGCACCAAAATACACTTAAAAGCATTTTAATTAACGGAGTAATAATTTTTTTGTGACATTTTAACTTAAAATGGGCAGAACCAACATTATGAGGTGAATTTTTGAAAAATGAGGAAACTTGCTGCCAACCCTGGATTTTTATTCAACACACTTGGGTCTCTTTTATAGTAAATTGGTAAATTGGTAAACTGAACAATTTCAGCCTTCTCTTTGTCTTGCATTTTTAAGACGCATTTTTAATTTATTTGGAACAAAATGGGACCTTAGTTTATTAGCCCTTTTAAAACTAAAAGTGGTTGGTGCAATTGGAAAATCCCATTTTAAGATTTAACAACCTAATCAATATTTAAAAGTGTTGGGAGAAACTGGCCATTATTTATTAAGGCGATACATATCTTACTATTGCGTATTCTTCTAGGCACTGTAAAAAAAACTTGTAGGCAAAAAATGGTGAACTTTATTTATACTCTATTTTACTAATAATATTATTTAATTTTGATTAATTAAATCTGTATCCATTTATTTGCAGGCAAAGAAAACAACTCAAATTTTGTCCAGAATGTCTCAAAGAGGAACCTCTATTGAAAATATGGTAAAAGCTATTTTTATATTGATTCGTTAAATAATTTTTTTAATTTTATAATTATACATATACAGGTCGACAAGTTTCTATTAAAAAATATGCGGCAAAAACCGGTTTTGACAGCTTATGGGTTTTTCTCCATCAACAAGACTACTCTTTTTAAGGTACATGCTTATATATTATGTAAATGCGTCCTAAGTATATTTAAGTCCAGTCGCTTTAAACACTTTTAAATATTTATTTAATTATTAAAACAGAGAAAAATTTGTAAGTATTCGATTGATATAGTTTCCTTTCATTTGCTCTAATGGCCAGTTTCTACAAACACTTTTAAATATTTATTGGGTTGTTAAATTTTAATATCGTATTTTTCATTTGCACCAACGACTTTCAGTTTTAAAAGGGCCAATAAACTAAAATCCCATTTTGTTCCAAATAAATTTTAAAGGCGTCTTAAAAATGCAAGACAAAGAAACCGATTGAAATTTTTCGATTGATATGCTCTTCTCTCGCTTGCTCTAATAAAAGAGATCAATGTGTGGTGAATACAAATCCGGGGTTGGCATTAAGTTTTCTCATTTTTAAAAATGTACCTCCTAATGTTGGTGCACACCATTTTAAGTTAAAATGCCAATACATTTTATTGCTCCGTTAACTTAAATGCTTTTAGGTGTATTTTGGTAAAACTGGGCATAAGTAAAGATCTCATGACTGGTGAATATAAATAAAATGTACCTATACATAAATTGTTCTTTTTATTTAAAATTCACCGCCAAACGATTATTTAACACTATGTATGTGTTATTAAAGTTAGAATGCCGAAAAAAATTATTACTTCGATAATTTAATATTTTTTTGTGCAACTACTGGACATTAATATAATAATATTCTTTGAAAAGAAATAAACACTTTTAAATTTAATAATTAAATTTTTAAAAATGTTTTTGTTTATTTATAAAATTATTTTAATTTTTAAAACATAATTTTTTTATAATATTTAATGACGCGTTTCGGTTTTTAAAAATATAATAATATTGTTCTTTATTTAATACTGCATTTATTAATTTTTTTTTTAGATTTTTGCTGCAGTTCTGACATACGTGATTATTCTTATTCAATTTAAAGATATGGAGTATTCAAAGAAAAAGCCATTATCAAAAAAGTGATTTAATATAATAATTATTGCTTTTGGCATATTAATTTGGTACTAGCACTTCACTGGAACTATTTTACACTGTTGTAATTTGTGTCTGTAATTTTATTTTTAATATTAAAAAAAAAATAATAATCTATAAACTTTGTTTCTGAATTGGCGATGTACGATACCGTTTCCCTCAGTATGGTCGGTACACATGCTGCAATGGATAGTGTACCAAAGGAAGATTTGCGACCCTTTTGATCATCTAAAAAATTACCTTAACAAAATTACATACCATCAAAGAGTAGTATGTAATTGTACATAGTTATATTTACGCAATTTAATTGCAACCGTGATCATGCTGGTATACTTTACATTAGCTTTTTGTTAAAAAAGTTATGTAAGCAGAGCTAGAAAAATCTTTAAATTTCGTAATGACAATGTGCTTTTTTGATGGACGTCATCTGACGAGCCCACAAGCTAACATAATAACTTACAGCAATCGCGGGAATAAAACTCAGATTGATTTATTTTTGGTAAGCAGTTTCTTGAAGTCGTGTTTGTGAAGTGTGAAGGATTTCAAGGTGATATTGGGAGAAGCGATTTCCAGCCACACCAGGTGACAAGACCTTTTATGGGGACGAGGAATATAAGCAAACAAACATAGATCTCTGAAACACTGAAGGAATCAAGTAGTTTCTGGCAAATTAAACACAAACATCGTGGATCCTCAAAAGATGTGCATTGTGTTTATTTTGAAAAAAACATTAAATACATAGATAACATCAAGATCTGATATGGGTATGGGTGGCCCAAAGGCAACGAGGTGTTATGAAAATCTACTCTGTTACGGACATTTATTACAAGGGCACCAAGGTTTTCCAAGTGCGACTAGCTGTCAAAAGGTTTATCCGAGATATTCTACTGAATAACGTAAAAGGCACATTCATCATCATCATCATCGGCTCGACAACCGGGGTCCGGTCCTGGCCTCCTTCAACAAGTCTCTCCACCTATCCCGGTCTCGAGCCGACGCCATCCAGTTGCGCACCCCAAGGCTCCGGGCGTCCTGGTCTACGGCATCTCTCCAGCGCAAGCATGGTCTACCACACTGTCGTCTGCCATAGATTGTACCACAAAGAACTTTTCGAGCAGGTTCCTCTTCGCTCATGCGAGCTAAGTGCCCTGCCCACCGGAGTCTACCGAGCCTTATTTTTGTCACGATATCTGCTTCAAGTAAGATTGCGTACAATTCATGATTATACAGGAATCGCCCATCCTCACATATGGGGCCAACAATTCTCCTCAAGACATTTAGCAATTCATTAAAGTACACTTCCCATCGCTCCAGTATGCTTTGTGGATCGGTGATCAGATTTCCCTCTCCGTCCTTGCAGTATATGCAGCGTGGTGTGTACTGCGTCATGTTTCGGAAGGATTGGTAGAACTTCCGCGCCTGGTGCGGACCTCGCTCTCGGCTTTTTTCTATTTCACAGATTAAGTTCTTCTCCCAGGCTAATTTTTTCTGTCTGTGAAGCCGTTTTTCTATTCTTCTTGGAATTTCCTACTTTGATAGTCCTACTCCTAATACTTCTACAGCCTTATTTATTAGAATTCATTATTTTATTCATATGACCAGGTGGATAGTTAAACACTGTATAAGGTACTATGCGTCTCTATTTGACCATGGGAAATTCCTTATTTAATCCCAAAATAAACCCCCAATTTATAAAAAAAATCCCAACAGAAAAGGACCAAAAAAGGGAAATTCATTGCCATTTAAAGATAATCATACATCATTAAAAAAAACATATTTTATTTCTTCATGAGATTAAGATGTCATTTTTTCGCAACTGTAGATGTCATGAGTCCATAAACCATGATCCAGATAACCGTATGGTAGGTACCATATTTGTTTGTTTTTTTTTACTGAGTCGCATGTGTAAGTTGTTCAGTTGTGAGTATGTTAATATTTTGTTATTGCGTGTAAAATCAATGTGATATTTCGATCCGTATCAATGTATCATCCGTATTTTGGCACTATTCAACCCCCCCCAATACGTAATAGCTTATTCTGCCTCTATTTTAATAGATAAGGTTTTGACTTACAGGGGCATAATAAGAATTATGCATGCATTCGGTATTATGCCTTTATAAATAAGGTTGTTAATGTATTATTCAGTGTAAAAATGATCCAGTTTTTATATCAACCACAATCGTTAAAATCACAAAACGTATATCGAATGAATCGAGCTCATGCTCATAAGTCATATTTATATCAATATTATGCCACATAACTCGTTGATTATTATTCTTAAAAATCACAAAACTACTCAACTGATATATTATCGTTTCACTCATCGGTTAATTAAAATGGATATGTTCAAATAAAAGACCCCTCAATAAAAAAAGATGTACTAAGTTGCTATTTGGACTACGAAAATGTACATTCGCAGAGGTTTACTTCTTCAATTAAAATGGTTAAGTTGGTTGGGAATTTTTCCTGTTTATCAAAATCAAAATGAATTGCAATTTTTAAAGAAATATTCAAATCGGTGGTGGACAGCTATTGTATCCTTTTACTTGTCTTCACTAGTTATTTTCGTGTGCATTGTTTATTTGATATTGAAATCATTTTGGTTTGAATCTGACATTTGTGAATTTGGATACAGAACCACTATTGGAACGCATAAACTTTATAGCAATATCATAAATGGTGTAACACAATTAATAATCAATATTTTTATACAACAAAATAAAAAAGTTAACTTAAAAATTGTCAAAAGTGTTTTGCGATTGGAAAATAAATATCTTTACAAAATGAAAGATTGTAATCAATCTTTAGATTTTAGTTTTTATATGTTTTTGACATTCTTCATATTACTTGTAATTTGTTCTATTAACGTAATATTTATAAACAGTATAACCCCATTTAATTTTATAATTAATTTTTCTTATACAATATTTGGCATCTCAAAATTGTTATACGCCGGATTAACATTGACATTTTATACGTCACTTGTGAAAATCATTGATGCTATATTGGTTTTGATAAATAAAAAAATCGAAAGTTATTCAAAATTCGACACTAATGTGAATCGGGCAAGTGAAATACGTGAATTATTAATTGATCGAAATGAAATCATACGATTATGTGAAAAGGACATTTCTACATTGTATGGTTTTTCTATACTTTTGCATTTAATATCTCTGATGGTTAATGCACCTTCTGGGCCTTTTTTTGCTCTAACATTTTTGAACAACGACTTGCCTTTAAGGGTTCTTTTATATATTTTTTTTAATCGGGTTATAATATGGATTACACCATTATTGGTCTATACTGCGATGGTGTGCAATCACGATATTTTAATCGAGGTAAATATAATCAATTTTATTAGGAAATAATAAAACTTTTTGTTAAATAATTATGAAATAAGGAATGGCAAGCCTAATCTCTACGAGAGCATACGAAAAATTGACGCATCAATCAGAGTTTAGCAAGAAATGAAGAAGAGTAATCGTAAAATTGGTTTTGTTAGGAGTTGGTTGTAAAATAAAATTTATTACAGAACAAGGACTAGCTTTTATATGTGATGACAAATTAATTGGTTCACCGAAAGATTGCATTTTTGTGAGTGTTTTGGGATTTCTGGTATCGGATTGCCGCAAGAATAAAAAAATCGAAGTTGTATTCAATACCAGTTGTTTCTAAACCTGATGAAGCACACGTTAATCAACTGACAGTTGTTGTATATACCCATCCACTTTTATGATTAGATTTTGAAAAAAAATAAACTTTTAAACAAAAACCATATTTTCAATGGAAATGCTCTTAATAATAGTTGTGTTTGTGTTCGTTAAATTTTACAATTTTTTTAAATTTGTTCGTTAAATTTTACAGCCCCAAGAGCTGTCAAAAAAACCTGGGGTGGAATCGGCTAAGTTGATTTGTGATAAGTGTCAATCAAAATATACACTTTCTGTCTGCGTAAGGTGATCATCACAGTGATAGCTAAAAACCAATCACAAAAATATTGTGATAGTCACCTTCTCAAAACTTCAAAAACTGCTGGCAAGATGTTTAAATAGCATAATTTGGAATGTATTTGCTTCGAATGTGTTTCTTAAATGCATCAGTAAATGATTCCAAAGGTATATCGCATTAATGTAAAAATGACGACGCATTGTCAAATATTTATGCGTTGGTGGAACTATTGATCTTTAAGAACGATTAAACTTAAGCATATGAAACAAGTAAAATTTTAAAAAAGCATCTAAAGAACAATCAGTGATTTGCTTAGCAAATGGGGAAACATGATCATATCTGCTCAAGTCAAAAATATAACTGGCACAATTGTTGTACGGAACATTTAACTTTCGTTGCTCCTCCGAATCGATATTGGCAAAAAGTACAGACATTGAAGCATCTAATTTTCTGTTTTTGACTAAAAATTAACAATATTGTATTTTGAAAAAAATTTGTTTGATTTTTTTTTTAATTTACATACAAAATAAAAGAAGAGTTTTCTTGCTAAAAAGGTTAACATGGCTTTTTTAAGTTTAACCCTTTTTTTAAATAATTTTTTTCTGATTTAAGCCCATCTTTTAGAAAATTGCCCCGCCTGCTTAAACGGGGGAAAATAGATCCCTTCGCCCATACGATTTTTTTCTTGTCTTAACCCAACCTACATGCTCAAGCGTTTTGGTGCACTTTTTACCATAAATCATCATGTATTTATGTAGCTTTTTACTTGTAATTATTACGGGTTGATTTGCATAAAATGCAACTAAAGGCTAAAACGTGTAGCTTATAGCTTAAGTCAAGTAAAGTAATTTAAGTTTATGATTTTTGAAATGAAATTTTAAAGTCAAATTTTGTTTTTCTTTTTCTTTTGAAATTATCAACTCACTGCTTATCAATGCTACTTTACTTATGTAATTAATTATTTTCAAATACCACTTCAAGCTTAACGGTCGAATGGACATCCATATCATATTATAAATGTTTTGAAAAGTTTTTGTAGGTAAATATTTAATGCAATTACGCTAATGAATATTTATTCCATCAACAATACAATCAAAATGAATATTCGTCTTTAGTCTTAATCAGTATGTTCCTATTGCAGGACTTCAGGAAGCATCTCGGTTTGGCTAAATTTTTTGGTGTCATCTCAACAACCTACGACCGTAGTTCTCCACAATTATTAGTGACAAAATTCGATAAATTTTGGGATAAATTCGTTTATATTTTTATACTTACTTCAAACATTTTTGCAGGACTTTCATTTTACCAACAAGCCCTAAACAATTATGAAAACAATGAAGCTGATGAAAAAATAGTGAGTTTTCAACTTATAATTGGCTCGATAGGCAGATTTTTAATGATGATTTGGATTTATATTAATCGCTCGAATAACTTAAAAGTTGTGCAAACAATTTTTAGGTTAATTCTTTTGGTTGGAAACAAAAACTTCTTTAACAGAAGCCTGCGCTTTAGCTATTATAATTCAGTTATTTTGATATTGCTGATTGCAACAAATATTTGGGGTGTACTTATGACGAGATCATCCAACATAGTCTTACTTCTCATAATAAGTGTAGCTTCAATATTTCCAAACGGTTTTGTTTTTGCATATCAATCTTTTTTCACTTGCTTAGTGATTTCAATGAGAAACATTTTGGAAGCATTCAACGATGATCTGAGAAACTTGATGGAATCTCAAATCATAGACAAACAACAAATAGTTGTGATCCTTCGAAAGAGATCAAATCTAATTGGAATGACAGTTGGTGAAATAAATCAAGTTTATGGACTTACGATTGCAATTATTGGTCTTCAACTTTGTTTGTTCGTGACTTCGATACCAGTTTTGATAGAAGATTCAGTAGTGAAATGGAATGTTTCATTTTTGGGACAAATATTTCTGTTTTTAAATGTTGTGCTTTGCGGAATAACTCCGGTTATTGTTTTATACTGCATGCCGTTGATGGTGAATAATTTGGAAATAGAAGTAAGTTAAAATATAAATTCATTTCTTTTATCATTACATAATATGTTTCTTGAAAACAGTGACACTTCTACACTGGCGAGGAATCGAATTCAACCTCTGTGCGGTGACAGTATTCTAAACAAATATAGTATTTTAAATACATATAAATATATTTTCCTTACAAAAACAAAATCTTGCGACCCAGCCTTGAATTACAATACTATAGAAATTTCATTCCTTATTTTAGATAAAAACTTTGTATAGAAAAATACTTTGAAAAAATGCGTATACGCCCGAGTGACCTTTTATTATTTGGGTGTATTATAGTTAGAACTTTGGTTTCTATTGGAATTAGAAAAACGTTAACATAACACAAGTTGTTAAAAATTTTATGAGCTTTAATTTAGTCTCAGAGAATTCATAAATGGATCACTGCACGAATGATTCCTAAACCATTACGTAAAACGTTCACAAATGAAAACAACTGGCCACTTCAATCGTCAAGTGTTCATTACTGCAAATTTTCATAAACCGATGATCAAAAATTAAGCAAATTATGATAACATGTTGATTTTTTCAAAAAATATTTTTATCAAAAATTTGTGTTGTTTTGTTCAATTTTCAGATAACCTCTTCTTAAAAACACCATTTTTTTTAGTTCTTACGTGACGGAACTTTTATGTAATTTATATTTAGTGAATATTAAAGAATTAACCTTCCTTTAATTGATTTTAAATTATCGAGAATGTTATCAGCATAATTTACAGTAAAGTGAAAAAGTACTGGATAAATGCTATTCTAAACGTTTTTTCCACTGATTGATAAGTTGATAAGTCTAAATTTACTAGTCCAACTTTCCTTGTGTCCGACAAAGACCATTGTATTCTGTAACAGAACGCAAATCGTGAAACTTGTCAGAATAATAAATTTCCCTTAACTTGTCCACACTGTTTGACAAGTGTTCAGCGAAGAGAAAATGAGACAAATTGCGAACGACAAGAAAATTGCCTTTTTATCAAAATAAGAGAACACAAATTTGTTTTGTCGGAGGGTTTGTTTATTTTTTTGAATTTTTTTTTTTTGTCGAAGTCGGAATGAAAAATGTATTTTTAGTTAAATATTATTTGAATTTTATAATTATTCTGTACTTTTTGTAAGAAAAAGTGCACTTGTAAGCGTATGACAATATTCAATTTACTTGTCCAGAATCAGCTGTATTTGGATTAATATTTCTTGATATTTGTCACGTTCTGTTACAGAAATGAGGATATTAAACAATTTCCCACTTGTCATATTGCATCGTTTTACTTGTTGATTTGTGCACAGACTTGTCTTTTTGTGTAAAAGAATTTTTTACAAGTTGTTGGATTTTACTTATCCTACAAGTACTTGGCACGTTCTGTTATAGGCCCCTGAAAATCGACTTCTCAATTTAATTTTGGGCTGAGGAACCATCGATTCAGGTGTTATCAGTGGAAAGAAAACGTGTAGAATAGTATTTATCCAGTACCTACTTTTTCAATTTATTGTAAGCACATAACATTTTAAATGTTTTAAAAATAATAAAAGAAAGGTAAATCTTTCAATATTTCATAAATTAAATAAAAGTACAATCACGTAAGAACTAAAAAATGGCTTTTTTAAGAAGGTTTGGTTGTAGTTATTTTGAATTTGCCCCCCCCCCCTCTTCTTGGGACTGCAAGACTCTGTCTTTTGAAAATGTCAATAAATGGACCACAAATCGCTATATTTTTTTCTATATGCAGATTTCTTACTAAGGTTTTTCTTTTCTTTGCAGGCAAATAAAACTGCAAGAATTCTATCAAGGATATCACGAAGGGGAACTGACATTGAAAAAATGGTAAGTATAATATGTATTTTTTTTTATGAACGTACATTTTATTCATAAACGTACTCTAGTACTCATGAAGAAAATTCGAACCAATTTTTGCCACATAAGACAAAGGAGATGGCGTCACTAGAATTCCCGTGGCTCATAGGTTTCACAATTTTTTTCAGAAAATGACATTCCACTAGCAGTCTAGATACTAGTACGTCAATGATTTTACTAATTCGCATTACAAATGTACATTGTGCAATGTACATTATGACGATAAATAATGACAAAAATCGTTTATCTTCTAATAATCATATTTATGAATGTTTTAAAAAGAGACACCATTATTGCATGAATAGGTACATATTAGATATGTAGTTAAAACATATTTTTTCATTCTAGGTGGACAAATTTTTGATGAAAAATTTGCAACAGAAACCTATTCTTACAGCTTATGGCTTTTTCCCACTAAATAAACGGACACTATTTAAGGTAATCTTTATTATGATGCAATAAAAGTATGTACAATTTAATGAAAAATATATATGTATTTACTTTAGATTTTTGCTGCAATATTCACCTATATGGTAATTCTTATTCAATTTAAAGATATGGAAAACGACAATAAGAAACTTGTTACAAAAAAATTCAACTGACGTATTAGCCATATAACTGTTTCATATGTTTCAACATTAAAATCACTTAAAAAATGAAAAAAAATTGTATTTATATTTGTATAAAAATTTCGTCTGTTTTTGAATCTTGTTGAAATAAAAATAAAAAGCTTTTTATGGAAATATATAATCACAAGTAATAAGATACAACATTTGTTTACCTTGTCCTTAGGTACCTACAAAATAATTAAGGGAGTTAAATTGTGAAAACAAGACTTCTTTCTTGGAGTAACTTATGCAATCGAATCAAAGTTGCTTATGCAAGCAAATTAAATAAAAACACTATCTTCAACAAATCTACAAAACATGAAAATCGAATCAAATCAAATTTTTAAAAATGTCAGCAAATCCATTTTAGTCCATTCATTTTAAGCTCCTGTTAATCCCTTTCCCTTTTGCTTTCCTACACATACTTGTTCAGCACTTAATACTACCGCTTAACAAATAAACAGCAACAAACTATAAATTGATCTTTATAAAACGGTAGAAGGCAAAAACAGTGTTATCTACACTTGTATAAAGATATTACACAAAAAAAATCGCCATTCAGTTGCTGTTCTATGCTGTGAAAGCATCGACAATATCAGGTTAAAAAACATGAAGCGATATAAGCATAATAAAAACAAATGTTTTTCCAATAATCTCCAAAATTGAGAGAACCAGAAAAACAGCAAATCTCATCTCTGACACCTTAATATTTTCATCGCCATTTCCAACTTGAAAATAAAAATGAAACATTTTTCTTTATATAAAACATTATATATTTAAAATTATACTACATTATATATTTCATAACAAGCAATACATTTTTGTTTGTTACCAAAACAATTAACAAAAAGAGAACAAAAACAAAAGCATTTTATTTAAACGTTGCTTTATACACTTTCTCTAAAACTGTCCACTATATTACCGCGCACAAACTCATATAACGGCAGTATAAAACATCATATAATTTAAACTTTAAAATTTGTTGATAAGGCACACGTTAACGTTTTTTTTTGCATACTAAGAATTAAAATAAAATATAAACAAAAGAAATTAGACCCTTGTAAAATTTTGCTATTTAACACAAAAAAAAATATTACAACTTTATTTTACGTATGTTTAAAAAATAATATTTTGTACAGCTTACAACTCAATAACAGCTAATAAAATCGGTTTTACGTTATCAATTGTAAATTACATTTGTTTTTTTCTTTTTTCAATTAGGCACACGACAAAAAAAAACAAGAATCTTCACAAAATTATATGATCCTTTAAGAATAGATTATAATTTTTATGTATATTATATTTTTAAATAATTGTACTTTGTTTTTTTTTTTTCATTTTTGATTTTTCTTTGACAAATCTCGGTTTTTTTTTTTTTGATAAAGATTTGAACTATGAGCCGTTAAGATTGGGATGTTGACCGGGGGTATTGTTAATCGCTTTGGATACTTCTTCCTGTAAAGTTGATGGCGGGTCAGATAAAATGTCAGTCGTTGTGGATAAGTAACGCAATTTGTTTGAAACAGCTGAAATGAGAATTTATTTTTAGTAATTTAAATTCATTCATTAGGTTTATCTGAAGAAAATCTTACCTGGACGTAAGTCAACTAGAGAACAGTGTTGGTCAACCCACAAGAAAACAGTCCGTTGTAATTCATCTGCACTTGCACTGGAAACAGACGTTGTATATGAAGCTAATAGGGGTTCTAATATTAAACCAAGCTAAGTATGAAAAACAACAGAGCACAAATTAGATCAAATAGTTTCTTAGAGCTCCCTTTCGATTCATTAAACTTACAATCCAGAACTTCCAATTTTGCATAGTACGACATTTTACATAATGCTCGTAAAGTTGACGAACGTGTTCGGTTCGTTGGCGGGTTACCGGTGCACCATTAGCAGGTAAGATAGAGTGCAGGTGCCTTTTAACAAATAATCATCAACAATTTATTAAAAAAAAAATATTATTTTAATCAAATTGAAATGCTTACGATAATGAACTATTTAAGTTGTCTCTCTCCTTCCGAAGCAATTCCATCTTTTCCTTGAGTATGTTTCGCTCCGAACGCAACTGTTTGATGTAGTCTGCACCTTTTTGTAGCATTGCTGCTTTACTCAACTGGAAAAAAAAAAGTTATAAAATGAAAAACTATGTATAAAACAGAGAACATATCAAAACTCTCACCTTGGCATTAGGATTCTGTTGTAATTGTGGTATTAACGAGTGCAACATATCGAATCCGTTTTTAATGTTATACCTTCGCTTTTGCTCAGCATGAATATGACCTGCACGTCGTTGGGTCTCACGAGGATACTTCATAGTGTGCGTTGGCGATAGAGGTGAATCCTGATCGTGAAACGATTCAGGTGATAGACTTATATTGCTTGTTGACATATGGCCACCTGAAGGAGGTGGAAAACTCAACATCTGCAAGAGAATCAATTTGAAAACATGTCCATTTAAGAATAAACTTAAATCCAACTTTATTCCCAGGTGGACTGTGCATCATTAATGCTGGTGCTGGGACAGGCAACGAGTTTGACTTCTTTGGCGATATGGATTTCGGCATTGATTGATGCAATCCATGCTGCTGGTGCTGATGTTGCTGCGGTGAAACCCTTGAATCAATTGCTGATGGCACATAATTACTATTCGAGTTCAGGCTGGTTGCAGAGGCTGCCGGTGGCTGACTTGGGGCTGTCAGGAGTTGCGCCAATGTAGAGTTTAACATTGGATCACTATTCGCTGTCTGTAGTCGAGGTACTTGTAAATTCGATCCACCTGTTATACCACCACTAATCATTGTTGGAGCACTCTGATGGTGTATTGAGTTACTGCGCGAACGGGCTTTATTACTCTTCGCCTGATATTTGGGAACAACAAAATGCTCAACACGCGATTCGAGCTTTTGCAGTGACGAATTGAGTGGCAGACTATTAGAACGGAACATCTCTTTAGGTAGAATTGGTTGTTCTTGTTGCTGACTAGATGTGGTTGTTATGGGTAAAACTAATTGGTGCTGACGTAGGGGAGCTGGTAAAGATTGAGAATGAATCTGCTGCTGATGCTGGTGTTGAACTTGTTGTTGAACTTGCTGTTGAACTTGATGTTGAACTTGTTGCTGAACTTGTTGTTGAACTATTTGTTGTTGCTGTTGCTGTTGCTGTTGCTGTTGCTGTTGTTGTACATGTTCATGAAGAATTGTGTTTATGTGGGAACTAGGAGTACCTCCTCCAATTGCAGCACGAACATTGATATAATTACCAGTCGAAGCAGATTTTTGAAAACTTTGTACATTCGGATAAGGTTTAAATGAAGGCAGAGGCAAAGAGATACTAGGTTGTTGGGCTACTTGCGACCGATTCACTGATCGATTAAAGCTCGAATCACCTGCATTATTGGTATTTAATGTGTACATAGATATTACTGTATTTGTTTGTGGTGGAGGCTCAATTTTAACATTTGGCAAAAGATTACCCTTTTGCGCAACTGGATATGATTTGATATTCGAATTCTGTGGTATATTTAACATATTTTGGGTTGGATTCATGTTATAGGTGTTGCCATTGTTATTCAGCATAACTGTGGGAAATTGTTGCTGTGAAAGTTGTTGCATGTTTGATTGTTGGGATTGATTTGATGCTGTTTGTTGTGCTTGAATTTGTAGGGCTAAAGATTGTTGCAAATGCTGCTGTTGTTGTTGGCTTTCGGCAAGCATTTGCTGATAGATTTCAGTTTGATGGAGGGTGGGTTGTGCTTTGTCATAATTATGAGGTTCTCGTCTGAAAGATAAGTCAACAATGTGTGCTTAAGAAAATGCAAATACCGGAGATATTTGAAGAAAAACAATAGAAAATGTAAGTTTGTGTTTATTATTTAACTTGACCCACTGTTTTTTAACATGTTCACTGTATATTTGCTCTAATTAGACTTACCTAAATGGTCGTTGTGAAGATTTTGACACGCGCCCTTTAATAACGCTTTTTCCTGAGAATCCCATTTGATTGACTGAATGTTCCATTGAAATTGGAAATGTTTTGATCGTTTGACGTTTAGGCGAACTATTAAAATCTGTTTCTGTTGACTGTTGCTGATTGTTATTCATCATAATTGCGTTATTAAGATCTGTTTGGCTTCCTAAATTATTTTGAAATTGTCTTTCTAGCTCAGAGTATTGCATGTTATTTAAGGGTGTATTCAATTCCATCATTGTGGAATCTTCTCCATTGGACATTGACTGATTTTGATTTGTTACATCCATCATATCACTGGAATCCATTTGATCAGGACCTGTTATTTTAAAAATACAACATCCATTGAATTGCTTGAAAAAAGAAAAAAATCTTATTACCCATAATTGCTGAAAAGCCACCGTAATCTACAGATTTTAACATATCGTCGTTACCCTCTTCGGGCACTGGAGGTAAACGTGTATTCTGCAATAGTTCTGATTCAAACAAAAACTTGTTAGGTGGAAGGTTGAAAGCAGCTAAGTAAGGATGTAGCCTACCTTCGAATGTTAGATCAAGATCGTCTAAATTTGGTTGCAAAGGTCCTAAGCTAGGTTGAATAAAATCTGCATTGCCTGCTCCTCTTGCTGAAGAAAAATTAATATATAAATATACATTAAAATTACCTACTGCACTAGTAATACTAACCGATTTCTCGTGGATCGGGGAAAGGAAATGGAACATTAATAGCTGAAAATAAGGTATCAGTAGTCCAGTCTTCAGTAAGCATTGGCGACCATTCAAACAGATCCAATTCACTTTTCTGCAATGAACAAACATATATTTTTGTATTATTTACTTTAAGATTTTTGTTGAAATTGATTATATTTACCGTGTCGTAAAGCAAACAACCAGAGTTATTTGACTTGAAATTACGTCTCCATTTCCTGTATTCGGCTTTGATGACTGTAAGTTGTCTTTTCCAGTATTTTCCTTCAAGAACAACACTCTGTGAAGAATTTAGATAATAAACATTAGAATGATAAAATAAACAATTACAAAAGCCTAGATCTTGTTATATTATAAAATATCTGTTTTCATTGAAAATAAAGGGCACGACTGGGTCGCACAAACTTGCTCTCGGAGAAAGTAACTTTTGTGTTGACGACTGGAAAATTCGGGTTGTCAGTTTAAAAAAAATTATTTTTTTTTATATTTTCAAATATATTTTTTTCTAAAAAAATCTTTTGAAAACAATTGTATGAAATAAAAAAAAGATTTATATGAAAGACGTCACCGTCGTCGGTTAAAATACATTCGTAAAAAAGAAAAAGTTTTGAGATAAACACGAAATAACGATGATAGATAAGACGAAAAAAGTGGGTCTGTCTGTCTGTCTGGATTTATCGACACCTGCAGCCTTAACGGTTCAGCCGATTTTCCTCTTGGTATGAACTATTCTTAGATAAACATCCCCGGCCTTTTTTTTAAATTTTGACCTAGATCAATTTCGTTCAAATTTAACATGAGTGATTTGTTGACAATGGTGATGTCCATCATATAATTTTTTTTTCAGAATCAGCTTATTAACGGTACCTGCCATATAGCCGTTATTTGTTATTTCGCCTATCGTTTGAACTGCTGCACCGATTTTGATAAAATTTAATTTTCTAAAACAAGTGCTAAACTTGAATAAACTGTAAAAAAATACATACATTTGTTTTCAAAAGATTTGTTTTCTCATGTGCTTAATGCTATGAACTTTTTTAGCAATGAAGCACCATAATGGGGACAATTTGTTCGGTTTTTATAAGTCCGCCCGACCAAAATAAAGTTCGGCTAGCATTTTCAAAATAGGCTACTGGTACGGATGGCCCACCAGCTGAACTGTTCAAAGCACTGAGAGATGACCAGGACCTGTAAAAACTGGGCGGATGAAAGCATGCCACATGAGTGTAACCTCGGTATAGTGTGCTGCATCTGCAAAAAAACAAGATGGTCTAACTGAACTGAACTGAGCCAACTACAGAGGAATAAGTCTTCTAAGGGTGCGTCGCTTACAAAATCTTGTCAACTATACTGTGTGATCGCTTAAAACCTTTTTGTCAACAATCTGATTCGTCGAGTGATTTTTGTTCCAATATGTAACGAGAAGGAGACGATTGAAAAGCTGTACTTTCATTAGGACTTAAGAAAAATGTTTAAAAGCTACATATGAATTAAATTTTTTTTTTTTTTTGAGCAAATTCAAAGTTAACAGGAAACAAACTTTAAGTTTTATTACGCGAGGTTCCTTTTTGACAACAAACTAAAAACCCGAAGAAACATGTTAATGGGTGAATATTTCAAAATATTAATATTCCGTGGACCATCACTTTTGATTAAGAAATATTCATAATTTTTAAAACATTTTTAATTATGAAGCTTTAATTAAAGCTGTCTTATTTCTGAAATCTCAACAAAATATATTTTGTTATAAAATATAACCGTAGTTTCAAGTTGAATACAAAAAGTATTATTACCATGGTATGTCCAAAGCCCTACGTTTGTTATATTCTCAGAATATTTTGTGAGGTAAATATGAATAGCTAAATTCGTGAAGTTATTTTTTTTAAATACTTTTATCAAGTAATATTAGAGCTTTCTAAGGAGTGTCCCACATAAAATGATAAATTTTCTACCAGAAGTAAAAAACTGGAAAAAATCAAATTAACGATGGAAATGATTCACCTTTTTCCTTATAAATAACGGTGATTGTTGTTTATTTTTGAATATATTCAAGATATATTTTGAACATCACAACTTGAGAATAGTTGCATTTACTCATCTTGATCGTTCTTCAAGATCCAATGACGAATTTGTTTTCAAAAAAGTCCCGGAGGTAGGTTAAAAGAACAACAAATCAATTTGAACCTAATCTTAAACTCTTGTATAATTTTGTATAAAAAATTGATTTATTTTCGTATGGCTACGTTCAAAAATCAGTTTTTTTAATGATTATATATTTTGTGTTTATTGATTGGCGGAATTATTTTGTCATTTATGTGGCAGAAGTGTCATTTCCGATTAAAATTAAAGCTGTAATAAAATATTAAAATGTGCAGTCCATTGCTGAAAAACTTTTCTTAGTGCAATATGGAACCAAAACCTACCGTAAAACATTTTAGGAAACGTCCATTTTTGGGTTCGAAATATTATTGTTTTGAAATATTCACCCTAATATTTTTTTTTGTAAGTAAGTTAAGTTCGTTAACTACAAACTTATAGCGTTTTTCATTTACGAAAAATTTGCTCTTTCCTTCAAAATATTTGATCTTTTTGCAATTTTGGTGGGTAAAAAGAGCGAAAGAGAGAGGGGAAAAAGAGCAAATCTCAACAAGAAAGAAGCGATCTCCCGAATTTGGGAGATTTGATCTAAACACTGACACATGAAAACATTTTAATGGCGGATTTTTGCTTGCGCGTTCTTTTTTTATTCTAAAACTATTGGATAGCTTTGTATTGTTTTACCTTTTTGGTCGGTATAGGTATATTATTGCACTCAAATTCATAATGTTTTTCATAAATCTTACAATTTTTTAACGAATTTGTACAAATGTTCAAGTAAACAAACAATGGTAATGAATAATGATGTAATTGAATGAAAGTGTAAAATATAAATGACGGCTTATTATTGCTTCAAGCATACTAAACACAAACCTATCCTAGTGATTGTATGATGATCGTTTGGAACGCAGGCATATTATTCACACAGCCTATGTGTGTTTAATCTCTGTCTTCACACTACGAAAAAAGCAGTACAACACGTTTCATTTAAAAGAGCACTTCTTGATTTTGAGGGCAAATCTTTGAGATTTAAATGAAAAACGCTATAAGTTTAAAAATTAAAAAAAAATAAAATGGATTTTCGCATTGTAAAAAACAAGCGATTGGTATGTTGATAATAAGCAAACAAAAAGAAATTCTTGGCCTTCGTAATTGAAATTCAAAATTTGTTTTTTTTTTAATTGTTTGCAAGTGCGAGTTATTTTTTTAAGCTTTAGGAGACAAGTCTACTCTATTGAAACTAGTCATTGATTGATGGGTTCAACAATGACTTCTATTTCACATAATGAATAATATTTGCTTCCAAGAAGTGGTCAAAAATAATAAATTGAATTAACAATTATTTTGCTTTTAGTGATAAACTTCATCACTAAAACATTAGGTTAAGTATTTGAAGTTGTATCAGAGTTGTTATAAGTTTATAACACAAAGCAATGTTGGTGATTTATTTTTTTTTATTAATAGCAAACTGATTTTAAATAAACCAAATATTCTTAAACACTGAGAACCAGTTGTACAATCATGGTTCAAGTTTTTAAATCACCGATTTTGACAGATTATCTACGAAAATCAGAACCACCTTGAAACACGATTGTACAACTGACCCTGAATGACCAATTTCACAGTGAGAGTTTAAACTGTAGTTTAATTAAACCTAAATGGAAGTTTAAACTTTTCGTTCCGACTATTATAGTTGAGCCTTTAAACTCCAGTTAGCTAAAAACAGTTGGTGAAGCTCTGTGTTATGAAATTTGTTTTGAAATGTCAAATTATTTTTGTGAAAATAAAACAAATCTTGAATTATTGTGAAATAGTGATGCTATTGTGTATTTTTTATCAAATGAATGAAATCCCAATTGAAAAATAAAAAGTGAACAGTGATAAAAAAAATATTAAAATATCATGTGCTAGAATTTACATCAAAATAGTGATGTCTGTGTGTTCTAAAAAAAATTAAACAAAACGGCGGCGTTTAAACGACGAAATGAAATCGTTTAACTTAAACAAAAAGTTAAACTCCAATCTGTGTTAAACGATAACTGTGAAACCGGAAAATTGAAAAAAACTGAAAATAGAGTTAAAACCCTCACTGTGAAACTTGTCATTGAAAGAGCATAACTCAGAAACAAAAGAAAAATATATAGATAACAGTTCATCAACATTTAATTTAAATAAAACGAGAGAAACATATAAATATACAATGAAAAGAACACCTACGCATAATTAATTTTATATTTATAGCAGATTGTACTGCAAAACGTTGCCTTGATATAATATGATAACCTCTTAGATTTGGAAAATTCCAATCAGCTGAAACTAGTTTAAGCCGCAGCTTCCAGTTCAAGAGATGTTCAAATGGTAGATGGTGCATTCAAAAGGATTTTGAAACGCATTCAAAGGTTTCTTTTTTTACTCTCACTATCCCGTGGTGAACATTGTGTACCAAGTAAATTAACTGGAGATTGAGTATCTGACTCCTTTAGAAAGATTTCTGACTTGAAACAAATAAGCATACATAGAATTGTAATCGTTTTGATTGTCATTCAATAAAAGATAAATTCAAGCAACCCAATCTAACGATAAAGGTTTTTTTTAAAAAAATATTTGTATTACCCTAAATTGAATTACAATTGAAAATACACATTCAAAACTAAAAAGTTATTAAATGAATTTTATATTTCAAATAAAATTTATTTTTAAACTCACCTGTGGATTACAATGAATATCTGCGTCCAAAGGTGAAGCAAATTGGCAAACTGGTGTTTTTCTTTTTAATATAACTGTAAGAAGAAATAATATATAATTAAAGATTTATCAATAAATAATAAAGAAACTAATCGAAAGACTAATTAATGGCAAAATCATAATTTGAGGACTTTGTACATTAAACAAATTCTACTAATTTATAGACATAGTTAATAAAATATACATATCTATAAACTAGCTAGTTGAATTTTGTTTAACAATTTTGTACTATTTAGTAGATTTGTTTCAGAAATTAAAATGATTATATTTTATAAGTAATAAATCAATTATACGATTAAGCCTTAAGTTAAATTTGAGTTTAACTAGAAATCTCTACAAATAAAACATCAATGATACTATTAAAATATGCAAATGCTTAGTATAGCGGGTCATCCATAACTATTGTCGATTTTGTTGCCCCTCTGTGTGTGCCAAAATTTACAAATGACACTCAGATAAGCAACGCTGTCAATACTGATACTGAGTTCCATACTGTCAGGATCAAACAAATTCAAAATAAGTTCAAGTTCAATGGTAAAGGACAAATGAACTGAGGCCGACATTTTTTGGATTTGCTTGTGAAGGTTATGTTTGTGATATCTATAATGGACATATCTTTGAGTTACGATAAGCCATGCTTTATAGGTCTACTTTGAGTACTCAACCGATTTATCTTAACGTTTTTCTATCTTTTTAAGGAAAGTGCGAGATGTAGAAGTAAGGCCGGATTTTTAAAACAGAACTATAACGGCTCTTAAATGAGCGAGAACAAGAAATTTTTACCTGGTCTCCATAATAGCGGATTGCTTTGTTTCGTCAAGTGTCTTAAATTTTTTTTTGACAAGAAATTTTAAGTACATACTCGATACTTTTGCTTCGATACCAAGTGCTTTTAGCATCGATAGTAGGTTATTTTCATTCAATTTTCAAGTAGTTAGTAATGAAAGTATTTGGATTGAATGGATGTATGGCTTCTATTGCGGTTGGACTTTGGTACGATCTTTTTCCAAAAATAGTTGAATCTTGTTAACAATAGTTGGTTCTTTTAATTCAAAATATTGTTAAGAACTGTAAAGCGAACCTTATACGGTCAATCAAATGACGTCAATCATCGTATATAATTGTATATTATATAAATAAAGAAGAATCGCTTGGTTTAAAATTTCTATAAATTCTTGTTAATGGTACTGCAAGCCAGTTTCGCAAATAAAACAAATTTATTTTTTAGCTTTCGGCCTCTTTTTGTAGACCCTCTTCAGAAATTAAAAATAAAAAACGTTAAAGTTTGAATAAATTATTAAATTATTATATAATAATAATAATGTTCTGTCATGATTCCAGAGTCATGACTCTTTTTCAAAACACAAGCTCTAACGTAATTTGAAAAATCAGAATCACGGAGTAATAGCACACGTAAAGTCTTGTTTTTACAAAAAAAATTACATTTGTGACAGTTTTTTAGGCGCTAGTAAAGATACGACCACGTCGTACAATAAAATTTTTAATTTGAAAAATTATGGCGTTTTTAACTCATGTGGTTTTTCATTGGAAACTTCAGATATTGCTCTGAGATTTCAGATTTTTGTTGCCGAATGAAACCCAAAAAGATTTTTTTTGTTTTATAGTTGCGCGTATGCTTGTTCATTGTATGCTTGTTCATTGTATGCTTGTTCATTGTATGCTTGTTCATTTATAAATTGGCAAGAGGGAGACAAACTGAGTTTGCACTAGCTTGACAAATTGACAGTCTCAAACATTGTTGTGTATGTGAAAGTAGATGATAAAATCTCACTTCAAATCGAGATTTCGAGATTTTTGATCTAGACGTAATCTAGATTAGATTTTTTTGACCACTGAAACGCAAAATCTAAAAAGGATGGGAATATATTTACATTAATAAAAAAGCACTTTTTGCGACCAATGAAAAACCACATCAGTTTCGGAAATAAATGCACTTACGTCGCGGTATGCGACCAGATCAAGTACGTCGAATGTATGGAGATGGTGGACAAAAATCTTAGATCAAGAAAAAAAGTTTCTTAAAATAAAATAAGGATTGAAAAAACAAATGAAAGTGAAGATTGATCAATACAGAATAACTAAAATCAGAAACTCATGACCATTAATATGATATATTTAGTTCTTTTGGTGCCTAGAGAGATTGCTACTATAAACGAAGCAGACATTAAGAATTGCATTGAAATTATATTTGTGTTATCTTCATTGAACCCATGTACACGCTCCAATGGATCATAAGTTATGCAGCGGAGCTGCTGAAATTTTATAATAATTGTATTAAAAAAAAAAAATTACCAAAAGACATCCATTAAGTACTCGTAGTTTGTAACGACTGCGTCTTAATATACAAAAAATAAAACTATATTTTAACATTCTATCCATGTATATTAGTTTTGTAAAATGTATTCAAACAATTATTTGTTTATTTAAACAGTTTAATATAGTAATTTCAAAAAAACTGTTACTGTTTATTCCAATACACTTTTTTTTTTTTAAAGTACAAGAAGAATACTATATAAACACTTTTTTCCAATACTATATAATTTAAAAAAAAGCTATCGACATTAATTTTATACCATCAATTCATTAAAACTTCATTACAATAATTTAAATGTATAATGATAATTCACTGTTTTAATAACAAAGTATTGTAATAACAAAGACAGATAACAAGTTAATTATATCGAAATTAAAGAAAAAAAAAAACAAAGAAACTAAGATCAATCCTGGCGTCTTTCACACTTCTTTTTGTTTGTTTTTTGAGTTTTACACTTTGAAAGGAAAATAACCGCAGACTATTGAACTCAGCAACCTAGAAAACTGTTCTAGTACCTAAGATAGACTAAATAGGCTAGAAACTGATCAACTAAAGTGTAGTAGAAGTAAGAAGTCTAGTCTAGACGTGTTTAGGAGAAAATGAAGATTTAATCACCCGCAATAGTATCAGTTCGGGACTGAAAGGGGAGCTCTCTGCAAATTGTTTTTGTTTCACAATGTACAAAGATTACCAATATTTTTTTTTTATGATTTCATCTTTAGTGCTTTGCCTTATCAGTTATTAAACACTTTTACTTGCTTATAAGTACTAGGGTTATGTATTGTTTTCGTAAGAATTTTATTACATTGACTTTTAATACTATCTGATTTTAATAAAAAGAATAAAATAAATAAACTAGTTGTATGGAACGTCAGCTTCATGAGAAGATCCAAAACGCTTTGTGACTTATACTGCATTTTGCCTGGAGGAGATGTGATTTGCGACACATTAAGTTCGGTTATAACTGTCAAACCACAAATTGTCAAAAAGCGATTGAGTCATTTCCGGTTCGTTTTCTCTATAGGGATTTAAATTTAAAAAAAAAATGCTAAAAACAAGATCGAGGTCATGGTTAACTGCATTAGTATTGAAATAATTCAAACTCTTTACGAACAGCATCTTGGATAAACAGAAGAATCTCGAAAAGATAAACAGATATAAAACAGGCCTTGATTTTTTTTAAACACATAAAACATAACACAACTTAACAAAAACATAACAATTAAAAAAAAAGTCTTATTTATACAAGTTTCTTGATAATCTGCTCCATAAGTACCCTTCTGCCTGGGGAAAAATAGCGAAACAATATTGTTCATGTTATAGAACCGTTCTTGTTTTCTAGATTCTACTGTATATGTAAGAAGCTGAGTTGAATACGATACTCGAATATAAGCTGAACGTTTTTTTTTTGTAGCACTTCTGATTTTATCGGCATTTATCCTCAGTGAGATGTTCTAATGCAAGTGTAAATGCGTGTATGACCCTACTTCATGTCAGATATCTTTCCCACACAGGTTATAAAAGCAAAAATAAACAACCAGTTAAACATTATGTTATAGAGTCATAACGTTAAGTTCTATAATGTGGATTAAATAAAAACAAAATCGTTAGAAATAGTTTCTATAAAACTATTGTGTTACTATGTCAGTTTTCAGAGATTTGCTTTATCAAACTATAAATATTGTAAAAAAGATTTTAAACACCATGATAACTTAGGTACCTATCTCAGAGAAAGTATTTTGCTTCAAAGCAAATGATTAAACAACGAGGACCATTAGTTATATTTCTTTTTAAACTCATTTTGATAAGAAAATATATACAAATAAAAGGCTTAATCAAGTCATCACAAAAAAAAGATTGCCAAGTGTTTTTTTTAAACTAAAAATTTTAATTGAGGAATGAGATTTTAAGATTGTCTACAGTAAAACTTTTTTGTGCAAGGCCAAATGAATAGTTTGTTTTATGAAGAGAATGTGAACTAAACGTATACATGAGTTAGGCATTAAGGCCCAGTCTTTTCAGCTCTGGTTAAATTTAACCATTTGCTGGTAACCATAGAAACACATACAAAATAAATGGCTAAAAATTGAAATAACCAATGGTTACATATAGTCAGAGCTAAAAAGACTGGCCCTAAGAATGAAAGAAAGAGTTTACGTATTTTTAAATTCTTAAAATATGTGGTTTTGTCCGCAAAAGGGGTACCAGTCGTTTTCTATCCTCTTTCCTTTATTAGGTGGTTTCAATAAAATGGATGTTTATTGAAACACAACATTGCTTTATTGTTAATTGAACCTATTTGATTGTCAAATCATAAAATGAGATTTCAGCCCAGTCAACGAAGAAACGAGGCAAACAAACTAATTTTGCAGCTTTTTTCGGACTAAGAAGAAAATGCATCGATACCAGCTTTCAGTTGGCCTCAAACATGGAATACCCGAAACAAGAGACGTGCCGATTTTTAGTCAACCCGGCAGACCTTACCAACAGATTCTTAAGTGAAGCGTTAAGTGGGAGGGTTGTCGTCCCAGTCGGGATAATTATCATTTTCGGAAAAGAAGAAGAATAGAGTTAAAAAGTTGGGGTAGTTAAAAAAAGAACACTATTTTGTTTTAACCGTTAAGTGTAGAGTAAATAAACTCATTCTAAGAAGATTAATGTATACTGAAATCATCAAATGAATATTATTATCAAAACTTTTAAGTCAAGGATTATTAATGCGAGCTGAAAAATCACTTAAAGTCACTTATTATAAAGTGACACCCCAAGAGCTGTCAAAAAAACCTGAATAAAAGGTTTTTCAACAGGAGCCTTTCGATTATTGACAGTCTATTTTATATGGTGTTACTGGCCTTTAAGGTTCTATGAGAGAAAAGTGCTTGCAGCAACCGGTTCAAAAATAAATATTTACTAGCAAACAAAAAATTTAAAGTAATCGACTGAGTGTGAGGACGTCGAAACAACGTTTGCTTGCTGAGAGCACTTTCTTCGCATGGTGTCACTGCACCTTTATTCACAACAAGCCATAAGGTGTCAACTTTGACCCGTCTTCATTAAAAAAAAAATCTTTATAAACATTTTTACATGATGGACATTCATATGTATATTTGTTATTATTAATATATTAATAATCTTCAAAACTTACATTGCATATGCCAACACCTCCAAATCACATTGTTCAACCGAATTTTGTCTTTCCAACGTAATCGAACTCCTTTGAAATGATTCCATTTTGGCGATGTAAGTTTTTGACTAAAATAGAAATAAGGAAAAAGAATAGTAAAGTTAGAGTTAATTTCGTCATTTTAAATATTAATTAAATGTATTAAAATTATTATTGTAGGCCGTGTCAATTGCGTTAAAAATTGTATCCTATTGATTTAAGTCAAGTTTTTTTGACCGGCAGTGTATAAGCATAAAAGTATCGAAGCTGAATTCTATTCGATACTCGAATAATAGCTGAACGTTTTTTTGTAGCACTGTTCGATTTCTGTTTTTATCGGCAGTGATTTTTATGGGGGGTTGTTATTGTAAATAAGTACGTGTACTTCATTACGTGTACTTCTGTACTTCATTACGGATAATCTTTCCCACAAAAAGCAAACATATATAACCCGTTAAACTTAATTTTTGTTTTATGTTAAGTGGCACCGACAGCTCCGAAGAACCAAGGCCTAGTGACTTATACTCTCAACCAATAGTTTTGTGTGCGTTACAGGATTGGAGGGGACCTACAATTTTTCGTCAAACACGAACGACTATGGTATCTCAGCATATGGTATCTCACCATATGGTATCTCACCATAGTCGTTCGTGTTTGACGAAAAATTGTAGGTCCTCCATATGGTATCTCACCATAGTCGTTCGTGTTTGACGAAAAATTGTAGGTCCCCTCCAACCCTGTAAAGCACTTTTCATGACTCTTGGAGGATTTGTCACTTCCTCACAAAAGGCAGTGCCCCTAAAAAAAAACATTAGATGTACTCAGGGTTCGAACCCAGACCTCCGCACAACCCGTGTGAAACATATGTTATGTAGTCGTAAACAGAAGTCTAGTTCCGCTATAAATAATTAATTTTCGACTTTATAAAAGTTTGGTGATTTTATTTTTAGATGTTTGTACGAATAATATTTGCATGTATCTCGAAAGGTTTGTGCGTAAAATTGTAGTGCCTTTCAGAACGTGATATTGTTTTATGTTCGATTGACAAAGAGAATTTTGAAATCTCAAATAAAATCCGGTGTTTATAAAAAAGTGCAACGTTTTTGGAATATAAAGATTCGTAAAATTTTAATTTTTGACTTTTGTGGAATATTTCCATTGAACAAAAGATTTTCTGTTTCCATCCAAAGATTTGCTTATTCTGAATTCTTCAAGTTTTATTGAAATACAAACAGAACAGAGACAAGTGCTTTTGACCATCCAAATAAGTTTCCATATATAAATTTAATTTAAAACGAAAAATCCCGTACAAAAATGACAAAACAAAATCATAAACGATATTATTTTGCGTTCTTCTACAAAAAATTTACTTTATAAAATTATATATGTTTAAAGGCGAAATATGTATGTAGGATGGGGCAATACTGGTGAGTTTTTTTCAACACCTTCACTGACGAGTGACGAATAACATAATACACGTAAAAAATACACGACGAGAACGCTACACATACAAACATACGACAGACAGACTGAATAAAAGAAGATCCGCCCTTCTACATTATTCAATATCCTTTTGCTTTTCCTTTATTTGAATATAGCAGTCAGTTAAAGTAAAGCATTCGAAGAACGAAGTTGTAGTAAAGTCAAGTTAAATTAAAATATTAGAGCCGCCACAAATGTCAAGAGTTTTGTGATCCGCGATTTAACATCTGTCGTCATACAGTTAAATATTGAATCAGCGAGTCTTGTTTTTATTAGAAGTTGGACGAAATCAAAGAGGATCCAAATCGGATCCTACATGTATATATATAAAAAAAAATGGCCTTAACTTGAGTTGTATGGTAGCTATCATTAAACGGTTGCTAAGCCAAAAATGTTTGATGCCATCTTTTGTTAAATGTTAAAATTAAATGTCATATTAAACCTAAATGAAATCCGTTCAGTCGTTATCAATTTATAGAAAATTTAGTAAAAACCAAATCTCTTTTATGTGCATTTTTAGCCCAAAACCTGAAATGCCGTTTTATTACGAGGACTGTGCGTAAATGACGTTTACAAAATCTTATATAAATCTACAACGAAAATTCGAATTTGTCTTCTAGGAAATCACCAAAAAGTAGTATGTACATACGAAGTTTGAAGGAAATCCGGGTGCCGTGAAATAAGGCCTTACGAAATTAATATTTACAAATATGACCTCATTACTTTGCATTACTGAAATGAAGCCATATTTGCATGTTTGGCTCTATTGAGCTTTGCAAGCTAAGCCATAGGAAACAAAAATGTTAGATAGCACGAACACGAAACTCTCTTTAAAAAAAAAAATTGCAGTTTATTTTGTGTATATTGGCGCAGTTATTCATACAAACATTATTACTTGTGTATAAAATTTTTGGTGGTTAGAAAAAAGGAACAAGCACGTAGCAAACAAAGTTTTAGCCAAGAAAAAAATTCGACTTGGGATGTAAAATTAAAAATTCACGCGAAAAAGGAGTACTAAATCACAATTTTTTTTTTTTATATTCTAGTGTCGCTCGTATTTTGAAAAAAATTCACTTTCAAATACAATCGCCGAATTAAAAAAAAAAATAATTTTATCAACTTAAGGAACGCTTTATTTCTTCTGTTTTTTTGACTTTTGCAAAGCGAAATAAAGACAAAATAAAAAGTGCAAAAAAAAAAACTACAAAGTGAAATTAGATTTTTCGTACGGCTTTATTTTTCGGCATTAAAATCCGTCAAACTGTTTAGTTTCGGTGAACAGCAAACCGCACACATACGCACATCCGCACAGACAGACCGGCAAGACAGTAAAATTGATAACGGCTTTTCCGATTTTACTCGAAATATATATCGATCACTTAACACAAGATGGATACCAGAATAGAAAATTACGCTTAATTTAATATGGTTTTATAGGAAAATTTTCACATTTTGAGTTTTACAAGTGTTGATGCCCATATAGAAGAAGGACGACGAAACCAACGGCTAATTACGAACTCCTCATTAAAGCTTACAATCAAGAATCTGAGGTTAGGAGAAAATGGAGGCGGAACAAAACTGCATACTTAAAGGCGCTTAGAAAAATGTTGAAGCTCCAAATGCGTTTGAAAAACAAACAAACATAACATCTCGACCTGTGTCGTCAGTGGTCATAAGCGGTGGAATGCGTTGTGTATACGACTTCGAATCTCATGATGTGCATGTGAAAAAGTTTTTAATAATAAAATTGGACTAAAGCTCGGCACCATAAGGAGACTGATGATAGGAATTGGCACTCCTTGAAATAGCTATATCTCCAGCCAAAAATTAAAAAATGAATAATAAAATTCGTAAAAACGAGTAAATAAAATTCGTGGTAGCACCTTTAAGTTGTTGTTGTTGTTCAAAACATTCAAATCTGAGGTGCTCATCTGTGGTTCTTCGATTATAGTAAACACAGTGTTTTTTTGAGTTAAACAATCAATTGGGGAATCCAGAACAAGAATGCAAAATGATGAACATATGCTGTAAGTGTAATCTTCTAACAGCACTTAAATACTATGTGCTAAAATCCGTCCGGTGTGAATGTGTGTCAGGCTGACACAGCAAATCTAGAAGATTTTTTGTCTGAATCAGTTTTGCCATTTCGTTTATTTCGCTGTCGAATTGCTCTTTATTATTAATATCAGTACCTTAAGTTCCAGACAATTATATCACTAGACATGACAAGCAATATGCTGGAAGGCAAAAGGATTGTCTTAATTGAGAATAATTTGCTATAGAATAGTTCTGATTTTCGACTTAATGCACTGCCATATTAGTGAGAGGAAAAAAATTCAGGTGCATTTTAATCAAATCAACAGTCTATTAAGAGACATCATTTTCCTGTTCGCTCATAAGTGTTTCATTATTTATTTTTTTTAACTACAACTGATCCCTTAACTGGTAAAATCTTTGATAAGTTCCTGAGCATTGATGATTTAATCAAAAAAAAAAGAAAATGATTCAATCAAAAAAAAAACTATTAAAAAATAATAATTCAATATTATGAATATAAAGCTTTAAACTTGAACTAGAAAATCATATTTATAAATATTTATTACATTCTTCAAAAAAATATATCAAATTTCTTCATTTTTATGTCAATGTATTCACATAAAGTTACAACAAATATAATGTTACCTGACTTCTCAAATCGTGATTATCATTCAAAAAAAGCATGATCAAAACCTTTGTCCAGACAAAGGTTCATCTTTAATTACGTTTTATATTTGAATTTAAAAATGCAATTCTAGACAAATTGTGACGATGTCACCTTACCTTAGTCAACAAAATTGCATTCGATTGCAAATAAAAGAAAAAAAAATGTTTTAATGATTCAAGTTATGATGGAAAAACAAAAAACAAAATAGCATGCATGTTTACAAAAATTAAACATCCCGTTAAAAAGTTGTGGGAATAGGTGCGACACGGCTCAGGAAATGCTAACCTTAACAAATAGCGTTGCATTTAAAAAAAATACATGGAAAGTGATTTGAGTTAGCTACTCAAGTCTCCAGAAAGCTTATATAATGTAAAAAACATTATACTTTTTTATTTGTTTTCATAAAACGATAGGGTTGGGTACGAAATCCCGACTGGACAAAATCCCGACTGAGAATCCCGACTGCCAAAATCCCAACTGCCAAAATCCCGACTGGCGAAATTCCGACTGACTTATTACTTTTTTTTGGTAAAGGCAATTTAAAACTGAATTTTTCACTAAAAATTAATTGCAAAAATGTTTCATAATTTCATATAGGTATCGTTTTTATCGGTTATTTTTCATGTTTTTAACTTGTTATCTGGGGTAGCATTTATGATATTCAATATTTTTTCGTCAAAATCTTAAGGTATGTTCAGTCGTTTGGCAGGCGCATGAGTCCAATGTTTCCATATTCCAAATAACCTGGGTGGCCCGCTTCGCGGATTCATGGGATTTTAACTCCCTTTCTGTAGTTTCCAAAGTTTCCAAATTCAACAAGACCTGGGTGCCCTGTTCCGCTTCTTATTTTCTTCCTTTTCAATTCCTGTTTCAAATAATTAGTGTAAAAGCAATATAAAGTACGAAAACGTGCTAAGGGCCAATCTTTTCAGCTCTGGTTAAATCTCTGATTTGTTCACCGTAGAATTTTCTTAACCAGTTGTTTCGAAACTCGGTTAACCACACTTCGTCTTTTCACTATTTTATCTGCTTTGGTTACCAAACCAGAGATAGTTCCAGTTTTCCAGTGGTCCAGTTGTGAAACGGAATCTCTGGTGAAGTTTGTTTATACTTTTTTGAATGCGAGAGAAAAAGATCGAAGATTTTGTCAATAATTGATAACAGCCTGTCTCGTTTCGATGTACTTGGATAAACTGAATTGATTCATTTACGAACAAAGGAAAACAAAGAAATATACATAAAATATAGGGGTGGAATTTATTAAGATGGTAGATCATCATTTTTTTTAATTTTATTCTTTACGATGAGTAGTAATAATCAACACAAATGTGAAAAAAATAATCGCTTACCATAGAATTTATGTGGTTAACCAAGCAAAATTGACTGGTTAACGAAATCTCTGTTAACCATAGATTCTCTGGTTAAAATTGTGCCGAAAAGACCAAATCTCTGTTAACCGACTGGAATAATGACACTTAGGGCCAGTCTTTTCAGCTCTGGTTAGGTTTAATCACTGATTATTTCAGCTGGTAACCATAGATTCTGTCTTTTCAACAAAATCTTAACCAGAGAATCTATGGTTACCATAGATTACGTTAACCAGCTAATTTTCCGTGGTTAGTGTCATTATTCCAGTCGGTTAACAGAAATTTGGTCTTTTCAGCAAAATTTTAACCAGAGAATCTATGGTTAACAGAGATTTCGTTAACCAGTCAATTTTGCTTGGTTAACCACAGAAATTCTATGGTTAGCGATTATTTTTTTCACATTTGTGTTGAATGATAAATTATATACCAGATAATAATTGATTATCACTACTTACGTATAGAATAAAATTAAAGAAAATGATGATCTACCATCTTAATAAATTCCACCCCTATATTTTATGCACATTTTTTTGTTTTCCTTTGTGCGTAAATGAATCAATTCGGTTTATCCATGTGCATCGAAACGAGACAGGTTGTTATCAATTATTGACAAAATCTTTTATCTCTTTCTCTCGCATTCAAAAAAGCATAAACAAACTTAACCAGAGATTCCGTTTCACAACTGGACCACTGGAAAACTGGAACTATCTTTGGTTTGGTAACCAAAGGAGATAAAATGGTGAAAAGACGAACTGTGGGTAACCGAGTTTCAAAACAACTGGTTAGAAAAATCTATGGTGAACAAACCAGAGATTTAACCAGAGCTGAAAAGATTGGCCCTTAACACGGAAAATTAGCTGGTTAACTTAATCCATGGTAACCATATTTTCTCTGGTTAAGATTTTGTTGAAAAGACGGAATCTATGAATACCAGCTGAAATAATCAATGATTAAACAGCCCTAAAAGTGCTGAAAATCGTGATTTTTTATTCGTAACATTCGAAATTTTGTCAATCGGGATTTTTTCAGTCGGGATTTTGACAGTCGGGATTTTTTAATCTGTCTAGTCGGGATTTTGGCAGTCGGGATTTTGTCCTTATCCCAAAACAATTTGGTGTTGTTAATTGCTCAATAGGGCAAGTATTGGTTTCGTGTAAAAAAGAAATCGAGGTTTTTATCAAACCTGACATTACGATGATAGAGAAGACGAAAAAAGTATGTTTCGTCATGCCGTCCGTCGGTCTGTCTGTTCGGTTGTGCGGATATGCGTATGTTCAGATGTTCGGTTGTATGTTCACCGAGCTACAGCCTAAGCGGTTGGACGGATTTTCTCAAACTTCGTGTGTAGTGCTTTTTGTTGATTCCCTAGAGGACAAATTTGAATTTTTGTTTTAGCCCGGCTATAACGGGTACCTCCCATAGTTTTAGTTTTTCCAAAATGTCTGGAAAACGCCTCTAACGATTTTGATAAAACTTTGTGAACGTTATGTTTGGAGTTATCTTATTATAACTGCATTTCAGGTTTTTGGCTAAAAATGCACATAACGGAGATTTGGCGTTAACGGTTTTTACAAATTAGGCCTTAAATTGACAACGGCTTAACCGATTTTATTTAAATTTAATAATTATAATTTTATGGCAGACGACAGCGTGGTAGACCATGCTTGCGCTAGAGAGATGGCGTAGACCAGGACGCCCGGAGCCTTGAGGTGCGCAACTGGATGGCGTCGGCTCGAGACCGGGATAGGTAGAGAGACTTGTTGAAGGAGGCCAGGACCGGACTCCGGTTGTCGAGCCGATGATGATGATGATATAATTTAAGCATTCAACACAAGATGGCATTTAAAGTTTTTTGCTAAGCAACCATTTAATGATAGCTACCATACAACTTTATCTCACATTAAGGCCACTTTTCACTTTACAACATAATTCAGCAAATTAAATTTAGTTTGCTACAAGAGCAAGTTCGTGCGACTCAGTCGTGCATTTTATTTTTGTTTACTTTAACCTATTTATACATGTTAAAGTTACGACATTTACAAGCTTTCAAAAAAAATAAAACATCAGCTAGGCATTCTTTACTTAGATAAAAAAAAGTTTTCAATTAAATCTCATTTTTCAAATTGCATCAAACTAATTGCTCTTTAAATTTTAGGAATTAATCTTTGCATTACGCGCCGCTTCACGCTGCCAACTCCAATTATTAAATTTAGAAAATAACGATGAATTAAGCTATCCATAGCCATGTAGCAAATGCTCTTCAGAGATATTTTATTCAATCAAGTTATAATGACCCCAGGAAGTGATGCAAAAAAAAAAAATACTCTCCTCATAGAAATATGGATATAAAAGCAGACTCCATTTATCTAATAAATAAGAAAGACGTCAACACTGAAATTGAAACTGGATCAATCCGAATTCATTTGATATTTTTTTCATTTAAATTTTGGATGTGCAGACTAAATTGTTATGTCATGAATCATAATGTGTTGACCAACCGCCCTTTATTCAAACTTTTATTATAATGTGAGAAGAATTTAATTCGAACTGAAGAGATGCAAAGTTTTTAACGATGTTTTAATAGAGCAACATTAGGATGCATTTAAGCTTCAAGTCCTTAACCCGCGCTCCTTTTCTTCAGTACCAACTGTCCAACTGCTTAGTATTTTTTTTTTTTTTTTTGTTTTCTCAACCACTTTTCTCTTAGTTCCCCTTTGTGAACTGCGAGTGCCTCTAGGTACCTCAAATGAAGATTGGGTATCCAACTCCAACCCTTTTGGAAGGCAATTGAAAGAAGCACACAAGAGAAGGTTGAAGGAATTTTCCCACTAAGGCACTTCTCCTTTTACTAAGGGCGGCGGACGACAGGAGGAGAGTTCCCCTAATGATATCAACGGTGGCGTCTATGGTTCCATTCAGATTAAACTACTAGAGCCCTGTTTTTTAGTGCGAGATTATATAAGGGTTAGAATAAATAGTTTTATAGTGATTTTGCCACACCGAATTAAATCAGAGTTGATTCAACTAAATTCGTTAGTTATCTCAGAGGTAATTCGGGATCTCAAATTCACCGCAAAACGTGATTCCATTAGTGTTAACTCTAGGTTATTCTAGCCTAAGTATAATCTCGAACTGAAATACTGGGCCTCATGCAGGTGTATTAGAAGCGGTTTATCCGGCTCTCAACTCAGGAAGCAATATAAGAGTCTGGTCCTCCAGGATGGAGGTTGTGCTTCGGGGTAGCTTCCCTGCCAAATAAAATAAACTCGTGTTCCGAAACACAAACAAGCATTCGGATACGGATGATTTAAACGTTGAAGACTTCCGGAAAGGACAACGAGTTTCGGTTCTGCAAGTGGAATGTGCGGTCATTATACAACCACGTGCAGCTGATCAATTAGAGGAGACCCTGGATTGGTTGATTTTACAACTATCCAGGAAGTGCGATGGGATTGAGAAGATATCCACAACAGACATTACTTTGGAGAGCAGTGTCAGCAGCTATTTGGGTGGGTGCGATTTTGTAATAAGGGAAACACTTAGGCAAGAGGTCTTGCGCTTATCCGTAGTGTTTGCGAGCCCCTCCAGGAAAAAGAAGGATGATGTAACAAAAGACGAGTTCTATGATTCTATTTGGAGAACAGGTATGGTAAAATGTGAAAATTATTCTGGGTTATTCGGAAGGGAGACCACGTTTGGTTCAATCTTCGGAGTACACAATCTGTATGACGACACTTTCGTATACACACAAAGGGACTAACGGATCGCTTAACAGCCAAATCGTTCAAAACAGAAGTAGATGTTTTTGTAGGGAGCATAATCTCTGTAAAATTTGGTCGTTCGTAACTAGTCCCTATGAATGGAACTTTGTCACATCCACAAAAAAGGAGATGCTCTAACATGTGCTAAATAAATAGTCCAGTTTATATTCCTTAGATCTCCGTATGCTCAGAAATATACTAATAAAAATATACTCAGAATTTATACTAATGCTGTCATGTCGTATACCGAATGAGTGTTGTGAAGAAGATTTAATAAGGAGCTATACAGCGACATTGACATGGTAAAAAAACTGAAAATAAAGAGACTGAGAAGACTGGGACACTTGGAGGATGTGAACATTAACGCATCAACCTAAAGCGTCTTAAAATCCAACAGATGGCGCACACAAGCGACCACACAAGTGGAAACCCACCTGAGTCAACTTTTTATGTGTAACTAGAGGCGGCTAGCTAGGAACAGGGCTTGTTGGGTCATCTTTAAAGCGCATTATTAACAACACTGTCTAATGTATCATTTTTGATACACATCATACAATTTGTACCTGGTTCTTTACGTCTAATATATCATTTCTGATACATCTATACAAGACACTTCACTGTCCCCATACAAAATATATTTTTAATAAATAAAAGGCACGACTGGGTCGCACAAACTTGCCCTTGCAGCAAGTTACCTTAAGGCTTGAAAGAACCTTCCACTATTTTATATGGAATTATTTCTAAAATAATTCCGATTAGTTAAAAAAAAAAATCTATTAATTTGTGTATACTTATGAAATAATTTTTTAAATTCTTTCAGCTAATTTAGAATTCAATAGGTAGTAGGTACCTACCTAATTAAAAAAAATTAATAAAATAATTAAAAAAATTAATTCAAAAAATCAATAAATAAAAAAATAACTTTGAAAACTATTTTATAATCAACCACAGTTTTCCAAGAAAATGGTGGTAGGCCAGTAATTTTTAAATATAACAATATATTTAACTTTTTTTCAAAATCGTAGGCCCAGTTTTCGAAAAAATCGATTTTTTTCAAACAACTTTCTTAAAATATGTTTTTGAAAATTTTGGAGAATGCCAATTTTAGCTAGTTAATAATTTTTATCCGAAAAATAAATTTCAAAAAAGATTCATGAATTGGTTTTCAAATTATTCAATTTTCAAAAAAAAAAAAAAAATTGTTTAATTAATTTAATTTTTTTTCAAACGTCATTAAAAAATTAAGTACGACATTATTGTTTCGTATTTCGTATCACTTATGTCAAATTATTTCAAAATCGTTAGAGCCGTTTTCGAGAAAAACTAGTTTTTTCATAACCGTTAGTTAGGACTAGAACAAAAATTAAAAGTCCAACCGTTTAAGCTGCAGGTGCGAATGACAGACAGATAGACTGACAGACTGACATACTGACAGACTGACAGATTGACAGATTGACAGACTGACAGACTGACAGACTGACAGACTGACAGACTGACAGACTGACAGACTGACAGAATGACAGAATGACAGAATGACAGACTGACAGACAGACAGACTGACAGACTGACAAACATACAGAATTACCCTGAATTAATGACCCTGATTAGACCAGTTCTTTTTCCGTATGTTTCGTCATATGTCAATGTCATATGTCACGTACGAAAGAAGGACTGGTGTAATCAGGGTCAATGTCATGTTTGATTGTTATCTAAAAACTTTTTTTTTGCACGAATTCATAACTTGCCTTATTATAGTACCCATAATCGCAAGTAAAAAGACTTTCGCCTCACTGTTTAATGTATCACATCACGCAATTTGTACCTGATTCTCCACGTTCATTGTATCATTTTTGATACAAAATTTATTGCAAAAAATGTATTAGGCGTGGGGACGTGTTTTTGTCACTTTTATAGTGACAGTGAAGCGTCTTGTATAGATGTATCAAAAATGATACATTGGACAGCGAAACTATATTCAATTTTTATTGTGAACGTAGGGGTATAAAAATTATATTGTGTATGTATGAGGATAGTGAACTTGTTAACCTGTAAAGTATATTTAAGTATTTTAAGTGGAAACGAAATAATGCCAAATTTATCTTATTTTGTTTACAAAAGCAAAATAAAACCGAAAATTTTGTTTTATTTTCTCTTTGAAGATGAAACAAAGCCTTTTTTCAAATACGGTGTTATTTCGTTTGAATTTATTTCACGTAACCACATTTATTAGGTTATTATCATTTTAATTTTTTGAAATCTTTGTTCCTTCTTATAGATTGCTTCAAGAAATTACGTTTTTAATATTAAGAAGTTGTTTTGAATTTGTTTATATATTTTTAGATTCATCGAGATAAGGAGGCTTGTTATAACATATACACAAACCCGTATTGTTATAGTGCTCCTCTATTTAATATAGTTCTATCTGTATCTTATCATTGTTTGTTATGTTTTAAGCTTTTTAAAGAGTTTCATTCCTTATCTATATAACAGGGTGATCAACATAAAATATAACAAAAGGACATTTTTTGTAATTAAAAAAAATTAAACAAATTAACTTGGTATGAAAAGAAAATATATTATAAATTTATAACTGTGTCCAATCATCAACTCGAGTAGATATTGTTATAGTTGATTTATCATGCTATATTTTTTTCATATAAAATTTTGATAAATAAAAATATTAAAGAGTTTTTTACATGCAACCCCGCAATGTTAATTATAATATGTATGATTGTGCTAACAGCTTCACTGTTCCCATAAAAAAATGATTTTTGTATACCCCTACGTCCAGCATTTTCTTTAGGAAAAAAAAAATCACTATCTTCACTGTCCAATGTATCATATCTGATACACATAATTCAGTTTGTACCTGGTTTTCATCATCAATGTATCATATACACTCCGTGTCACTTGATTAAGGACAGGCAGTTTTCCATTTTCATTTTGCGATATTTTTTTAAACCCCTCGGTATTTTGGGAAAAACCAATTGCACAATGACTGAAGGATATATTAGGTTTATTTTGTAAAAAAAATTAGGATTATGAAAAGGTCATAAAATGTACCTGCTTTTGTTTGTTTCACTTGATTAAGTACAGTGTCAAAATCTACCCGTTATCGTTATTTTAATCAAATAAAAGGGTACTTGAAGTATGAGGGAGCTTAGTTCAAGTAAAAACTGCAAACAATCCACTACTATGGGCAGAGAAAAGACATTAACCAAAAAGGAAATCGGCCAAATTCGAGCTTACCGGGAAGAAGGGAATCCATCCGTTTTATAGCCAAGAAGATTGAAAGAAGTAAGTGTGTTGTCAACAATTATCTTAAGGACCCGGAAAGGTATGGAAAGAACCACAAAGGAAGAATCAGAAGATCAATAAATTGTAAGGAAAGGCGGCCGATACTGAGAACAGCTTCAAATTCAAGGCTCTGCATAAGTAAAATCTGAAGTTAAAGCTAGTGGATCGACTGTTTTTCGAGCGATACAGAAGGCCGACCATATTCGCCATCAAAAAATGAAGAGGAAACCACCATTGAATGCCGCACGTCAAGCCTAATTTTTTTTTACAATATGAACCTAATATATCCTTCATTCATTGTGCATTTGGTTTTTCACTAAATACCGAGGGGTTTGAAAATTATCGCAAAATGAAAATAGAAAACTGTATGTCCTTAATCAAGTGACACGGAGTGTTTTAAAAATAAATTGTGTATGGAGTGTGGACAGTTATTTGTCTTGTTTGACTGTATATATTATGATACATAGACGCCGAAAATCAACTTAAACAATATGTGCTGTCTCTGTATACGAAATATGATACATCGTACAGTAAAGTTGTTAAAATAAAGACAAAGAATTTTTTTTGTCGCTTTATTCTTTTTAATTTTAAGTATTTTTTGGGATTTTTGTGAAAATAAATTCTCTTTAAATTATTTTTGCAAGTCACCCTGTATATTTACTAAGAAGTTGTCTTATATTAAAATGCAATGGTTGTTCAAGTGTATGAAGGCGCCTCTTTTAATTGCTAGAGGAATATTCCATTAAATTAAAAAAAAATATATATATTGTTCTTTATTACACTTTGACTCTTCTATTTAACAATACAACAAACGAAAAACACACTTACAAAGGACACTCTACGCAATATCATTGCATTTTATCAGTCAAGGGTGTATAAAAATATAACCATGGAAATATACCAAATTACATTAGATACGAGTTGTTTATCAGTAAACATTTGATGTTATTTTAGAACCTTTAATAGCTTAGAAATTATTTCATAACCAAGCTGCAAAACACACCTCCATTACACGCCCCTATTTATATTATATTGTTAGAGACTTGTTATTTGTTTGATTTTACTTTTATCACATTTGAACAAATTTGATAGTGGGACAGGCACAATAAAAAAGAGGGATTAAATTTTTATTTTTGAAATATTCTTTGTTGTTCCTCGATTAGCTGCATTATTTTAAAACTAGATTATATTGAATTATTTTTAATTGAACGCACCTGATAAGTCATATTTAAAGGAGAATTTGAGAAATTAAATAAAAACATGGGTTCCAACTTAGTGATATAGCATTTTGCATTTGAATGGCAGCTCTTTGTAGACATAGTAGCCGTTTTATATTATCAGAGATGATCTATATGGATCATCTTTTGATAATTAAAACAACTATGGATCATGGGTTTTTGTTTTTCTGTTATGGTAGCATTGTCTTTAATGTGTATGCCAAAAAATGACGTTTAGTAATTGAACAAAATGAAAAATTAAGGAATGCATTTGACTCCTCAACAGTCCGTTTTTTCCTAAATCTTAAAAAAAAATATATAGAATAGCTATGTAGAAAACATGAAACCATGTCTGAACCAAAACATACCATTTTCCTTAATCAGGATTCATTGCAAAAACATTTGTTTGTAATTTTAGTTTATTTGACATAATAATTTCAATATGAAATAAATTAGGTTTGTTTAATGGCCGACAATAAACACAAGTCCTGCTCAGCGAACTGCTCTAACCTACACTGAGTAGAAAAGAACATGATTTTACTGTTCAGTGAGACATTTTCTGCTCTATATTTGTTTGATTTGCTGTTCATTCTGCTTTTTTCAGAGTAGATCAGAGTAGGTTAGGGTAGGATTTTCTGCACTTGCTTTTGAGCAATGCAGGCAGATTGTGTATAGTGTGGGAATATCAGAATCAGCTGTTATTGATTTTTATCTGTGATATTTTTGAATCGTGTTAGATTATTTTAAGAAAATATATTCGGAAGGCCTTCCGAGTGAAAAAAAAACTTCCCTAAACCGTTTCATTCATTGTGCTAATTCGCCTTTCGGATTCGAATTAGGAGTGTTACACATACGTATTGTTTACATATGGAACAAAACGTGTAGTTTTTTTTTTCTTTTTATACAATTCAGGAACATAATTAATAAGTGCAAATAGTACCTAACAAATATTGAAAAAAATACTTTTTAATTCGTTTTTGCTTTCTTTGAAGTTACAAAAAATAAATTTAAACAATCTTTGGTTGCTACCACATACACAATTGAAACAGTGAGGGTTTTTTCGCCGTTCCATTGAAATCCTGTTTCCTTCCTTTTCATAGTGAAATGAATGGAAAATGGAATAAATGAAACAATTTTTTTTTTCAACAGACTTATCACGTTTGACATTTCTGCTCTAACTTCATCTTACATTACACAGCTGCTTTACTCTGCTCTGCGCTGCTCTGACCTCATCTTATCTGATTTTTTCTTCGATGAACACAAGTACAAATTACTCCCGTGCGAAAGGTGAAAAATTAATTACAAATTTCACAAAAGCATAGTCAAAATGAATCCATGAAAATTAAAATATCTAAAAATACTGGTCGAATGCCCCGTTGCTTTCTAACAACGAAGTGGGAAAGAAACAAAACATTAGACGTCGAAATAATTAGGTTGAATGAGTCCAACGTGAACACATGGGTGACTGTGACGTCAGAAAACTACCAAATATTAATTTGTCCAACATTTAGTTATCACTAAACAAACCTAATGAGTGACACCCAAAAGTCGATTACCAACGTTAATGAAAGAAATTCAAAAGCGTAGTGCCTCACGTGGAAACTAGCAGAACTTATTTTTGGATCATAAAACGTGATTTTGATAAATTGTAAGATCTTTATTTGTATGGAGATTGATGGATGATCATCTCTGTAAATAAAAAACAGCTAGTATCTACAATTTGTATAGTTTTATTTTATATCCCTTAAGTTGCTTATGTTAATTTTTCATATGACATTAATTTTTGTAAACAGAAAAGACTATAACTAATGCAATTCTAAGTATTAAAATTTAATTGTGTTTTCTTTGAATTCGCCAATAAGTTATGCCAAATGGCTATTGATCTCTTATGAGTCCCCCTATTAAAGAAGTGTCAAGTGCATTCAACAAGTTTTGCATTTTATTAATATGAATAATCTGAAAATTTCGCTTGAAAAATAAAACTTCACGCTAAGATTTCTTTGAATTTAAATCCAAAGAACAACTTAGCAAAATACCAGAAAACAGTCTGACACATTTTTTCTGGAATTTTAATTTTGTGTTGTTATTAATTTTTACATTGTGATTGCTATAATAGTTTATTGTATCTGTTAAATTAACATAATTATGCTGAATACTGCGTTTCGTATAACAAAAACAAAACAACAAATACAGTGATGGTTTATATGGATAGACGCATGAAATATATTTTTTTCTTTAAATTATTTTTTTGGTACATTTTAAATAGATGCACTTTAAACATTTCTTTTACATTTCTTTTGCAGGACTATCAAAATATTAACTATCGTTAAAATTTGTGCAGTCGTTTACGGTATAATCAGTTTGCAAAAACAGTTTCATCGTTCTATAGGAGATACTTTAAATAGACTTTTAATAATTAAAACTCAATGAAAGACATAAGAGCGGACAACAAAAAAGAGAAGAGTGGGAACGAACTTATTTTTAAACTCAAGTTTTATGCAAAACTAAAAATTTTAAAGCATATTTTTTGATGCAAACTTACTTGTAAATAAAGTAATGTACTCAAAAATAAAGAAACACGACTGTGTTGCACAAAATTGCACTTGTCGCAAGTTACTTTCGTGTTGACGACTGGAAAATTTATTTGAATAGTTTGTTTGAAAAAAATTCTGTATTTCATATTAAGAAATATTTTAGTTTTTTTTTTTTGTAATTCTTATCAAATAAAATGTCAGTATGCAATAAAAACAGATTTATATGAAAGACATCACTGTCAACAGCAAATCAAATTAATTAGGCGAAATGTTATCAAAATTAATCGTATTTTTTTTCGAGAAAAATAGAATTATGTAAGTATCGGTTAAAAAAGAAACAATCAAAAATTGCTTTAATTTCGTCATTATCCGTGCACCCGTTCAAAAGATAGTCGGTGTAATAAAAAATGGTTCTAAAGCAGGTACCGTTAATATGCTTATTCTGAAAAAGAATTTCGAAAGAAAGACACTAAACTATTGGCAAAAAATCACTTATGTAAAATTTTATCGAAATCAATCGTTTTTGTTTACGAGAAAAATGGAATTATTGGTTATACCGTTATTTTTACACCTATAGGTCAAATATACTAAGAAAACTTTGGACCAAGTTTGAAAAAAATCGGCCCAACCGTTTGGGCTGTAGATGTAGACAGAATAGCCGGTCCTCATTGTTTCGTCCTCTCCATCATCGTAATATCATGTTTGATTGTCATTTCAAAACTTTTTTTTGTACGAATGCATAACCATATAAAACCTACCTTAATAGCAAGTAAAAAGAGATAGGGACGAAATCCCGACTGCCAAAATCCCGACTGACAAAATCCGAATGGTACAAATAAAAAATACCGATTTTTAGCACTTTTAGCACGTTTTTGTCCTTTTTTTTTGCTTTTACACTAATTATTTTAAATAGGAATTGAAAAGGAAGAAAATAGGAAGCGAAACAGGCACCACCCAGGTACTTTTGAATTTGGAAACTTTGGACTCAGGCGCCCGGCAGACGACTGGACATACCCTAAGCGGAGCAACGAAGTTGCGTGAGCGGGACTGACTACAGAAAGGATTTTGACGAAAAAATATTGAATACCATAAATGCTACCCCAGATAACAAGTTAAATACATGAAAAATAACCGGTAAAAACGATACCTACATAAAATTATGAAACATTTTTGCAATTAATTTATATTGAAAAATTCAATTTTAAATTGTCATACCAAAAAAAAGTAGTTATTCAGTCGGGATTTTGGCAGTCGGCATTCTTAGTCGGGATTTTAGCAGTTGGGATTTCGTACCCAACCCAAGTCAAAATAGTAAACTTTGTTTTACGATGGACTAACTAATTTAGTTGTTATTTAATTTTAAATATAAAAACAAATGGTGTGAGGACGGTTGTAACATTGTTTTTTGTGGACGATTGTAACATGATTTCATTATGATTTTCTAAGAAAGGAAAGCTATTGTTCCACGTTCAAAAAAAAAAAGTTTAATCAGAAGATAAAAGCCTATCCATTTGGGCTAGGCGCAAAGGTATCCTTGAACAGCAAAACAAAAAATCAGGATCATCAGCAGCTGCAGGCTCTACCTAACAAACCACAACAACAAATTTAAAGCCAACACCTAAATGAACATCGAAACGTATATATGTAATTAAATGGTGTTACAATCGCCCTTGTTACAAATTATAAAACAGAAAGGAAGGTTGTATTTGACTCCTGCTTGAATTCCACAGTGCACAATCGGATCAAATTGGAACCTACTTACATTAGTATTTTTTGTTAACCAATAAAAAATTCTTCTGTTATTTTTTTTACTCTATTTTAAAATTTGCCAACAAAACAACCACTGAGTTTCTTTAAGTTTTTTTCAGTTTATAAAGTCTTAAGTGTGCCCTCAAAACTTCTAAGTGTTGTTTTTAGCCCTTAAAATCAGAAGTACCTATCTGTTTACCTTTCTTGCAAAATATATTAAGTTCCTACGAATTTAAGTGGCATATGTGAAACCATATTCAATTTCAATATCAATAATAATTTTAGTTTAGTTTATCCAAATATTTTTATAATAAATAATTATTGTTTCATTATTTTACTTGCGATTAAGGGTCTTTAATTCGTAAAAAAAATCAAATCAATCAAACACGACATTACGATGATAGAGAAGTTGGTCCGGCAATTCTGTCTGTTTTGGCACCTACAACCAAAACGGCACTGTTAAAAAATGTTTACTTCCTAAGCAATACTGTCATAAATTAAAAATTCTCAAGAATTAAAATCGGAAACTGACGAAAATCCTTTTCCTATTAAAAACGCATCGAAAACCCCAACGGGACTGATAGTTGACTCAACGGCTGCCAGCAGCTGTAGTCTAAAGTTTTTGTCTTATGGTTCTGTTCTGTAAGGCGCCGATTATAGCGATCAGGAAAACGCATCAGGAAAAATGTTCGAATGGATCTTTTATGTTGTTTTAAATCGATTTTAAACACAAATACTACACTTATTGATTACAAATAACTCAAAGAATTTTTTTTTTCTAATAAATTTTACTATAGAATAATTATTTATTGTTGAAAATGTATTTCTTTATTTTCCTAACGAAAACTAATTTTTCGTGCCAGCTGATTGACATTTAAAAAAAAAAAATTATTTGAGTTCAATTTTCACTTGTTCCACTGACAGATTTCTGTCAGAAAAAGTTTTTCGTGTGCATTTCAATCAGGAAAACAGCCTGTTCACTGATACATTTTTCCTGATCGCTATAAACGCACATCAGGAAAAAATTCCTGTTCTCATTTGTTTCTACTTTTCCTGATGGTTTTTCCTGATCGCTATAACCGGCCCCTAACATCGGTCAGGCAGTAGGCTAGGCTTACAATTTAAATTTGTTTGCTTTTTCTCAAAACGCAAAAAAAAAACAAAAAATAGCAAAGTACTTATGTTATGTATACGGTAGACACAATGTTAAAAGCGTTCTCTAGATGTTTTTTGTCCGCTTAAGAGAGAGTAATGTTATAGGCGGCTATGAAAATTGGGGTCCACGTCCGGTTGTTGAGATGGAGAGTCCGCTCATGAGAGAGATAATTATATAAAAAATCAGATATTTATGTTCCTTCTTTTAAATCTGTCCGGTTATGAGAGGTACCCGCTTATGGGAGGTGTCCGTAAGTAGAGAGTACACTGTAACAATCATCTTTTTTTGCTTAGAATTTATATGTGTATTTGCGACAAACTATGTTAACGCTTGATGCTTTTAAAATTTATGACAAACAGTAATACTTATGGAGCAGAATTTTTTCTCAGTGGGATAAGCCGCTTTACTTCAAATTTAATAGATCTATATTTTTTTGTAGGTTACTGTAAGTCTAAATACAACGGTATCTGTTATATAACAGTTATCGAAAACCTTTATCAAAAACGGCTCTAACGATTTTAACCAAATTTCACATGTGTCGAATAGTGAAAACCAAGCTTTTAACGGTAGCTGCCATAAAACGGTATTTTTAAATTTGTTTTATCTCGATAGGCGGCAAATCGATTCGAACTAAATTCAACTCTGAAATTATCGTATTAATTTTAAATAATATGACATAATTTTACTTGTACTTTAAACCCTCAGGTAATCCAGTCGTGCCTTTTATTTTTTTCCTCATCAGATCAATATTTAATAAGCAGCATGACTGGCGCAGGGTTTCACAAATCCGTTATTTTTCAATTTTGTTTTTTCTGTTTAAAGTCAGTTTTTAGAAAATTGCCCCTCCAGGTTAAACAATTATAGACCCTCCTACAATAAAATTTGTTTCTTGTCTTGACCCTACCTACTCGCTCCAGCTGTTTTTTTTTTTTTTTTGTATTTTGTGTGAATCACCTTGTATTATAAGTGATATGGATAAGTGAATTTGTGAGATACTTTTAGGAAGAATACTGAATCCGCCTTATTGTGAAGTTCACCCGAATTACATTACACCCGGAAAAATTGAAATTTCCCTTTCCGCCTATTGTGAATTTTACCCGAAAAATGTTTAATGTTCGAAAAGTTTCCCCTATGGCTGTAATTTTTTTTTTTTTTTTGGCGAAATGTAAATGTCATTACAGCTAAAATATTTACTTATTTTTTGAAGGCGAACAAGTGAAAGAGTTGTGAATTGCAAGGTTATTAACTATTTTCTTCTTTTAATCTACCTTCAGATTTTTTGGTTGTGACAGATTCATGAAATGATTTATTTTCACTGTATTCACGCTATGAATTTAAGTTAGGGTATTATAATGAAAATAAGAAAAAAACGTGCCATATTGAAATTTTTTCGTGCCACCCTGCCTCAAGGAAATGTTCGTGTCAAAATTGCACGATTGCGTTACATCGGTAACGTTGATCGTACGTTTTCCTTTGATTTTGTCAGGGTTGATCGGAAGAGTTTACTTTTTTTATTTCATGGATCAACGAAGTACCTTTTTTGTGGTTTATTGTAGGTACCTACATACATTTGTACCTATAAGGATCTGATTATTTAACTTTTAACATAACTTTACTTGATTCACAAATTGTCTAAAATTAAATTGTTTAAACCATCTAAACAATTTAATTTTGCAATACTTTAAAAAAAACCACACAACACAATTATCGCTCTTCATTAGGTCTGTCAAATCAGAAACTAGGTGTGTTTATTTATTTTAAGTAAATTCTCGGACTTGAAGGAGTAGAAAACATTCTCTCAGAGAATGCATTAATAAAACAAAATAATAAAAGTTATTTTAGAAAGTTGCAGTAGCTACATATTTAATTTTTTAATTTTAAAAATCTAAAATTCAAACCTTAAAGATTTCAAAATCAAGATTAATGGTGTTTTTTTTTTTTTTTTTTTTTTGTTAGAAATGAAAAATAAAACTGTCACACTTTGTTCTAGAGTAAATTGATGTTACTTTAAGAAGTGCATAAACATGCCTCGCTTATCCGAAATTTCATTGTTGATTCGAAGTGAAAAATCGTTCAAACGAAATCCCAAATGGCTTTTAAAATTCCGGGAGAACAGATTTTCACCAGGCGAAATGTATTCCGGGTGAACTTCACAACAAGGCTGAATATCTCCTCAGCCATATTGATTTGGAACTTTGGTGTGATAATATAAAATATTATTTTACTACGACTTGTTTTTTTTGGACAACTAAAATAAAATTAGCCCAAATTTGTTTGAAAAGTGGCGCATGTCCTTTAAATGCGATCTTGACAGAAAATTTTACAGTTAACTGCAAGGGCTATGCTCCATTTTGAATATAATTTATGTCGCTTTTGTATTTAACTGTATAAAATTTACTTTGACTGAAAAAGGGAATTCGGTTAAAATACATCCCTTGTCAAAACTTGTCAAAATATTTTACACAAATTGTTTTAACAAATCGCATTCTATTCGTTGCCAACAGCCAATTGAGTCAATTTAAATATTTTAATAGTCCCATCTGTATTACATTAATAATTATTGCAATTTATATATATGTATGCATGTATGTGTTTACACTATGGGTAAATACATACATACATACATACATACATACAGATATATATGGGTATATCTTCTCTAATAAAATTCCATCCCTCTTTCTATATTTACTATTGACGGAATTGTTTTTAAGCTAATCAAACAAAAGCTATCACTTGAGGAATCTTTTAGAGAGAATTTTTTTTGTCTTTCGTCAGGCATTGACGTAAAAATGACGTATGTAGATTGAGATAAAGCTCTTGATATACAAAAATAGCAAACAAAAAAATAACAAAACTAACTTTAAATGACAAAAATAAACAAAAAATAAAATTTATTATTTTAAAAAGCGCATGTCATTGTAAATAAAATAAAGTAACCACTAACACTGCGCTGTTGGACGCTAATAATGTCAATCTAATAGATGCGTTTGCTAACTTGCGCGCATTATTCATATTTTATTTAAGCTTTTCATGTGAAGTACAATAATTTATGTGGGGAATTTTGCTTAGACATTGTTTAGTTTTAATATGAATTGTAGTTCAACATCAAAACAACACTACAAAGTCAATGGAGGGTGTGTAAAGTGGGTGTGTTTGTGGGGGGAATAGAAAATTTTAAACGTTGAACGTTCGTTGGAAAGATTGGAAGAATGTGTGGTGCTCTTGACTTTGCGTATACATAAATATGCATTTGTGAGCTAAAAAAAAGTAAACATTTAGAATAGCAATGATTGGAACACTTATTTGTTTAATTTTCAGTTGGAAATTAGTTTCGATTCATCCGGATTTTAGTGTTTGACTAAAAAACACTATGAGGATCAATAAATTATAAAAAGAAAATATGTATTTAATTAAAAAAATAAACATCAGCTTAATTTTCTTACAATGTTTTAATGTCGAACTTGAAATTAAGTTTATTAGAATTCTAAGAAAGTGGGTCCGGCACTTCTGTCTGTGTTTCTGTCATGTAAAGCCTCAACTCTTGTGGTAAATTGCCACAAAAATAAAATTAAATTTTATTAAACTAAAATTAATGTTTTTTTTTTTAAATATAAATGAAAAAAGTGAAAAAAATCATATGAATTTTTATTAAAAGTGCTTTTTTCTCGCTTTTTTTCAACTCTAAACGTGATTCAATATGTAGAACCATGTTCAGTGAGCTGCCCTTAACTACTCTGGTTAGAAAAGACAATGATTTTACTGTTCACATTTTCGTTTATAATTTGCTTGATTTGCTTTTCATACATTTTTACTAAAGAAGAGTAGATAAAATTAGAGTAGATTTTTTTGCACTTGCTTTCGAATCTACTTTAACTTCAACTGACATTTTGCTCTGCCTGCGCGGCTCTGATCTGAACTTATCTCTGATCTAAACTTATGAGAGCGCATAACGTTAAAACGACAATCGTTCAATCGTTTTATGTTGAACTTCTTGGGAATATTGACTTTTTCCGGACTAAAGTTGTTTTTTTTTCGGAAAAAAGTCAATAATTATGATCCAGGGTCCAAAAAAAGATGATTTTTTCCCCTCAAATCAACTTTTTTATGAATCTTGATTTGGTAGCAAGATTCAAACGTATTTTCACACACACCAAATATATTTTATAACTTCTGTCACGAATATTTTAACTGTGTAGTTGGTTTATTTTAATAAGGATTTGCGAAATAAAATTATTTAATTGCAATTTTTGAATAGAAGGAGTTATAGCAAATTTTGAAAACCCTTCTTTAAAATATACACAAATTTAACCCCAGCTATATATAAAGCACAGTCTCCTTTTTTTTCTAGTAGTTATTTATTCTTCTCGCTTATTACAAGAATGATAAAAAATAAAAATACTTAACATTATAAGACAACTTAGGGCCAGTTTTTCAATGGTCAGTTAAACAGTCAGTTAGTACTTATTCCTCAGTTAGTGAAAAAATTGTTTTTTCAACAGTCAGTTAGCTCTTATTCTTAGGAATAAATAGCTTAACAGTGGAATAAATTTATTTGTTCGTTTCAGAACCAGTTAAGAAGTTATTCCTAGGAATAAATTGTATGACTGTCAAAAAAGTACCGCAACAGCTTTAAATAACTGACACCTGTGGCGCTTTAAGTTTGGCCTATCCCATAGAATATCAAACATGGTTGTCATTGAATTATGTGTTTTGATTTGGACTGGTTGGAAAAGCATTGTAGTAGTGAGCAAATATTCATTATTTGTGTATTATAATTATAGTTTTGTTTTTAATTTCAAAATTGCAATGAAGAAACTTGTTGGGTTTATCTCACAGAAACAAAAGACAACAATTTAGATACATGACTGGAGTGGGTTGCACGAAATCACAGACAGTCAATTATAGGACTAATTTTAACAATATACCTATAATACATTATTTGTTTCGTCAACAAAATTTATAATGTTGTGGCCTTGTGGCAGCCTTAAGAGTTTATTTTTTGAAATAAATAAATAAGAACAAACTGAATGAAAAAATTGATATCCGATTTGTTTCTGAAACCTGAAAGTAAACAAATAAATGTATGTCTATTTCACTTCGTCCTATAGACAGCTAAGAAATTTTCTCACTCTAACACTATGAAGTTAGATGTAGTTTATTTTGTTATTCTGTAGAATAAATAACTGACTCTGTTAAAGAGTCAGATAATTTTATTCTTCTCATAGCTAACTGACTGTTTAGCTGCTGAATGAAAAATTGGCCCTTAAACAATCTAAAACTTATACTATCTTAAAACTTAAATATATATACAAATATGTTATGTGGATTGGGGATTTATGGGAAATTGGAATATAATTTTCTTCGGAGGGAAGAGAAACTGGAGTGGAAGTCAAGGACATGTTGTGCATTGTTGGCAAGTCTTAACATTCTGGTGATGAGGTTGAAGTGACCATAGTTGATGCGGTGCGTAGGAAGGCGAAAAAAGGGACGGATCTAAGGTTGCGAAGATTAGTGTTAATGAAAATCAATTCAAGGAGAGACGGAGAATCGACTGCGCCTGTGATAATTTGGTGGATGAATAATATATCAGCGATTCCACGACGTTTGGCAAGTGTATGTAGGTCAATTAACTGTAGTCGATCTTCATAGGGGAGTTATATAAAGGGATTAGACCAAGGGAGATTTCGTAAAGCGAAGCGAAGGAATCTTCGCTGCACGGCTTCTATTCTAAGAGAGTGGGTAGTATGATATGGAGACTAAACTTGGCAGGCGTACTCAAAAATAGGTCTGACATATGTGGTGAAGAGGGCTTTGGTAACGTTAGGGTCGGAAAATTCCTTAGACCAACGCTTTATAAAACCAAGAGAAGAATTCACTTTTGCAATAATTTGATCAATGTGTGAACGGAAATTGAGTTCTTTATCACAGATTATGCCAAGATCGCGAATAAGGGAGACAACGGGAATAGGTATGATACAAAAGTTATAAGTTCGCGAGAACGCGAGCAGACATTTACGTGAAAAAGTCAAAACTGGCATTTACTAACATTGAGTTCGAGGAAATTTTTACTACACCAAATGAGGAAAGAATTAAGGTCATGTTGAAGCAGGGAAGAGTCGAAAGATGAAGATATTAATTTTATGATTTTAATGTCGTCGGCATAGATAGAAAGGTCGGTGTAAGAAATGCTTACATCAACATCATTTATAGTGAGAACGAACAAGAGTGGGCCAAGATGACTTCCCTGAGGAACGCCAGAAGTGGCAAAGATGGGGTCGGATACTGAGCAACTAAATATAACTCTATATAGACGGTCTTTTTAAGTAGGATTCAACCCATTGGATGAATAAAGGTGGAAAACCAAATGCCTTTACTTTGATGATTACAATTTGGTAAGAGATCTTATCGAACGCTTTACTGAAGTCAGTCGTAATTACATCGATATCGTAACCCCTTTCCAGTGTACACAGAGTCGTAGATACAAATTGAGTCAGGTTCGTTGTGGTGGATCTGTCCTTTAAAAATCCATGCTGTAGTGGTGACACAATTGACTTACATAAACAATGCTTTCAAAGAGCTTAGGTATCGAGGAGAGCTTAGCAATAGGACGGTAATTTAAAATCTCTCGCTTACTGACTTTTTTATTAATTGGAAAGATGAATGACTTTTACCATAAAATAAGGAAAACAGCTTGCGAGAGTGATAACCTAAAAAGTATTAAGAGTGGTCCTGACAGTGCATTGGCACATTTTTTGATAACGATTGCAGGAATACCATCCGGACCGGGAGGAAAATCATCTTTAAGTAAATTTATTTTTTCACCGGCCTCAAGTAAGGTTATATCGAGAGAAACGAGAGAAGTCTGAGGACTTTTAGATAGGTAGCTAAAATATTCAAGGTCAGGTTCATTAATTTCTTCGCTGTCAGATTGATGAAAAAAATTAGCAAAAAGGTTTGCCACGACTTGGGGATCAGAGGATAAAGTGTTTATACGTGAAGATTGCTAATAGCAGTCCATGTGTATACTATATATTTATTTAAAGCGTTTTCGCTACGAAAACTTTCGGTTCACTCTAGTGTAAGCCGCGTAAAGGAACTTCGTCCCAAAAATAATTTAAGAACTTCTGCTAAATGTTGGTTCTGTTTTTTATGCAAGTCATCTAGACCTAAGGCTTTCTAAAAAAAATGTTTGGTAAAAATCGAATAATCTGTTCAAAGAGAGCTCAAGTAAAAAATATCGGTTCCATGGAATGGGAGGTACCGTTGATAAGCTTGCCATTTTTTTTTTTTTTTTTTGCAACTTAGAGAAAGACAATGAGGTAAAAACCATTTCTAATTGTTTTTTAAAGAAAATCGTTCTTTTCGTCGAAAACCGACTTAACAAGTTCAATTAAATTTCACATGTGTACTTAGTGATGCATAAATGATCTATAAGACGATATAATTAAAACTTTCAGATAAATTAGCTAAGAACGCGAACTAGGTAATAACATGACGTGCCAGTTTTTTTTAAAAAAAAATTTTGTAAATTTTTATAAATCTTTCAAAAATAACTATTTTTGTTTTTCATTTTTTACAGACACCTTATAGCTTAGATAACAAAAATAAAGTTTAAAAGTTATAATGATGAAAACTCTGCGTTCTCGATATGTGTATTACCGATACTCTCTTGTAGTACTAGCCCCTTGAGTACGCGCTAATTATAAAATAAAACCACAAAGATTTATTGTGTTAATACCATAAATATGAAAGAAGAGGGCAGGTGTCAAAAATGAGTTCAGTTGAGTTTTGATTGTTAGAAGTAAAAGTAAAAAAAAAGTAAAAGCCGCTTCACGGAATTTGTGTAATTTTGTATTATTAAAATAATAAAGATATAAATTGAAATAAACATTGTTTTTATAAGACCGCTTACACAAAGCACAAGAATACAAATATGATTATAGTTATTGTCAATGACAAAAATCTGATATTTATGTTAAAAATTTGACTCTGTGAAAAATTTAAATGAAAATATGTTCACCCTCTCACGACGGTTTCGATTCTCGTTCTGTGAAAAAGCGAAACTATACGTCGAAAATTTCATGCCCTCATTTACAACATTTACATATGAATGTTCTATAGTGAAAGGGAAAAATTCACAATTTGTTTTATTTTTTTATGTTTTATTATTTGGAGTTTAACTTATCGAACGGGAATAGCTTTTTAGTAGAGAGCGATTAAAAAAAATTAAAGCAAAGTGTGAAAGTGAATGTGAGTCTGAGTACTATTTATTTGATTAACTTTTCACAAAGCCAGAATTTGTCTCCTGCTATAGTTGCTCTCACTACGACTAGCAACCTCTATTTAAACCCACTTTGAATCAACTGGAAATATTCATGGGTTCAATCAAATTTGAGCCACTTTACACACAATCATACATACATAACAGTTTGGAAAAACGTTTATGGTATCAAGAAGCTTCCTCTTAGCTCAAAATACAAAGTTTTTATGGCAACTTCGAAAGCAATTATGTTCTATGCGGCTCAATCGTGAGGATGGAGATCCTATGAAACCACCGAAAAACTCCAAAGATTTTTTCTCAAACGACAATTCCGACTATCCGAAACAACACCAAACAACATGCTGCTTATTGAAACAAGCCTGTTACCACTTTATCTGGAATCTCTGAAACATCACTTTAACTGCATCATTAAACTTATGTACAGCCACACCGGAAAAATCGCTCGGAGAATTGCAGTTTCTGTTATAAAATCCAAAAGCTCCTGGTTTGAAGAGTGGGAAAATATAGCTGAAAGATGTGGACTTTCATTTAATCTAACCTTGGAAAACCTACCAACCTGGAACCCCTACCTAGACGATTTGCTGGAAACGCTTCACACAAAACTTAGAGAAGAATCTATTGAGCAGGCTGAAAACTCATTATATAGAGAAATCTATGCTAAACTCAGACACAATCTTGGAGAAGCAAACTATTTCAACGATTATTTAAGTTCTGACCAAATATCAATGCTTTTTCGAGCAAGAGGAAAACTGCTTCCATTGAATTTCATACCGCATCGAGACGATCTACCACTTTATTTAGAGGAACCAGAAGTTTTTGATATACTAAACGGCAAAGATTGACAAAAATTAATAAAATTTGTTAAAGTCTCCTTAGATTATAGAAGTAAAATAACAAGAGAAGATTTTTAAATATCTTCAAAAACCTAAACTTAATTAACTATACATAATTCTGAAATTTGTTACACACTGTAAGCTATCATCTGGCTGACGGCCCTTCTGGCCATGCCTTAAAGATTTAAGTATAAATTTTAAAAATTGTTTATGTTACCAATTTGATGAAAAATAAATCTCTTATCTATCTATCTTATCTATCTTATCTTATCATACATGACTCTTCGTACAACCACGAAAGAGGGGCAAGTCTAAGAACTCTGCAACAGTCAGTTGGTCTCAGACATGTAACAACCGGTCTTACAAATATTTTCTGAGGTCAACCCGACGAAACTGACATGCAGATCTACAGTAAAGTGGAAAAAATGTGATCCCAGTCGAGATTATAACATTGTCGGAAAAGAACAAGAAGAAGATTCAACACAAAAAAACTTGTAATTTTCAGTTTAATACATCAACGTTGAAAAAAGTTTTAACCGTGCTTTTATCGTGTCTGGTAGTTTTTAATGTATAGCTACATTTAATAAACAGTGTTTTGTTTTGAACATTACACCCTAACGTTTATAGAACTTCAAAGATCGGTTGCGTAAAAAAATATGGAAGAACTGAAACTTAATATTATGAAAACATATTTTGAATTTTTATGAAAAAATGTTCCTTACTTGTTTTTTTTTTTTTAATTGCTACCCTATAGGTACTGACGTTTTTTGAAAATCGACGGGTTTCTTTAGCATTGCCAAAAGAAGGTTTCTTTCATTCGAATTCGTACTACAGTACCACTGTTGTTCAAATCATGCTTCAAAGAAAAGTAGGAACACGCCATCTTACTAATTGGGCATTATGGAGTAAAGCCCACCAAGCTTAATGTTTTGAATATAATTTACTCAAACTCCACTAAACAGAAAGACAACTATAATGTTGCAATTGTTTTTAGTTCTTCATCTTCAACTACTGTACTACTTGGTAAGAAGCCTATTGGAGCGGGACACTAAAGAATTTTATAAACACCAACAAATCTTTTATTATTTTGTTTGTAATTTGTTTATTTATTTTCCATATGAAAATTTATTTTGAACTTAAGTCTGGAAAGGAATTAAAATTTATTTCAGTACCTACCTACCTAATTAGGTAATCAATTTTATAAGTTTTGAAAGATAATTTCTATTTTTAGATTATCTTTAAATAAGGTCGTGACCCTAATCTTGAATGCATTTTTATTTTTTTTAGACATAAACGAAGAAATACTAAATATAAAACGTTAAATTTGATTATTCAAAAATAGAATGTACAATCTTGTTTTGTATTTTGTTGGGGGAGTCGCAATATCACAAAAGGAAAAATAAATTAGCCTACTGTTACTAACTTAACAAGAGATTAAGACAAACATCATTGTTCTTCTTTAAAATTCGATAATGGTTTTTATAATACTTAAAATTAAAATAAAACTCACCTGTAAGCCAAATTCATACACTTGAAAAGCTTTGTTAGTGAAGTTTCAATTTCTAAATGCGATGCATTCAAACTCATTGAACCGTATTCCTTAACCTTGAGTGGTACATATAGCTGCACTTGTGTACATTCGTTTGGTTCATCTGGTTTTGATAATGTTGGGTCTTCTGGATCGAGCATTTTAATTTCACTATCATCATCATCTTGTGCTTCTTCAGCTTCAAAATGTGATACCATAAATTGGCCAGAGTGAATTGTTTCTTTTCCAGCACCAAGAGGAGATTCTCCACCGCTTCCACTACCATAACCACCACAACTCGTGCTTGTTCCAGGACATCCAATTGGCAAAGATTCATTTATTTCAGAAATTATTAAAGTTGGAGAAGCCGAATGGCGTTGTTGTTGTTGTTGCTGTTGCTGTTGTTGAAGGTGATACATTTCATAGGGATTTGACATAGTTATCATTATTGTTATGTTTTTGTTACTTTTTTACACACACAATCACAATTTTGGTAGGTTTTTTAATTTCGAAGTTGTCTAAAATAGAGAAAAAGAAGAATTTTTTTTTATATTGAGAATACATATTTTCTTTAATGCCGTACGCATTGTATATACATTTCTACAGTATTTTCATGCTGAATAATCACCGCCTGGCCATCTTAAGAAACTTGTTAGTAACACATTTTAAGGTTCGTGCATTTACTAGTTGTTTATTCTGTTACACTAACAACAGTCGTAAACATATTCATGATTTTTGTTTTGTTTACGACTCTTGTCAAGGAAATATGGATTTTAGAACCAATAAAATACATTAAATATTGTTAATTTGTTTTGTTGACGACTATTGTTAGAGTAACAGAATAGACACTTAGTAAATGTAAGAACCTCCAAATGTGCGGTTCAAAACTTTCTTTAGATGGCGCTGCTCCATGATTGTACTATAGAAATTTATATACAATGGCCGTACGTATTGGTTTATTAATTATTATCAACTACCATTAAAATTGTCCGTCAACGAAAAAAGAAAAGTACAGAAGATTTGTTAATCAAAGTTCATAAACAATGCTCAAGGCCAACTTATTGTGGATTATGTCAAATATGTTCACATGTGGTGACTGGTGACATTGTCACAGCACTGTAAAGGACCATTTCTTTTCCCCATCAACCTAACCGAAACTAAATAGTTCGTGTGGAGAACGTGTTTTGTTTTTGAAGATCAATGCTGAAAATGAAGATGCTGCGCATCACAGCAGCAGTGACAAAGCTTGATCGAAATGTTAAGTAAGAAAATCCGAGAAAGCCCTTGTGCTAATCGGTAACAAAATACAGCACGACCAACTCATAAACAAACTAGAGATACATAGAATAACAGTTAAAAGGCATTATAGTACACGTGTGTTCAGAGTGTGATCTGAATGGAAAATGGCACATTTATGGTATTCCTGAAAATATGGAACTAAAAAGTGAAAAGTCGAGCACAGTGAAATATTTGCAAGGTTTTTTGAGTCAGTTTACATTAATCATTCAAATACAAACACAAATCTAAGCCACACACACAGGTCATCAACTTGTAATCCTCCTTCTCCTCCCGTAGAAAAAAAAATTTACACGCGCTTTTCTATACATGAATACGTGTGAACAGCAAAATGCAAAATTGTAAGAATGTGTGGTCTAGTCAAATTTGACAGTCCCCATTTGAAATGCATGGACACGCATGCAAAGTTAAATTTCTGCAGTTTTAAAAAGTCTGTAGGCAAAAGTGGGTGGAGCCTCCTGAGTTGATGTTCGTTTTTTTTATTATTCTATGGCCACACAGTTTACTCAAATGCGAGCTTAGGAATTCTCGAAATTTCAGAAATTGATGTTTCTGACGGTATATTATCTTTAAAGTCAAATTTATATTCTGGTCCAGATGGCGTTCCATCGGAGTTACTAAAAAACTGGTATTTAACTTTTTCGTCTCCTTTACAAAAGATTTTCAATTTATCCCTCTCAACCGGAATGTTCTTAGATCAATGGAAAGTTTCCTACATTACTCCCATTCATATGGCAGGATCTAAGCAAGATGTACCAAATTACAGAGGGATATCGAAGTTATCAGCTATACCCAAACTGTTTGAATAAATTGTAACTTATAAGATAAATTTTGATTTTAAGGAACAAATATCGACGTGCCAGCATGGCTTTGTGTCTGGTAGATCGACATCTACTAACTTGATTTCGTTTACCAAGTACCTTTTCGATTCCCTTGAGTCAGGATATCAAGTGGATGTGATCTTCACAGATTTTAATAAGGCTTTTGAAACAGTTTGTCATAAAATTCTTCTGAATAAAATAAAACTGTATGGAATACACTCTTCGTTATTGGAATGGATACAAAGTTATTTATCTAATAGAAAACAAATTATTAAAATAAATAATTTCTTATCCAGACCAATTGATGTACTATCTGGTGTTCCACAAGAAAGCCATATAGGACCATTACTTTTCAATATTTTCGTAAACGAATATATTCTTCATAATGCAAAATATTGATGTATGCTGATGATTTAAAAATTTTTAATCGTGTTAAAAATTTGAATGATTGTGAAGTTCTGCAAAATCCATACTTGGTGTACTGATAATGGTCTATCGTTTAACGTCAATAAATGTCACTCGTTTTCTGTTTCAGGACCTTATTGCCTACACAGTTCCTGTTTTCAATTTCCAACTTTCTTCTCAGACAAGAAACAGAAGTAAATGACTTAGGTGTAATTTTTGATACGAAACTTACTTTTTCTCTTCACATTGATTTTGTTGTCGCAAAAGCAAACTCTTTACTTGGTTTTTTAAAAAGAAGTTGTTCAATATTTTCCAACCCGTACACTCTTAAGTCAGTTTATATGTCATTAGTCCGACCTATACTTGAAACTGCGCTATTGTGTGGTGTCCATGTAGTTCCATTTCAAAATTGCGTTTAAAAAGAGTTCAAAAAGCCTTTACCCGTTACTTAGTAAGAAAATTAAATTGGAATCTTGACAGAATGCCTTCATTCCCTTTAACCCTTTTTATTTATACACTTATAGTTCAAATGAGCCTATAACAAAATGTATTAAGCTTTTTAACTCGATATGCTGTCAAATCGATTTAAGTATACCTAGATCTAAATTGAAGATATGTTTGTTAGAAATAAATTTTACTTAATGAATAGTTTTAGTATACTTATTATTATAATTTTTTTTTCTGAAATCTGTTATACTCGGTAGGTTAAATAAATAAATAAATAAATAAATAAAAACATGTGAATTTCCCTCAAATTGACGTATAGCAGGGATTTATCAGAAAAACTACAAGGAAATTTTCATTAAATTAATTCACCACAGTTCATAACTAATGCTCAAGGTCAACTACTTATGGATGACGAATAAAATATTCAGTTATCTACAGTATTGTTAAGAACTCTTAAACGAACCGTTTCCCAATTTATTTTCCATAGGCTCACCTAACTGCTTAAAAGTCCCCTTTATCACAGTCGAAGACGTTAGTGGGGCGCAGACTGGAACAAGATAACCCAAAAACCGAAGTCAAGTGTTTAAAGCTTTGATTCCTTCTTTAACTCCATCTTTGTATAAAACAAGTCCTTTGAATAAAAACACAGAAATAACATTTTTTTGCGATCCTACATATTTGGTGAAGAAGTCGATTGATAAAAATGAGATAAAAAATGAGTATGAGCATCAGACGAAGTACTGACAAATAAAAATCTCCGAGTGAAAACCTGATTTTGCTTTAGTCATTTGAAAAAGTACCATTAATTTCTTCAAATGTGAAATACACATATGAAAATAATTGTATGTATTTCTTTTAAATAGTTTTTACATAAAACTTAATTTAAAAAGTTATAGAAGCTCATACTTCTATCTTCTTCAGCCATTGATTCTGTACGTGATTATACAAGAAATTCCGGATACGAAAACTCCCGCCAATTTTACTTTTTTGTAAGACACACGTTTCACATATTAAATTAAGTGTTATTTTCAATTAGACCGTGAAAAAAAACAAGTAAAAGTAATTGTTTTTAGAAAAATTACACATTGGAATGTTTACATAATAACGCAAAAACAACTTTGTATACTCTTAACTTATCTCTTTTAATTCAGTTTTTACTTGCGATTATATGTAGGTTTACTATTATAAGGCAAGTTATGAATTTGTGCAAACAAAAAGTTTTGAGATAACAATCAAACATGACATTACGATGGTAGTGAAGTCGAAAAAAGTGGGTCTGGAAAGCTGTCTGTGTGTCTGTCTGTCAGTCTGTCTGTCATTCGCATCTGCAGCCTAAACGGTTGGACCGATATCCCTTAAACTTGGTATATAAAGATTTTAGGGTCAGCGTCAGAGGGGTTTTTGAAATTTTTGTTTCTAGTCCTCAAACTAACGATACCTGCCATATAACGGTTATGAAAAAGCTTGATTTTCTCGAAAACGGCTATATGTACCTATATGTAACGATTTCGATTTTGCCGCATCAAACACCTTTCAGATAGTTTGAAATATATTTTTTAACGGTACCAGCTATATAACGTTTTTTTCAAATTTTTACTTTCTTGTTTACGACTGAACCGATCTTTACCTAATTTTATTTCTAAAAAGACCTAAATAGCCAAACGATAATGGCGTACTTTTTTTTATACTTTAAGCGCACTCAAGGGATTATGAATACCCTTTATATGATTAAAATAGTACGAGCGTTTAGGAAATTTGGATGTTGAAAGGAGATACCGATGCACATTGGTTTTGAATGCTTGAAGATTAAAATGGAGGGGAAAAACAGAGCCGGGTAAAGCATTCCACATTCGTGTAGTGCGACTAAAAAAAGAATCTCTGTACTCAACTGTTAGTCTGAAGTTGGGCTCAAGAGTGAACTGATGGGCATTTCTTGCAGTACTAGTATTGCGCGTGAATTGTTTCAGAGGAGGAACGCAACTGGCTATTTCGGCGGAGTATTCTTTATAAAAAAGCGATAAAATAAGGAGAGGCAAGAAACATTTGTACTTAAATTTTTAACACCTAGGTAACCTATTAACTAAACAATTTTTTATGTGTGTCAAGTAAGCATTACCACTTTCAAATTTCAAAAGTTCAACTATTGAATTAATTGTCGTAAATTTGTCGTAAATTTGTTGTGCAACTAAAAAATTTGTCGCGCGACTATTTTAGAAAATAACACCTGTTAATGCTAACTTGATTGTCAAGTAAGCACTACCACTCTAGAAAAAGGATTAAATGTAACCGAAAATTAAAAATCATAATGAAAATAATTGTCGCTTTTTTGTCGTAAATAATCGTTTAAGTTGAGAACACTGTGCTTATTTTTCTTCGGCTTTTTTGGTCGCAATGTTTTTTTAAATGAAATAAAGATTTCATTTATTTCCCAACGTTTCGACGGTGGTTGCCATCTTCTTCAGGGGATCTTTTATTAACAAAATGGAATGAATTTATTTTATAGCGGAACATTAGGAAACTTACTTGAATATAGATTGACAAAAAAGTTAGATAAAACAAAAATAAAATTTATTTGTTTACTTAAACACTTCAAAATGAAGATCTATCATAGTTTCCTCCCAGTCACCAGTGGGCAGTAAACAGATGAAATATTCTGTGAGTCTTGTTTTATTATTTTCATGCGAAAATAATAAAATAAAAAACAGCTTATAGCTTTTTCACACCGAATCAAAAACCCAGTTTTTGCGAAAAATCAAAAACCTGCATCAAAAACACAGGTTTTCCCAAACGTTTTTGGCAAGTAACAAGTTTACAAAAACCACTCGTTTTTGCAAAAATCTATAAAAAACCAGTTGAAATTGCGAGATGAACAAATCAAACATAATTAGTGAAACATTCAGCACCATGAATGAAAGAATACAAGATTACGACACTTGGTTTTTTTTAGCTTTTTGATGTTTTGTTTTTTTCACTTGTGACGTAAGCACAAACAGAAAAAAAATTAAATGGTGGAATCTTGTTATGAATTTAACCCAACCAAAAGGAAAAAGAGTGCAAGGTGCTTACGTCACAAGTGAAAATTACGTCACAAGTGAAACAACAACAAAGTGAAAATGCCAAAGTGTCGTAATCTTGTATTCTTTCATTCATGATTCTGCACTGAATCAATTGTGAAGAATGAGAAATGAAAGAGGACTGGCAGTAGAAATTAATAAATCTGTGTTCAATGCGACTGCTACGAATCGATAGAATAGAACATGTTATAAGTGCAAAATGGGAGAAAGGCTGTGCTGAAATGTTTTGAAAGCTGCTTCATAGTTTTTATCAGAACAGTTCCCAACCGTTTTGGGAATTTTTTTTGGCTTGCCTTTAAATCAGAACAGTTATGACTTGCGTACACCAACACCAAACCTGTCATCGGCCGAAATACGCTCGGGCACTTTCGCCTCAATTCGAACGATTGAATCAAACATACATCGGTCAAAGAATGAAAGCACAAACCTATACACTACACCGCTTTAACCGGCATCGCTCAATGACGTCCTTTTATTACTGATCAACCAAAAAATCCAAATTTGTTTGGTTTTTCTCAGTTTGTCGGTTATTTTATTATATTCAACATCAAAAAACAATTTTGGATTGTGAAAAATTAATTATGCGTGAATATACATGTTTGAAGAAAAATTGTTCGTGATTGTTTTATTGTATATTTGTGTATATTTTTGGACTATGATTCGGTTTCAGTATGTCCGAAGCGTTAAAACAGATTTGTAAAAGTGTGAGAAATATTGTTGTTTTTTCAAGTTCTGGTTCCCAACCTCAGGGCGTCTCGTTGAACAGAACTTTTACGATAAATTGAAATTGTCACCATTTGAAACTGAATTTACCAAATATTCATTAAGGATTATTAAAAATGCACTAAAATCAATTTTAAATAATTCTTTTCAATTTTATTTTCATTTGAAACTTAAACGGGTAAATGTGCGGTTTGAACGAATTTCGAGTTTTTGTCAAAAACCGTGTTTTTGATTCGGTGTGAAAAGGCTATTAAATTGGAATACTCCAAATTTTGTACACAAATATTTAAAGAAATTTGTTCAATAAAATCGATTGTTTCGAAAACTAGACATACAATTTTGGTAAAATAAAACTTTAACGTTTATTATTATTATTTTTCTTAAGAGGACCTACAAAAAAAAGTCGAAAGCTTAGAAAATAAATTTGTTTTAATAACCTGTCTTAGAGTGTACCATAAAAAAGTTATACTAAAAAAAAATTACTGGCACAGCAGATAAAAGTATGATTGCAACACCTCTTGCATCCAAATTTTCCTTTTCAGGATCACAAAGGAGTTGAAGAGTTGAATCTATCTGCACAAAATTTTCTTTCAATGCTTAAGTCATTGAATGTGTCGATTCTCAACAAATTTGCCATTTGGAATTTTGGATATATGGGTGATTCTCCACTAAAAGCTCCTTTTCGTGTTCCCAGTCGAAATCGATTGAAGTATTAAAATAATTAAAAATATTTCTTGGTCCTTAACAGCGTTACCAGCAGCCACGTTACATCCACTTTTAATTTTTAAATATTTTCAATCAATTTGGCACAAAAATTTAGAATTTTCCTCCCAAATATCATTTCCGTAACGTGTCCCCACCTCGTTTCAACACAGAAAAGGTTCTTTTTGTTGTTTATAAATTTTAAAAAATCGTAAGATGGCAAAGTTCCACTTTCAAAAAAATATGAATGAACACAATTATACAAACAAGAAAATTTAGTCATTTAAAACAACATAACTGGAAGGTTTTAAACACGTGGCTCCAGATATTTGCATCATTACCGTAACCTACGAGTTACAGTTATGACGATGTGGTTACGGAAATGATTTTAAATATGTTTTCATAATTATTTATGTAGATTCCTTCATTCATTTATTCATAGATTAACTACAGAACCTTGAAATTGGTTAACATATTTTGTATATATTAAACATTTTTAGGCCGTAAAATGGCGTCATTTCCGTAGCCAAAAAATATCCTAAAAAAGTCTTAAAATCAAAAGTCCAGGGGTGGAATCGCGTAATATGATAGTTGATTGTCACATTTTTGATCATCACTTTTGATCAAATTGATTTTTCCTTCTGCGTAAGGTGATCACATCCACCAATTCAACTCAATTCAACTTTGTTCAATTTGTCAGTGACATTTGTGAAAAACATTGTTGCCGTAGTCATATTTTCAAGTAAATTCATTTAAATTGTTATTTTTTTAGTGAATAAATGCAATAACTCTAAATTTAACCATTTATTTTTGATTGTTGTATACTCATATGGTAAAAGAAATATTGTTTTTGATGATTTGGTGACTAAAATTGAAAAAAAGTTGAAAACTTTATAATGTTTTGTATGCGTGTAGTAACTCTAGTCACATTGCCACAAAAATAAAAATCAAACGTCAATTTCATGAGAAGATGACTATCACAATATTTTGGTGATTGGTTTTTAGCTATCAATGTGATGATCACCTTAAGCAGACAGAAAGTGTAGATTTTGACTGTCACTTATCACAAATCACCTTAGCCGATTCCACCCCAGACTTTAAAATTATCAATTATCGCATAATTTACTACAACAACTGAATCTGCATAATTTTTTTTTCTTAAATTTAGATAGGAGACATTTTCAATGCAAAAAAGGAACTTTCAACAGAGAATCACCCATATAATGATGAATTCCAAGAAAAAATTACGTGCAAAAGCAATCATAGAATATCGCACCAATTTTTTTTTTCTGCACCCATTGGTATTTGCAAATGGTTAAAGATTCTGTTTTGCAGCTTCAAGCCTTTTTCTCAAGGTTTTTTTACTTTTCGTATTTATTTTTATTCAATAAACTTATTGTTTTATATGTGGTTTTATTTTATGTAAATAAAATAGTTATTCTGAGGTCGGACGGAATTTTTTTGAACTGGGATTAGTTGTTGATGTTTTTATTTAGTTTAACCCATTGACCATTAATATTAACCACAGTTTTATTTTCTGAGGTAAATACCAAACAAATATTTGCAAGTAATAGCCAAAGTAAATAATGCTGGCAGAAATGTCAAAAACTTTTGTGTGAGTGAAAATAGGTGTGTGAACTGTTTTTACACTTGTAGCCAAAACGACACTCAGTGTAGCTAGAACTGTCAGTTTTGGGTATCGCGAAAAAAGCGAGTTCTACCTACACTGACACTAAGTTCTACACTGGATGGGTAAAACGAATTCGACATTAGTTTATTCCGATACCATCATATAAGTTGCCTATTGTGCGGTGTGTTGAAAAACGCCAGACCAGATAGATTCTGATTTTTTGAAAAATTGTGAGAGATATCGGACTAAAATTGCTCACGGTTATCATCTTTGAACTTATCACCGTTGAGAAAATGCTTAATCAGTAGAGGGAATGAATTTCTTAGAATTTACAAGAAAAAATCTGATAAGCGAAACTACAATAGTTAGGTACCGTGCAATCAAGCTGATTTCACACACCATGAAGATCGTGGGTATTGGATTGACGTATGCGAAAAAATAATATGGCTTTCAAATGACCAGTGCGGGTTTGCTTCGGGTAAATCAACTGCACACACCATTCAGAGTATAAGAATCAGAATGCAAAAACATCGTGATTCTCTAAGCGATTTGCATGCTGCGTTTTAAAAAAAGGATTCTATAGATAACAAGAAGGAAGAAAAAGGAATTCCAGAAATCTATGTGCGGATGATCATGAGCAAATCAAAACCAAGTTTGAATGCATTGTAGGAGTCACTGAACACTGTCCCAATCGAAGTTGGTGTATACCAATGTTAGTGTCATGAGTCGCATTTGCTCTTTATTACAAATGTTTTAAATTATCTGGTTGATTTTTATACTGCACTTACATACGGTTAATAATTTGGGACAATGTACAAGTATAAAACAAAATTGAGATGAAGATGCTTAGGAAGACAGTGGAAGTGATAAAGCTCGATCAAATACGGCGCGACAAACTGAGCTAGGTCTTGTAAGTAATTAAAAATTACGCTTAAAAGAGAACCCAGTCGAAAAGGCATTATCATACAACGTTCCTCTCAATCGTGGAAGAAAGGCAGACGTAAGAACTCCTGGAAAAAATTAAATGCACCGACATCAGCATTCAGTTAGCCTCAGAGAAGAAACAATCTAATAAACGAAAAGCTTGCCAACATTATCTGAGGTCAACCCGACGAACCCGACATCTCATTTGATATCATAACATTGTTCAGAAAGAAAAAGACAATTATTTTGCTTGTCAGCAATTTCTTCTCTTTTGGGCGATGTGATTGTGAGCACAGATTAGTAGGTAGGTATGGGTTATTTGAGACAGGAAGCTAGATATCAATATAATAGCAGGAATCATATGCATTATTTAGGCACTTGTATTATTTCTGTACAAAAGCTTTTAATTAACGACAACTTAAAGAAAACAAATATGAAAGAAGGCCTCAGGTAAATATGAACCTGAAATTTCTAACTCGATTCTATGGTGCGTTGTTCGCGCTGCTATTAATCAACCTGATTAAACAAAAAAATAATCTTTGCAGTCACTTGTGGAGATATTCTTCCACAGCGCGATAAAAGCCTACGATCTTTCTAATCTTTCCAACAATAAAAATACACACACATAACATGCCAACCTAATCACGAACTTAATAATAACCAACAAATAACACACTATACTTAATCTGTACCATTAGAAACATACTTAGGAGCTAGAGAAGCTATACCTACCTTAGGTATAATAATAAATAATAATTGATAAGGAACAACATTTTATGATGAAATCAAAATCTCCAATTGAAAGTGAAGAACGCGGAAATAATTCAAATAAATCGATGGAAATTTACAAACAAAAAAACAAAAATGAACTCCTGATAATAAAGATAATTATAAAAAAAAACACGCAAACTTACTTTTAACGTTTTTATCATTAGTTTTCCTTTCAAATGGCAATTATTATTTTTTTTTTTTTAATTTAATTTATGTAGATTAAAATAAAATCACAATTCAATGGCACTACAAACAATTTAGTTCACACTTTTGTTAAATCACCACCCAACAACATAATCGATAATAATTTTTCGTATTTGTTATTTTAAGGGCACATTATTTTATTTTAACACAAGACGTTTTCAACGTGCTTTTTCTACACATGGAAAAATTTCAAATTTATTTCCAAAAACACATAATTTAGGAATTTCTTATGATTACACTTGTTGCCCCGATTTATTAAATTAACTAACCATGCGACACTTGTTCTACAGACTTGACCAATCGAGTTGGTGGTTCGGTTTGGGTTTGTATAATTTTAGCAAAATGTATTTCAGCAAGAGCTTCACAAAAAATTACGTCGTTGTTGTGTTGTCGTCCGACGAACTGACTACGATAAGGCAAGGAACGTCCTCGATTCTATCAGCAAGCAGCAACGCGGAGTAAAAAGACAGCGATAACGTTGGTTGAGTTCGCTTCTACGATGACGAACGAAACCGAAACGCCATAGATAAACAGCTGAGCACGGAGTTATGGAATTTCTTGTTCATTTATTTTAAATTTATATTAAATAAAATAGTGATGTGGTCTAGATTTGATTTGTAGACACACAAAACACAACACTTGTGCTGTTGGCTGGATGGGACAGCAAGAGAAATGTCATTCAGGTCGAATGTTTTGATTTCTGTTCAACTTTTTTCAAACACTATTTTTGTGGGTTCCACAGACATTTTCTTTTATCTTTGGAATACAAAAAGGATATATAATATTTTAAATATTATTTTGGGATGTTTTTATAATAATTACTTAACGAAAACAATTAGATTTTGTGTGATGGAAAAAATTTAAAAGTTGTTTGGGACTGGGACCAGAAAATATTTTACTTCACTATGGTTTAGAAAAAAAAATTAAAATTCTAATCAATTTTTAGTTTGGTACTTGGTTTTTTATTTGTCTGATTTAGTACAATAATCTAATTGTATCCCTCTAGTGGGAAATAGGAAACGGTGAAGTTGTATTGTTTTGAATTCACATGATGCAAGTTAAGCCGACCACGCACCTGTGCAAAATTTTAACTTTAAAATTTACATACACACACACAGGTTATCAACTTGTACTCCTCCGTCTCCTCCCGTAGAAAAAAAAATTAAACGCGTTCTTCTATACGAGAATACGTGTGAGCAGCTAAATGCAAAATTGTAAGAATGTATTGCATAGCCAAATTTGACGGTCGCATTTGAAAAGCACGGGCACACATACAGAATTAAATATCTGCAGTTTTGAAAGTTTGTAATCAAAGCCCTGTTTCTTTTGTGGTGGCAAAGTACTAATGAGTACTTTACTAGGGATTCTAAATGGAACGCTTCGCTAGTAGCAATCTACTACTGATTTGTATAATTTAGTGTGTACATAGATCTAGACAGTCTAAACGTATACCTTTTGGCTGTTTCTAGATGCGTAACTACTCTTCTCATCTACCTGCGGTTGACAGCATGTGTAGATGGTAGTACTAGATTACTACTCGCGAATACTTTACCACCTAAAAGGAACAGGGATAAAAGTGGGTGGAGCCTCCTGAAATGATGTTCTATTTATTGATTATTCTATGGGAAAAGAAAAGTGCGTGCGAATGAAATAAATAAATAAAAATAGAATTTGAATATCAAAATACGGATGACAGTTGAATTTCGATAGTCTTCACAAGAATTTGTCATGTAAATATTTCAAAGCTTTTGGGCCAGCAAAAGCAACACTGCACAAGTACATAGCAAATTTGTGAGCTCTCAAGTTCACCCATCAACAAAATTAAAGTACGAAGTTCAATTTTCGTACCTTGAAAAAACTACATGGTAGTTTCCGCAACAGCGTCAAAAAGGAAATTTATTAATTTGTCGCCAAAATTTACAACAAAAAAGTAACAACACTCACTTTTAAGGGTGAAAAATTGAAATGGCATCATTATATTTTCGACTCCCACAACAGTTTCAAATACATTTAAAATTTTCTTTTGTTGTACTAAAATAGAGAAAATAAGTCTACCATGTGTTTTGCCAGCCGACAAAAACGTAAACAAATTACTAGAAAAAGGGGGCAGATCCCGTAAAGTTATAATGATTGAATTATCGTCCATAAATATGATACAGACAACATCAGTAAAACAACGACTATTCGAACGTTTTTTTACATAACAACTTTTTTTCATTTGCTAGCAAATGACAACGTTTAGTAGTTATTAGCTTTATTTTATTACCCTCTCTGATCTGATCCGGATCAGATTTGCGTCATGAAAAACACGAAAACAACAGATAAATAAAAAATAATAATAAAATACGGCTATTGCACCTTTGTATGCTATTACACCATAATTCTGGATTCATGACTCTATCGCCGAATTTCTCTTTGGCTTCTGTTCAGATAGAAAAATTACGAACAGAAGAAATGAAACGCAAAAAAGAGTCACGGAAAACTTCGCCCATCATCTGTTTGAATTTCTTCTCTTGTTCGCACTTATGTAGTTTGAAAAGAGTCATGACTCTAAAATCATGGTGTAAAAGCACCCAATGTAATAGCACAGTGGACCGATACAGTCCTGGACAAATTTTTATGCAAATTTTCATCATTTTTGTAAACAAATATATTTCAAAACGAAAGCATTAATTCATTTTATTACATTTGGTTTATTTTGGAGACGAAAAAAATTTCACTTCACATCAGCAGCGTACTAGGCTTCTAGACTCAACATAGAATAATAAATAAATAAAACATCAACTCATGAGGCTCCTCCCACTTTTGCCTACAAACTATTAAACTGCAAAGCTTTAACTCTGTATGCGTGCCCGTGCATTTCAAATGTAATTGTCAAATTTCGCTTAACAATATATTGTCATAATTTTGCATTTAACTTTTCACACGTATTCACGTATAGGAAAGCGTGTGCAAAAACTTATTTTCTATGGCAGGAGACGGAGAAGTACAAGTTCATGACCTGCGAGATGCAACTAACACCTTAACTAAAAAACTGTTCGATTTAACATAATATTTTCCCTTTGGTTTATATCTCGGATAAACGTCACAATTGGAAATGTCCCAAACCAGAGCTAACTTCAGAGGTATTTCATCCAAGAAGCCATCTTTCCAAATGACATCAAAAAAGAATAAAGTTTATAGTGCAATTATTGAATTTATTTTACGATAAAAATGTCTTTCTAATTGTTTTGCAAAACGCAAGCAAACGCACCACGCGTGCCGTACAACTTCAATAATCTAAAAATGTTTTCAAAAATAATGTGAGTATTTAATATCATGGTTAAAACACGATTTTAAAAAATTGAAATCTTATCAAGTGTATTAAAGCCGCCATGTTGTCCCAAAGAGCAAATATTTTTTTTTTGTTGACATCCAAATAAAAATTGTTATTTCTTTAATATAATTTTTTTGGTTAATAGATTTTTAAATTCAAATTGGAAATAAAATATTGTATTTGGTGGGCTATCAGAATGATTAAAGTTCATGTGCCGTCAATGTTTTGTTTTCCTGGAAATATTGGATGACGCAATAACCAAGTTATGCAGTGTCATTCAATTAAATTGCAAAAAAGCACCCGCCGCCGAAGTGTATCAATCATTTGGATTTTTTTTTGTTTATTACCTCGAACTAGTTACACAACAATTTCGTGGGGCATATTGTTGGAGGGGTTTGTTTTGGAGTGTGCATGTGCACGACACGATGGCATTTCGAAAGTTTGTGAAATGAAAGTTGGTGCGCCAACACAAACTTGTTGGGGTTATCCTTTTCGCAATTCTGCAAAACGCCTATTTCATTGTTTTTCAATAGGAAATGTGTAGATTGCACCTGCTATGAATGTTTATACAAACTATTCAAGATGGAAAGGAGGTCATTGAGTTATTTTTGTTTGTTTACGAAACAATGATTAATTTGAAATAATTTAGCGATGTGTTTTGGTTATTTTAATTTTATTTTTCACACGATGTTAATCCTAGACCAAACCCAGCTCTTTGCTTTATTCATAAATTGCTAGCAAGTTGCTTGCAAGGCATTTGATGAAGTGGTCTTCGTTCAGTTGCCCGATCCAATTCCAATGAAGAAGAGATAGGTGACTATCGTATGTACCTACGCATTTTAAATAAAAGAACTTTATACCAACACAATGGAAAGATTGGTTTCATTTTTCAGTGAGATAAATCACTATTGAACCTATTGCCCTACTGATCATTAAGAGTCTTTCGAATGTGCTCATTTAACAAAAAAACCAAACCTAAAACGTATTCTTCAGGTTGTGGCAGCAAAAAAAAAAAAATGCATCCGCTAGCTGGTACGACACGTCGACACGAGAAACAGCGAAAATCCGTACGAGGATGGGTCAGCATATCAATCCAGTGAATCCAGTTTAATTTATACCAACATAGGTAGATAGCGACAAAACAATAGAGTTTCTGCAACTAATCGACTGCCAGGCGAGATGTTTAAAGCCGTCGGAGATGAATTATTAGTAAGGAGCTCGCGCTTACAACTCGAAATAAAATATATGGCCTGAACCTTCCAGCCAGTTCTGTTTCCAGCTAGCGTTCTTTTGGTGGAGGCCTGCCGATGCTGCTTACACCATTAAGATTAGATTTTAAAGTTTTTGAACAAATTAATGTCTCTATTGGCCTATTGAGCTCTTCGTTGAATCTTAAAATCCTTCGATACACACATGACCAAAAATCACTAAGAATCTTTTACCCAAGTAACTTTTCATCCGAAACGTTGAAGGTCCACGGTTCTGCACTGAACAGCTGGACTGTGACGATTAAGGTCTTTTTAACGTCTCCTTCGTTCTATAAGAGAGGACCTTAATTCTTAAATGCCTTCTCAGCACGAGGAAACAGCGCATGGAAAGAATAATTTTTTCATTTAATCTTAGAGCTTCTGCGCTGATCTTTTAGTAGCCCTAGCCTTTGTCAGCTTATGTGCAGCATTGCCTGGTAGGCCCTGTATTGAGCTGCTTGCGCAAACCGCCATTCTTTAACAAGGAGTTTCTCTATGGTTAGCCTACCTAGCACATTCTTGGCAGCATTCTGATGGGTTAATACTTTATTTGTTTAAGAAGTGCACTGTGCATTCTTTTCTACACTAGCTTTAAAACGATTGTAGCCAAAACGACACTGAGTGCAATTTTGAGGTCAATGTCTTCTTTGGACATGAAAACGTAAAAACGTGTACAACGTACGTGTATGTGTCATTGGTTCAATCATCACGTCATGTGACTTCTTGATAGTTCCGCAATGACATAGCTCTAGGTATCAATTTAGAAATTAAATGAAAACTCCACCGATACGACAAGGCTTATCCTATGAGGCGGGTCCTATAAAAAATCCCTCTTGTTAATTATAGAGAAAAAAGTGCCCTGAATGTTGCTAACAAGATCTTATCTGAAATTTTGTGTGAGCGTCTTAAGCCATTCAGGGGCAATGCTAGGTTATGTTAGGTTATATGGCTGGCGGTTGATCGTGCGATCTCATGAACATCATTTCGGAATGCATCGTAACTAGTAAATGACTTTGTTTACTTTGCTGAAACTTTGGATAAGTCCCTGATCATTTCAGGCATCTATTGCGCAGTGACGTGATTATTCTCAAGATTATATGAGGAAGTGCTTGGTTACTCTTCTGATGATACATCACTATTCAAAAGGATGTATAATGGAGACATGGTTTGATATTTGTCTAAAAAGTCAAGTTTTCAGGTCCATTAAATAATTTTTAATTTAATTTTATTTTTCTATTTAATGAGAACTGTATGCCAAACTCCCCCTACCTTATAGACGTTTTCTTTTTATATAATTTATATCATTAGAATAATATGTTGATCAATGCCTTTTTTTCTGTATTTCTAGTGCCGCCATGGCGCCCTCACACCAACCAAGCTTACCATCAGTCTACGACTCCAATTTCTTAATTGAAATTCCGCTGATATCGTCTTTAGTATCAGATTTAAATTATGATTCCGAAAAATCTTACTCTGGAGTCTTTAGCCCTTCCGCAGGATTTATATTGGAACGGCAAAATGGAACCAACATCGCCGCCCAGCAGCGAGCTCTTTCCGATTTCTGAATCGGTTGAGTCTTGGCTATTAGAAGATAACTTTGCAAATGGTGAATTTTAAATATATTAAATATTTTTTTTTTTTTGAAATTTAAATTTTAATTAAATAAAAACTTTTTATTTGTTTTAGATATTTTATTCGTAGATCGTAAGAATGTAGATGTTAAATTTAATCCCTCTGAATTTGATGATGGCTTCAATCATGGTGAAGAAATCGTACTCGAATTTGAGTTTGATGTTAAAGAAGGTAAGTGCTATTGTTTGATATATTTGAGAGTTCAAATAAAAAAAGCCAAATTGTATGATCAACTGAGCGATAAATTAAAATAACTGCGACACGAGTGAATTATTGTTTTTCTTATAATTGTGATACACCAATGAGGTTTATCGCTTTGATTTTAGAAAACAGACCTTTGGCGTTTTGGTTTCTAATCATTGCCAGTGGATTTGTTTGTAATAGAATTTTTAAAGTCTCTTCTGTCTTCGCGACATAAATTCTCAATTACGTATATACATACATTGAGTGAACCTTATTATGTATATGCAAAAACATTTTTTATTTTAACGGTCTCAACCCCTCCATTTTGTTCCTTATAATGAAAAAAAGTCATCTGAAAATTTTATACGAATCGGACAATATAAAAGAAGTCTCTACCAGCAACAACACAGGGTGCTCCATTTAATAATGTTATAGGTAGCGTTTACAACTTACAACAATTTTTAATTGAAATAGTTTTCAAAAATTACAGTTAGAGTTTGGTTTACAAATTGTTTTTTTTTTTTACATACAAACATAATTTTTTGTCAGAATTTTAATGGATTGCTTTATTTCAGCAATGCTGATTCATGTCAAGATTTTTCTTTCCTTTTATTTATTTGGTATTTGCACCACATTGCATTGTAGAAGAGCTTTAAAAAAAAAAAAAAAAAAAACATTGATGCCTATCGCAGTTTGCTTTGCAATCATTGTTTGTGTAATTTTCATTAAAATCACGTACAAACCTCCATAGCCGACATACAGCCAGTAAGCTGCGATAAGACTGATCGTGATCGATTGCCATTCGCGAATTCACCATCAAGAAACACTCCTCAATTGCTCATCTAATGTCGAACTCCTTTTACCAAAAAATTGATCTGGTTTAGAAAAAAAAATTGATACAAAAAATCGATACAGTCGGGATTTCGTGCTGGTCATAGCTGCGTTACAGCAATCGTCAAAGTTATTGATGATGTAAGAGTACAGTATGATCAAAATAATTTGACGATTTTATGTTTGTTGGATTTTTCAAAAGCCTTCGACTGTGTTGACCACAAGATGGTAAATCGAAGTCAAAGAGTTTTAGTTGGCGATTGTTTGACCAAGTTTACCTTGTGTGCTAAACTCAGTTCATATTTTGGTTTTAGTGAAAGGGCGACAAGATGGTAAATCGAAGTCAAAGAGTGTTCTGGAGTTCCATTGTGTTCTGGAGTTCCACAGGGTTCCATATTGTTTTGTATGTATATAAATGACCTTCCTCAAGTGGGCCAACATGTAACGTTACATCTCTATGCTGATGATGTTCAACTATATTTGTCTTAACCTTTCAACTTATTAGAGGAACTGGTATGTTAAATAAACGAAGACCTTTCAAGGATCTACAGTTGGTCTCTGTGCAATGGTCTGACTCTAAATCCTGCCAAATCCCAACTAATTGCTATTTCTAAAAAGAAATTTGATACCATTAACCTTTTACCAATTTTCTTATCGCAAGCTCAGCTTTTGTTTATGAATACTGTGATTTGTCTTCGTTTTAAGATTGATCGTTCACTTTCTGAAAATGATCATTTAAATCTTTCTGTTGGCCGTATATATGGGGTCTTAGAAAATTAAACCTTTTTTCTAAATTGAAACCTGTTGACACTAAGATAAGACTGATTCAATCATTGCTACTTCCTATCATTGACTATGCCGCTGTCGTGTACAGCAAACCAGACTCTCATTCTCTCCCTAAACTACTAGTTGCTTTTAACGACATGGTAAGGTACGCCTTTGGTCTACGACGACTTGACCTTGTATGTACCTTTCAACAATTTTTAGAAGCAAGATGTTGCTTCTCTTTGCATAAAACTATTTATAATAAAACCCCAAAATATATATTTGATAAGCTCCGCTTTGCGCACTCGACTCGAACCATCAACTTAATTACTCATCCCCATAACTACTTAGATTCATCTAGACTTTTTTTTTGTAAAGGGTGTTTTTTTTTTGAGGTATAGAACTTTAAGTTGGCATTACTTTTTAAGACGGCGACCGATTTAACAGCTGTCAAGTTATTTATTCTCAGTTTTGTTTGACAATTCATTATGAATAGACTCACGCCTGAACAACGCTTGCAAATTGTGCAATTTTGTTTCGAAAATAATGGTTCTGTGCGAAATACGTATCGCGCACTACGTCCATTAGCGATGTTTAGCTATGAAGCGTACTTCTGGTTGAATGGCTACGTCAACAAACAAAACTGCTGCATTTGGAGTGAAGCTAATCCTCAAGTGTATTGCGAAACATCGTTACATCCAGAAAAACTGACTGTATGATGTCCAGGAGCTGTGGTTCCAACAAGACGGCGCAACATATCACACAGCTTGTGCCACAATCGATTTATTGAAAGACACGTTTGGTGACCGCCTAATTTCACGTTTTGGACCTGTGAATTGGCTTCCAAGGTCTTGTTATTTAACACCTCTAGACTATTTTCTGTGGGGTTATGCAAAGTCATTGGTCTTTGCAGATAAGCCACAAACGCTTGACCATTTGGAAGACAACATTCGCCGTGTTATTGCATATATACGGCCACAAATGTTGGAAAAAGTCATCAAAAATTGGACGTCCAGATTGAACTACATCCGAGCCAGCCGTGGCAGTCATATGCCAATAATCATATTTTAAATGTAATGCCACAAGATTATCTTTCGAATAAATGAAAAATCATGTCAATCGAATATTCCATCGTTGTTTTATTGCAATTTAAAGTTCTATACCTCTAAAAAAAACACCCTTTATATGCTATCAGTCTTTGGAACTCTCTACCAGTGGCAATAAAGAAAATAGTAAAAAACTCCCAATTTAAAAAAGCCATTTATATGAATTTTCGCTAATTTTAAAAAAACAGCAACTTGGAAACTTGTAAAGTTTTATTCTTTTATGCATTTGTTCATTGATCTTTTTTTTTCTTTCATTTATGTAGGTACCAAAAATAAAAATAAATTATAAATTGTATATCTACTTTTTGTTGCTAGTTTCTATTTATTATAATACGTAGGTAATAATTACATATATTTTTTGAATTTCCATACTTAAATTTTATTTATAATTTCTTTTGTTATTAATTTATATAAAATTGAATTATCTGTCCATATGTTAAGTACTATAAAAGACTTATAGTCTTACTTGTACACATTGAATTGAAATTGATGATTTTGTTTCGAAAAAAATCTGTAAAACGTAATATTTTTTTAAGGGGAAATGCAATTTTTTGATCTAAAAAAGATTTTGCTTCAATCTCGATTTGGAAGCAATATTTACACGTATTTGCACGCATACTTAAAAGATTTGATATTTTCGGTACGTCAAGTGAGTTTTTATAATTCCGACTGTCAAACAACAAGCACACAATTACAAAAAAAAGATCAATTTTTATTTGTCCATTTACTGTCGAGAAAAATTGTTTGTTGAGAAAAAAAATAATTTTTTTAAGATTAATTTTTTGGTAAAAGTAATTCGACATAAGTATCTGAGAACTGGGAGTCCGATGAAGAATTCCTTTTATCAAAAAATTGATTAAAGAAAAAAAAACATCTTTTTTCTCAAAAATAATTTTTTTCTACAGCAAATAAATAGTGTTAAAAAAATTGTTTTTTTTTCTTGTGTGCTTACTGTTTGACAGGAATGTTACAAGCATTTTCAATTTATTTATTCGCAGACTTATGGGCCAGTTATAGTTATCAGTAAAATCAATATTAAGGCAAATTATCCAACGATGTTGGTGTTAGTTCTTATTAAAATGAAGGTAATGAATAGTAGAATTTTTATATTTGATTTGATCTTCATTTGCGTAATATACTTAAACTCAATTAAAAAAATAAAAATTCTTCCAGGGAATAACAAGATGATTTCCAATTTAGAAAAAAAAAACAAACATTTATTGATGATGATTTCCTATTAGTTCAATAACAATGGACATGTTACATGTAATGTTCGCTACAAGCAAACTTATGCTAAAACAAGAAGCCATAGAGAAAACAAATCTAAGATGGGCGAACACCAGTAATTGTCTAGCAACAAAGCAAATCTGGCCAAAACTGGATCTGAAACGCACTAAATTTTCGTTGTCTATAAGCAGATTACATCTTAACTCCGTTATTGGTGTCATAACCGGACACTGCCTCATAGGAAGACACGCCAAAGGAATTGGCGTATCCTCTAACGATTTTAGCAGAAGCTGAATAGACGAGGAGAAGGAGGAGAGTATCCACCATCTTCTCTGCTTATGCCCAGCTCTCTCCCAAAGACGTAAACTACACCTGGGTAAATCCTTTTTCGGCGATCCTAGTGATCTATCGAATATAGATATTCCCTCTTTACTTCGTTTCATTGGAGACTCCAACTGGTTTAGGCCCACATTATGATTAGTGAATCGAACTACTTAGCTAATTCGAATGTTTAAGCGAACTTCACTTGCGACGGTATTAGGATTAGCGAGCTTGTGTATTCACTAATCCTAAAGTGCTGCCAAATGTTATTCAATCGAAAAGACAGAATATGTTAAACGTGAAATCGTAGGGATATTTAACAAGTAGTAAAATTATTGTTATTCGGGATTGTTTTGTGAATATTTTTCGAAGAAAATGATGAACAAAGTGGGTTGCTAATATTAACATGAGAAGAATGAGAAGATGTATTATTGTTTTAAAACATTTGGAAATACGAAAGCAAAAAATATTTCATAACCGGAAATCAATAGGAAAGAAACTTTTCTGGCGAAAAGTACAGAATTCATTTGCACGTACCTACCTATATTTTTTCATCGTATGGCAAGTCCATACTTGTATGTCCTCTATAGGTATTCAAAACAACTATTTTATTTATAAATTCTTTTTAGTACACAATATTTGTATCACTAATTTGTTTTATATCACTAATTTTCCAAATAAACATTAAAAAGTGGTTGAGAAATGCTTTAAAAATGAGTTAATTTTTTGTTCGCTAAGTTATCACTGAAAATTTTGATTCGCCTAGATTTGACACATTTTGCCACTATATTAGTGAATTTTCGCTAATCTCAATTGCTCGAAAATTAGACTCACAATATTTTTGACATTTGAAGTGAACTTAATTTTAGCGAATCGCTATTCCTAATACCAAATAGTCGAATTCGCAAGCTTAATGGTTTGATTCGCTAATCATAATGTGGACCTTAACTCGTTCGTTTCGTCGTAGTCTAAGTGTGTCAGTAGTTTTCCTAACAACCACCTTAACCTAACCTAACCCTACTTGTAAAGTTAAACTGAATTTTTCGCACATTCTTGTTGGAAACGATTACCAAACATCACATTAATTTCTTAAAAAATCACGAACTACAACAAAATAAGCAACCAGTATGTTTTAAATAGCAATGTTTTATAAATCTTTTTAAAAGTAAAATTTGTCATGATTATAAAAACTCAACTGAAGTACCGAAAATATCAAATCTTTTTAGTGGCCTTTTTGATTGGTAATACGGGAGAGCTCTCCGGGATTAGATACCAAAAAAAAACAGTCCATAAAAAGTTATAGACAAAAAACTGTCAACATTTTGGAGATGGAATTGTTTTCTACCGATTATATCGATACTATCAATTTCCGTTGATTAAATCGAAAAAAAACAAACATATTATTGGTAGAACTTTAAATTTCATACATTTTGGTATATTCAAACTTTCCATACACCAAAAGCTAGTCAAGATAGGTAATTACAAAGTTGACATTATGCAAACAAAATTTATAGGTAGAAATAGTCCAGTCGATATGTACTTTTACCTTGAAAAAATTGCGAACTTAATGAAACTTGAACAGATTGTTCGGGGTTTAAAGTTCTACCAATAATATGTTAATTTTTATTCGATTTAATGAACGGAAATCAATATAATTGGTAAAAACCAATTCCTTCTCCAAAACTTTAACAGTTTTTCGTCAATAACTTTTTATGGAAAAGAGCTGTCAAAAATGTTTATGAGACAAAATTGTAGAAAATATTTGTCCTTACACTTTGCAAAACACAAAATCATTCTACGACCTATAGAACTTGAGAAAATCATACAAACGTCTTTTTCAAGATGGCGCACAAGGCAGGAACTTTTTTTGGGTGAACTTTGTGGATTTAGACTCTCCAAACGGTATTTTTTTTTTGTAGATATTTGCTCATTGTTGAGCTAATTTTACTGGACTATAAGGCAAGTCTTTTATTTGTGCAGAAAAAAAATTTGAGGTAACAATCAAACATGACATTACGATGATAGCGAAGTCGAAAAAAGTGTGTCTGTCTGTTAGTGTGTCAGTCTGTCATTAGCACCTGCAGCCTAAACGAATGGGCCGATATCTTTTAAACTTAATATTTGGGGTATTTAGTATGACCGTCAGATGGGTTTTTGGAACTTTTGTTCTAAGTCTAAAACTAACGTTACCTGCCATATAAAGGTTATGAAAAAGCTTGTTTTTCTCGAAAATATTTTAAAAAAGTTGTTTGAAAAAAATCGATTTTTTCAAAAACTGGTCGTACGATTTTGGTAAAAAAAAAGTAATGTTGGTATTTCAATTGATTTTGGGTGTTTGATTTTATTCAAACTTATTCCTTGTTAAGTTAATTTATAACAGTATTTATTTGAAAACTGTTTTTGAAATCAAAATCAATAAATTAGCAATCAAGAACAAGGCAATTATTTTGTTTGCAATCATAAATAACAATAAAATCAGATAGGCTTAGTAAAAGTACACAGAAGTTCTAATTGGCATCATGTCTAACCGGCTGAAACTGTGATCTGATTTGTTCATATTATCAATTTATTATTAAGTGATAAATTTAGCGCGCGCCGTAAATTAACTGCAATTGCAAACCATTTGAAGGTTGTTTTCTTGTTGAGAACATTGATCGGTTGGACTGGTAGCGCCAGATCATTGTGAACACACATGCTAGCCATGATATTTGTCAATAAAAGGAATGTAACGTTAACGTTGATTTGAATATTTTACTTTGTGATTTTGATACGGTCTCCAGTCACTTAAGAAATGTTTTTTTATTTATTAGGAACTACAAACTTACTGCCTTCACATAGGAAAGACAATAATGTACTAAGTAATTGTATGTACTCGTTACCGTGTGTAGACTGGAGAAAAAAAAAAAACATAACTGGCTTACAAAACTGATTGACAAGTTTAGAAACAGAAAACATATGCAGGTGTGACGTTGGAGTGTGTAAAATGAATTGCAGTTTGTTAGATTAAGGTTAAATCTTTGAATTATTAAGTCGAGGAACGCTATTTGATTTGTAACGAGTTTTTTTTTTTTGTTAATTGTTGATTGTTAATTAAATGCAAGTATACCAGGTGGTTTGGAGTAAACAACCTTAAAAGCCCACGGGGTTTTCTGTTTTGTTACGAACCTGGAACGTTAACACTTTGATGTAAAGTTCATTTTTTGTTTTTGTATTTTGTTACCATTTTTGGAAGTCTGTGTGCAGTAATGAGATCATTACTTCCTTTATATTATTTAACACTGTACGAGTGGTTTGAAAAATTGAACAGAGTTTAGTAAGATATTACGATTCACATTGGTTTTGAATGTTTTAACATAACATAATAAATTCTTCTTAGTTGTACATACATACGAAATTGTGTCCTATGATGAATTGATTAGCGTTCCTGGCAGTGTAAATTTTACGGCTCAGGAGAGGAATGGAACAAATATTTATGGTATACTTCTATCTTGTTTCTTTTGTAAGACTTTTTTCTGTATTCTGTCGAGGATACTGATATAAATTGATGGAGTACCTGACTAGTTATGAAGGGTGTACTTAAGCCTTAAACGGATGTACGCCTTATAACAAATGTAACCCATTTTTTGCATCTTAAAATGGAACTTAAAAATTTTCGCAGCATTTTCGAATATATTTATATACTTAGAATACAATTTTTTTAAGATACAAGTACTACTTATGTATAGTGGCATTTGAGTATGTTCCGCTTAAGTCACAGAAGAAACTAAATTCCACACAGGGTTGTAAATTTGGAAACAAATCTGCAAAGCTGAGGGTGCGACAAAAGAGCCAGGGATATATTTTAAGCTTAAAACCATCCAACACTTGATTAAGCGGTCGGAAAGGTTGTATCTAATAACACTAAGAATGGTGCATTTTCGATAAAAGAGCTTGATGCCAAACTCTGTGAACTGTTTTTGAAATGTCAACCGCACTTATTGCTACGAAAGCTGTACTCAAAAACCTTTGTTCTTTGATATATTTCTTGAATAGGAGAATTGGAAGCTTTACGCGTACGTTGTCACAGGTTTCTCCGAGTCGTGTTCGAAGAGTTCCTGCCAAGTTCTACCGATGGTAATGAAGATCATCATAAAAAATTCATCTCACTTAACGTACGGAAAGGCAGAGGCATATTTGCGCGCAGATCGTAGGGATTGCAACTTTCAAGTGTCAATGTTCTTAGAAGATCTTCGTCTTGTCACGGTTTGTCTGAACGTGGTGACCATTTAACAATTGATTTCCAATCGGGGCTACTTTGATTTCAGAAGTCATGGTGGGTTGTGATCACAGAACATCAGTTCGAAGAGAAAATTGGGTTGGTGTTGGATCAAAGGTGAAGTGTGTGTACGATTTTTTTTATTAATGCTCAATGTGTAACCGATCAATATAAATTCGCGGACTTTTTGGCAAATTGAAAGAACCATCAATATACTTAAGCAAGATCGAAAAAAAACTGCAGCAACGTTATACCCATAAACATGTACTTATTTAAACGATCAGAGAAATTGATTGGGAAGTGTCAATTCTTGAAACTAGTTCAATAATGCGGATGAACTGGAATTCGCAGACGGGTGGCTTTTCGGAAATAATATCTGCTCTAATCACCGTTTAATGGAATGTTTAATTTAGCTTCCATTGCAGCATTGTAAACGTATGACAATTAAGCGGGTGAGATTGTAGAAGGAATCACATGCTTGGCCGTGCAAGAGGGCTTTGCACTATTTTAGGCTTCATATGAACCAGGTACTGGATTATCTCAATGAATCGATCAGTTTACAGTTCAATTAAGATAATACCAAGGTGTTAAGATAATAACAACGGATCTTTTGCACAAAACACACCCGAAAACAAATTATATATAGCATAAGTTATGGTAGTATATCAGCTCACCTTAGGGTAAATGTGGTGTTGGCCCTAATGAATAGCGTATCGAACCCTCGCTTTGAGTCGAACGAGAAATGGGAAATCTAAAGACATCGCAATATAAGAAAAGCAAGCTTCGACGTTCGAATACATAAACATCCTATTAGCGAAACGTTAGCCTTTTGAGATAAAAATACAAACGCGAGTCCCAAAGTGAGTGATTTGCAAAATGTTCGCTTTAAGTCGTACGTTCGATTCGCTATTCAATATTGGGCCCTTAAGCTGGACTTCTTGTTTCATTGTTACATGGATATAAGCATTGGCTATGTTCGAACCTAAATTTGTAGGGTAATTGAAATTTTTCAGCTTGCCCGACTTAAGTTGTTCATAGGTGGGTTCTGACTATCAGCTGCTGTTTTAAGCTAACGGTTTCTTTTTTCGCCACGTAGTTGTTGATCTTTATTAATCTTCCTTGGATATTTTTTTTTTATTGTATCGTCCTTTCAAACGGTATCTCTTCTTGCTTCTTGTTCAGAGGAGCACTCTTCTAAATCCAACATTTATTGTTAATTCAAATCTTGAAATAGTATTAGTAGCTAATAAGAAAAAGAATCCATCTTTGTTTGAGGACGTGTTCTGATTTACTATCAATTGATATCAAGTTTTTCTGCCTTGAATTAGAATCGAAAGTTTGCAATCTTAAACTAAATATCTACCTATGAAGTTCAAGGCGTTTACATAAGTTAATATGTTTTGCACAGAGACTAGCACTAAAATGAAAACCGAGTACATATTACTAAAAATAGAACGAATTTTCCAGATCAACAAACAATAATTTTATTGATTTAACTTATAAACGTTAAGTATTTTTTCAAAGCAACTGTATCGAATAATAATAAATATTCATAAGCAACGAACTTATTAAACAATTAAACAGGTTGTGTTGCTTATACAAAATCTTTTTATGTGAAAGTAAGCAATGTCTATAACGATTTTATTTTATTTTAAATAATATTTGTTCCCCCATTTACTTGCCTTGACTACCAATACCTACTGAAAGATAAGACCTTATGCTAACAAAGCTGTTTAGATCTGTTATGAATTATGATTCGAATTATATTCTGATCTTCTTATCTTTTCTCTTTTTCACTTCTGGTTTAATTAGATTAAAATATATTTTCATTTTTTTTTCAAAACTGATTGCCAACGAGAGCATGACCTGCAACAATTTAAGTGCAATATACTTTTTCCCTTTGCTTGCACTGGCTCCTCATTTATATTTCTTTGGGAGGAGGGATACATTTTTTTTATGAAATGAAAGTTTAATTTAGATCTTTTTTTTTTAATTGATTCTTCGAAAACGATGAGACAGATAAAAAAAATATCCAAAGGTAAACACGAATAACAACAAATTAATTACATGCACTTTTTTTTGTATCTGTGGAGAAACAAAATGTTGTTTATGCGTGAGTTTGCGATTCAATCTTCAATCCAGCACGCGCATCTACATTATATTGTGTTGGTTTCATGTAATCTGTTTTAACTTGATCTTTTGTTTCTCGATCGATGAGAAGGTCAGTGCTCTTTGATGCACTTGGATGCTGAACTATATGAGAGAAACAATATTAATATTGTTTATATAAAATTATTTAATGTTGTTACACCTTTAGGTCATTGATTGATTTTTAAATTGAAAATTTATGTTGTTTATGATGAAATAGGTCCCACAAGGAGTGTGTAATAGATTGAAAGTTGAAGGTTTTCTTTGAAATTTAATTGGATTAAATTTTTTTTTTAATTAAATAAAAACTATTTACACAAGCACAAGTTTTTTTTAGTAAGAAGTGGCAACCAGCATTTAATACGAACATAGTACTAAATTATACTAAAATATAAATTTACTTTATCTGTTACTTATTTTAAGTTGGGAGGTTTTCAACATTCAATGATTATGGAAAAAAGTATGTGTCTATTTCGTTAAAGCAAGTTTTGGATCTATTGATTGATTTCCCTAATTTGTCCATGATTGTTGAATTGGATTTGCCGTAAAAGAAAATGGTTTGACAGACATGTTTATGCGATTTACTGATTTATATTCTGAGAGTGTAAAGTACGAGGGTGTGTCAGTCCCTAAAAATTTAAAAAAATTACGTCGCCATTTCAAATCCTAAATTTTTCCACATATCACACAAACCAAATAAAAGCTTTACAAATATACTGAAGATTTCACCATCGAATGAAATGATTCGTCGTTGGTTTTCTCAATTTCGGTGCGATCGTATCAGTACAAGTGACTTCGAAAGTTCTGGTCGCCCGAATGAAGTCAGCACAGCAGAAATTATCGGTAGAACCCTATGATATCATGAAGTGGAGCAGGGTAAACTTGAAGGGCCCACAGGATGATCACATGAATCAGCGATTTCAGCTATAATAATTTCAAAATGTGTACATATGAAAAAGCATTTTGAGTATTTTTGAAAACTTAAAAGGAGTGTTTGGTGATGTTTTATGTTGATCTGCGCGCGGTTCATTCGCATGTCAAATGCAGACCTATTCGATCCGTTTAAAACAGAGAACACCGCAGTAATCATCCACCCTTACGCATTTCCCATAGCCTAAATATGCTACGAATAGAATATAAGTCATAGGATCTGAATTAGTGTTTGTTCTTTAAGCACATTTTTGATCTGGTTAAATGGTGGGCACTGGACACATAAATACTTCTATTTATTTGAAAAATAAATAATGATACAAATTCTATATACTAATATGAAAGTTAATTCAAAAGTTTATTTTTTATATTAAGAATATTCAACCAAGTAGAAGACTGGGTTTATTTTAAGTGGACTTTTCTGAATTAGGTATTATTCAAAATTAAAGCGTTTAGCGGCCTATAGTCCAAGTAAACTATTTACTTGATTAAGATCTGTTAGACTGGTCTCGAAACCATGGTTTTCAATTTTTTTCGATCTAAAAATGGAATATGTTGTCTTCTCGGGTTGTTGAGGTCCGATTGTAGTCACCATTACGAAAAATAACACGTTCAAAAGATTTGTCCTGCATTAGGGCCTTTGATTCTACAGATACAGAAGTTAGTGGCACTGCGAAGCTTTCTCAATAGAATAATTGAGGTTGATAGCGCAAAAGTGGCGTAACCCCAAAATGCAACACCAAAGCATCACTATTTGCAGCCCATCTTCAAAGTTAATTGCTGGTAATGTATAAGTTCCTACTATCGACTTGTGCAGAATTTCTTTGCCATCCACAAGAATCCTTATGGCGGTTTTACACGGGCCGATCTACGCCACACAGTGGCCTGAATCGACTTTTTTTTTGTTGCTAAAATTAAAACTCCTAAACGAAATGAGATATCGCCACAATTTTTTTTTCTTAAAGGAAATTTTCAAAGCTATACAAATTATGAGTTTCAAAAAAAATGTACAGCGTGTTTCAGAATTTGCTTTAAGTTAAGGTGATTAACACAATTGTTATTTGAATTTACAAAAGGTCAAAAGTCAGTTTTTGAAGTAATCAGAGTTATGTAAAACAGTAGGAAAAAAAACCAAACCGATTTCAATGAAACAGTGGGAAAATATGTTTTTTTTATTTGCATTCTTGGTATTTGTTTTTTTTTTATTTCTATTGTAAAACGAATGAAGCTATCACAACGATGAGTTTCAAAAAAAAAAAAAAATCCCACTGTGTCTCAGAATTTGCTGTTGAAATAAGAAGTTAAGTTAATGTGATTAATTTTGGTATTTTAATTTACGAAGATCATAAGTCAATTTCGATGTAAGCTGAAGGCAATTTAAGTTAAACAGTAGGGAAAAAATAAACCAGTTTTGGTGAAACAGTAGAGACACAAATATTTTTTATATCTTTAACTAAAATACAAAATGTGCTACCTAAAAACAAATTGGCATGAGTGTTTTCTGCTTTTGACTAAAAACCAATAAGAGCATTGATTTATGGAAACAAAAATTGTACTTAATTACATAAAATAAAAAAAAAAAATAGTTTGATTAGTCTGAGTTTGAAAATTAATATTTAAAAAAATATTAACTAAAAAGATCATATAAGAATAGCTTTCTGGATTTCCAAAAAAGATAGCATGGCATTGTACGTTGTACCGTTGATTTTTAATCATTTTTTTCTGTTTTAAGTCAATATTTAAAAAAAATTGCCCACCTAAACCGAGGGAAATAGACCCCCTCTTATACAATTTTTTTCTGGTCTCAACCCATACTACTTGCTCTATCTTTTTGACACACCTTATGCAAATCACCCTGCATAAAAACATACCTACTTGAGTGACTTCTTCAATTAAAATCTCTTTAGCTCACTCTATGCAATTTTACGCAATTGGGTTTTCGGGCTTATGTTTAGAAATATATCAGGATTTATTATCCGTAAAGCTTGTTTTGATTACGTTTGAACCTTTTTTTTCTACTCAATTTGAAGTCGAAAAAATGTGTAAAAAGTGGTGTTTCAAAAAACATTAAATTAAACAGTTAAAAACAAATTATAATTTTTTTGTGTTTTTGATTTTTCTTTCAATAATTAACCAATAATCAAAAAAAAATAAAAAACAAAGGTTGTTACGCCCTTTTCCTTGTTTTTGCACTAAAAATTAAAAAAAAATGTTATTTTTACAATAAAAAATTTCCAACTTTGACTAGCTCTACAAGCCAAACCATTAATCCAAATGAAATGATTCCTAGAGCTCCAAACATTTGTTAATTCAGTAAAATTAAAAATTTTGCATTATAGAGCAACCCGAAAAATCATTTTAGCAAGTATTTTTCAAAAAGCGGGCTACTGTGCGCCATGCGGCTACGATACATCTACTGCAACCACCATTTACACAAGTGCCCAAAGCCGCATGCGATTTCAAGATTTGTTTATTAAGCCTAGTATGCAGCTGAAGTGAAACGAAAAATCCACAGTGAAATCATAAACGAAATTTTCCGTCCTTCTTTTCGTTTTGTGGTACGCAGCTCCACGGTGAAAGGGTAGATAACCGGTTCAAGTATACACTACTCTCTACACTCTTTTCGCACACAATATAATTGACCGGGACATTGATTTCTCGCATCGCGAAATTTCGACGTTACTATTTTGTTCGTGTTTTTTTGTGGTAATTATTATTATAAAATGGAGTTCTGTTCTTTTTATTTGTTTTTTGTGTGTTTTGAAGAATATTTTTTTTTACAAATGAAAAATAGTCTGGTACCGTTTCGTTTACATTTCGTTTGTGTTTTTGGAGACGACGAAAAATTTCGTTTCACTTCAGCTGCATACTAGGCTTTAAATAAAAAAAAAAAGAAAGGAACAAATGTAAACTTGGGTAACAAAATAGATGTAGATATGAATTAAATAAATGTTTCGGATAATTTTTGAATGAAATTTGAAAAACTTTGAAATTTAACGTTGTTTGTTGTTTTTTAAACAACCGAACACAAACTAAAAAAAAAAAAATAATAATTTCCCTAGGCCGCACGACAAAAGTCGGCTGCAAGTCTACTTTTAGTGCTTTTGATTCAATTCGCTTGAGGCCTGTCGAATAAATCTTAACATGGAATAAAATTAGCCTTGCGGCGAATAGCCGTACTCGTGTAAAGCCCTCATTAGTATTGTTTATGACCTTTGGAACAAATTCTCTTTTTTTTACGCAATTTGAATAATAGTTTACATCTTTGGCTATGATATGATGGCATATATCAGGACTTTCAGTATATGCTATCCGTATTCTATTTTTTGCAACAAATGCAGTTAACAAATATTTGGAAAATATAAATATATTATAAGTCGACACACGGTATGATTCTTGGATAAAGTTTTTTATATTTAGATCATTGCTGGAATTTTATCTCCTGTCTTGTTGTGTATCATTTTTTCGTTCTTAACATCTCTGAAGCCGTTCAATTTTAATATAAAACTTTGCTGTTTGGATTTTTAAAATTTACATAATATAATTTACGTGTTCTCTTGTGATACAAAAACCTTAGGTTGAAGCTGTATAGGCAACCAACCTACATACTTTAAGCGTCCATAGAATACGTTGCAAGGTATGTCATATTTTATTTTCTATCATTCAGCATATCAATACTATTTTGAATAAATATTAAAAAAAAAAAACAATAATATAAATCTCGAACTTTTTATAATATGCATTTAAGAACGTTAAGTAGGTTCAAGGTGCCCTGGTTCAAGTTTGCCATTTGCTACTGAATATAAATTATTTATGCGTTTTTATTTAGAACTGCCTTTGATACATATCAAGGGCGTTAACTAAATTTGCATGTAAAATAATAATAATTTCTTGTCAATCTAGAAATACAAGTAAATTCTATCTTGCATCCCCGCATTTACATATTTTACTTTGTCTTTGATTTTATAAAATTATATTATATGATCTAAATAAATACAAAATAATTCTTATTGTCATTTCATTTTTGTGATAAGAAATAAAGAGGACAAAGACAGAACAAAATAAATAAAGCAAAAACTAATAAAACAATTACAAAACAAAAATAAATGATGTGCACATTTTTTTTTTTAATTTAATTTCGAATTCAGGTTGTGACGCCAAACAACACACATTCAGAGTGTTAACATTTAGTTAATCATTTAGCAGCAACAAAACAACTTGTCAGCAATCTCTTTACGTTTTTCCTCCTTTCGTTCGTTCCTTCTCGATTGTCTGATTATTGATCAGTTGAGTTTTCTGTCTGTTAGACTTCGAATGAGCATTTTGTACACATTGCAACAACTACACTCACTCTCTGTATCAAAATTTTAAATTCATACCTATATTTTGTTGTTATATTGTTATTTCAACCTAAACGACAACTTGTTGTTGACAATAACTCCAGATACAGGGTTTCCACTTTATAAATCTTTTTGGTTTTATTTTTTTTATTTGCCTACTAAACTGCTATAAACTAAACAAAAATAAAAAAAAATACCTACGCCACGAACTAGGCCAATTATTGTTTTAATATATCAGGTTGGTCTAATGGTTAGTAACTTTTAAGTGTTAAACTTGTTTGACTTATAAAAATACAGTAAATCCCGATTTTAGTCAAACTACGATGACTGAAATTAAAATAGCCAAAATGCAGTTTACCGGCAAACAGAGGTAGAATAATATAAGAAAAACACAGACACTTGTATGGTAGACAGTGTTGCCGCTGAATTATTCAAAAAGGTTATAAAAAAAATCTCGAGAATGCAAGTCACATCAGCAGAATATTGAATAATGTATCCAGAACCCCAGAATTCTGTTTATCCTAAGTTAAATAAAACTCTAATTTTTCATAACACTTTGAACTAAAAAAATGCTTCCTTGTTAAATTTGAAATTTTTTTGCAGACTTGTTTATGATTTTTTTTTTTTTTTGAATAATCCAAGTTTGTGACCTCGAGCGCCTAAGGCAATTTTGGCAAAAATCGAAAAAACGGCGAAAATAACCCCAAAGGAATAGTTTTTGACAGTTCCTTTTTAAGAAAACTGTTGCGTCTACAGAGTCAATTGTAGTCTCATACTGTAGCCAATTAAGTCTGCTTAAAACCGTCCTAAAAATGTACTAATGCGAAATTTTAATTGTTTTTTTCGATTTTTGACATAGTTGCCAACATCATAAACAAATGTGCAAAACATCAGAACTCCTGCATTTGCGGTACCGAACGAAGTGGGCTCTACAGAGTATTGCGAAAAATAGCAAAGTTCGAAAAAATGATTAACTTTGAAAAGCTGTATCTTTAAAACTATTGAGTCTACAGAGACAATAATTAAAATCTCATATTGTAGCAAAATTAGTTAGCTTTAAAAACTTCCTGGAAAGGAACTGTCAAAAACTAGTCCTTTAGGTTTATAATCCCCAAAATCTGAAAAATATCCGAATTTTTCGCAGTTTTATTTTTTTTTGACAAAGTTGCGTTGGCCGCTCGAGGTCACAAACTTGGATTAATAACAATAATAATAATAATATTTATTCATTAGGATAACATCCTAACAAGTCGGCAAAAAATCAGAAACGTCGGTTTTCACCCATACGATAAACACGCATACGCTGACAGTGAGAGCTTTTAGATGACTAATGTCTTCTAAAAACAAAAAAAGTCTAAATATTTGCGGCAAAGGTTTATTTTTTCTAGTTTTGACTTTTTTGTTAACGATTTAATTGATCTTAACCATATATTTACCTAAAATAATAAGATACCGAAAATCAATGAAGAAGAAATATAGGAAGGGATGTTCTGCGAAAAGAATGCGGCACTATTATTTTAGTGTGAGTTGTTTATTTTATATGCATTTGGCAGCAGCGGTGCGAGCTATCTCGCCACCTCCTTTTGCTCTCACCTTGACAAAATGACATTTAGGATGCGATGTTTAAATGAATGCAAACATTTTGGTGCCTCACTCATGTACACTATACATGTGCACAACACCCGTTCCTCTATTTCTTCCTCATTGCCGAAAATCGACATAACCGACATTTAAGAAAAGTTGTTTAATTTCATTTTCTTAAAAACTGTAAAATAATTTCTTGGAAAGTTATAACATCTAAATCCGCGAACGTGGAACCTAATCGTGCCATTAATGAAAGAATAAAATATTACGACACTTTGGCATTTTCACTTTCTTGTTGTTTCACTTGTGACTTAAGCAACTTTCACTCATAGGTTGAGGTAAAGTCATAACCAGTTTCCACCCTTTAATTGTGTTTCTGTTTGAATTAAACAAATGAAATTGAATTTTAACCATAAATTAGTGATAATTTAAACAAAGAAGTGGAATTTTCTTTGTCATCAGTAAATTTTTGAAGTGGTCTCCCAATTGATTCTATGAGTTTCTGTAGCGTTTCTTGAATGGGTTCTTCCCAAAGTGCTGTGTTCATCAAAAAATAGTGTCATTTCTTTTCTGCTAGGCAAAAATGAGTGCCGTTTTTCTTCTGCTTAAGCATACACATCACACATGTTCAATGACATTTAAGTAGGTATCTTGAGATATACAGTTAATAAAACTTCCCAACCAAACTCTAAAACATTGGTGATCATTTTGCTTTTGTCGCATGCAGCATTATAATGTTAAAAAATGCAAGAGTTTTTCATGAGCCAGTATGAAGAATCAAATACGTGGCCAGTTATAATTCCTAAATATTTATTCATGTTTATAGTTAGTTTTTTCTGTTATGACTAAATTTTCTTTACTTGAACAATCCCAGAATATTACTCTGCCACTTCATTGGTTCAAGGTCTTCAAAACTGGGTCGAATTTTGTATGTAATCCTTTCTGAATACAACCAGTTTTTTTTTTTAGGTGATTCGTGAAACTCGAATCACCTAGGTTCTAGAATCTAGGAGCTAAATGAGGGGTTGTTATGTTAATATGCTTTTTGACGAGTTGCATTTTTTTTCAGTTTGTATAAACTATACATTCAACCTTCTTTACGATATTCGCTCAAAAATTATGTTTTGTAAGACGTCTGTGTACATTCTTTAGCTAATCGATTTATTTTTTGGAGAAATTTCAATTTCAATTTCAATTTGATTTTATTCGAAAATTGCAGATGGATTTTGTCTGTAATAAATAAATTTGTTAAAATAAAAAAAAAAAAGAAATGATAAGCCTATCAACGGTACCTCTCATAGAACCGTTATTTTTTTCTTAAGCTATCTCATGAACGGGTTAATCGAATTCACATTTTCTTTTATATTTTCGTGAGATTAAGTTTTTATATTCAACAAAACACTTCTATTTTATCCACTTGATTTGGTAGACGACATATTTTATTTTATTTTTTATTTCACTGCGAATCGGTTTTTTCCAACTTTAAATACCCGAAACTATTAACACAACACGTCTATGCAAAATCTGAAAACACCCTTTTTTCCGCTTACTTTCTAAAAGTCTACTTCCTCTTCGACCTTTTTAAGTTAGCAGAATAAAAGACAATTATGTCAGTTCTGCTGAAAATCATTTTTTCGGGAAGAAACCATTGTCTCAATTTTTATTTTGAGCATGCTCTTCATACAATCGGCCCCAGTGTGCGCCGTTTCAAGATTACCAAAGAATTACCAAAGATGAAGAAGTCTCCTGGTAGCTCGCAAGTGGCAACATATTGCTTGTTAATGGCTTAATAATACTACCAACCAATTTTTGTCGAATGGCTAAAGGCCCAACCATAATAGTCGAAAGCAAAAGGAAGCTAATGTCATAATTTACGTACGTAAACTGCGATCTGGAGTGCTCTTCACGTACGGAGGCGAAATTGAACGAAAATTGACCGAACCTAAGCAATCCGACATTATGGGTGCTCTATATAATTTGCTTGTATTCGCATATTTTCGTACGATCCCGTACGAACTGTTTCGACTATTATGGTTGGACCCTAAATCAAAAAAAAAGAATTTATTTATAGCGTGCAATTCGGTATTGCAGTTAATTGAATTGAAAAAGACTAAAAGTTAATTTTGAAGTCTTGACCAAAATAATTGTTTAGAGCAGTCAAAAGAATGAAAGTAAAAAGAATGCAGTGCTTTTAACTGCTTAAAGTCTTTTAAAAGTCTTTTACATTCTTTTGAAATCTTTTTTACTGCTTGAAGTCAATTTATTATACTAAGAACTTAAGAATAATAATAGTAAATTGACTTCAAGCAGTAAACAGACTTCAAGCAGTAAACAGACTTCAATCAGACTGATGGGACTTCACATCATGCAATACTGAAAAACAACCTTTCTGAAAAACAGATTAATAAGTAATTTACTATTTGTTGCACTTAACGGAAAACTGTTTCACCTTATTAAATCTTTTTTTCTAATTAATTTCCCTCCAGGCTCCAGTAGCAATTTTAATGTTAATTTAACCTATGCCGCTTCTGCGAAACAAATTAATATAATACGTATCATTTTGCCAGTTAAATGATTGGCGAATAAATGTTAACTAAAGTAAATTTTAACTAAAATAAAAGTGGCAAAATAAAAGTGCGAAAATAGTTTGGCGAAGCGAGTAAAATAAAAAGCCAAATGAAAATTCGCGAAATAAAATTGTCGCGATGAACAAAAATTATTAACATGGCGAAGTAATGATTTGGGAAATAATGGCCCCTATTGCGATTGTCGATTGTCGATTGCTTATAGATAATCGATAACAAGAGATCAACGATCGCTAAATTGAGAAATCAGTATTGGGGGTGTCGATCATGATCGATACTTGTCGATTTTGCGATCGTTTGTTGTCGACGCCATTTTCGTGATCGTTGCGGTGTTAGATGGTTGTGAAACAGTTCGTTTTGATAAAATAAAAGTGCTGATTAATAAAACAATGCATTTTATAATTTTTTTATATAATTTTTAATTGAGGTCTAAACAAGTTTCAACAAAAAAGCAGCTAGAAGTTTTGGTAAATTTTATGGAAGAAAATAAAGAAATCGCTACAGGAGTGTTTGGACAGAAACTCATGGAAAAAATAAATGATACATGGATTATACAATTATGTACACAGAATAGATTATAATATGCATGTTGTATTTCTTTATGTATGAGCCATCCATGCAACCAATAACACCAGGGAATCCAAACATTTTAAAGAAATACAAAATCTTAATGCGGTACACAATTTTATGATGAATTTCGTATGGCAGCTCTTACTTTTTCATTAATTTAGGAAAGCAAGTCTCTAAAAGCTGGTTTAGTTAATCGAAAATTATTTTTAAAGCTACGAAAAAAGGTAAATAAAAAGAATACTAGATTTTATCATCCTGCTCTAAGGGATTGAAAGTAGCTGTCAATTTTTTTCTTGATTCGGTATTTGACTCTGACGTATTCGGATAATTCTCTATCGATACTTTTTGATTCAAAATAATTCAAGAACTAGCAACTTGTCGATCAAGTTACACAATACCGATTGTGCGATCGATCGACAGTGATGGTCGTTGCTTTTGCGATCGCTGATCGACAACCGCAATAGGGGCCAATTTCTGTCCAAGTTATCCCAATAATAATATTTAACTATGTGTCTGTAAGGCACATTGCCTTTTAAATGCAACAGATGTTGCACGACACTAGTTAGAAGGAATAGAAAGATAGGAAAGAATTGTTTTGGTACAATGGATAGAGAGCTAGTTGATTTTTATTTTTCATTGCATAACCTCATGGGCGACGTCCAGCATAAGCTGGGAGGTATGCTGAAAAGAAAAAATGCTTTGTAACAGAGTGAGGATTGAACCTGCACCCTCTGGGTTAACAAGCAAGCACTTAATCCCTTGTACCATTGCCGCCCACTAACACATCAAATTTCCTGTGCGATTGATGTTTCCCTTACACGCGGACATCAAATTTAGTTTTTTCATATCTTCGACGAAACGAGACGTTTTCAATTAGTGAATACATTTTCGGTCTCTTTCTCTTGCATTGGAAACGGTCAGTCAGAAGACATCAGTCATCTACACATATAATCAGTCATCAGGCAAAATCAAAAGGGTTTTGATTTTTCGTCAAACAAATGCTCGCATACAGACTTATTTTTACATACACTATATTACAGATTGATGTCAAATGACTGACCGTGTAAGGGTCGTCTTATCACAGTTCGTTTCATCAGTCTAATGCAAAGTTAAAAGTGGGTTGATTTTCGTCAGTCAAATTTTAGAGAATATAATGTGACACATACAGTTCAATTTTTGCGAACACATCCATATAATTGAATCAGTCATTCGATCGTGTATAAGGGTCGCTAAAATCGAAAACCTTTTTAAAATTATTTTTGAAGTATTTCTACTTTGACCTCAACTAATCTTAAGAAACATGCTGCATTTAGTTCACTATCTATATACACAGACTATTAAATAAATCTACTGTAATGAGTTTTTTTATTTATTTTCAATTAATACACACAAGTAATTGGTACCTGCCTTCTCATAACAACAGCAAACCGAATCTAGTATTTCCTGATAAAAATTAAAATTAAACAAAAATTATTGTAAAGTAACCAAACCTGAGTTGCAAGCCGCCAGCCAGACCTCTCTCTATACCTGCACCTATAAAAATCATAATAAATTTCAAGTGGCAACACTAGTTTCAAATACAATTACAAAATAAACCACAATCGAGATACTATACAACTCTGTGTGAACAACAATATAGAAATTAACATTTTAACAATCAACCTCTAAAGAGCGAAAACTTGTATAAAGCAAAACAGTTTGAAACTTTCAATCGACCGTGATATACAAACGGCGCATTAATTCGTTTTTGATTTCTATCTCTTGTCCATTATAATATACTTTCAATTAATTTACACTGAGATTTGTCAATCTCTTTTAATGGAATAAAAAAAAAAAGAAAAAAACTTGAAAATATCAAATGAAATCCTGGAGTTTTTCCTAAAAAACGCGCGAAAGTGATTTACATTCAAGAAAAAAACCTGAAAAAGGATTTACCCATAGTTGCAACATTTGGTCGCACTGTTATTACATGTAAAAAATAAAAAATAATTCACATCTTAAAAGCTCAACCGTGAGCATGATACCTCACTGCGGATATCGTTACACATGGAACCGTGAAATTGTGTTCAACTCACAGAAATTGGTGAAAAGACGTTAAACCAAGCAGCTTCACTAAAAATTGCAGCAGCAAGCGCGTTTCGTTTCGTTAATTTGCTGAACATTTTTCTCATTCATAACAATATTAAAAGATATAGAATTTTTTTTTACACAAGAACAATAAGAATATTAAAATATATATACATTTCTTTTTCTCATTTTATATACTTGTATCTTTTACATTTTTTTTTTTACTTTTATTGTGCATACAATTTCTTTAAAGACTTCTTTAATATATCTCAACATTAACAAAAACAAAAAATCCAACAGGTTCAGGGCTCAATTTTTTATCTAAAAAAAACCATCTCTATATTTTAAAAACAAAAAAAAAACGTGAAGAAATCTGTGATTCGTTAGCCATTCGGTTCTAGTTAACACAAAGAAATTTAATAATTGCATTTTTGTTTGTATCTGCATAGATAATAATTTTTGTTTCTCTTTAATTTTAGATTTATTGATATTTATATTTAATAATTTTTGCCATAGAGTTGTATTTAATTTTTTTTATACACAAATCTCAAATTAATATCTTATTTAAGTTTTTATATATTACATATATTTTTTAATTTGTTGTATCTTTACCCGCGCCGGAAATAAAATTAATTTCTTGCTGCTGCAATAATGAATGCCTATGCGACAACAAACACTTTCGGTTAGTATATTTTTTTTTGATTTTTTTTTTCAGTGTACCAGCAATAATTTATTGTTTTAAGATTATAGAAGATTTTTTTATAGTATGGAAAAATACCGGTGGGGGATGTATCTACATACGTGTTTTTTTTTGTTTTTTTTTTGTTTGTCTATTTAAAGAAAACAAATGGAAGAAATACAAATTTAAGAAAAAAAAAAACAAACACGCATGGCATGGATGGTAACAGACTCTTATCTGTTTTCTTATATGTGATTATCATAAATTGTTAATTGGGGTTTTTCTTAAAAAGTGGCCAATAAAGATGCTGTAAAGACAGGGAGGGGGGGGGGTCAATGGAAAAGTTAGGAAGTTAGGGAATTATGATAAAAAAAATTTCAATAGGAAATTGACAATTTTGTATTTTTGGAAACACACCCTTAATCGAAATTTAAAAAGTTCACAATATTCTGGAGGTTTTAGAATCGAACATATAAAGTCAATTCCTTCAGCCGTCCGTAATTGTCGGATGTAAACGCAAGCAAATTTTACGTAAACTACCCTTTGGACAGTGTTTTCCAAAAGATGGAATTTCCCAGAAAGTCCGTAAAAATGTTCCTTTCCGGTGTATTTATTTATACCAGAAAAAAACAAAACAACACTTTCCCCCGGCACAAAAAAAAATAAATCTTAAGAATTTAAACAAAGTTTTGTATTAGGATTAGAAAAGTTAGACTTTAGTGAAATAAAAAGCTGCAATATCTAAAAGAAAGAAGATACTTTGATAATGCCAGAAGAAATAATGCAAGGACCTATTGGGAAATCCACGCAACTCAAAGTGCAAAACAAACTTGGAGGATTTTCTGCTACGACATTGAGAGCTATACAGAATCAGCATGATTGAGGAAAATACTATCAAAGGAACCTGTAATTTCTGAATATCTTAAAGATAACAGTGGCAAGTGGACTCAAACTTGCAGTGCAACAATACAACTATTACTTAATACACTCTTCAAGACACGGATTAAACCAAAAACTACCAATCACAAAAATGCATACAACATAAAAATCCGGCTCCGTGTAATAACTCCTCTAGAAATAATCGCCCAAAATTTTGTATGGAAGTAGGAAGTTCTTTCATATGAAATAAATCTCCAAAATTTGGAAAATATTTTGACTTTTTTTTAATGGGACTAAGTTTATACAAAATTCATTGAAGGCTTATTTTATAGTGTAATATGTCTCCAAATTTAATTATGAAAGAAGTCCCCATGTCAGGTAGACTAAAGCATTAAGTGGGTTATGTTTGGGGGTTTAACTGCTTCCTGCAAACCCCCTGCCTAGGATTACTATAGGATTTTGGGTAGGTGCACGTTTGGGTGTAGTGTATGCAAAGTTTTTGATTTAAAAACTTTAATTAAAAAAAAAACTGCATATACACAAACTCGCAATCATCCCAAAACCTATAGTGAGGAGGGTAGTATTCCACCATGCATGTCCCGCTTTTTTTTACAAAATAATGTAGCAATTGTGGACTTATTTTATTATTTTTCAGGGACTTGTTTCATACATTTTTTTGGATTTATTTCATTTTCAAATTTGGGTATTAATTTTATAATGCACCTCAATTCAAGGTGTTATTTCATTTATTTTTCGGGGAGTTATTTCACAGTTAATTAGTGAGAATGGAATAGAGTATAGGCAATTGACTACATATTCTCATTTTAATTCACCGTGTATCGATCGATGGTATTAGTTCTATGATGCTTCAAAAGACAAAACACCTGTTAGAACCAGTTAAATCAGAAGAATTATTCGTGCAGTGTATTATGTAATAACATAATATCCATTGCTAGGCGAGAAGGTAATGTCATCTTTATACCTAAAACCGGTAAACCGACCCATACTACCGTCTGTGTTTTAAAACTACTCGATGTATTTATACGAAGCAGGCTCAATCCTACAGGTTCATTATACTATAACCAGGATGCTTACATGAAAGGCAAAACAAAAACAAGGCTGTATGCGTGCATTTGTTTGACGAAAAATCAAAACACTTTTGATTTTGCCTGATGACTTTATTACATGTTTACGATGGCTGAAGTTGTTTGACTGACCCTGTAAGGTTCGATTTACAGTCCTTATGTTAATTTGTATCTAGAATCACTTCTTTTGATCCTATAATTTTAAAATATGTATAATGCCTTTAGTTACAATATAATAAATTAATTGGACTTTGTTTGTCACACCTTTAATTATTATGAAGCAATAACTTTGAGTTATTTGCAACGCTGTATTAACCATGTGTTACACTTCCCACATGTACAACATAATTTTGGACTACCCATGCGGAAAGATCTCCATACCACTCAGTTGCAAAATCAAGTTTTTTTTTTGTTTAATAATAATTTAGAAAACATGACCAGTTTATTCAAGTTTTTATATTGTTAATTAAATCCAAAAAAGAATTTAATGCATGGTGATGGTGATTGAAAAATGTGACTGCCGGTTGTTTTAATTTATATAATGCCTGGTCCTTAATTGTATCACTCTTAAGCAAGTTAAACATCAAAAATATATTGTAGTTGTTGTTGGTAGGGTTTTAAAAGAATGTAATATATTTTAAATTGAATTCTTAAAAATCACTAGATTAAACCATTCACTTGAAAAGATTGAATTCATTTTTTCGCCATTTTTTTAGCCACGGTAGTGGATTGACCCCGTGTCACCGTAGAAAGGGATTTTCTCGTTGTCTTTGAGTGGATTTAATTCCTCATCACGCAGTACCATAGCTTCTAAGTACTGCCTGGTTTGCAACTCTTCTTATCAGTTGATTTTGATGGCGGGTCAGATTAAGTAGGAACCTTTTTACAGATATGAGGAGGTGTCTGTCAAGTTGAATGATGTTGGCTTCTTTATAGAGTCGCTTGTTGCTAATTTGCTTTCTTCGTATCCTGTCGTAATGCAAAAGCAGTAAGTGATGATTGGCCTTTATGAGCTGTTTGTATAGGAGCGAGGAGTTTGTCACGAGTGAAATCACCTGACCACTTTATACTTGCAATTATTTGAAATCACGTTGAAATCAGATGCAATCACTATTTAAAGTGATGAATTTAAAATAAAATGTTGGTTATCGATACCAAATGATTTTTTGAAATCATTAAAAATTTGAAATCATTAAGTTTTTTTGCAATCATGAAATCAAAAATGTCATCATGAAATCACGAATTAAAATCACTTGAATTAATTTGCAATCATTTGAAATCAATGCAATCACAAAATTTTTAAATCAATTTAAATACTGCTTGAATCACCTGAAATCATATGAAGTCATTTGAAATATTGCAATAATTGAACCACTAAACTGGCTAGTGACAAACCCCTCGTATAGGAGTAGCTTTGTCCCTTTTTTTTTTTGCATAAGCGGGTGCATGCGGTGGATAGCGAAATTAGCTTTTTTGAGTATGGCAGCTGCATGAGGGTTGAACTCTTCCTATGGTCTTTTACGTCTTTTTTATTTGAAAGATGTGTTCCGTCGGATAGGCTGAGCGTAATGCTTCTGCAGTTAAAGGTGCAGCGTAGTCTTCATCGGCCAGAAGAAGCAGATGGTCTGAAACAGACTAACTCAGATTTGGCAGTGTTGACTTTAATTCCCCATTGCTGATAGTATAAGAATAGTCTTCTTATATGCGCTTCTACTCTCCGATCAGCAATCATAGGTGACATAGAACTCGCAAACGTCAAGGAATAATCAGCATACAGAAGATTTTCGGAGTTTTCCGGTTGTGGCATGATCAGATGTGAAGATGTTGAAGAGGAATGGTCCTTGTTTAGATCCTTGTGCAACTCCGGCTCGGATATTCCTCATAGTTGACTGTTTCCTAATTGGACCGTCGAATGCTTTTTCGATGTCGAGAATGCAGCCGACGTTGACTTAGTGGTTGTTGAGACTGAAGCCATCGTCGTGCTGAAATTTCAGCAATGGATGAATAGTGGAGTGTTTTTCCCGGAATCCACACTGCATATCCGGAACTATGCTGCTGTCATTGCAAAAAGTCTTCAACCCTCGGAGTATCAGCTTTTCTAGTATCTTGCTCATGCTGGACTGTATTCTGAGATGACGTTGTTCTTGGGTATATTCACAATTTTGGCATTCTTCCATTTATGGGGGAAGTAGCAGTTGTTAACGCAGTTTTTGAGGATGATCGCCAGGAATATCATCACTCACTGAGGAAGTCTTTGAATCAAAAGTTTGATATATTGTCCGGTCCAGTTTAATTCTTTATGTGGCTTCTAATCAGGATCTCAGTTATTTCTTTCGGAGTGGTGAGATCAACGCTGTTAACAGGGTCATTTGAGGGGTTGTTGTTGTTGAATTGGAATGTCTCCTGAATTGTTTCTGCACTAAGGATAGACGTATTGACATCTTCCAGAAATACGGGATCCGATGGAGGGTTTGTTTGAAAATTATTCTCGAAATAGTCGGCAAAAGCCTTGGCTTTGTCCTCCGTTGATGATATATCGCCATCATCGGTTGTGATGACTTCTGGCAAAAATATGCCCTTTTCCCTGTGATTTTGTTGATCATCGGGTCCCGGTTTGATTGCTTGAAGCCTTTTCTGGAACTGGATGTCATTATAGTGTTGCACGGAGTTCTTGAACATAATGTTTACACATTTGATCTCACTTAAATTGGTCTGGTAGTTATTGTTAGTGGTGTTGAATTCCCTCTGGTGAATTCTTTGAAGCAACTTCCTTAGGCGCTGTCTATGGTGGTAAAGATTCTGGATGTACATGGGCATATGTTCGTATCTTTCCCGTGAAGTTTTTCAATTTTTTTTTTGATTCTGTACTGCCTTGGTGACAGCAAATTCCAATCCATCAATGGCAGCATCTATTTCATCATTCTGAAGGTGTGAGTGACATGGCAATGGACTCATCGACATCTCTTTGCAGTCTATCTACGTTCAGTTTAGAGTAGTTTATAAATTCTTCTTCCGATGGTTCGCTGGTGATGATTTTGTTGCAGGTTAATCGCAAGTAGAATAACTTCATGATGCTGACGTAGTTTCTCAGCTCTGGTAGGATGAAAACCAGGTTTGAAGTAGCTCAACAGAAGAGCACCATTAAATAGGAAACAGTGATTGCATTAGATATGTGTTTAGTTTGGCTAACTTGAGTATGACACACGAGCTTTTTCGTAAAACTGCCTTCAAAAAATGTTGATTCATTTAGTTCGCACGGAAGGTTTTTCGATGGTCTGACGCATAACGTATATGTACTTTTGCGATACATTTGCGACTTTGCGAACGCTTCACACCTTTTATTTGCCGTTCGACCGTAAAACAACTTTGAAGCAAAATACTCCTTTCGCTCAAACAAAATTAAACTCGTAAACAACATATTTTGTAGAGAAACCGCCGGAAACTGTCTACACAAATCCGCCTACACCATTTTTTTTTTCTTTGACTTTCTCGTGAAATATTATTAAAAATTATTTTTGCAATAGCTACAACAACAACACGTGATTTTCTCTTCTTATATTTTTTCCCTACAACTGTGTTGTCAGGTGTTAAATATGTGGTATTGTTCAATTGTTTAATGAAACATTACTATAAACAACAGTTAAATTGTTTGCGCATTTATACAAGCTATACTATCTTATAGCGAAAATATTTAACTTCTTGTGTTTGTTTTGTACAGGTGTTTCAATGTTTATCTAAACTATCTTATTTGAGATTTATTTTTATTTTTGTGTGTGCCAAAAACGTGTTTTATATTAGTTTTAGGTTCGGCGCTAACAATAGCTAAACTTGAATTTGATTTTTTCTAGAAATTTTTTTATGCGAATATTGGGTGGTATGAATAAAACGGAGTACAACTCAACTCAACTAGTTTTCAAAACAAGCAGACCCACTTTTTTCAAAACCTATTTCTTAAGAGTTATAAAAGAAAAATTGATTTATTTAAGAACCCCAACGATTATATTTTTTTTTTGTTCATAAAATCATACCTATTTACCGAAGAAAATTGTCTTCTACAAAGAAGTTGGTTCGATGTATGAAAGCATCTACTCCGTTTGATGGAGGGATGCTCTGATGTTGGTGCTAATTTGTATTCATATGAAACTGGAGTAGGTACTTCTGCTTGTAGTACCTCCTCAGATTTCTATAGAGTACCTGCTAGGAGTACGTACTTCGTTTTATTCATACCACCCACCTCTCGATAGAGCTTTATAATAAATGAAGCAGTTTGATCAATAATTTTACCTTAAACTCTTTTTTACTTTGTTTAGAATGCTTTCTCGAGTTTTCCCAAAAACAATAAAATAAAGCTTTTAAGAAAAATGCTTTTCAAGTTTGTTTATGGCTAAAATTTTCTGCGGAAATTCAGTAGTCAAAACATTTCTAATTGTCAGGAATTTAAAAGATTGTTATCCTTTTACAATGCATTGATTTAATATGTTTACAATTTTGATGACAGTGACAGCTAAACTAATGACGATTTTCACATTGGACGTACTCACCCGACGCATTTTGACGTCTATATGTTTTGTTCACTTCCCATTTCGTTGTAAGTAAGAGACGGGGTTTTGCGTCCGTCCAGATTTTAAGATTTTTTAAAATTCTCACATTTGTTATTTATTATTTTTTCGCTTTTTGCTCCAATATTTTGAAAGTTCTCACAAAATTCGGTCACTTTTGATTGGAAATTTCAATTTAACATGAGAATATAAAGAAAATTGTAAACATCAAGGCTCATTTCCCATACTTTGTTTTTTTTTTTTTTTTTTTTGTTTCGTGTGGTTTCGTGCATCCATTGTGTTCACACTACATCGTGTCTAAACACGGCGGACTGGACGTACGTCAAAATGCATCGGATGAGAACGTCCAATGTGAACATAAATTTGATCGGTTCGTGTTTGATGAAATTTTGCAAATGCATTCTTGTCATTTTTAATGTTCCTCGAAGCGTGTTTTTCTTTTAGACAACAATAGTTTCGAAAATCGCAAATTGATAATATCACAAAAGCTTGTCGCAATTTTTGTATGTTTTATGGTTACGTGCTAAAGTTCAGCAGGAGATAACTCAGGCAGAAGATGCTGCAATACAAGTTTTATTTTTGAATTGTTTTTTTTCTTCGAAATTGTCTTAACAACACAGCACCTCCAATTTATGTCATATTTTAATGAAAATCTAAAAGGTTATCACAAAATACCGTTACATACACAGTCCGTACATATTATATTATAAAATATTAATATAATAAGAAAATGACCCCGATCCATTTATAAGTTATTTTAGACGTTCTACTTTTTATTTTCAAATGCCATATAGAAACAATTAAGATGTAAGATACAAATCTCTATATGACAATGTTTTTTTTTTTTCTTTCAATTCGAACATACTTACAATTTTGTTGATTTTTCTTTTAAAATTTTATGTTTGGAAACTGATTAATCAAAAGGAATATTTTGACATTAATATTTTAATTAAATTGCATTATTATATTCATTATTGGTAATTGAGATGATTTAATGAGTTGGCCACTTTGAATTACAATCAAGAAAGTAAACATTTTGCTTTTAAAATTCAATATAGCTTGATGGTCCGTTGCGTTAACGCACGGTGGTCGCAAGGTAGAACGAAACTACCAAAAATGAATGCTGTGGTTTGAAGTGTTTTATATAACTTCTCTATATTTTGGAGAATTTACGGGTATTTGTGTCAAGGAACATAAAAGCGTCCAAAAGTCGACCAAGTTGACCAAAAACCGCTCATTCGACCAAAAAACAATCACCGGAAAACAATACTTCCGATCTTTATGAGAATATAGTGTTCATGGTCTGCACAAGCTGAAGCGTCGGTTTCCATTCACTTTCCTTTATTCACGCATCCATAAGCGGCTTCAAAATCGATAAATAATAAATGATGTATATCGATATTTAATTCTTGGACCTTATACTGGATCTGACCCAAAATGAAATTTTTCTCGATGGTTCTTTGTCATTCCGACGACTTTTTTTTGTGGCGGGTGACTGTTTATTTCATCCGTCCTGTCCTATAGATGTTGTTATCTTCACAGTATTTTTTCATGGGTTTTATGATTGGATGTTCCGCTGAAAACGCGGAAGAGGCAGCCCTTAAAACTGCCGGAAAAAACAAATGCAACGACAACAGCATTCAATTAGAAAAGAAACATTCCGTAATAAACTTCATTATTTTCCAATTCATACAAATTTCGTTCAAATTTTTTTTTCTACACTTCGATACAAAGTGCCCCACTGTGAGGCGGCTACTCGCAGCAACTAGCTGAACTTGTTATTATTGTTGTTTATTAAAACTCAATCATACGCACACCTGCTTCATTTAAAATTCAAATATTCTGTGTATGTATCTTAATTGTAACCGCATATTTAGTCGGATTAATAAATATATAAAACTATACCTGTTTTTATCAGACAAGGTCTTGTTGTAAAAGTGATATTTAAGTATAACAGCCAGTTCTATTTTGATTTGCAACACTTCTATTTATTAATTACAAAACAATTTTTTTTTGTCAGACTAGTCAATTGTTCAAGTGTAAAAAATCGAAGAAATAGAAAAAGTATTTCCTTTTTCAACAATGATTTATGATCGTGACAGTATGACCTTACTTGACCTTATAAATCGTCAGCAAGGCTTTTGATGTCGGAATTTGACATATTAAATTAGTAGTTACGGTCTCTAAATCTCCCTTGGGTGTAGTTTACAAGTATAAGTGTTTGGCCGGTCTCAATTCAGGAAGTCAATTCAAGGTCGTTGTTCATTTGAACCCCCCTTATTAGGGCAAGTATTGGTTTCGTGTAAACAAAAATCGAGGTTTTAATCAAAACTGACATTAGTGAACTGACGCGAAAAATGGCAAGTGTGATAAAAATAGTCAGTTGCCCAAGGGACAACTGGCACATTTTTTTTTTGACAAGGGCGTCAGTTAACTGACCCTATCCTATAACTGACAACCCTCTGAATTTCTGTTCGTGTCAGTTGTCAGTGAACCCCGTCAGTGAATTACTTTTTTTATATTTATTTGTTTATATTTGTGAATTATTATTTGTGCTTGCTCTCGTTTAAGGTTGAATATTTATGAATTATAAAAGTATTTATATCCCAAAAAGCAAAATCCGGAAATCTTAAATACCAAAATTTCAAAACCCCGAAGAACCGAAATTCCGAAAATCCCACAAATCCAAAATCCCGAAAGTCCATAATTTCGAAATTTCGAAATCCCGGAAATTTTGTTTCCAATGCAAAAGATAAAGCGATTTTTTGATTGCATAGTATTTGTGCTTGAATTTAATTAAAATCATTTAGGTACCTACACCAAAAGTTCAAACGAAAATATGTACAAATCCCAAAAAATTTTGTTCGGTATTTTTTTCTGGGATTTTGAAATTTCGGGATTTCGGCTTTTCAGGATTTTGAAATTTTGGGATTCTTGATTTTCGGGATTTGTTTTTTTCAGTATTTCAAATCTTCGATATTTTAAATTTTCGGGATTTCGCCTTTTCAAAATTTTGGAATTTCGGCTTTTCGGGATTCTTACCCCGACCTAAATTAAGATCAAAAAATCATTACTCTTTCGTGTAAAGATTTCCTTTTATTTATTGTGTGTACACATGCATACATATATTTATTTTGGCAATACGTATGGAACCACGCTATTTAAAAAAACATTTTGAAAAATGCTGGCTCAATATACCCAAATCGCCATTTTTTAGTCAGTAAAATTAATCACTGACATGATTTTTCGTTAATTTCACTGACACCAGCTGCCAGTTTTGTGTGTCAGTGAAACATATGTCAGTGTCGTGTCATGGTCAGTTTTTCAGGCGTCAGTTACCGAAGGTTGCCAGTTAGCGTGATAACATTTTTTTCTTCACTGACCACCGAAGAACAATTGCTTTACTGACATGAAAACCACGCCAGTTGACGTGACGTCACAGCATGTCAGTGGTCAGTGAATTTACTGACCGTCTGATATGGCCTTAAGATGTGTTAATAATTGTGTCGTCAATAGAAAAAGTTGCCCTTGATAAATGAAGTTTGCTACCAAATCTCTGAGATTTCAACTTTTTCTAAGCTACTGTGAATATGTATGATTAATTTATAAAAGCCCTTCCCAAACTAGTATGATACATTTACATTCATATCAAAACAACTTAATTATAATTTTTCTTTCGGTACTTGACCCTTGCAGCTGTTATATTCATATTCAATTACTCATTACCAACCTCATATATGTAGATATTAGTCTTGAAATTTTCTAGAAGTGCATTAATTATACTATCACCACCTAAACTGGTATTTGCCCAACCCGTATATTAACATTCTTCAATCAACATTGACAACAAATAATTATTCTAAATCAATTGTAAATTGTTGATTTTGTAGAATATTTTGATTAATTTATTCCAGAGTAGAGTATTTATTGATTTATTATTTATTCTCGAAAAGTGCACAGATACATTTAGTGTAAAAAGTACACTGTTTTCTAGGTCATGCAATAATTGAAGTGCATGTGATTTATCAAAATAGTATTCTTTATTTTACTAAGGCTACTTTAACAAATAAAAAATAAATTAGGTTATCTTCTTAAAACAACTACAGATTTATTTAAATGTGTTTAAATATAATATTTAGGTAAGAAAAAGTAACAAATGCTCAGGGATTCCCGGTTTACATCTTTTGTTATTATAATTCACAGCTTTTGGTATCATTTCGCACACACTTTTCTTTCTTTTGTCATACACAATAGAGCCATCGGACCGAATGGCATCGCACTGAGACTGACGGATTTTTTTTGTTAGACCATCAGAAACTCAAATAAGAAAAATTAACTATAAATAAATAAATTTAGTGGCTCTGACAGATCCGAAGATCCACGGCCTATTGACTTACAACTCTCAACCAATCCTTTTGTGTGCGTTGTTAGTTCTACGGGATTGGAGGAAATGACAAATCCTCCAAGAGTATCATTGTCATGAAAAGAAAAATTAACTGCTTGATTTATTCTAGGGTCTTTTCATCCTGCATGATCGACCACTGCGAAAACCCACTTTGTGCATTTAGATTTTAGAATCTCTTATGAATGATAAATGCCATTAACATCGGGAATGCGGACAAATACAATGCCAATGAGTTTCTTAAAGTCACCCTTCTTTCGTAATGCTACGATCTAGAATGGGATCACAGCTTTCCCACTTCTCCACTTCACATACTGATCTGCTTGTGGGGTTTGTCGTGCCTTGCTGTTTTATCAACGATTTTTAACTTGAAGGCTTCTCCAGATCTTTTTACTTCGGATTCGATCTAGCTTTGTTACTCCTGCTGTCATGGGAAGCATCTTCATCTCAGTTGCTCATTCTTTTTGTACATTGTCCAACTGCTGTGTAGAGTTTTCCTACAAGCTTAGGGGACATTTTTCGGTCACAGAAGATGGCAGAGTTCTCACGCCACTTCATCCAACCTACGCTTACGCGATGGTTGATTTCTTCATCTCAGGATGCTTTATTGTTTATAATATATCCAAGATATTTAAACTTTTCGCACTTGGGAAGCACTGTTCCGTTCAAATAAATAGGCCTGGATGGATCAGAAAATGGGCATCATAGATATTCTGTCTTTTTGACGCTTATGCGATACCCTCGTAGCAAAAATGAATCATTTTCACGTAAGATGGCTCCATCTTCAGTAAAGAACAACTGAGTCACTTTCGGGTCTGTCACCTTGTCTTCAATAAGATAGTTAAGGACTGTTATAAAGAGCATAGTACTCAAGACGCCTCCTTGGTGTACACCAACTTCGATTGGGAAATTTTCGGTAACTCCTGCAGTGCATCTAGCTTTTTTTTCGACATGCTCGGTCATTTCCATGATCATCCGCACGTAGATTTCTGGAACTCCCCGTTGCCTTAGGGCCACCCATATAAGATCTCGTGGTTGTAGGTCGAACGCTTTTTCAAAATCCACAAACATAGCATGCACGTCGCTTGGGGAATCGCGGTGTTTTTCCATTCTAATTCTTATATTCTGGATTATACCAGTGGTTTATTTGCCCGAAATGGAATCAAAATATGCATAGTATTACAGTATAACTATTTAACCACAATCGGAACAGGGTGTTATCTTTGTCAAATCGGTCATTGATTACATCTTCTCCATTTCACTAGGTCATATCTTCTCCAATTCAGCAGTCATATACCTAACAATGGAAAAATAAATTACAATTTTAAATTGATTTGTTTAATTTATCAAATTAGGAAAAGTAGTTCATGTAAGTTGTTACTACTAAAAGAATAATAATACAAAAAAATAAAGGAGAGAAAGATTTGGGTCGACTGTCATAAAACTGCAACCCGATTTCAATTATTTCTTTGTTGTTGATTTTAGATTATTTCTTATCAAAAAGAGATTCACTCGTGTATGTACATTGTACATATGTATATAAAAATAACGTATAATGTACCTAATCCACGTGAGATTCAAGCAAACAGCTTATCAACTTTAGTTTGTTGCTAACTGCAGACAATTCCGAAATGGAAATTATATTATCAATAATAAACAGTTTGAAAACGAAAATATTAATAAGCAAATGTTTTAAATGTTGAAACAAATACATTTGTATAGGGTGAGACAAAATTAATAATTAACTTCATCATTAATACGACAGAGGCTCATACAATCCGAGAAAAACCGTGATTCACTTCGGCACCATTATGATTTTAGATGTAAACCAATAGTAAAAATAAGGAACGAACTTTTATCAAAATCCGCTAAGACATCTGGGTTCCACTATATTCAGGGTTACAGGAGTTACCAGAGTCTTTTCTTGTTTTTAACCGTGTTTTTTTTTTTTTACATTTCAATGTAAGACATTAATGCAAAAGAGCATTGTAGAAGGTGTTTCATGTATTGTGATATCCAAAGTTAAAGTCGTTTGATTTCCCCCAAGGAAAATCAAGCAAAAAGCTCATATCAGACCTTGTCTCTACGTCACTTTAAGGACACATTGTAATCCGTGTTAGTTCGAAAGAAAATAATTGAAAATTGAAAATCCGCTAAAACATCTGGGTTCCACGATATTCAGGGTTACAGGAGTTACCAGAGTCTTTTCTTGTTTTTAACCGTGTTTTTTTTACATTTCGATGTAAGAGCTTTTTGCAAAAGAGCATTGTAGAAGGTGTTTCATGTATTGGGATATCCAAAGTTAAAGTCGCTTGATTTTCTCCAAAGAAAATCAAGCAAAAAGCTCATATCAGACCTTGTCTCTACGTCACTTTAAGGACACATTGTGATCCGTGTTAGTTCGGAAGAAAATAATTGAGACTTTCTAGTTTTCGTGGGTGAGTAGAATGACCCTCAAAGCCGAGTATTTAGAGTTGGCCCATCTATACTAGATCATTTAGTGACATCATCGAAACAAGCACTAAAATATCTTCTCCGCCAATTCTTTCTCGATTTTGTCTAAATCTTGTAAATTCAAGGCTATACATATGCCTTAGTGTGACAAGTTTGCATAAGATGACCCAGAATTCTTAGGTCACGCTGCGTCAATTATTCCGCTTGGTGATTTTCTTCTGTTTGCTTCAAAAATAATAAAACAAAACTGTCGTGTCGTCAGTCTTGCAAGCATTTACAAAAGTTATAGAATCTTCTGATAGAATGATTATTGTTACTGTACTTATCCAAGAGAACTCATTTTCTAACCATATTATGTAATATGTTATGAATATGGCTCGGGGTTCGGTGTTCATCATCTGATGAAACGTGCGGTAGCCTTGCCTAGTTACTGCACTTATCTAACAAAAAAATATTGTTATCAGCCAACTCCAACATTTTATATCTGCGGCAAATATACAAACGATACTGACAGAGAGTAAATAAATGAGGTAAACAACCTTTTATTAAAACAAAATAAGAAAAGTATTAATTTAAGTCTTTTTTTTTGTAATTAAATGAAGAATTTAAGCTAAAAGATTTACATAGATTTACAAGCACAATTTACATTTTTTATTTTTTGATTAAAAATTTTAATTTTTTTTTCTTTTTTTTTTAGAACCATGGTCTGAAGTAAAATCATCTTCACCCCAACAACTGATTGACTTTGAATCGTTCGAATCAGTTTTTCATCATCCATCTTTGGTAACAAAAGTACAAAATCCCTATGAAGGAGACAGCAGCAGTAAATCACTTTTTAATAGTGCAACCATTTTAACCCAACTTACACCACCACAATCCCCACCTCAAGCTGCACTTACTCCCCCACAATCTCCACCACAGGGATCACAGGATGTAAAAGAGGTAAGAATGATGTTCTTTAATTATTATTCAATGTTGGATTTCAATATTACAATTTTTTTCTATAATGGGTTTTCCAATGAGAGGTTTCATTTTTAACTGTCTAAAATATTTAGAAAGTTTTTTTGAATAAACTCCACCTTCTTTTTCAATTTTTGTCTAATTGGTTCAGGATCCTGGAGTATTGAAAGAATCAAACTTCGTGTGATCGAAACTTGATAGTTTGATATTTTTTCAATTATTTATGATTTCCTCGTGTTTTTTTTTTTTTTTTTTTTTTGAAACAATGAAACAAGAACCTCTTATTGGAAAACACTTTTACTTTTGCGAAACATATCATATTAGCTCTTTTCTGTTTGTATTATAGTTGGTGTTGGTCTTTGCATGCCTTTCTATGCACACTTGAACTTCAAAGTCAAAATAGTTTTCTTTTTCTTTTTGCTCACTACTAAATCTTTCTTTTCAAATATTTATTTATTGAACACATTTTATATTACGTATACTATAGATATCACAAGCCTTATTGTAGAAACCAGAGTAGAACCAAGTACCAAGCTTCAGGGTAGTGCCAGCTCAACGAAAATGAGAATACATTGGTAGTTGGTACAGAATAAGAATACAAGAATTCTCTAGAACATACTTCTTATAATATTATCGATGTTATAACAAAGATATTTAGTTCCATGATCTAAACAAAACACTTTTTGTTTCCAATATAGTGGACTGAACTGGTTAAAATGGCAATCAAATTGAGAGCAACAAAGTAAGCAGTCCAGTAAAGGCTAGACTTCTTATTGCTCTGAGGCTTAGCTTGTGTTAAGACAACTCATTCCCATTTTGTTCTTGGTCTTCCCAGCCTTCTGATAAATATAATCATTCGAAACACTATTTCGTGATACTGTTGATGGGCTTACTTACATTGTATAATCTCGACATCCAACAGTTCTGGAATCGTTCTCCATTCACAAAAACTCCACAAAACTTGGTTAGATTTTATTTGTGGCCAAACAATCTTAAGGATGCAACTCAGACACCGATTGTCAGGATTGAGCAGGAATAAAAAATAGGATTGGAAGAGTTTCAACTTGGGATCTGAATTTTCAAACCAGAGATAAGATACCAAAACCAGGGCCAGCATTGTTTATTTTGGTTTTAACGTACAAAACTACAAAAATAGTTGAACTGTTCGATCTCCTAAACTGAAGTTTGCTGCAGAACGATACGCAGATCTGTGCAGAGGCCAGTGTGCATTATTTTTGTATTTTGCTGTTGATTCTTAGGCTGACAGTGGCAGATAATACATTAAGTGGCATATTTGGTTAAACTCGACCGTTAATATACCATCGGAATAGTCCCTAGCCTCTAAGCAAAATCTGGCCTATCGTTCTTCGTTCTAATAGTACGAATCGTAACTTGTGATAGGAAGATCCTTTGCGAATTTGAACGTTATTAGTGCAGAATCTCAATTTGCCATTTGAAAAGTATGTTCTTTGATTAATTGAACTTGCAGATCTGCTTTTAAAGGCAAATGTGGAAAAATTATTAATTTATTTGCATCGCCATGCGTCGTGATCTTTTTCCTTACTTGTTCACAATTTGTATTTAAAGAACCAGTCTCTCTTTACTTTTTTATTCGCTGGCTCTCAATTTATGTAGGGTATCAGTTTGAGACACTGGTCTTCATTTTCAAACCGAATGCATCGAACCTGATGTCTTGGTTACGAAAATTATCTTTTCATCTGCATTATAATGCCAATGTGCATCCATAACTTGTTACACCTTAAAGGATTGTGATTTTATCTTCTCCATCCTTTGCCCTCACTCGCACACAAGCGATAATATTTCGTAGAATTTTCAATAAGATACTAATGTGTCGTGCTTGGAGGTGATGTGTATGTAGATAAACTTTTTAAATACTACGAAGTTGTTGAGAATGAGACTACGAATAACGAGACTGAAGAAATCGCATGATGTCACGCGACACAGCTCGATCAGTTTTCTCGGGATTTCTATTTCAACCACCGCCACATAGAGCTTCTGATGAGGAATGCTATAATATGTGGTTCAAAAATTGCTGAGAGGTTGGCGAGTTTCCACTGGAAATCATAATTTTCCAGGATTTGCTTCAGTTTCAGTTTTCTGAGGTTAAGCAAGGACCAGTGCCTCAACCAACATGTCTCTCCAGCTAATCCTAGCCGCATTTAGTTTCGCACACAAAGTTCTTCCAGCTTAATTGTCATACGATCGTTTTATATATCGGAACCAGTTCGTGAACTCCTTCGATGTTTCAATCCAAAAAAAAGCAGTTTCTTCTTAAATTAAAATTCTGTACGATCTTTCAATTATCCGATAATAGCATAGTCATATCCTTGTTATGAACGTAAAGCCAAATACTACAGTATTTTCCAACTACATATCCTGTGTCGTCTATTTTGTATGTGTTCATATTAATATCTTCCAACTTGTTTATTCTAATATTTCTTTTTTTTTCTTTCTTCTTTTGCTTTCTTTTTTCTTTTGGTTTGATTGAAATCGGAAACTTGCATTATCAGATCTTCGATTACTTTTCATCACAACAGGTAACCCAACATCAACAGCACCAGCAAACAGCACATCATGTTATCCAGGAGCAACCTCGAATTTCTCTCATCTATCAAGATATTTCCAACCCGATTCCAGTTCCAGTAACAAATTTGGTTAATTCCCCATTACCCCTAAACCCAACACAATTGAATTTTACCCCAAATCCATACAACAATGCAAACCAGGATATTGCCCAGAATTGTCAGATTGTCGATGAAATTGTTGAGAATCGTGCCAAGGAGCTTCCCGATTGGCAAGATGAAGAAAATACTGAATATAACAGTTCGTGTTTTATGTCATCAATGTCGCCGCCCTCTCAGTCGATCGATGAAGATTGGGGACGTTCATCACCTTCATCTTCAGATTCGTCATACTCATCGTTAGTTGGAGATTCCTCGTCCAGCGATGGATGTGGCAAAATGCAAACGAGCAGCAGTCTCGCCAAAAAACGTACTCGACCATATGGCCGAGGACCAGAAGATCGTAAAAATCGAAAAAAAGAACAAAACAAAAATGCAGCCACACGTTATCGTCAAAAGAAAAAGCAAGAAATGGAAATTGTCTTGAGCGAGGAGCAGACTCTGTCCAATCGCAACAAGGCGTTGTCCGCTACTCTTGCTGATCGCAAGCGTGAGTCAAAATACTTGAAAAAGCTGATTTTGGAATTCTACCAGAATAAAAAGTTGTAATTAATTGTGTTGCTTTTAAAATCTACATTCTTTCAAAAAGGAAATAACAAAAAAAAAATAGCAATCAAATTTACACATCTAATTAAATAAAAATAGAAAAACCTAATTTTTGTAATAAGTTATCTCAGTTTTAAATATTGTAAGTTTTGAATTTAATTTTGCATTTGCAATTTTTCATGTTTCATTTTTTTTTATTAATTTAATTTTTAAGCAGCAAAATTTCCTTTGTAACATTTGCAAAGTTATTTATTTTCTTTGTTTTAGCCAAATTTCCATTTTTTATGTAATTTAAACAATTTTAATATATTTTTTTTATACAAAGTAAATAATTATCCATCATGTAATATGTTTTGTGCTCAAACAGAATGGTGTCTTAATATTTAAAGTTTTGGTCTTTAATACAAATTTACTTTCATGTTTTGCCACTCAGTACGAGTTGTCTTATTAGGATTTAATGAGTTGCTAGGACCAAATCTTTTTTTTTTTACACATAGAGGTGAAATATATTATAACAAACAAAAAAACCCTTACGAAACACCCTGTGTTTTAAGATACTGACTGTTTGAGTTAAGAAAAAAAATGTATGTTTGTCTTACATGAAAAAATATATAAACAAAAGGGTTTTAATAATTTTATGTTGTTTTATTGTGTTGTTTATTGATCTACGTAGATTGTAAGTTTTGGTAGCAGGTACCTTTGGAACAAAGTTTGAACAAAGTCTTAAATGTTAAGTTTCAATTTTAAAGACATCAATATCCAATGTATCTCATTTGTTGCACATCACTGAATTTGTACCTGGTTTTTAGCGTCCATGTATCATAATAATATGATCGAAGCAATTGATTTTTCTGCAAGTCTGGGTGTCATTTAGGACCAAGCATTGTTATTCAAGCTACATATAGATAGTTATATCGGGAATACTTATTAATGTTCACCGTTGCAGAGATCGATGTTAATAAATTGCTATGTTTTAAAGCGATATTATTAGTTTAATAGAGGTTACCACAACAAGAAGCTCAAATTAAGCTTATCTGAAACTTGAACCGGAAACATATATTTTTAATTTAAAATTTTTACCGAAATTTACAAAAGTTTAATTTTAAATTTTGGCCGGAATCTTAGTATTTTTCGGAAATTTGGAAGACACAACCATTGAGTTTATACACATAGAGAAATCATGTGTAAGTTTTAAACTTTGCTTGTAGGATGTCATTCTTTACTATCGACTTTTTTTTTTATAGAGACCAAAACTGTAGCAATTATTATTGAGTTAAAAGAAGAGAAATAAAGAAAAAAAAAATACAAATGTATGCAGAAGAATTTCGTTTGGTTCGGTTCAAGTATTTTTCGTTACAGAGAACTAGTGAAATAATAATTGAAGCGCTTAGCTTAGAGGATAAAGGTCCTAAGTGACATTAATGACATTTAAAAAAAATTTAGTAATCAAAATTTGAAGTTTGTTTTTATAACATTATTAATGAAAATATTAAAAATACTTAAAGGAAAATATAAATTAAATAATAAAGTATAATTATTAATTCTGTGGCCAGATTAAAGAAAACAAACAAAAAAACTTTAAACACTAGTTACTCATTTTTTTTTCAAATTTCACTTCATCCTCTAAGCGCTTCAATTACTCGATATGCTCATTTAGCGACATCTACTTCGGTGAGTTTGAAACTATCTTGATTCCTCTATGTGTATAAACACAATTACACAACTTAATTCGTCTGTATTTCAGCAACCAGTGAAACGATTTACAATACATGGCTCACACCGTCACACGTCACAAGTTGTTGAAAGGGAAAAATGTCAAACTAGGTAGTGCGAACTATATTTGTGGTCAGTGTTAACGGTTTGGCTGGCAAACAACCACAAAGTTGAATTTCCGGAACAAACCAATTAAATCCATTTATTAAGATATTTCAGAAAAAACTGACAAAGCAGATAAACTGAGCTTTAAAACATTTTTTCGCATACTTAATATCCAAACCATTTGCAAGCAATATAAGCACAATTTTAAACAACGAAAAATGGCGTTTATGTTTAAGGAAATGCTAAGCAGAGATGCGAACACATTAATAAGTTGTTAAAATTAAGGTTATCGGAAATCCTAACCGGAAACATTTAATTTTAATTTCCAATTTTCACCGGAAGCTAAGAATTTTTCAAAGATTCAAAAGACAAATCTCATTCCGATTGTAATTCGGAAAAAACTGGAATGATTTACATGGCTCACACGTTGTTGGATAGATAAAATGTAAAACAAGGTCGTGAATGTCCGTGATTAAGCTGGCAAGCAACACTTAAAGTTAAAGAATGAAGAGAATTACGTTAGTTTTCTTCGGAATCTGAATTCCGAAAAAAATCAGAAAACCTTGCAATTTCCCCCCTCTTTCAGTTACCGGTGGTCGTTTGAAACTGCGAAATTGAGTACATACTCCTAGAACCATACCAGACAACATGGAAAAGTCAATCAAACCAAAAACTAATGAAACATTATAGGAACGCAGCTAGATCATGTGATACCGCTGAATGGGGGTCGATACCCCCCTTATGTTATTGGTCATTTTCTCACAAACTGTTACACACACAGATGATTTTCTGGGCTCAAATAAAGGCTAATTGAATTTGCTACTAGCTGGTACCATTATGTATGGGTTCAGAACAGTTCTTATGCGGGATATTAGACTTATACATTGTTAAAGCTTAAAACAATTTTTTTTGTTAAAAATTGCATATTTTTGAACGGTTGTATCTCGGTACCTATTATGCCTAGAGAGCTCAATTATGACTCAAATTGTCACAAATTGAATGTAGTTTAAGATGGCTGAAGTAACCATTCCTCAAGGATGCATATTTGAGTTATAAGCCGGAATTCGAAAAAAGTCCGAAAATCTTGCAGTTTTCGCCCCCTCCTTCAATTATCGGCGTTCGGTCGAAACTGCAAAACCACCTACATACTACTGGGACCATACCTAACAATATTCCAAACTCAAACTTAATGCTATATTTTTATCGACCTTTGCCTTTTTTCGAAAAGATCAACTGGCTTTTTGATTACAAATTACAATTTGCTAGGCGTTTTCTGTCATTATATAGTTTATATGAATAGACCTTACGTATAGAAAGGGAAAAAACAAAACTTATTTTCTTGCACTAATTTATTTTCATAAAAGCTCTTACGCTATTATTATTGCATTCAAGTGAAGTTCAGATAGTGGAATTGTACCGAAGTGTAAGTAATGAATATTTATAAAAATAATTCCAAAAAACATCTTTTTAAATTTTTTTTTTTTTCCAGAATTGTCACATTCAAACCAAAATGGAAAGCAAATGTTTTAACCAAATTTCTGAAAAAAGGAAAACTGTTAAGGTCGCTGACCACGGCAATAATGTATGTACACAGTTATTTTCCTCCTACAAAACGGAAAAGTTTTCTGATGTTTGTCTTATTTCGTCCGATGACGTAAGCTTCCACACTCACAGAATTGTTTTGACAGCATCAAGTTATTTTTTCAAAGCGATGTTTGGATATGATATTGACGAGACCAAGGAATACAAACTGAAGATTCAAGAAGTGAGTAGTGAAATATTACAACATGTTTTAGGATTCATATACACTGGAATAATTGAGCTGCAGAGAGCAACAATTGAAGATATTTCGAAAGCAGCAAGCATCTTGCAAATTAGATATCTAATTAGGGAATGTTGCAATTATATGGAAGAAAATTTAGATGCTGACAATTGTTTGGAAATTGCCATGTTCGCTGAACAATACAGCTTTATGGAACTTCGTAAGAAAGCTGCAAATTTTGCAAGTGCTCAGTTCGAAGATGTTTTCAATGGAAATGAATTTCTTAAGCTCAGTGAAGATGTGTTGCTTTTGATCATTGCAAGCGAAGATCTTTCGTTGTTATCGGAAGATAAATTAGTTTTAAGTTTGATTCAATGGATTGAACATGATAAGTATATTCGTAAAAAATTTGCCTTCAATCTATTCTCTAAAGTCAGATATTGGTTGTTGAGTGTGGATTTTATTAAGCAGTACAGACCTATGATATGCAAACAAACTGATTGTGTTGAATTGGTTTTCACATGGCTTGAATGGCATCTAACTCCTGATCCTGATAAACATTCTTTAGTTTCATGTCAATTATCTACGTCCAAATCTAAAAGAGAAGATAAACTTGTGATAATTAGTATGAACAAAAAACAAATTTACGTACCATCATCAAATACATGGACTTGCGAAGATTTTACAGGACATCCAATTGTGTTTGATCACATTTACGAAGTAAATAATAAGCTTATTTATTGGACACATCATCAGCCCTTGCAGTGCTATGATCTGAAGACAAAACAAATGAGTGAATTACCAGAATTGAAACGTAATAAAGTTCAATTTGCTGTGTTGAAAGATGAATTATATGCAGTTGGTGGTCATACTCCTGGGAATGAAAATGACTGGAAACAATGTGTGGATAAATTTAACTTTTCTTTGGGAAAATGGGAAACATTAAATGTCATCATGAATAAAATAATTAGTTGGCATTCGGTTGCTGTAGCTGGTGGAATTTTGTATGTAGATGATGAAATAGGTAATATGGAATGCTTCAACCCCGATACGAACACATGGACATCAAAATCATATGATGTAGCCAACGATGTAAAAGGACAGTTTCACCTCTGTAGATTTATCGGTGTGAAAGAAAAATTATATTATGTTGGTGGGGTATATAGCGACGACATTTTTAATTCTATTAGTTATTCTGATGAGATTCGTGTTTTCGATCCTATAAGAAATAAGTGGAAGTCCACTGAATTAAAAGTGCAAACAAGGATGGTCATGCCTAGGCCTACATGTATATCGTGGAACGATCGCCTTATTATTTTGGAAGGTTTTATAATTCGCGAATACATTCCCGAATTAAAAGCATGGAGAAATTTGCCCCAACCAAATTATTCATTCATTGAAGAAAACTTTGCTATTTTCAATATGAAATGAAAACGTATTAAAAAGAAAATAAATTTGAATTAAATTTTAAAAAAATGTTTATAATTGTTAATATTTAATTAGTTATTTGTAATCCTTTTCTTTTTTTAAATACATTCATTAAAATTTTGAATTTGATTTTTCTATTTGTTGTTTAGACTTGTGATTTTTAGAGCTGTATGTGTTCACGACTATATTTTAGATATTTCATAGGGTGGGATGGGGTAAACCAAACATTTTTTGCTTGGGGCTGCTAAACTCATAAACGGGTGATCTGATTTCAATTTTTTGAATGTTAATACTTGGAGAATTGGTTTTAGACATATTTGTTTCCAAGTTTAGTTACCAATTTTATAGGTTTAAATGGGGTCATTAAAAAATTGGTCAATGTGATGGTTTTACTCATAAATTTAGTTACTATATCATAGGGTAAAATGGGGTAAGTACAAAAAGACGCACGCAAAATTTTTTTTCAGAATTTCACTCAGAGAAAAAATTATTTCAACGTTGTTTTCCTGTTAAATATTTAAAATTAACATGGTATATTGTTATTTCAACAATGCTCACCTGTATATTTGACAAGACGTACAGTCAAATTTAACCTGTACCCATGTTAAGCTTACCTGTTGACACCTTTTCAAATTAAATTGAATGCCGTGTTGAGCTTTCAAACACTGAAAGAAAAATATTTTATAGCACTCGTGCTTAAATTTACGTTTTGTTCTACTTTGAAAAAAAAAATTGTTTTTTCATTCAAACAAACGAAATTTAAAGGTTTTTGTTTTTTTTTTTATTTTTATAAATTTTATTTTTCCTCTAACAACTACTTTTAGCTGGCTGATCCTGATATCTGGTTTCAGGTTAGAAAAGAATTTGTTCAACGGTAAATTTACTGAAACTAACATAATAATTTGGTTAATTGTAGAGATAAAATGTTGAATTAACATTGCTCTTGTTAATAATTTAACAGGATAATATGTTAACTTGCCTAGAAATAGTGCAAAATGAACACTTTCTAAAATTTTATAGAAACCATGGGGTTGAAACGGGGTTGAAAATAACACTGTGGTCATGAACAGTTTAGTTATTTACAAGATTTATGTGTAAAAATGACATAATACCAGCTTAAATCAACAAAAAATCATGGCAAATTTACAGTCAATACTCTCATGTTAAATTAACAATTCATGTAATGTTACAAAAAATTCATGTAAGTATCACAGCTTTTTGTCAATTTTGAATGGGAAATTACATCTTGTAAATTTAAAAGGACGATTGTTAATTTTTTACCTGACGTTTTTCTCTGAGTGTTATAATAATAATTATAATAAATTAAATAATTAAAAAAATAATTTTGTTTGTTTAATTTTTAAAATTTTTAATTTTCAATAATTTTCACAATTTTAAATTTGTAGTTTAATTTTTATTTTACTTACTCCATCATCGGGTGAATTACTCAATTTCATCATCATATGCCACTTATTATTGCAAAAAGATTTGCTTATACAGGGTGATTGGTATAAGATGCACCAAAAAGCTTGAGCGTGTAGGTGGGGTTAAGACAAGAAAAAAATCGCACGGGAGGGGGGTCTATTTCCCCCCATTTAGGCGGGAGGGACAATTTTCTAAAAAATTGACTTAAATCAGAAAAAAAAATTATTTAAAAACAACGTGAATGATAGAAAGACTTGTTATATCTTTTTGAAAAGCCAGAAAACTACTCTTTTATTTTATTTTTAAATTAAGTTGTTTGAGTGAACATTTTCAAAAAAATTAATTTTCAAACTTAAAATTTTGAAAAAAAAAAAATTTTAAAAAATTTTTAAACTAATTTTTTTCAACATTTTATGTAATTAACTATTATTTTTATTTTCAAAATGCAATGCTCTTATTAATTGTTAGTCAAAAACAGAAAACCGGATGCCAAAATGTATCTTAGTTTTTGAGAAATTAAGAAAAACTAGAAGTATTTTTTTCTTTACTTGCTAGTTTTACTTTAAATTTTTTTATTTCTCAAAAATTAAGATACATTTTGACATCCGGTTTTCTGTTTTTGATTAAAAATTAATAAGAGCATTGAATTTTGAAAATAAAAATAATAGTTAATTACATAAAATTTTGAAAAAAATTAGTTTAAACATTTTTTTTTTAATTTTTTTCAAAATTTTGAGTTTGAAAATTAATTTTTTTGAATATGTTCACTCAAACAACTTAATTTAAAATAAAATAAAAGAGTAGTTTTCTGAAAAACTAGAATTATTTTTTTCAAAGAAAAATACTTTTTTTTGGTTTTCCCAAATTTGACCTGCTTAGGTTATTATTAATTAGGGAATTATCCCTTTTTTATTTTTTATTAGATACCATCCGATTTTGATGAAATAATAAAAAAAAACGAATTAACTTTTTACTTTACTTACTAGCATTGTATATTTCTATAGTACGTAGCGTATGTGCTAAATTTTCGAATTTCTCGATTGCTCGAAGCGCCATCTGGGCAAAGGTGGTAGAAACTGCTCTTGGGAGACTTTTGGAGGAGTGGCTTGTTGTTGGGAGAGATTTTGAGTAATACAAACTGGGGAATATTATAACGAGAAGGCATATAGAAAATTTCAAAGAGTTGGAAGAAGATAAAAATTATAATTGTTGACTTTTTCCATTGTATATATATTTCTATAGTACGTCCATCGTATGTGCTAAATTATATTATTATTGCTAAGTTATATTATTTCTTATAGGTTAAATTTAAAATCTACATTGTTTCCACAAAGAGATACTGAAATGTGGCAACATATAACTGAATGGTGTCTTTTAATAAATAAACATAAGATGATTTTGTATACAAATTTTAGTTATGTAACCATGGTTGCCATATGAAAAAATTAACGTACCTATACTTATTTTCATAAATAATGTTTTTTGTTATAATACAAATTCTATATACTATGTATTGAAAATATTAAATAATAAATAAAAAAATAATTTCAACTAAGTAGAAGACTTAGCATTAAATTTAGTGGACTTGTTGAATTATTGATTCAAATTAGCTTTTTTATGGCCTTTAGTCCATGAAAAAATGGCGTTTCGTGCGGATGCTCACTTTGCACTCATCAGTTGACGACGAGTGAGCACCTTGTCAATACGCAAATTTCCGCTTATTTCAGTTCAACTTACATAACTTTTTTGACAAAAAGCTAAAGTGAACTATATCCAACAAGATTACGATTGCAATCATTAAGCTGGAAGTGTTTACCCGTGGCCTGGTTATAGTTATAAATAATGTTTTTTGTTATAATACAAATTCTATATACTATGTATTGAAAATATTAAATAATAAATAAAAAATAATTTCAACTAAGTAGAAGACTTAGCATTAAATTTAGTGGACTTGTTGAATTATTGATTCAAATTAGCTTTTTATGGCCTTTAGTCCATGAAAAAATGGCGTTTCGTGCGGATGCTCACTTTGCACTCATCAGTTGACGACGAGTGAGCACCTTGTCAATACGCAAATTTCCGCTTATTTCAGTTCAACTTACATAACTTTTTTGACAAAAAGCTAAAGTGAACTATATCCAACAAGATTACGATTGCAATCATTAAGCTGGAAGTGTTTACCCGTGGCCTGGTTATAGTTATAAATAATGTTTTTTGTTATAATACAAATTCTATATACTATGTATTGAAAATATTAAATAATAAATAAAAAATAATTTCAACTAAGTAGAAGACTTAGCATTAAATTTAGTGGACTTGTTGAATTATTGATTCAAATTAGCTTTTTATGGCCTTTAGTCCATGAAAAAATGGCGTTTCGTGCGGATGCTCACTTTGCACTCATCAGTTGACGACGAGTGAGCACCTTGTCAATACGCAAATTTCCGCTTATTTCAGTTCAACTTACATAACTTTTTTGACAAAAAGCTAAAGTGAACTATATCCAACAAGATTACGATTGCAATCATTAAGCTGGAAGTGTTTACCCGTGGCCTGGTTATAGTTATAAATAATGTTTTTTGTTATAATACAAATTCTATATACTATGTATTGAAAATATTAAATAATAAATAAAAAATAATTTCAACTAAGTAGAAGACTTAGCATTAAATTTAGTGGACTTGTTGAATTATTGATTCAAATTAGCTTTTTATGGCCTTTAGTCCATGAAAAAATGGCGTTTCGTGCGGATGCTCACTTTGCACTCATCAGTTGACGACGAGTGAGCACCTTGTCAATACGCAAATTTCCGCTTATTTCAGTTCAACTTACATAACTTTTTTGACAAAAAGCTAAAGTGAACTATATCCAACAAGATTACGATTGCAATCATTAAGCTGGAAGTGTTTACCCGTGGCCTGGTTATAGTTATAAATAATGTTTTTTGTTATAATACAAATTCTATATACTATGTATTGAAAATATTAAATAATAAATAAAAAATAATTTCAACTAAGTAGAAGACTTAGCATTAAATTTAGTGGACTTGTTGAATTATTGATTCAAATTAGCTTTTTATGGCCTTTAGTCCATGAAAAAATGGCGTTTCGTGCGGATGCTCACTTTGCACTCATCAGTTGACGACGAGTGAGCACCTTATTTTCCTCACTTAAGTAGGTATAATTCGAGAATTGTTTGGCATCGACTCGGTTCGATTTTCAATTTTCCGAAAATACAACCGAGCCTGCGAAGCCACTTCAAACCATACGTATGCACATTGTACACGATGATGAATTTGTCTCATAACTCTATCCTGTACCTATATACGGCTAGCTTAAAATTTTATTGAAAGTAATTTTTGTTTGTTTTGATTAAGTTTTAAACTTTATTAAACAGCTTTTATTATTGTTTAATACAAAACACAAATTCTTAACATAGTATGCAAAACTTATTAAGAAAAAAAATTGATACAAATTTATCATTATGGAAACCATTTTTTGATAAATCCCTTTTTCATTTTCATTCATCTCCAACAAAAACAAAATATAAATTTTTTGAGGAAACTAATTTGAAATAAACTTATCTGTGCCCGAGTCTTGGCATAAAATATATATAAGTACATATAATAATATCAATAATATACCTATATGTGCTTATCTATTTACGATTTTTTTTCGGTTATAAAATATAAATTACATACCTACCTACCTACTTACTTTTTTATTATTTCATTTCGTCTTCAAGGTCGTGGCAGCAGCCAAACAGCCAATGACAAAAGCTTCACCCCTTGTTTTTAATCTGTCAAGAAACGGAAATTTTTCAAACTGCTCCCCCTCGTTATTGTTGTCAGAACCAAAATAATATAGTCAACTCATTCGCACAATATATGTCTACACTAGTTCCTATATAGTTTCTATATGCAATGATTTTACCCAGGGTCGACCCAGGTTTTCTTGACAGCCCCAAGAGCTATCAAAAAAACCTGGGGTGGAATAGGGAATTTTACCATCTTGTCAAAAAATATGACAGCTACACACTATACAGATGACAGATTGAAATATGGATCGCGCTTTTTTCAAAGTGTGAAACTCAAAATCTTACAGAAAGCAATTTGGAAATAATTTTTAAATGCGGTATTCTTTTTTGTGTGAAATTTGTGATTTCCGTGGCTTAAAAATTTATTTTAATTAGCAAAACCAACAAATACATCTGTATATCCATATAAAAGTGGCCGAAATAGTGACAAAAATATTATTAACATTAAAAACTATTCAACAAAAAAACATTGTTAAGGTTGTTACTAAAAACTATTCGATCATTGTGTAGTGAATTTGTTTTCAAATTATTTCGACACCAAAACATTTGTTTGTGATTTGTGAAGAGCATTTATTTAAACCAAAAAATGCCATCTTATTGTAGTGTGCCCTTGTGCAAAAACAATTCAATAAAAAACAAGGACGTTTGTTAATTTGACTATTTATTTATAGAAAACTTAAGTACCTTCCCCAAAACAATATACACATTCACACAATTTTCGATAAATATCGAATTTTGCTACATGGATCTAATGATCTAGCATATTGTAAGAGTTCCATACTGTTTTTTATCTTTTTCCAATTTAATACTCTTCTTGAAGTAATCGGCTCCTGTTTCCAACAATTGATAATTTAGTTTTATTTCTTTATTTTTTTTCTTCCAATTTAAGTGGAAAGACAAATTCTCTCAATGTTTATATTTATTTCTTAAAATTCCTACACAATTTTCACAATTTTCGCGCACAAATCTTTAAAATTCGCGCTTTTATTTTCAATCAATTTGTCAACAATGATAAAAAAAAAATTCATACTGTATAGGGCTTTTTAGGTAACAACGATATATCTCTTTCTCGTTCTCACAGAATTGTCAAAAACAGCAGTATGGTGAACAGCTGATTTTTTTTTATCATTGTTGAAAAATTGATTGAAAACAAAAGCGGGAATTTTAAAGATTTGTGCGCGAAAATTGTGAAAATTGTTGGTTTTGCTAATTAAAATAAATTTTTAAGCCACGGAAATCACAAATTTCACACAAAAAAGAATACCGCATTTAAAAATGATTTCCAAATTGTTTTCTCCAAGATCTTGAGTTTGACAGTTTGAAAAAAGCGCGATACATATTTCAATCTGTCTTCTCCATAGTGTGAGCTTTGACAAGATGGTAAAACTCCCTATACTGCTGTTTTTGACAATTCTTTGAGAACGAGAAAGAGATATACGTTGTTACCTAAAAAGCCCTATCGACTAAGGTGATTTGTGATAAGTGACAGTCAAAATCTACACTTTCTGTCTGCGTAAGGTGATCATCACAGTGATAGCTAAAAACCAATCACAAAAATATTGTGATAGTCATCTTCTCATGAAATTGACGTTTTATTTTTATTTTTGTGGCAATGTGACTAGAGTTACTACACGCATACAAAACATTATAAAATTTTCAACGTTTTTTGAATTTAAGTCACCAAATCATCAAAAACGATATTTCTTTTACCATATGAGCATACAACAATCGAAAATAAATGGTTAAATTCAGAATTATTGCATTTTTTCACTAAAAAATTAACAATTTCAATGAATTTACTTGAAAATATGACTACGGCAACGATGTTTTTCACAAATGTCACAGACAAATTGAACAAAGTTGAATTGAGTTGAATTGGTGGATGTGATCACCTTACGCAGAAGGAAAAATCAATGTGATCACAAGTGATGATCAAAAATGTGAAAATCAACTATCATCTTACGCGATTCCACCCCTGGGTTTTTTGGTTCTCAAAAAACGCACAATGGTAGGTTTTGTGTTGTTGACAAAAAAGAAAGAAACAAAAAATATTTGTTTCCGAAATTAAAACTTGAAATTTGTTGCTTTTGGTACATTCCAAAATATAAAACAATTAAATTTTGTTTTATTTGTATATGTTTTCTTTCTATTTATATTCATTAAAATAAATCTATAATTTCTTTTCTTTGCATTGCAAAAGCAAAATAAAATATTCAATTGTAAACATAATTTTGACAACACCCATGTCAATTTGTGTACCTCCACTTGCCCCAGCAAAATACCTAGATCTACTTCAGGACGAGTTGGGGCGACTCCAGGACTAACTAAGATCTGCAATAACAAAACTGAATAAAAACACAATTCTTAAACAAAAAAAAAAGTGGTTTGTTTTTTTTATTTTTAAGTATAATGGACATAGCTATTAAAATAATAAGAAAGAAAATGTTAACCTTCAGAAAATAAGTGTTTTTTATAAATTTTTTGATTGCAGAACTTAGTTAGTCTGACGTTTATGAACACACCCTTTGTTACCCAGGGCGAGTTGAGGTTTTTCAAAAAATGCTTTTGAGTGACTTTAGGGCGACCCCAGATCTCAACGAACACAACTTATGACTTTGCAGTACTGAAATGAAGCACGCTTGGCTTTATTTCACTCTTCAAAACTGAAATAGGGCTCTATTGGTCTTATTGCGCTATGACCTCTGCTAGCATAAATTCAATTCGTCGAAAACCACTGCCAGTGTAAGTTAACCCAGGGTTATTTCAGCACTGAACAGCAGACAGAACCTATTGTCCTACATTTTCATTAACACGACGTAAGACGTTATACTTACAAAAAAAAAACTATATAAATAAAGTAATTAGATAGAATACCATTACCCAATCTTCTTTCCATATATTAATCCGTAAATAACGATACATATTTAAGATTTTAAAAGTGATTAAAAACAATGAGCTGCCGATGAACATGTCTTCTTTTAATGAGAATAAACGAAGGAGGAAGGAGGCCTATAGCGCAGCGAGATGTTAACTTTTACTTAACTTCCCTTATTTTGTTTTATAAGGTAAAGTATTGATTGTATATGTACTAAATAACTATACCAAACCTACCTATACATAACATAATGTTAATGCATAGAAAGTTTTTACTAAGCTGGATAGATATTTAACTTTAAAAATTAACAATTTAAGTTTACCAATTAGTTCAATATCAAATAGCTTTAAATTGAAAGTTGATGGTTATAAAAAAAACGGTAAATTTACTGAAACTAACATAATAATTTGGTTAATTGTAGAGATAAAATGTTGAATTAACATTGCTCTTGTTAATAATTTAACAGGATAATATGTTAACTTGCCTAGAAATAGTGCAAAATGAACACTTTCTAAAATTTTATAGAAACCATGGGGTTGAAACGGGGTTGAAAATAACACTGTGGTCATGAACAGTTTAGTTATTTACAAGATTTATGTGTAAAAATGACATAATACCAGCTTAAATCAACAAAAAATCATGGCAAATTTACAGTCAATACTCTCATGTTAAATTAACAATTCATGTAATGTTACAAAAAATTCATGTAAGTATCACAGCTTTTTGTCAATTTTGAATGGGAAATTACATCTTGTAAATTTAAAAGGACGATTGTTAATTTTTTACCTGACGTTTTTCTCTGAGTGTTATAATAATAATTATAATAAATTAAATAATTAAAAAAATAATTTTGTTTGTTTAATTTTTAAAATTTTTAATTTTCAATAATTTTCACAATTTTAAATTTGTAGTTTAATTTTTATTTTACTTACTCCATCATCGGGTGAATTACTCAATTTCATCATCATATGCCACTTATTATTGCAAAAAGATTTGCTTATACAGGGTGATTGGTATAAGATGCACCAAAAAGCTTGAGCGTGTAGGTGGGGTTAAGACAAGAAAAAAATCGCACGGGAGGGGGGTCTATTTCCCCCCATTTAGGCGGGAGGGACAATTTTCTAAAAAATTGACTTAAATCAGAAAAAAAAATTATTTAAAAACAACGGTGAATGATACAAAGACTTGTTATATCTTTTTGAAAAGCCAGAAAACTACTCTTTTATTTTATTTTTAAATTAAGTTGTTTGAGTGAACATTTTCAAAAAAATTAATTTTCAAACTTAAAATTTTGAAAAAAAAAAAATTTTAAAAAATTTTTAAACTAATTTTTTTCAACATTTTATGTAATTAACTATTATTTTTATTTTCAAAATGCAATGCTCTTATTAATTGTTAGTCAAAAACAGAAAACCGGATGCCAAAATGTATCTTAGTTTTTGAGAAATTAAGAAAAACTAGAAGTATTTTTTTCTTTACTTGCTAGTTTTACTTTAAATTTTTTTATTTCTCAAAAATTAAGATACATTTTGACATCCGGTTTTCTGTTTTTGATTAAAAATTAATAAGAGCATTGAATTTTGAAAATAAAAATAATAGTTAATTACATAAAATTTTGAAAAAAATTAGTTTAAACATTTTTTTTTTAATTTTTTTCAAAATTTTGAGTTTGAAAATTAATTTTTTTGAATATGTTCACTCAAACAACTTAATTTAAAATAAAATAAAAGAGTAGTTTTCTGAAAAACTAGAAGTATTTTTTTCAAAGAAAAATACTTTTTTTTGGTTTTCCCAAATTTGACCTGCTTAGGTTATTATTAATTAGGGAATTATCCCTTTTTTATTTTTTATTAGATACCATCCGATTTTGATGAAATAATAAAAAAAAACGAATTAACTTTTTACTTTACTTACTAGCATTGTATATTTCTATAGTACGTAGCGTATGTGCTAAATTTTCGAATTTCTCGATTGCTCGAAGCGCCATCTGGGCAAAGGTGGTAGAAACTGCTCTTGGGAGACTTTTGGAGGAGTGGCTTGTTGTTGGGAGAGATTTTGAGTAATACAAACTGGGGAATATTATAACGAGAAGGCATATAGAAAATTTCAAAGAGTTGGAAGAAGATACAAATTATAATTGTTGACTTTTTCCATTGTATATATATTTCTATAGTACGTCCATCGTATGTGCTAAATTATATTATTATTGCTAAGTTATATTATTTCTTATAGGTTAAATTTAAAATCTACATTGTTTCCACAAAGAGATACTGAAATGTGGCAACATATAACTGAATGGTGTCTTTTAATAAATAAACATAAGATGATTTTGTATACAAATTTTAGTTATGTAACCATGGTTGCCATATGAAAAAATTAACGTACCTATACTTATTTTCCTCACTTAAGTAGGTATAATTCGAGAATTGTTTGGCATCGACTCGGTTCGATTTTCAATTTTCCGAAAATACAACCGAGCCTGCGAAGCCACTTCAAACCATACGTATGCACATTGTACACGATGATGAATTTGTCTCATAACTCTATCCTGTACCTATATACGGCTAGCTTAAAATTTTATTGAAAGTAATTTTTGTTTGTTTTGATTAAGTTTTAAACTTTATTAAACAGCTTTTATTATTGTTTAATACAAAACACAAATTCTTAACATAGTATGCAAAACTTATTAAGAAAAAAAAATTGATACAAATTTATCATTATGGTAACCATTTTTTGATAAATCCCTTTTTCATTTTCATTCATCTCCAACAAAAACAAAATATAAATTTTTTGAGGAAACTAATTTGAAATAAACTTATCTGTGCCCGAGTCTTGGCATAAAATATATATAAGTACATATAATAATATCAATAATATACCTATATGTGCTTATCTATTTACGATTTTTTTTCGGTTATAAAATATAAATTACATACCTACCTACCTACTTACTTTTTTATTATTTCATTTCGTCTTCAAGGTCGTGGCAGCAGCCAAACAGCCAATGACAAAAGCTTCACCCCTTGTTTTTAATCTGTCAAGAAACGGAAATTTTTCAAACTGCTCCCCCTCGTTATTGTTGTCAGAACCAAAATAATATAGTCAACTCATTCGCACAATATATGTCTACACTAGTTCCTATATAGTTTCTATATGCAATGATTTTACCCAGGGTCGACCCAGGTTTTCTTGGCAGCCCCAAGAGCTATCAAAAAAACCTGGGGTGGAATAGGGAATTTTACCATCTTGTCAAAAAATATGACAGCTACACACTATACAGATGACAGATTGAAATATGGATCGCGCTTTTTTCAAAGTGTGAAACTCAAAATCTTACAGAAAGCAATTTGGAAATAATTTTTAAATGCGGTATTCTTTTTTGTGTGAAATTTGTGATTTCCGTGGCTTAAAAATTTATTTTAATTAGCAAAACCAACAAATACATCTGTATATCCATATAAAAGTGGCCGAAATAGTGACAAAAATATTATTAACATTAAAAACTATTCAACAAAAAAACATTGTTAAGGTTGTTACTAAAAACTATTCGATCATTGTGTAGTGAATTTGTTTTCAAATTATTTCGACACCAAAACATTTGTTTGTGATTTGTGAAGAGCATTTATTTAAACCAAAAAATGCCATCTTATTGTAGTGTGCCCTTGTGCAAAAACAATTCAATAAAAAACAAGGACGTTTGTTAATTTGACTATTTATTTATAGAAAACTTAAGTACCTTCCCCAAAACAATATACACATTCACACAATTTTCGATAAATATCGAATTTTGCTACATGGATCTAATGATCTAGCATATTGTAAGAGTTCCATACTGTTTTTTATCTTTTTCCAATTTAATACTCTTCTTGAAGTAATCGGCTCCTGTTTCCAACAATTGATAATTTAGTTTTATTTCTTTATTTTTTTTCTTCCAATTTAAGTGGAAAGACAAATTCTCTCAATGTTTATATTTATTTCTTAAAATTCCTACACAATTTTCACAATTTTCGCGCACAAATCTTTAAAATTCGCGCTTTTATTTTCAATCAATTTGTCAACAATGATAAAAAAAAAATTCATACTGTATAGGGCTTTTTAGGTAACAACGATATATCTCTTTCTCGTTCTCACAGAATTGTCAAAAACAGCAGTATGGTGAACAGCTGATTTTTTTTTATCATTGTTGAAAAATTGATTGAAAACAAAAGCGGGAATTTTAAAGATTTGTGCGCGAAAATTGTGAAAATTGTTGGTTTTGCTAATTAAAATAAATTTTTAAGCCACGGAAATCACAAATTTCACACAAAAAAGAATACCGCATTTAAAAATGATTTCCAAATTGTTTTCTCCAAGATCTTGAGTTTGACAGTTTGAAAAAAGCGCGATACATATTTCAATCTGTCTTCTCCATAGTGTGAGCTTTGACAAGATGGTAAAACTCCCTATACTGCTGTTTTTGACAATTCTTTGAGAACGAGAAAGAGATATACGTTGTTACCTAAAAAGCCCTATCGACTAAGGTGATTTGTGATAAGTGACAGTCAAAATCTACACTTTCTGTCTGCGTAAGGTGATCATCACAGTGATAGCTAAAAACCAATCACAAAAATATTGTGATAGTCATCTTCTCATGAAATTGACGTTTTATTTTTATTTTTGTGGCAATGTGACTAGAGTTACTACACGCATACAAAACATTATAAAATTTTCAACGTTTTTTGAATTTAAGTCACCAAATCATCAAAAACGATATTTCTTTTACCATATGAGCATACAACAATCGAAAATAAATGGTTAAATTCAGAATTATTGCATTTTTTCACTAAAAAATTAACAATTTCAATGAATTTACTTGAAAATATGACTACGGCAACGATGTTTTTCACAAATGTCACAGACAAATTGAACAAAGTTGAATTGAGTTGAATTGGTGGATGTGATCACCTTACGCAGAAGGAAAAATCAATGTGATCACAAGTGATGATCAAAAATGTGAAAATCAACTATCATCTTACGCGATTCCACCCCTGGGTTTTTTGGTTCTCAAAAAACGCACAATGGTAGGTTTTGTGTTGTTGACAAAAAAGAAAGAAACAAAAAATATTTGTTTCCGAAATTAAAACTTGAAATTTGTTGCTTTTGGTACATTCCAAAATATAAAACAATTAAATTTTGTTTTATTTGTATATGTTTTCTTTCTATTTATATTCATTAAAATAAATCTATAATTTCTTTTCTTTGCATTGCAAAAGCAAAATAAAATATTCAATTGTAAACATAATTTTGACAACACCCATGTCAATTTGTGTACCTCCACTTGCCCCAGCAAAATACCTAGATCTACTTCAGGACGAGTTGGGGCGACTCCAGGACTAACTAAGATCTGCAATAACAAAACTGAATAAAAACACAATTCTTAAACAAAAAAAAAAGTGGTTTGTTTTTTTTATTTTTAAGTATAATGGACATAGCTATTAAAATAATAAGAAAGAAAATGTTAACCTTCAGAAAATAAGTGTTTTTTATAAATTTTTTGATTGCAGAACTTAGTTAGTCTGACGTTTATGAACACACCCTTTGTTACCCAGGGCGAGTTGAGGTTTTTCAAAAAATGCTTTTGAGTGACTTTAGGGCGACCCCAGATCTCAACGAACACAACTTATGACTTTGCAGTACTGAAATGAAGCACGCTTGGCTTTATTTCACTCTTCAAAACTGAAATAGGGCTCTATTGGTCTTATTGCGCTATGACCTCTGCTAGCATAAATTCAATTCGTCGAAAACCACTGCCAGTGTAAGTTAACCCAGGGTTATTTCAGCACTGAACAGCAGACAGAACCTATTGTCCTACATTTTCATTAACACGACGTAAGACGTTATACTTACAAAAAAAAAACTATATAAATAAAGTAATTAGATAGAATACCATTACCCAATCTTCTTTCCATATATTAATCCGTAAATAACGATACATATTTAAGATTTTAAAAGTGATTAAAAACAATGAGCTGCCGATGAACATGTCTTCTTTTAATGAGAATAAACGAAGGAGGAAGGAGGCCTATAGCGCAGCGAGATGTTAACTTTTACTTAACTTCCCTTATTTTGTTTTATAAGGTAAAGTATTGATTGTATATGTACTAAATAACTATACCAAACCTACCTATACATAACATAATGTTAATGCATAGAAAGTTTTTACTAAGCTGGATAGATATTTAACTTTAAAAATTAACAATTTAAGTTTACCAATTAGTTCAATATCAAATAGCTTTAAATTGAAAGTTGATGGTTATAAAAAAAACGGTAAATTTACTGAAACTAACATAATAATTTGGTTAATTGTAGAGATAAAATGTTGAATTAACATTGCTCTTGTTAATAATTTAACAGGATAATATGTTAACTTGCCTAGAAATAGTGCAAAATGAACACTTTCTAAAATTTTATAGAAACCATGGGGTTGAAACGGGGTTGAAAATAACACTGTGGTCATGAACAGTTTAGTTATTTACAAGATTTATGTGTAAAAATGACATAATACCAGCTTAAATCAACAAAAAATCATGGCAAATTTACAGTCAATACTCTCATGTTAAATTAACAATTCATGTAATGTTACAAAAAATTCATGTAAGTATCACAGCTTTTTGTCAATTTTGAATGGGAAATTACATCTTGTAAATTTAAAAGGACGATTGTTAATTTTTTACCTGACGTTTTTCTCTGAGTGTTATAATAATAATTATAATAAATTAAATAATTAAAAAAATAATTTTGTTTGTTTAATTTTTAAAATTTTTAATTTTCAATAATTTTCACAATTTTAAATTTGTAGTTTAATTTTTATTTTACTTACTCCATCATCGGGTGAATTACTCAATTTCATCATCATATGCCACTTATTATTGCAAAAAGATTTGCTTATACAGGGTGATTGGTATAAGATGCACCAAAAAGCTTGAGCGTGTAGGTGGGGTTAAGACAAGAAAAAAATCGCACGGGAGGGGGGTCTATTTCCCCCCATTTAGGCGGGAGGGACAATTTTCTAAAAAATTGACTTAAATCAGAAAAAAAAATTATTTAAAAACAACGGTGAATGATACAAAGACTTGTTATATCTTTTTGAAAAGCCAGAAAACTACTCTTTTATTTTATTTTTAAATTAAGTTGTTTGAGTGAACATTTTCAAAAAAATTAATTTTCAAACTTAAAATTTTGAAAAAAAAAAAATTTTAAAAAATTTTTAAACTAATTTTTTTCAACATTTTATGTAATTAACTATTATTTTTATTTTCAAAATGCAATGCTCTTATTAATTGTTAGTCAAAAACAGAAAACCGGATGCCAAAATGTATCTTAGTTTTTGAGAAATTAAGAAAAACTAGAAGTATTTTTTTCTTTACTTGCTAGTTTTACTTTAAATTTTTTTATTTCTCAAAAATTAAGATACATTTTGACATCCGGTTTTCTGTTTTTGATTAAAAATTAATAAGAGCATTGAATTTTGAAAATAAAAATAATAGTTAATTACATAAAATTTTGAAAAAAATTAGTTTAAACATTTTTTTTTTAATTTTTTTCAAAATTTTGAGTTTGAAAATTAATTTTTTTGAATATGTTCACTCAAACAACTTAATTTAAAATAAAATAAAAGAGTAGTTTTCTGAAAAACTAGAAGTATTTTTTTCAAAGAAAAATACTTTTTTTTGGTTTTCCCAAATTTGACCTGCTTAGGTTATTATTAATTAGGGAATTATCCCTTTTTTATTTTTTATTAGATACCATCCGATTTTGATGAAATAATAAAAAAAAACGAATTAACTTTTTACTTTACTTACTAGCATTGTATATTTCTATAGTACGTAGCGTATGTGCTAAATTTTCGAATTTCTCGATTGCTCGAAGCGCCATCTGGGCAAAGGTGGTAGAAACTGCTCTTGGGAGACTTTTGGAGGAGTGGCTTGTTGTTGGGAGAGATTTTGAGTAATACAAACTGGGGAATATTATAACGAGAAGGCATATAGAAAATTTCAAAGAGTTGGAAGAAGATACAAATTATAATTGTTGACTTTTTCCATTGTATATATATTTCTATAGTACGTCCATCGTATGTGCTAAATTATATTATTATTGCTAAGTTATATTATTTCTTATAGGTTAAATTTAAAATCTACATTGTTTCCACAAAGAGATACTGAAATGTGGCAACATATAACTGAATGGTGTCTTTTAATAAATAAACATAAGATGATTTTGTATACAAATTTTAGTTATGTAACCATGGTTGCCATATGAAAAAATTAACGTACCTATACTTATTTTCCTCACTTAAGTAGGTATAATTCGAGAATTGTTTGGCATCGACTCGGTTCGATTTTCAATTTTCCGAAAATACAACCGAGCCTGCGAAGCCACTTCAAACCATACGTATGCACATTGTACACGATGATGAATTTGTCTCATAACTCTATCCTGTACCTATATACGGCTAGCTTAAAATTTTATTGAAAGTAATTTTTGTTTGTTTTGATTAAGTTTTAAACTTTATTAAACAGCTTTTATTATTGTTTAATACAAAACACAAATTCTTAACATAGTATGCAAAACTTATTAAGAAAAAAAAATTGATACAAATTTATCATTATGGTAACCATTTTTTGATAAATCCCTTTTTCATTTTCATTCATCTCCAACAAAAACAAAATATAAATTTTTTGAGGAAACTAATTTGAAATAAACTTATCTGTGCCCGAGTCTTGGCATAAAATATATATAAGTACATATAATAATATCAATAATATACCTATATGTGCTTATCTATTTACGATTTTTTTTCGGTTATAAAATATAAATTACATACCTACCTACCTACTTACTTTTTTATTATTTCATTTCGTCTTCAAGGTCGTGGCAGCAGCCAAACAGCCAATGACAAAAGCTTCACCCCTTGTTTTTAATCTGTCAAGAAACGGAAATTTTTCAAACTGCTCCCCCTCGTTATTGTTGTCAGAACCAAAATAATATAGTCAACTCATTCGCACAATATATGTCTACACTAGTTCCTATATAGTTTCTATATGCAATGATTTTACCCAGGGTCGACCCAGGTTTTCTTGGCAGCCCCAAGAGCTATCAAAAAAACCTGGGGTGGAATAGGGAATTTTACCATCTTGTCAAAAAATATGACAGCTACACACTATACAGATGACAGATTGAAATATGGATCGCGCTTTTTTCAAAGTGTGAAACTCAAAATCTTACAGAAAGCAATTTGGAAATAATTTTTAAATGCGGTATTCTTTTTTGTGTGAAATTTGTGATTTCCGTGGCTTAAAAATTTATTTTAATTAGCAAAACCAACAAATACATCTGTATATCCATATAAAAGTGGCCGAAATAGTGACAAAAATATTATTAACATTAAAAACTATTCAACAAAAAAACATTGTTAAGGTTGTTACTAAAAACTATTCGATCATTGTGTAGTGAATTTGTTTTCAAATTATTTCGACACCAAAACATTTGTTTGTGATTTGTGAAGAGCATTTATTTAAACCAAAAAATGCCATCTTATTGTAGTGTGCCCTTGTGCAAAAACAATTCAATAAAAAACAAGGACGTTTGTTAATTTGACTATTTATTTATAGAAAACTTAAGTACCTTCCCCAAAACAATATACACATTCACACAATTTTCGATAAATATCGAATTTTGCTACATGGATCTAATGATCTAGCATATTGTAAGAGTTCCATACTGTTTTTTATCTTTTTCCAATTTAATACTCTTCTTGAAGTAATCGGCTCCTGTTTCCAACAATTGATAATTTAGTTTTATTTCTTTATTTTTTTTCTTCCAATTTAAGTGGAAAGACAAATTCTCTCAATGTTTATATTTATTTCTTAAAATTCCTACACAATTTTCACAATTTTCGCGCACAAATCTTTAAAATTCGCGCTTTTATTTTCAATCAATTTGTCAACAATGATAAAAAAAAAATTCATACTGTATAGGGCTTTTTAGGTAACAACGATATATCTCTTTCTCGTTCTCACAGAATTGTCAAAAACAGCAGTATGGTGAACAGCTGATTTTTTTTTATCATTGTTGAAAAATTGATTGAAAACAAAAGCGGGAATTTTAAAGATTTGTGCGCGAAAATTGTGAAAATTGTTGGTTTTGCTAATTAAAATAAATTTTTAAGCCACGGAAATCACAAATTTCACACAAAAAAGAATACCGCATTTAAAAATGATTTCCAAATTGTTTTCTCCAAGATCTTGAGTTTGACAGTTTGAAAAAAGCGCGATACATATTTCAATCTGTCTTCTCCATAGTGTGAGCTTTGACAAGATGGTAAAACTCCCTATACTGCTGTTTTTGACAATTCTTTGAGAACGAGAAAGAGATATACGTTGTTACCTAAAAAGCCCTATCGACTAAGGTGATTTGTGATAAGTGACAGTCAAAATCTACACTTTCTGTCTGCGTAAGGTGATCATCACAGTGATAGCTAAAAACCAATCACAAAAATATTGTGATAGTCATCTTCTCATGAAATTGACGTTTTATTTTTATTTTTGTGGCAATGTGACTAGAGTTACTACACGCATACAAAACATTATAAAATTTTCAACGTTTTTTGAATTTAAGTCACCAAATCATCAAAAACGATATTTCTTTTACCATATGAGCATACAACAATCGAAAATAAATGGTTAAATTCAGAATTATTGCATTTTTTCACTAAAAAATTAACAATTTCAATGAATTTACTTGAAAATATGACTACGGCAACGATGTTTTTCACAAATGTCACAGACAAATTGAACAAAGTTGAATTGAGTTGAATTGGTGGATGTGATCACCTTACGCAGAAGGAAAAATCAATGTGATCACAAGTGATGATCAAAAATGTGAAAATCAACTATCATCTTACGCGATTCCACCCCTGGGTTTTTTGGTTCTCAAAAAACGCACAATGGTAGGTTTTGTGTTGTTGACAAAAAAGAAAGAAACAAAAAATATTTGTTTCCGAAATTAAAACTTGAAATTTGTTGCTTTTGGTACATTCCAAAATATAAAACAATTAAATTTTGTTTTATTTGTATATGTTTTCTTTCTATTTATATTCATTAAAATAAATCTATAATTTCTTTTCTTTGCATTGCAAAAGCAAAATAAAATATTCAATTGTAAACATAATTTTGACAACACCCATGTCAATTTGTGTACCTCCACTTGCCCCAGCAAAATACCTAGATCTACTTCAGGACGAGTTGGGGCGACTCCAGGACTAACTAAGATCTGCAATAACAAAACTGAATAAAAACACAATTCTTAAACAAAAAAAAAAGTGGTTTGTTTTTTTTATTTTTAAGTATAATGGACATAGCTATTAAAATAATAAGAAAGAAAATGTTAACCTTCAGAAAATAAGTGTTTTTTATAAATTTTTTGATTGCAGAACTTAGTTAGTCTGACGTTTATGAACACACCCTTTGTTACCCAGGGCGAGTTGAGGTTTTTCAAAAAATGCTTTTGAGTGACTTTAGGGCGACCCCAGATCTCAACGAACACAACTTATGACTTTGCAGTACTGAAATGAAGCACGCTTGGCTTTATTTCACTCTTCAAAACTGAAATAGGGCTCTATTGGTCTTATTGCGCTATGACCTCTGCTAGCATAAATTCAATTCGTCGAAAACCACTGCCAGTGTAAGTTAACCCAGGGTTATTTCAGCACTGAACAGCAGACAGAACCTATTGTCCTACATTTTCATTAACACGACGTAAGACGTTATACTTACAAAAAAAAAACTATATAAATAAAGTAATTAGATAGAATACCATTACCCAATCTTCTTTCCATATATTAATCCGTAAATAACGATACATATTTAAGATTTTAAAAGTGATTAAAAACAATGAGCTGCCGATGAACATGTCTTCTTTTAATGAGAATAAACGAAGGAGGAAGGAGGCCTATAGCGCAGCGAGATGTTAACTTTTACTTAACTTCCCTTATTTTGTTTTATAAGGTAAAGTATTGATTGTATATGTACTAAATAACTATACCAAACCTACCTATACATAACATAATGTTAATGCATAGAAAGTTTTTACTAAGCTGGATAGATATTTAACTTTAAAAATTAACAATTTAAGTTTACCAATTAGTTCAATATCAAATAGCTTTAAATTGAAAGTTGATGGTTATAAAAAAAACACTTAAAAGAGAGCTTACTTTTAATCGTTTAGGTAATAAGTTTGTTTTGTATTATACATTAGCTTTGAGTATGTTATAAACTTATAAAATATACTGACTGGCTTTTTAATTTCTCATCTTTGTTTTGATTAAGTAAACTTTGTCATGCCGGCCGGGCTATTTTTAAATGCAGTTATGAAAGTATATAAATCAACAGACAACAAGAAATACTGTAATTATAATTAGACTTCTTTGTGTCCATGAATACCTTACAAATTTTAAAACCACCGTCAAGAGCTCTTAACAGTGTCCAGAAAGGAAGCTGAAAGCATCATGGTTGAAGAACCAACTCAACTTTCGTTGAAAAGAAAAGTTAATTCATAAATAAAGTTAATATTATTTCATGTCATGTAACGATGTAACAGCATAGTAATTTACTTCTTCATCGATATACGAATGATTATCGTTTGAGGATTATTCCAGGTATCTAAAAAGTTTTCTAATTCTTTTTTTTTTTTTTTTTTGTATATAAAATTTGAATGTATAATGTAATAGAAAAGTTTTATTAGTAATTTAATTCCACTTCAATGGCAAATCAAAAAAGTGTAAAGTATTATTTTTTTTTAAACAGGTGAATAAATAAAACCCTTATTGTGAGCTGTGCTAAGTAATAGATAAGGTCATGATGACGATGAGAGAGTATTTTTTTTATAATATAAGTGGGTGCGGAAGATTGAAAGTACTACAAGTAACACTTTGATAACAAAAAATTGGGGTTGTAAAACGATGTTCACTTTGAATTTGGAATTAAAGGTAAAAAACAAATAAAATGTGATTCGAGCTTACTATTGATTTGTTATAAAAAAATGCACACAATATTAAACATTGTTTTTACTTGCGATTATGTTTAAATGTAGGTATAGGTAAGTAAAACCGGGTCGGATAAACTTGATCTTTTGTGGCAATTTAGTCAAGCTGAGAATTTTTTTAATTGTATTAAGTAGTTACCTACCTACCTATTTAGTTTGCAAATGCATTAAAATTGTAAGAAAATGAAGGGTACTATATGTAGATACATATATCAAATTTTGTAAAAATCAATGTTTATGAGATGGTCAGTTGTATAAGAGCTTGCAGAAAAATATAGAAAACAAAACGTTTTTTTCGGTTGCGACTAGTTTCAAAGGCGATATTATATTTTTCTATCGAGAAAGTGCTAACAATAGATGTGGTGAGTGGAGATGCAACGTCCATATATGGCTCCTCCTGTGGACACATCACTCTAAAATTGTTTAGTACCAAGTTTACGGAAACTAATAGGTCCAATCTGTTAGCTTAACGTGACTAACAGACAGATGGAAACACAGACAGATAGCTATTATTGCATCTACATCATTTGTCTCCTCTTTATCAGCGTAATGTCAGAGTTGATTGGTTATCACATTTTTTTAAGGAATGCAGAAAATCCCTTATATAATATATATTTTTGTTGGGAGCTAGGCTTTGACTGAGAAGTGCTTTTGTGTAGTGAGAGTGGTGGCAGCACGTTTGTCGTTGCACGCATTTTACTCGCAAAAATAGGCCCCACGTTGGGCGCCATTGTTACGAGCTAGGATCAACAAAGGATTCCTTAGGTACAGCATATCCGACGTGAAACGACAAGCTTACCTCTGCCATTACTACTGTAACAAAGAAGGTTAATTTGACATCAAATTTAATTACTATCAAAATTCCAGCTTATAGGTATATTATAAGTTTAGCTTATTACAAAGTGCAGGATATCTTGAATTTTTTTAGTTTCTCTAGAAAACTTTTCCGGCTAGATAATGTTATGGCAGTAATGCATTATTATTTAATACGTTTCATACTAATTTAGTGAAAAAAATAAAGCCTTAAAAATAGGTAACGTGAAATAACGCCAAACGAAATAAGACCAAATTTCAATTTTGGTCTTATTTCGTCTTCAAAAACGAATTGACGCCATTTTGGCTTTATTTAGTTGTGGTAAACGCAATTATGACAACAATTTTTGCAGGGGGCCACGCAGGGGGTTTGTAGGTGGGCAGCATATGCCCCCCATACCAAACTCACTGTTTATACTACATAATTTGGATTACCTTGTTCTTCTTCATTGGAAACGAAATAACTCCTAATTGGCTTTATAACCATTTCTTAATTGAAATCAAGCCAAACTGCCGTTATTTCGTTTGGCGCTATTTTACGTCACCCTTAAAATAACATAAAATGGCACTTCAGAGAGCTGTATATTTGGTTTCTGGCCATGTAATAAAAACGGCGATATTACTTTTAATGAACAACAAAGCAGCTGGATTTGATGGCATACCTGCCAAATTTCTCAAAGCGGACCCCGATTTGGTAGCGTTTATTTTGTTGCAACTTGTTAAGGCTGTTTGGAAAAACGAAACCTTTCCCAGGGAATAAAAGGACGAAGTAATCGTCAAGTTACCGAAGAAAGGTGATCTCAAGAACTGTAACAACTGGCGTTGTATAACTATTCTTTCCGTTTTCCCGAAATTAATGGCAACTATTATTCTCGAGAAGATAAAGGCTAAGATCGAGTCTACACTTAAGAGGCATTAAGCGGGATTTCGCAGCGACCGATCATGTGTCGACCACATGATCGGTCGCTGCAACACCTTGCGAATCATCGGAGTATCAATCGCCGCTATACCTCATGTTCGCCTATTTCAAGAAAGCCTTTGATCGCATCCATCGAGATGTTATCTGGAGATCGCTTGGTGCTAGAAGCATACCTGGGGTGGAATCGGCTAAGGTGATTTGTGATAAGTGACAGTCAAAATCTACACTTTCTGTCTACGTAAGGTGATCATCACAGTGATAGCTAAAAACCAATCACAAAAATATTGTGATAGTCACCTTCTCATGAAATTGACGTTTCATTTTTATTTTTTTTTTTTGCAATGTGACTAGAGTTACCAAACGCATACAAAACATTATAAAATTTTCAACTTTTTTTCGATTTTAGTCACCAAATCAACAAAAACAATATTTCTTTTACCATATGAGTATACAACAATCGAAAATAAATGGTTAAAATTAGATTTATTGCATTTATTCACTAAAAATGAACAATTTCAATGAATTTACTTGAAAATATGACTACGGCAACGATGTTTTTCACAAATGTCACAGACAAATTGAACAAAGTTGAATTGAGTTGAATTGGTGGATGTGATAACCTTACGCAGAAGGAAAAATCAATTTGATCACAATTGGTGATCAAAAATGTGACAATCAACTATCATCTTACGCGATTCCACCCCTGATAAAATTGTTGCTATTATTAAAGAGTCCTACAACAAAGCAAGGTGTTTCGTTTTGCACAATGGACAGATTTCCGATGCATTTGAAGTACGACAGGCAGTGAGACAGGGTGATGTTTTGTCACCGATTTTATTCTTACTTGCCATTGATGATGTTATGTCTGCCACGCTAAGTGAAAGTGAGAGACTCGGAATAGGTACAATAGGACCTTTTTCACAAGTAAAGTCATTTGGATTATGCTGATGACATCTACTTAATGGCAAACAGCACTGAAGCCCTTAACCAAATGTGCCACTCGCTTCAACAAAATAGAGAAACGGCTGGCTTAAGGATTAACGTCATTATAAGACCAATATGATGCACAGCAGTAGGACCTATCTGGGTAGTTATCTGTCACTTGATGGTGGAACAGACCTGGAAGTCAGCAACAGAATAAGTAAAGCTCCTAGTTCATTCAGAATGCTTTCTAAAGTGTGGAACTCCAGAAAAATATCGCTTTGTAATAAATTGAAACTCTTTGAATCGAACGTGAAATCCGTGCTGCCATATGCCTGCGAAACGTGGACATATTATGCTCTACTGCCCTCTCGAGTAGGTTGCAAGCTTTTGTTAACGGCTTTCTATGCTAAATCCTGAACATCCGGTGGCTGCAAACCATATCCAGCAATGAACTGCGGCTCAGGACTGGATTACAAAAAGTCGATATTGACATCGCGCAGAGGAATGGCGCTGGGTAGACCATATACACTGAGGAAGTCTGATGACAGCATAGCAAATCAATGTTTTGAAAGGAATCCTCAAGGTGCAAGGTGGGCTGGAAGGCCAAAAGAAACATGGAGATCATCTGTTATAAAAGAAGCTTAGTCCCTGAATTTCCAGTCGTGGTCCCAGCTGAGGTATCGTGCTAAGAATAAGGAGAGATGGAAAAAAATGGTTGCTTTGCTCCAGTAGGAGTTTAAGTGAAGAAGAAAAAGCTTTTGAACTAATAGTACTTACATCTTATATTAGCTTGTCAATAGCCTTGTTTTTTTGCAAGCCAATATAGAATTGTGTGAAAAAAACGACATCGGTCGTAATACAACAACACGTAAAAACAACAACAACATAATTATCGGGACTTAGCTAAAACCATATAAACGAAACAGTTTTTTGTTCTTCATCTTCGAAAAGTGAAAATGTATAGTAAGCAGCAGAATAATTGGCACCCTCTTGTTATATCTACACCCCACTACTTGCAGATTGCCCTTACTTTTTTTTTCTGTGGTTGCATAAGCTGGATTCATATTAAAATTAAAACTATTTTTAGAAATATCTACGTCTTTTAATTCTATCCTTGTTGAAGAGCATTGAACCAAAAAAGATTGCACTCTCTCCACGTATAAAATTTGTCTATTTTTTTTTTTAAAGACTACACCTACGTCAATGTTTACATTATAACTTTAGCCTTTTCATCTATCGACTTTAATCAAAAAATACATATTCATATAATACAGCTTAAAAATCCATTGTGTTGTAGTTAAAGCAGGAGTAGATATTATTAAATTACGGAAAATATAAAGAAAAATCAATCTCAAACCTTAAATTTTGTCACTATAGAATAGACAAGAACGGCGACACGACAAGGACGGACGCCACCACCAGGACCAAGTATCAAGCAACAACAACAACAACAATGACAACTCCCAAACGTAATTTGTGAATTCATTGAACTGAGTAAGTGTGAAAAATATCAATTTAGATAAAAAACACAACCACACACGCATTATTGCTTTGGCTGGCTGGCCTATGTGTTGGGTTTGTGTTGTGTCAGTTGAACGCAGAAGTCCTGGACCTGAATTCTGCATCCTAGCTTAGCTATGAATCCGTTCAGCTCGTATTAATATAAATTAACGAGGCGGAAAATTTAGTTTAGTAGTGACGGGAAATGATGTCGCACGTAGGCAGGACATCAGTCATCTTAAAGCCGGAAAATCAAATGACAAATCGAAAAGGATTTGTATCTAATGTTTTGTTTAGGTTAACTTGTGACGACCGAAGCACGTATGTATGTTTGAAAACAAAAACAAAAAAGGATTATGTGTATTTTTTAATTTGCCTTATTTCGTGTGTTATTTTAAATATAATCAAAAAAAGGGTAAGTCAGTTAGATTTATTTCTAATGGTTTCGGGGTAAATGAAAACGGAAGGTCTATCTTCCTCATTTGGCCGGGAGGGACAATTTTCTAAAAATTGACTTAAAACAGAAAATTAAGGAAAAAACAACGGTAATACTTACAATATGCTCAGCTATATTTATTTCTTTAAAGATTTTATTTTATTTAATTTTTAAATAAAGTTGTCTTAGAGAATGGTTTTTGAAAAATTAGTTTTCTAACTCAAAATTAAAAAAAAAACATCGACTAATTTTTTTTTTAATTTTAGGTACCTAAATACCTAATTAAGTATTGATTTCGTTTTGAAAATTCAATGCTCTTATTAATTTTAAGTCAACAACAGAAAACCGGGTGCTCAAATGTCTTGTAGTTTTTGAAAAAAATTAATAATATCGAAAATGACATTTTCATGTTTGATTGCTTTTTTATCTTTTTATTTTTTTCCAAAAAGTACATACAAGATATTTTGAGAATCCGATTGTCTGTTTTTGACTAACAACAAATAAGAGCATTGAATTTGGAAATCGAAATTAGTACTTAATTACGTAAAATATTGAAAAAAATTGTTTAAAATTTTATTTTTAATTATTTCTTATCAAAATCTTGAATTAGAAAATTAATTTTTCAAAAACCATTTTATAAAACAACTTTATTTAAAAATTAAACAAAAGAAGACATTTCTTATTTAATTATTTAATTTACTATTTTTTTTTTCAAAATTTTAAATTAGAAAATTAATTTTTCAAGAACCATTCTGTATTTATTTATTTATTTAGCAACAAACACCACAAGAGGAAGGGGATAGGACCCCCTCCCGTCTAAAGTTGTTTGTTTAACTTTATTAGCTTAATACAAGCAAACACTTAGACAATAATAACTTAAGTCTAAAAAATCTTAAATCTAAAGAAAGCTAATTAGGGTTGGAGGGTCTGTAGAGGGAGGTTTTAAGGAATATTTGCTATGGTGGAAGTCGAAAAAGCTTTGCATGGTATTGGTTAACCGTAGCATGCGGGTCATGGGTTCGTTACTTCCATAGCTAGTGCAATGAAAGTTTATTTTGAAAAGTGGTATTGAACGAAGATTATTGGGATTGGTCTGGAGGGAGATTTTTTGGAGGAGCGCGGGGCAATCGATATTTCCGGCTAATATCTGTTGAATAAAGACAATGTCAGCCGCTTGACGACGTTTTTCAAGTGATTGCATATCAATTAGCCTTAGGCGGTTTACGTAGGGAGGGAGGTTGTATCGATCTGACCAATCAAGGCCACGGAGTGCAAAACGTAGAAATCTTCGTTGAACAGCTTCAATACGACGGGAGTGAGAGATGTAGTAGGGTGACCAGACTTGGCTAGCTTATTCAAGAAGGGGCCTCACAAATGTAACATAGAGAGTTTTAGTTACATAAGGATCGGAGAATTCTTTTTACCAACGTTTTACAAAACCAAGCGTAAAATAACTTTATTTAAAAATGAAACAAAAGAAGACGTTTCTGTCTTTTAAAAAATTATAGCAGGGCGTTGTAGGTATTACCGTTTTTTTTTTTTTTTATTTCTGTTATTGTTTCAAGTCATCTTTAGGAAAATTGCCCTCTTAGGAAACATTTTTTTTTGGTTCACCCAACCTACGACGGATAATAAGTGGTCATATATACAAAAAATATAATATAAAATGTTAATTTTAATACGGCCAAATAAAATTAGCCCAAACTGGATGATTTGGATGTCCTTTAAATTAATAAAAGTTCTTCTTTCTAAATCAATTTGTGTGTTTTTTTTAAAGAGGTTCTGAATGGCAAACAGAAATAAAAGCAAGAAAAAAAAAATTTAAACTTTTTTTCAGAATCTTCAAAAGGATTAAAAACTCGAAGAGTATAGGTTTCCTTGCTTGACAAGGAAAATCTAGAGTCTGCAGTAAAGCAAAGTCCAAAAAATTCTACATGTGTATATCAAACTAATAAAGAGGAGCTTTTGATTGAAACCGAAAGTAAAATAAAGAAGCGTAATGCTATAAGAAAAGAACAGTGGAAGGTAGGGTGTTAATCGAGATTTTGCTGATGATGAGCTGCATGTCATTTCGAAATGCACTCGATTTTTAAGTCAATAAAAATAAATGACCGTTGAGTTTAAAATCTGAATTTCGTGTTTTTATTTTTATTTTTGATTTTTCTTAATTTTGTGGTTTATGGGCCTCCACACACGAGACTAATTCATCCGGGGGGAAACCGGGAACGAGTACGATTAGATTAAGAATTTTTATTTTTAATTTTGTTTTACATATATACAATTTGAACTAAAACTAAACTTATTACTACATAAACTTATATTAAATCTTGTCGGCTAAACAATAAGGGGCCCAACGTTCTTCCTTTGTCTTTTTTATACAATGCTATTAGTGTTTACTTAATCTATTACTTAATCTGTTTACTTAATCTATTACTTTACTTAATCTGTTTACTTAATCTATTACAAGATTTAAAATTAATTTATCTAAGGAAGATTTATAAGTAAATATTATTATTATTGTTATTATTATTATTACTTATTTATTTATTTTTTGTTTTTAGTTAGATATTCCAGATATTTATCCTCGGTAATATTCGTTGGTGGTCGTCTCGTAGAATGGTGCTTCCTCGCTGTAGATGATGTCTTCAAATTGGTCGTCTGTGATGGCTTGAACATTGAGATACCTGTGGCTTTGATCTAGTTGTTGCTGATGGAACTTCCAAGTTCAGATGGTTCTCGAGGTTCCTGATGATTTTTCCGGATAGCTGTAGCATATATTGATCTATGGGGATGAGAACGAGTACGGTACAAACAAGAGTATTCGGAACTTAAGAAAATCGAAGCCGGTGTACCGCCCGCAAGGAAGTGTCTTAGGACCCTGTATTTGTTATGTACGAGATATTCCAGTGGACAACAATGCGATCATGGCTAATTTTGCAGTTGATACTGCGATATAAGCGTCTGATAAATGCGTTGTGAAGGCAACAAGAAACTGCAATATGCAGTCGATAAAGTAAGAGACTGCACGCAACTAAGGCGTATCAGACTATGAAACAAAATCAACGCATATAAACTTTACTAATAAAATAACTATGTTCCACTTATTATTATTAATAGTATAGCCCCGCTATTTTTGGACACTCTTAAAATGGATTTCAATTACGTTACAAGAGTTATAGCGATGGAAGAAGAAAGGATTCCAAGACTTGTTCTCTCGCAGCTGATAATCTCGGAGGGAACTTGCGTAACTGAATGGAAAAAAATGGCCAATGAATCTGCAATGAGTTTACATGTATCAATAAGCGATAATCCTGATGCATTAAGATCGAAATTTAACAATTTGCTTAAAAGAACAGGAAATATCATTTATGAAAAGTTTAGGAATCAAGCCGAATCGTCGCAATACAGAGATTATTACAGCAAACTTAATCATTATCTGAATTTAAACACATATTTCTTAGCCCAAAACACGACTGAAAAAATAAGCACGCTGTTTAAAATAAGAGGGGAAGTAATGCGTTTGAATTTTATTCCACATAGGCCAGAACTACCTCTGCTGTGCGATCTATGCAATTTGAAAATGCGCGAAGATGTGTTTCACTTTCTGGGAATCTGTCCAATACTCAAAGAGTTCCGCAGGCGCTCATTTGGAGTAGATACACTGGATTTAGGCGAAGTGATAGCTATATTAAATGGCGAACGAAGTTGGGATCTTCTAATGGAGTATACTACGAACGCTCTTCGTTACCGAAATCTCATAATTGAAGAAAATTTTTAGAGCCTTATTTTGTATTTTGTTCTGAATTAAAATATGCGTACAGAATTTTTTAAACAAAAACAGCAAAAAAAAAAAAAAAAAGAAAAACCATTTTAATAATTTTATAGTTTTTTTTTTCTAATCATGTATAATTTATAATTTAAATGTTAGTCTGGTAGACGGCTTTTGGCCAATCCATAATAGACTTATTATATTAACAACACTGAAATGTAATTAATGTTTATACTAATGAAGTCAATAAAACTAAAAAAAAATAAAAAAAAAACTAGTAAAGTATTAACTTACTCCAATACCGCAAAATACTTTGGAATGACTTTGGATGCAAAGCTAAAATGGAAAAGCACATCAAGAAAAAAAGAAGAATTAAACTAGAAATATAGAAAAATTTACTGGTTACTATCGTGACCTCCAAAAAGAAATGGTTGAAGAAGTGGTTAAAAAACACGCTGTATCACAATCAGTGACTGCTTATAGTGCTTAGTCCCACCAACTCCAAAATGAAGACCGTCTTAAATATAGGTAAGTAGCAATGTGAGGAGACTAAGAAGAACCAAGCCTCATGAGCTGATGGTCTAAAAGCGATGGGAAAGTATTAAATATTTACACTTCCCCCAATACCGAATTTACATTAAGAAAGTAAAATCATTTGTCTTTCATATAGATTAGTCATGATTCCGGGTGGTTTCAGTGCAGTAAAAGTCCCATACTACTTGATACCGAATATTATCAAGTGTCTTTTGAAGATTTCCAACTGTAGAAAGGAAAAAAAAAGGCTCTAATCTCATAATTTTGTGAAAGTGTGAACTTTTAAACCTACTATACAGGGTGATTGGTTTAAGGTGCACCAAAAAGCTTGAGCGTATAGGTGGAGTTAAGACAAGAAAAAAATCGTATAGGAGGGGGGGTCTATTTCCCCCCGTTTAGGCAGGAGGGGCAATTTTCTAAAACATTGACTTAAATCAGAAAAAAAATTATTTAAAAACGACGGTGAATGATACAAAGCCTTGTTATATTTTTTTGGAAAGTCAGAAAACTTTTTTATTTATTTTTTATTCAATTTCTAAATTAAGTTGTTTAAGTGAACAGTTTTAAAAAAAATAATTTTCAAACTCAAAAATAAAAAAAAAAAAAAAATTTAAACTAATTTTTTTCAAAATTTTATGTAATTAACTATTATTTTTATTTTCAAAATTCAATGATCTTGTTAATTTTTAGTCAAAAACAGAAAACTGGATGCCAAAATTATCTTAGTTTTTGAGAAATTAAAAAAAAATTAAAAGTAAAACTAGTTAGTAAAGTAAAAAGTTAATTCGTTTTTTTTATTATTTGATAAATATCGGATGGTATGTAATAAAAAATAAAAAAGGGATAATTCCCTTATTAATAATTGACCTGAGCAGGTCAAATTTGGGAAAACCAAAAAAAAAAGTGTTTTTCTTGGAAAAAAATACTTCTAGTTTTTCTTAATTTCTCAAAAACTAAGATACATTTTGGCATCCGGTTTTCTGTTTTTGACTAAAAATTAATAAGAGTATTGAATTTTGGAAATAAAAATAATAGTTAATTACATAAAATTTTGAAAAAAATTAGTTTTAAATTTTTTTTTTTTAGTTTGTTTTTTCAAAATTTTGATTTTGAAAATTAATTTTTTTAAAACTGTTCACTCAAACAACTTAATTTAAAAATTAAATAAAAGAATAGTTTTCTGACTTTCAAAAAAAATATAACAAGGCTTTTGTATCATTCACCGTTGTTTTTAAATAATTTTTTTTCTGATTTAAGTCAATGTTTTAGAAAATTGCCCCTCCTGCCTAAACGGGTGGAAATAGACCCCCCTCCCATACGATTTTTTTCTTGTCTTAACTCCACCTACACGCTCAAGCTTTTTGGTGCACCTTAAACCAATCCCCCTGTATATCAATCAAACAACCCGATCCCTTGGGATAAAAATGTGCGCACCAAAACAACTTAATTTGGGTAATTTTTTCGCACTTTGCAGGGCTGATGTCTTTTTGATTTCCGACCATTTCCGGTCGCTAGCTCTCCTACTATTCAGGCGTTTTTCTTTTTTTTTAGCTCTGAGAAGACCACGTAGTATTGAGTAAGTAGGGCAAGAGCATATCGAGTATGCTCTACGTTCCAAGCTTTCTGAATAATTTTTAAACACACTTTAATCACTTCAATGTCTTATGAGTAGAAAACATTTCACAATCTGTCAAATAACATGAAAACTACATGAAGTTGGCCGTGCTTTGTGTACTCAGTTTTGAAACTTTGTTGCCTAACTTAGGGCCACTTGCACGAAAACAAAGGATACATTTATAAAATCGCAGTTAGCTATCCAGGATTAAATAGATAAATGTTTATTTTTCGACTTTACGTTGCACGAATGAAAACACAGGTAACCAAAGATAAAAAAATAAAAACAGGAACGAAACAGAAAACCTCCACAAAACAACAACAACATTTGCTACACACACTAATGCGAACCTCACCGATAGCAACTTCTTGTCAAATTCTATTTGACGGATGTAAAACGTTATCCAGAGAAAAATGAGTGGATAAATATTAAAAATTTTGCAATGAGTTTAAATTTTTATCTATAGCTAGTGCCTATGCATGGATAAATCAGTGGTTACTAAAAAGTTTTGTGCAAGTGGGCCTTAGCAAATCTAATATTGGGAAGTCCTGCATAACTGAAAATACTGCTTTGCTATGCTCATACTACCTTTTTGGTGAAATTAATAAATTTAGCTATGAATTAATCTTATTTTTCTCTAAAAACCACTACTCATTTTGTCACTCACACAGAAAAACAATAATGGGCTCATTATGACTTGTAATTTGTATTGTAATGCACTTCCATTTGTCTCATCTTATGACATCAAAAGCTTTCTTGCGGCCAAATAAATAAAATATCTTCCTTTATAACACATCACACACATCTAACACTCTCTTTCCCTTTCAACTAATGAACTGAACATGTGTGTTTTGAAGGCATAAAAGGGAGGATGTAATCCAATGATTATACATCCTAGTCATAGATACAACAAGTTTATACTCTTACCATTCAATGGCGCCAGAGTGATACCAAAATTGGATTGCATTAGAGCATTTGTGTTCTTTAGAACTCACAAGAAATAATAATCATGGCAGTTACTTTAAGAATTTAAATGCAAATTTAAATATTTGCGCCCACAGAAAGGGTTCTTTTCCTTTTTACATTAAACAAAAGGATGTATGATGTCGGTTTATCCTTTCGTAATAAACATTTTGATTTCTATTTCTCAAACACTTGAGATGTTAGCTTATATTGCTTTGCAAATTGCTTATAAAATTAGGAACATGCGGATTGCATAAGTGAATTTGAATCCTTTAAATAAATGTTTCTGTTGTATTTACGGATTTTACGATTATAGGAAGAATTGCGGTCCGCACTCTGCATAGTGTATTTAGGAATAAAGTAAAACAAAAATATAATGCAGGATAACAAATACTTACTTGTTTTTATTTTGTGCCAAACAAATGTGATAAACTTTCGTATACCTTTCTTTTTAACCTTTCCATTTCCCAAACTCATTTAGGGTAACTATTATAAGCAACAAATCTTGCAGTCAGTATACAACCTCATTCGGTTATTTTTTTTCAATAGAAGAGGATTACTTACATTAGTTTTTTGCTCCTCAAGCATAACGGTGTCCTAGGTAAAATTTAGTGTGTAATTCTAGCAAAACGGTTCCACCGATTTTAATCAAATTTGTTTTCTATATGTACGAGGTACATATCGAGATACAGTGCGAGTTAATTAAATCACATATAGGATTGGCGGTTATGAAACTCAGATTGACTATACCTATACCATTTGTTATAAACTGTTTCATGAAGCCCCATGTGAATGTGAAGGGTTTTGTAAGGTAATACTAGAAGAAGCGTTTGCCCAGCATTGCGGTCTCCTGGTGTCAGGATTATTTATGAAGACGAGGAAGAAAAGCAAACAAACAGAATCCTCTGAAACCTCAAAAGCAAAGGGCCGAGCATTCATCTCTAACATAATATGAAAAATGTACTGTGCAAAACCATCAACAGATTTTAAAATGGAGAGTGTGTTGTACAAAACTGTTGTTCACTCCATATCGTTCAAAATGTAAATCGGACAATCATTAGAGCATTTTAGATATAACTCAATTTTATTTAAAAAAAAAAAAATACTCTTGAAAATGAGTTGTTAAATGCAAAAGACCAAATCAATCAAATCAATTTCAACCGAATAATTTATTTAGGAAGACCTAAGTGACTTCATCAAATCAAAATACCAACCTTCTGCTAATATGCTGAATTTAAATTTTAATTAATTTTTGTATTATTGTTTTTGTAAATTCAATATTTCGAAAAAGGGTGGATTTAATATTTTTATTTTTGTACAGTATATGCAACTTTCTTTAAACTTAAAATTGACATGCTTAAAATTTGGAAATCATTTTTTTTTAATTATTAAATAAACATCGATTTATTTAAAAAAACACAACCCGATTTCTTAAAATTTGCATTTGAATTGATTGATTTAAATATCTAGACACGCAATCAAAACATATGATAAACATATGGTTGTGGGCTTGTGGCCACGTAGTTGTTCAGCGGCGCGGCGGCCCATATAAGAGAGCGGCAGAGCGACCGCGACTCGCGCCTCTCAGGCTCAGCCGCTCTGACGCTCTCCACTCAGTGCGTGTCCGAACACTTAGGAAGTACATATATTCCAATCTTCGCTTAATTATTCCAAGAAACGTAAGAGTTACAGATTTTTGAGACGCCAAACTCCATTTGGGCCCATTGTGCGTCGTCGGCTGAGACAAAATTTAGGTCCCATATTGCAACAGAATATACGCATCCAATTTAATGATTTGATATGATTTATTGGTCTTTTAGGAGTGTCCGAAAAAAAGGGCGGGATAGTGTGAGGCTCGCGCTAGCCGCCATTTCGCCATTTTTTTTATACTCCTGAAAGACTAACGAACCATATCCAATCATAAAATTTCAAAAACTATTAATCTATATTTCTCGATGAGGAAAACAAGCAAAGCTATATAATAATTGATTTTGATGGCAAATCTTTAAAATTTAAATGAAAACCGATATTAGAATTCTTTAAACTTTTTGTATACAAAATTAAAGAGAACAAAGAAAGATAATTCATAAAAATAATTTTTTTCATATGTTTTTTTCAACTTCCAGATTATATCTACTATTTTTACTCCTTATCTCTTCCGAAAGAAAAAGAACAACTATCATAATCACTTGAATTCAAAATTAAATTCTTTTAAATATGTTTTACGAAATTGCGCATCTGCTTAAAAAATATACATACATAAATCAGAACGAGTTAAGATTAAATTCATTTTCTCCTTTTTCTTTACTGACGTTGTTATAATGATCTCGATCTTCGTTTTAAGGCGCCGGTTATAGCGATCAGGAACACGCATCAGGAAAAATGTTCGAATGGATATTTTATGTTGTTTTAAATCGATTTTAAACACAAATACTACACTAATCGCCTACAAATAACTCAAAGAATTTATTTTGCTAATAAATTTTACTATAGAATAATTATTTATTGTTTAACATGTATTTCTTTATTTTCCTGACGAAAACTAATTTTTCGTGCCAGCTGATTGACATTAAAAAAAAAAATGGAACAAATAGTTCCAATTATTTGAGTTCAATTTTCACTTGTTCCACTGACAGATTTCTGTCAGATAAAGTTTTTCGTGTGCATTTCAATCAGGAAAACAGCCTGTTCACTGACACATTTTTCCTAATCGCTATAAACGCACATCAGGAAAAAAATACTGTTCTCATTTGTTTCTACTTTTCCTGATTGTTTTTCCTGATCGCTATAACCGGCCCCTAATCCAAGGATCTGCTTGTAGAAAACTTGGACAAACCCCTCGGTTTTGGATTGTTCCATGTAATTTGCGGCCAACTGAATGCCAGTAGGTCGATTCTAAAGAGCGCGGAAAATTGACAGCTTTTAGTGGAGGATTTGAATTTTCATATTCTTAAATAGGATTTGCTTTCGTATTGGAAACTTCTGGAAGCTATTGAAATTTGGCAGAGAGCAAAGATCGCTATTGCGATAAGTGATAACAGTATACTTAAGCAAACTCTGGCGAAACTTTTTTGACTTTTTAAGTCGTGTACCTACATATTTACAAATTTAGAAAAAAATTAAAAATCTATATTCTATAAAATAGGTTACCTCCTGTAGATAGGCCAGAATGCCAGATAGAGGCCAGATAGAACAGACGACCAAAAACACAAAATTTAATTATTTAGGTGCCTACATCAAATTTTAAAGGAAAAAAAAACCCAAAAACATCTCTGGTGAAAATTGGAAATTACCAACAACTATATAAGATCTAACTTAGAACTTTAAGTTGGCATTACTTTTCAAGACGGCGACCGATTTAACAGTTGACAAGTGATTTATTCTCAGTTTGGTTTGACAATTCATCATAAATATACTCACGCCTGAACAACGCTTGCAAATTGTGCAATTTTATTTCGAAACGAGATGGCCGTTGTTCCCGATTTTCATAAGCGAATTTTGTTTAGCGATGAAGCGCATTTCTGGTTGAATGGCTACGTCAACAAACAAAACTGGCGCATTTGGAGTGAAGCTAATCCTCAAGTGTATGTCGAAACACCGTTACATCCAAAAAAACTGACTGGCTGGTGGTGGAATCATTGGTCCGTACTTCTTCAAAAACGATGATGGCCACAACGTTACAGTCAATGGTGATCGGTATAGAGCCATGATTACTAACTTTTTCATTCCTGAATTGAACAATCATGATGTCCAGGAGCTGTGGTTCCAACAAGACGGCGCAACATGTCACACAGCTCGTGCCACAATCGATTTATTGAAAGACACGTTTGGTGACTGCCTAATTTCACGTTTTGGACTGTGAATTATCCTCCAAGATCTTGTGATTTAACACCGCTAGACTATTTTCTGTGGGGTTATGTAAAGTCATTGGTCTATGCGGATAAGCCACAAACGCTTGACCATTTGGAAGACAACATTCGCCGTGTTATTGCCAATATACGGCCACAAATGTTGGAAAAAGTAATCGAAAATGACGATTTTACTACATCCGAGCCAGCCGGAAATCATATTTCAAATGTAATGCCACAAGATTATCTTTTGAAGATTAAAAATCATGTCAATCGAATATTCCATCGTTGTTTTATTGCAATTTAAAGTTCTATACCTCTAAAAAAACACCCCTTATATGTGATTTAACTTATACATATTTCAGCTTCTTCAATGTTTATTTAAGTATTCATTCTTACACGAAAAAATACTTTCCCTTATTTTTTTATCTTTCAATTAAAACTGACTTGGAATTAGGATACTATCTGTTTGCATGTTTTGCCTTTCGATTTAAAAGTTTTTCAAAGTCTGACCTTGACACCGCAACTTTCAAAGTTGAATGAAATAGAAATTATTCTGAAGTTAATTTAATTAAGCCTTATTAACAATTGGGTTGATGATCAAAATATGTTTTTATTTTGATAAATGTTCTTTTTGTATACACAATGTTTTTTAAGATATTCCTATTTACAAACCACCTTTTAATTGACTTCTTAGTTGCATGTTGGGAATAGTTTGGAATTACTTTGTCCTGGACCTGCACATTGAACAGCGTATTTTCTAATTTCACGCGATTCAGTTGAATATATTTTTTAATGATCCGGAGTTCAATCATTGTCATATCCTGTATAACAATAAATGCTATATCATAGATAATACAGTTTTGAAATCGATGAAAAGATGCTGAGTATCGACTTTATTCGTCTTTTCCAAGATTTGCCTCAATGTGAATATTTAGTCTAAGGTCGATTTGGTGGGTTGAAAGCCACACTGGTTGTTGCTTATCGAAGAGTCGCAGTGTGTTTTTAGACCCTGTACGTTGGATAAGACATTAGCCACGTTGTTTTGCATGTTTACAAACAACATCAACACAATATTCAGCTTTGTTTCTGAATCATACCAAATTCCAATCCATTCCGGAAAAGAAGAGATAATAAAATACAGCTATTTAATAAAATAATTTATACGAAAGCATATACACAGTTCACTGTGAGGGACAATTCACTGTGCACATTTCACTGATGGTGCATTATTCGCGAGAGCAAATCACAGTGAATTACCTGCCACATCAGTAAATTGTACATAGTTAATTATTGAATTAGTTAATGAATTAGCCTAGACCCAAAATGCTCTTCTGTGCTATGGGTAGAAAAGAGAGGGAAAAGAGGACTGTAAAATTTGAGTCATACCATGACTCTCTGAAATAACGGTGTAATAGCGTTAGCTTCACCGAATATTTGTTAAAGAGCAATACGCTAAAGGATGCGCACCTTAGGTAAATTCACTGACCACTAACATGCTGTGACATCACGCAAACTGACGTGGTTTTCATGTGAAGCAATAGTGTTCTAAAGCAAAAGGCTATATAGACAATATATATATATATTTTCTCTCTCACTCCAAGGCATCAAAAAACATCAAACGAAATCCTTTGATGGAAAACAAACCAAAAGTTGTGATTTTTGCAAGGAAAAGAGATCGGTCTTCCACAAAATATAAAAAAAAATTATCTTTGACTGAATTTTCTTATTATTTTTTGCTACTAAACAATTAACAAATAGTTTCTAAGTTTAAGTTTCAGTTTAAACAAAAAAACTGTTGTTTTTTAACTACCAACAAAATTTTTTTTCGAAATAGTCTTATGTCATTTTTATCAAGCATTGCAATACTATCTTAATATCAAATTTCATCAAAATCGGTCAATAAATTAACGAGATAGTCGATACAAAAACACAAACGGTTCTATGGTAGATAATGTTTAAAAGATTTTTAGAATTTTTTTTTTCTAATGACATCATCGTTGACAACAAATTACTCCTATGAAATTTTATCAAAATTGATCGTATTTTTTTTTTCGAGAAAAATTTGATTTTCGTTTACGGTTGTATGGCAGGTACCGTTGTTTCAATTTCAATTTTTCGCTTCTAGGGAATGGCTTATGAATTCTACATACCGAATTCGAAGCTAATCAGTTCAACCGTTTAGGCTGTAGTTACTTATACAACCAGACTGACAGACAGACAGACAGAATTTCCGGGCCCATTTTTTTTTTGTCTTCTCTATCATCGTTATGTCATGTGTGATTGTTAAAAAGTAAAAAGGTTATCACACTAAATGACAGGCCTGTGTCAGTATGTCCCGAAACTCACTGACTCCTCATGCCCGTCAGTGAAATCTTCTCCAAGTTAACTATCGCCTGAAAAACTGGGTGGGAATCGCGTAAGATTATAGTTGATTGTCACATTTTTGATCAACACTTGTGATTAAAGATTTTTCCTTCTGCGTAAGGTGATCACATCCACCAATTCAACTCAATTCAATTTTGTTTAATTTTCAGTGACATTTGTGAAAAACTTTGTTGCCGTAGTCATATTTTCAAGTAAACATACTCATATAATAAAAGAAATATTGTTTTTGATGATTTGGTGACTAAAATTGAAAAAAACGTTTAAAATGTTATAATGTTTTGTATGCGTGTAGTAACTCTAGTCACATTGCCACAAAAATAAAAATAAAACGTCAATTTCATGAGAAGATGACTATCACAATATTTTGGTGATTGGTTTTTAGCTATCACTATGATGATCACCTTACGCAGACAGAAAGTGTAGATTTTGAGTGTCACTTATCACAAATCACCTTAGCCGATTCCACCCCTGATCATCACACGACACTGACATACATAATGTTACACTGACACACGAAACTGGCAACTTGTGTCAGTGAAATTTACGTAAAATCGTGTCAGTGATCAATTTATTTTGCAATCACAAGAATAGTACTCAATAGAAAATGGCGATTTGGGTATATACACTGCAAGTCATAAGGATAGAAGCATGAATTTTCGAGAAGTAGAACTCAAATTTCTTTCATATTATGATAGACATAGACTGAATACAAAATTTTAGTGCACAAGAAGGAATGTTAAATGGTCAATACAAAATACTGCATTAGAACTTCAAGACAAATTCTAACGGTATAGTAGACAGAAAATAATCGATAAACTAATAATTTTGTGTGATTTAAACGCGTCATAAGAATAGAAAAAAAAATAAAAAATAGAACGAAACAGAAATGATGCAATTATTTTTTATTTAGTTTTTAATTTATTCATATTAAATTGATATTTTCAATAATCTGAGTTTTAAATAACTTCAAAATTTCCATGATTTAAGCGATATTCATCGAAGACAAGTTGTTCAGGAAAATCTTACTCCAGGCCATTTTTAATGGAAATAATTTACCCTTCCTTGCTACCGTTTAATCTCCGTTCTTCACAAACTTATTGTGTGAGCCAGTCACATACTTTTTCTATTGCGTCAAGATCCATAAAGTACGGTGGTAAAACCAAAAAAAATTTATTCAAGCAAGGATTTGTAGTTGTTTCTATTAATTTTTGTGTTTTGTATCATCAAGTCAATGGTTCTATAGTAGGATTTTGCACCTCCACCACTATGCTTCCTTCCCTGTTCTGATTTTGGTTCAGAAATCGCTCCTGTTTTCTTAGATATTAACAAAAATAGTTTTAAACATTTAGTAAATCTAAAATACACTTTTTTTCGTCAGAATTAAATATTTTCGACAGTGTAGTTTGAGTTTACCATTTTTGAACATTTCACGTCATGTTCTCTTTGGCAAAACACATTCATGCTTCTTCCTGACATTATTTAGGGGCATTTTTTCTAAGGCTTAAGACGCTTCAAATGTCTTGCACTGCGGATAACATGAAGAACCGTTAGTAAATTTGCTTCAAAGATAGCTTTATCCCTGATATTTGCTGCTGATAGTGCTGAATTCGATATGATTCTGTGATTCTTTTATATTTTCCAAAGCTTTAAAGCACATTAATTTTCACTTATGACGCGGTTTTAATTCATTTATTTTTGACTTAATTTAAAGACAGCCTTCCGAATTCTGTTAACCAAGATTTCTAAAAATTGACAAGTTCCCTATTTAGTTTTGAATGCACTACTTTATTGATTTCCATACTTTTTTTTTTGTATAATTTGCATATAACGGTAATAACATCAGTTTTACTTCTCAAATATGCCTGCTTCTATCCTTATGACTTGCAGTGTATTAAACTTTTGGTATAAATGATTTTTATTGCAAAAAAATAAGTTTCATTTTTAAGATTTTATATAATTTTCGGGATTATGGATTTTCGGGATTTCGTTTTTTCGGCCTTTTGGATTTTCGGGATTTTTGATTTCCGGGACATAAACATATATGTATTTTATAAATATATTAACTTTAAAACGACTGCCAGAGTGCCAGGTTTGGAAGCGATTTTGACATCACAGCATGTGGCCAGTGAACTCATTGACCGTGTGATATGGCCTTAAGATGCATTTCAGGGTAAGATCACAATTTAAAGTTCATTATATAATCAATATTTACATAAAGGCATTCAAAGCCTTTACAATCAAATACAAATTTATATTTAAGCGGTAAAGTGAAACTTTTTTATAATGTGGTTTAATGTGGTTCACTCTCGTAAAACAATTAATGTTATGCAAATATTATTTCTTACGATTTTTTTTAAAGTGTTGAAATTTGAATTCCCCATTATAAGTTTTGACGATTGATTTTATGGTGAGTAAGTAAATTAAAATTTAAAATGAATTAATTTTAATTCTAATTAAATAAAACTGGTCTTATTTTTTAACTAAAATTTATAATTTAATAAAGACTGAATATAATAAAGACTGAATAAATTCGGCGACATTAAAAGAAAACAAACGAACAAAATGACCATTCGATATTGGTAGACGTTTTAATGGTTTCATTGTTAAAATTGATACTTACTCACTCATACTTAACAAAAAACAGGACACCCGCATATTATAATAAATTCCAGACAGTTAACTTTCGGCAGCTCTTTTCAAAAAGGATTCCAAATCCAGTGTTGTCGAAAAAAAAAACTTACAACAGTTTACAGATGCGTTCTTTCTTAGCAATTAGCATTTGAAATGATCTCCTTAATCTTAATGCTGTGTAAACAAATAATTATTTCAGTCTTTTTCATGTAATAAAATTATTATCCCTCAATCAGTTGCCATCCCCTTTGGAACTTCCACCGCACCAAAGCATCCTTGGTTGGAGTATCCTTGATTTTAGCTGTCGACTTTTACTTCATGGGCTCATTTCAGCCAACAAGGTTCCACTTTCTCTCTGAATTCAACATTATTATTGTGAGGCTTAGTTTTTTGTCATGTTTTCTAGGTCTAAAATACGAAAAGAGAAAAATCCTCCCGGGTGTATTCAAGTATATCCTGGAGGAGGTTTACTTCTTCGTTTTTTTTCCAACTCAGTCAGTTCGCTTTGGCTTATGGAAATTTTGTGGCGCCACATTGACAAGTTACCCTTTAATCAAATTCTATTTACACCCACCCACATGGTTATTTACACAAACAGGATTTTATGTCGATAACAGAAGAAAGGGCCATGAAATTAACACTAACTAAATACGAAGGAGTAGGACTCATGTGTGTATGTGTGTGTTGATGCTCCATAGCAGTTAGTGGAAACGGAATGAGGTCTTTGGGTTTTTAAATTTACTCCATTTTCCAATGTTGAAAATGCGTTAATTTGTATTTTTCCACACTTTGAATATATTTAAAATTTACAATACGCACATCGCATCGGCACAACGAATGACCTTTACAAAGCGACCGACGACACAGTGCATCATGCGACAAGCCTCATCTGTGTTAAGTGTCAATCCCATTTGAAAGCAATTACCAGAACATGATATAGAATATTGCTTCGGCAGAAGGGGACTATCGGATTTTTTTCCGTCGGTATTGCAATATATTAAGTTCAGAATGTTCTTGCTGTTGGGATTGTTTAACGCGCGCCGATTGGAAGAATAATGAAAGAGAATTTGTACGGATTCATCATGATCATGAGGAAATGATTGAATCCTTATAAAGTTTATAGAATCATTAAAAATCTTTTTTTCGGTCTGTTTTTTTTACGTTACAAATATACATAGTTTAAGTTAAGATTGGTCAACTGTCAATAGTTTTACAAATATGGATAACCGCAAATCATAAAACTTTTCCTCAAGAAATTAATAAAACATATTTTTTGACACGATATGTTTGTGTTGGATTCGATATGTTTCAAACAATACTGGTCATTGCTGAATTAGTAGAGGCACTCTGCAACGATATCTCGCAAATTAAAATTCCGCTTTTAACAATCTCGCATTTACATGTCGAACACAAAAATCTCGCAATTTTCAATCAAAATCCGGCAAACTGAAATAAATGCAAAATAAATACTAAATCCAAAAAAAGTGGAAATATCCAAACACGCACCCACTCTTTATCGTACACTGAAGCCAAGTACGTTGGATACAGGAGGGCAGCATGCCTCCTAATAAGGACATCGCTATTTTTACGTTATAAATTTGAACTACTTTTTAAAGTGCGAGGTTTTGATTTTCGAGATTTTATTTTTGCGAGATTCTTAAAAACTGGATTTTGTAATTGCGAGAATATAAAAACCGGGTTTATGTAATTGCGAGATTTCGAATGCGAGATTTTGAATTGCGAGATTTCGTAACAAAGCCCTGTACAAGGTGGTGTGTTATCCAGAGTTGTATTTAAGTACATTTGTACGGTAGTACTGATTATAAGTACCCAGTATACATTGTACGTTGTACTTGTACTTGTACTTGCACTTGAAAAAAGCAGTTCAAATGTACTTGGTACTTGAAAAGCACTAAGTACCATAGTACTTTTCAAGTACTTCCTTTTAAGTACTTTTACTATGTACTGTAATACTGTCCAGTACATTTTCAAGTACTTTCCAAGTAACAGTCCATTTTAAGTACTTTTCAAGTACAAGTCCATTTTCGGATACTTCTTAAGTACAAGTCTATTTTGAGTACTTGAATCGCGAATCAAATTTTAACTAAGATGACAATCTTGAAAATCTATGAATAAATCCTATTAAAAAATAAAGAAAACAAAAATATCTTTACTAATGATTTTTAAAATTTTACCAATTTTTTGATCTTTTTTTTTTAATTTTTAAATGTAAATAAAACAGATTATTTTTTATTTTTATCCCGATGTTTAGTTAGTTTTCCTAACTTCTTCTAAGGTATTTTTTGTTGCACAAACACGTTGCGTGCGTTGAGTCGTCGCTTCCAACGGAGTGCAATATTAAAGACACAGGTTCTTATGAGAAGCCGCTTATAGGCAAAACGCTACCTATGGCCCTATGGGTTGCTTCTTGCTCTTCATAAGAACCTGTATTTGTGTATTAAATATTGCGCTCAGTTGAAAGCGACAGCTAATGAGCTAAACGCACGCAACGCTTTCTTTTGATTTTGCCCTTTATTGAGCCAAGTTAGATACTTATTCTTTGCAGTTTACTGAAAGAAACTCTATCTTATTTGTTTCATAGCGTAGTGATTTGTTGTACTTGGAAACAAATCCTCAGTATACTTATTATCCCCATGGAGAGGGGGGGGTAGAAACCCCAAAAGCCCCCTTGCACCCGGGCCTGTCTCTAGGGTCAGTTTATTAGAGCGAGATCATCTCAAGGCTAGAGCTAACCTTGACTTAATCAAGAAAACATGTTTTCAGTTAGTTCGAGATCCCGAATTGACTTTGAGTTAACTCATAAAGAGTTAAATTTGAATTCAATAAAATTAAAATTTTTGACATTATGCTGAAATTCCTACCGCAGAATAATATCTCTGTGTTTGTAACAGTTAGTTAAATTTTAGTTTTTTATTATTATGTGGGTATACATAATGTATATTTGCTTTATTGTATAATATATTGTTTAATTTAGTTTTTTTTTATTGAAAATGACATGTTTCAATAAACGTGACAAAACGCCTTTTCCAAATCAAAGTTAATCCTTTAATTAAAAACTGCTTCTTGATATAACTCGAGATTATTTTTTGTTGGGATAAACTTGCTCTAAGCTTAAGTCAGAGTCAACCCAATACTAAAAAACTGGGATAAATTATTTACTTTAAGTTGCCAATAAATTATTAAAGGAAACAAGCATTAAATGCTAATTACTCAAGGTTTTTGCAAAAGTCCGTTAAGTCCTTTATCCTCTATTCGCTTGAATTGTTTTTTCTTTAACTTATCTTATACCTTTGAGTACCTATAAAATATAGGATCTGTGCTCTTTGCATAGATACTCAATTCTTATAATCAAGAAAATTATGTGAGTAAAATATTTTTTATAAAATATAGATTTATCACTTTTAATAAAATTCTTTGTGGTATTTTTGTTCTTCTCTTCTGTGTTTTGTAATTTATTTAAACGAAATGGGAATGCTCTAGGACCCGGCTCTGTTTTACGCTCCATTATATCTAATCAAATCAAATCAAATATTAAAAACCTAAGTGGATCGGTATCTATCTTCAAACCCTATCAAAATTTCCAAAACGCACGTACTGTGTTAATCATAAAGGATAATCATAATCCCTTGAGTGCGCGCAAAATAAAAAAAAAGAAATCGTACGACTTGAAGGTGACATACAAATATCATTAAAAACCCAGACAAATAATACTTATTAACTATAATATACATAACTACCCACTTTCTCGTTTAAATTGATTAAATTAATGAGTAAGTGATTAAATTATTAAATGGGTGTTTAACAAAGTCCCAAGTAGTGTTACTTCTGAGAAAAAATTTAAAGGTCGCAAAAAAGTTTCTAATGAAAAAAAATTGCACTTTATGAGTCGCACACAGTTTATCAACTTTTAATCCTCCGTCTCCTCCCGTAGAAAAAAAAATTTACACGCGATTTTCTATACATGAATACGTGTGAACAGCAAAAAGCAAAATTGTAAGAATGTATGGTCTAGCCAAATTTGACAGTCCCATTTGAAATGCACGGGCACTCATACAGAGTTAAATCTCTGCAGTTTTAAAAGTTTGTTGGCAAAAGTGGGTGGAGCCTCCTGAGTTGATGTTCTATTTATTTATTATTCTATGGAGTCGCAGAACCCTTAAAAGACACTTTTTCAATAAAAGAAATGTTCTGATCGATGCCTGAAAGCTGTCTTGGGGTTGTTTTTTTTTACGAACGAAATCATGTTTTTGGATGTAATATTTATTTTATTTATGCATGTCAAATGTATTAAAAATTAAATATTAAACTATATATACTTAAAAAAGTAAAACAAGATAATTCAAAAAAAGGGCTATTAACACATTAGGGGGTTCACACTCAACTGCAAGCATGACCAGCGCTGCATGATGAACGCTTGATAGTGTGCGTCCACACTAGTCAAGCATGCTGCAACCACCAGAATCGTCAGCAGAATATCAAAATATTTTGAAAACCATCATGCCGCTTGACCAGCCGCATGATGTAGCGTTCACACTTTCAAAATTGAGCGCTTGGCATGCCTGCAGTTGAATGTGAACCCCCCTATCAACTTTATTTTCGCACTCATATCCCCTGATCACGCAAACAACAACAACACAAGATCCAGCTTCGTTTCTAGATATTTTGAAACTCCAATCCGTTCCGGATCAGAGGGGATAATAAAATGCGGCTATAGCTATATTATGTTCGAATGAGAGGGCGGCCTCAAGAATCAACGTGTAGTCGCCCTCTAAGTCTCTAACACATCAAAAAACTGTCAAATGTGAAAAATTCAACAATATGTAGGCCATTGACGTATTATAGGTATGGACCGCCAGCAGCCAACTTCACGCGTGTTCCAACATAACTAGGGGTGCCATCAACTATTAGCAGGGAATCTGCGTAGCAGTGATATGATTTTTTTAATTAATTATTTACTATTGAAATATTTTAGTGGAAATTATTATCAAACTACTTTTATTTTACAAAACAAATCCACTCCCTATGGCATGAGTTACTTACAGGTAATATATTATCGTTTTCATTTAAATTTTAATGGCGAAATTAGTACACGTATTTAACACTAAAATATGATGGCGTTTTTAGGCTGTTTTTAGCTGGAACAACTTTTTTTGACTGTTTGTATGAAAATTTCAACCGACTGGCGGTCCTTATCTAGTACGTCAATGATGCAGGCATTGACGTATTAGATATGGACCGCCAGTAGACAAATATTGACGCGTGTTCCAACTACTAGTAGGGAATCTGCGTAGCAGTGCTTTATTTGTTTTAATTAATTATTTAATTTTGATATATTTTGGTGAAAATTGTTATCAAACTACTTTTATTTTTCACAAAACAAATCCACTACACATGTTATTGACATACTTACATATGAATATGTCATTGTTTTCATTTACATTTTGGGGAAATTAGTTCACATATTTAACACTACTAGATGATGGCGATTTTAGACCGCTTTTTAACTGGAACATATTTTTTTCTCCGTTTGTATGAAAATTTCAACCGACTGGCGAACCTTATCTAGTACGTCAATGTATGCAGGTTTATTCACATTTACACGAGAGTATTGTTTGAATGCGTTATTTAATACCAAACATAAAAACCATAGAAACAATAGACACATTTCAATTCGAATGATAATATAGTCAACCGCAATCGGGTCCTATAATTTCAGGTTTAGTTGTCTTATTTTTTTGTATTCATTAGCCCTGTTCATTGAGCTGTTGATGTCTTTCGTCTAATTTTGTTTTTCCAAAGAAGCTTATTAACGGTACCTGTCAAAAAATCGTTTTTTTGTCGACATTTTACTGTAATTTAATTAATTTTAAAAATTAAAATAATAAATATGCATATGTATAAAGATTTTAGGGTCTGCTCGTCTTTTAAAAATATTTTAACTTTTTGACGACGCGACGGTGATGTCTTTCATCTATTTTTTTTTTCAAGAACTTTTAGAAAAAAAAAATCTTTTTGCAAAAATAAAATGCAGAAAATCTTTTTAAAAAAAAAATTAGTCAAACAAATTTCCCAGTCGTTAACAGGAAGATAACTTGCTACAAGATCAATATTGTGCAACCTAGTCTTGCCCTTTATTTTTTTACAACCCATAATTTGTCTTAAAAAATATTAAATTTTATAAGTTACCTTAAAAAATACCATGACTGGTAAAAAAATAAGTAAAAAGATAGCATCTTATTTTTGTAAAAAAAATAATACATATAATTAAATATATAATTTACATTTGCTTAATTTCTAGGGTATGAGACTCATAATCATAACTTACGCGACTATAAATACGAAAGAACAGCTAAAATCACGACAGTTGAGAATCAATTTTATATCATATTTTATATTTTGTTGGTTGTTTAAAAAAAAAATAAAATTAAAATGAAATTATTAATTATTTTCTTAACAGTGTTTATTATTTTTGCAAACGTATTAGTGCAAGTACAAGCTGAATGTTGCCGTCCAGATATATATCTCGATGCATGGGAATGTAATGGAAAACCACTAAAGACTGGATTTTGTTGTGGAAAGGGTCCTTGTGACGCAGCATGCTGCAATTGCCAAGGTGGATGTAGGAAATAGATTTATATTTTTGACGAATAATAAAATATATCTACTAATGTAAACTACTTAAATAAATTGTGTTTTTGTCATAATATTCTAATACTCAATGCATTTCCATGAGAAGTTAGCACAGGCTTTAAATTATAAATTGGAACTAATAACGTAACGGTACATAACTATATGTTCAACAAAATTGGTAGTATAATATATTTTCATTTACAAGTTTGACCTTGTAAATGAAAAACGTTAAAAAGCCTCTACTGATGTTCGATTGTTTGAATGCATGTGATGGTCAATATTTGCATCATTCGCCAGAAAATCTAAGGCGCAAATCAGTTATTCCGTTCTAAATTTTTGGAAGGAGGAATTTGCTCTTCAATTGCCTTCTTTGCAAGAGAATCTTCTTCGTTTGGTCTCAGAAGGATGGTACGTGGACGAAGTCACCTGCTGATTCCTTGGAGATATCCTTTAACCTCGTTCAACATTGCTTCAACGAGCTCGCGAGCTTTAATGCTAACCTGAAGGTAATTTTAATGGCAAAAGGATCGGCCCTGACTTGCTGAAAAAATTTAGTATTCCGCTGAGAATTGTTTAGGGCAGTTTCATGTCTCATTATCTATCCGAATACCTGCTTGGTGGGGGAATGATCGACTACCCTTTGGTGAGGTATCCGAGGACGTCCTTGTTTTCGTATGGAAGTTGCGGTAAGTGCAGGCAAATTATGGTAACAATACGAGAACCATATCATTCTCTAGATTTGGACGACCTCATGGGCAGACCGGCCTACCCATAGCCACCCCAGCACCCTGTCCAGATAAGCCACATAGCGAAGCAAGTCTTACATAGCGGAGCTAACTGCCGGACATATAGATTGGTAGGTGGTACTTGCACCCACTCCAAATCCTATAGTCTGGCAAAGGCAAAGATTCATACCTAAACTGTTGCAAGTTGTTAGTTTTTAGTTTTATTTTTAGGGAAGCATCAAATAAATGAAGTTCAAAATAAAAAGGTTAAGCAGCCTTTATTCCGATGTGTTTCGCCTGAGTGTGAACGATAAGCATGATCAGTTAGGCCGTGCACACTCTCCTAAGATACATTAAACAAATTTGGTATACTGAAAAAGTGGCAGTAAAGAATAACGTTTGAATGATCGGCAAATAATTGTCGATTGTTCAAAATGTCGATTTATATCGATTTTCTCGACTTAAAAATAATGTCGAACCCTTTAATAAAAAGTCGGCAAAAATGTCGAAAAGTCCAAAAAAAATGCGAATATTTCAGTGCCTTCTTTTCTTTGCCGGACACTAACTTCACCACTGGTATTTCAACACCCCAGTAACTTTCTCTGAAGATCCAACCTCAACACGATCATGTACAGGCCTCACAAGGTCATAAAAGGGAAAACTCATTTTGATGAAAAACACGAAATATGCCTCGGATGATAAAACCAATAATGTTGACAACAACAATTTACGCATTTGCACGTGGAACTTGAGAACTTTAAACAGGCCGCGCAAAGCTGAACAGCTAGCCGAGACCCTCGCCAGTTTCCAAGCTGATATAACAGCCCCCCAGGAGATGCGATGGGATGGACCGGGCCTGAGAATAACAGAGATCTGTAATTTGTATTATGAGAAATGCCACCACGCTGTCAGAGGAAAACTAAGATAAAATGTCTTCAGCTTTGGCGAAGTCAGCGAAAGAGTTACAACGAATCGTATAAAAGCCAAATTCCACCATCTAAGCCTCATAAACGCCCACATGCCCCTACAGAAGAGAAAGAGGACGATACCAAAGAAATTTTATACGAGCAACTCGCCAAAACCTACAAGCTGTGCCCCAAACATTACATTAAAGTCCTCCTGGGAGACTTTAACACCAAAATTGGCAGAGAGGACATCGAAAAACAAAGCCTGCACGACACCACCTCCGATAACAGACTCAGGCTCATCGATTTTGTAGTGGGAAAAAACGTGTTGCTGAGCAGCACACGATTCTCACGTCCCGACAACCACAAGCGCACAGATGGTCAAACCTGCAACCAAATCGACCATGTTGCGATTGACGGAAGACACTCCTCTAGCATTCTGAATGTCCATACATTCCGAGAGCAGCAAACATCGATATCAACTATACAGAAGAAATTCGATGTTGGAAGTCTTCAATCGGAAGAGACCGCCGCTGCCTATGCCGACCACGTATCCCTTCGACTGTTTATATGAATTCGGAAAACCAATGGCAGCTTTATCAACAAGCCATTAAAAATGCTGGGTCAGATATATTATTCATGGCTCCAGAGAGATACTAGAGCGACAATAAATCTCTACCTTGAGCGAAGGAAGGATGAGAAACGCTTACTCTGGAGAAATAAAAAAACATCACCAAAAACGTGAAGTGGAGGAGATTCAGAGATGTTTTTTCAGGAAAGAGAAATGCATCTTTAAAAGAAGACTGAAACAATCAACATCAGGTTTCACAAGTCGGTTGGGATGTTGGTCATCTGGAGGGACTATTTTAACCAGTTGTTAAATGGCGATGACAGCCAACATCCTGCCCAAGATCGACTTGTGGCAGTTAATCTATATGACGACAATGAGCCCGCCCGACCAAAATTTTTTTTTTTTTTTTTTTCTTTCGGTAGGTGGAAATCTTCAAAAGACACTTGATAATATTCGGTATCAAGTAGTGTGGGACTTCTACCGCACTAAAACCACCTAGAATCATGACCAATCTATAAAAGATCGACAAATGATTTTAGTTTCTCAATTTTTAGTTCACATTTTGGGAAGTTTGATGATTTAATACTTTCCCATCGCTTTTAGACCATCAGCTCATGAGGCTTGGTTCTTCTTAGTCTCCGAACATTGGTACGTACATTTAAGACTGTCTTCATTTCGGAGTTAGTGTGACTAAGCAGTCGCTGATTGTGTGATACAGCGTGTTTTCTAATTACTTCTGTAACCATTTCTACTTGAAGGTCACGATGTAAATCGCTGTTTCTTATATACCAAGGGGCGTTTACTATTCCACGAAGGACTTTGTTTTGGAATGTTTGGATGGTTTCCGCATTTGTTTTCTTTGTACAACCCCAAAGTTGGATGCCATACGTCCAAACAGGTTTTAATACCTGCTTATACAACATTAATTTGTTTTCAATTGATAGGGCAGAGGTTTTTCCCAGTAACCAGTACATTTTTCTATATTTTAAGTTAAGTTCTTCCCTTTTTTTCTTGATGTGCTCTTTCCATTTTAGCTTTGCATCCAAAGTCATCCCAAGGTATTTGGCCGTATTGGAGTAAGGTACTACTTTACTATTAATTAAAAGTGGAACATTATTAATCTTTTTATTAGTAAAGTTTATATGCGTTGATTTTGTTTCATTGAGTCTGATACGCCACTGTTGCGTCCATTCTCTTATCTTGTCGACTGCATATTGTAGTTTTTCTGTTGCCTTTACAACGCATTTATCTGACACTAATATCGCAGTATCATCTGCAAAAGTGGCCATGATCGCATTGTTGTCCACTGGAATATCCCTTGTATACAACAAATACAGGGTTGGTCTTAAGACACTTCCTTGTGGTACGCCGGCTTCGATTTTCTTAAGTTCCGAATACTCTTGCTCGTACCGTACTCTAAAAAGTCGGTCGGTAATATATGATTTGAGTATTTCATAGAACTGCCTGGGAAGGTCCCTGTGCAGTTTGTACTCGAGCCCCAAATGCCAAACCTTGTCAAAGGCTTGAGCAACATCTAGAAATAGAGCGGAACATACTTGTTTTTCTTCAAGTGCTTTTTCAACAACATCCGTAATTCGATGTACTTGGTCTATCGTGGAATGTTTGTTTCTAAATCCAAACTGATGATTTGGCCCGACCAAAATGAAATCAAAGTAGCCATCACCAGACTAAAAATAAACTAAAAAGCTGGATCCGATGGTCTTCAAGCTGAAGTTTTTAAACACATGACCTGGTCAGGAGCATACACCAACTCATCTGCAAAATATTGTCGGAGGAAAGTATGCCCGATGAGTGGAATCTAAGCGCCATTTGCCCGATCAATAAAAAAGGAGATCAATAAAAAAGGAGACTCTGCACCAACTATAGAGACATAAGCCTTTTAAACGTCGCTTATAAGATCCTGTTCAGCGTTTTATGTGAACGTCTGAAGCCGTTTGCTGATGATATAATGGGTCCTTACCAATGCGTCTTTAGACCTGGAAAATCTACGCCCGAATAAATCTTCACATTGCACCAGATCCTGATAAGCCAAATCAGAATGACGTTGGAAATTTCTCGCTGTTTCGTCAAGGTTGGTAGGGTATGACACCGTCGACACCACCAGAGGGTTAAGACAGGGTGACGCATTGCCATGCATCTGTTTTGACATTGTGACTGAAAATGTTACACGGAACAGCCATGCCAGCACATCGGGCACTATATTTAATAAATCGACACAATTACTTGGGTTTGCGGACGACATTGACGTGATAGGAAGAATTAAGCGAGCAGTAACAGCTTGCACAACTATGGAGTCAGCAGCAAGCAAAATGGGACTGAACATAAACAAGGATAAGAGGAAGTTTATGTATAACTTCGAGGTAGTCAGTGAATTTGTCTACCTGGGCACTGCTGTAAACACAGGCAAAAACATCAGCGCTGAAATCAAACGAAGACTAACTGTTGCTAATAGCTGTTTCTGTGGGCTGAGTAAGCATTTGAGGAATAAAGCTCTACCGAGAAAAACCAAGGAGACATTGTATAATACACTCATCATCCCGGTCTTACTATATGGTGCAGAAGCATGAACCCTTTCCCAATCGGATGAAAGTTCACTAAGAGTTTTCGAGAGAAAAGTTTAGCGTACGATTCATGTTCCGGTCTGCGTAAACAGAGAAAACAACATTCGGTGAAGAAGATACAACGACGAACTGAACGTGCTGTACAGCGTCCTTAAGGTCAAGAAATAAGGGGGTCTTCCTAGAATATACCCGAACAATCTGTGCACGTTTGATTAAATTGGTTTATGTTTAGACCGATTTTTTCCGACATATCGACTTTATTAAAAAAAAAATTCTATAAAAAACTGTAGTAAAAATAATATAATATCTGTAGAAACAGTTTTATTGCTATTCATTAAAATAACATCATTAAATCTTGCAAGTCTGTGCTAGGCATATAGCAAATTTGAAGGAATTGAATGTCTGTATTTGAAGAAATGCAAACGACTGAGGTCTAAACCACTAAAACTCATTTAAAAACGGTCTCCAATATAATTTTGTTTTTTTTCTTGATAAATTTGGTTTCTTTTCTTAAATTTCAACCAACCCTATTCTTTTTGAAAATATACACTACCGCAGCTTTCTTTAAATTTTCTTCCAGTTTCAATCGACAAACATCCCATCAGGAATATCAAAAGGAACGTACAAAAATAAATACAAAGCAAAAATCGCATCCCTTAAGCAAAGCTCATATAGCCAAGAACCAATTGTTGTTGAGTTATTTATAAAAGGTTAAACTTTATCATTGTATTTATATACTCCTTGTAAATAAGTTGTCAATCTTCTTAAAGCACCCTTCTTAGTAAGGAATCACTAACTTCTCAAGCCTCTGCTTCTTTATACTTAGCCAGGTAGCCTTGAGGTGTCAGTGCTAATGAAATTTCGGATCAACACAATTGGTTCTGAGACTCTCAAAAAGAAAAACCCGAGCCAAGGAAAAGAAATAAAATTTAATTTGCCAGCGATAATAAATCCCTGACGAAGCAGAGAAGTATAACTCCCTTAACTGGAGCGCCCAGACGCGCCGCCCGATATAACAATCCTATCCTTGATGATGCCTTGAAGCAACAAGATAGCATCGCACAAGATATAAATCTGTAAGGAGCCGTTAAATTTTAATTGAGCGTCACATAACAACCATCATGACCTAAATGACCATATCAGATGTCATTTGATATTCATGTGTCCTGGTGTTGTTGTTGTGTATTCCATTTGGACTTGGCCCTTCTGTTTTAATTGTAATCCTATGCTTTAGCAAGGATAAATCAAAAATTAAATTATATCATGCTGGGTGGCTTTAGTTCCTATTGAAATTTAAACTAGAGACTAAGTAAATACTAAAGAAGGCAAACGTATTTTATTCATAAGCATCGAAGGGGTGTTTCATTTAGGGAATGGGAAATTGAGTGAGTCCTTGAGTGAGTTCTAAAGACGAAAAAAGAAACTCAGTTCCATGTGAATTTTAGCTTGATTGCGTGGGAAGGTGAGGGCAGATCAGACAATTGGGAATGCAACACATCACCCCAGGGTTAAGGGAAGTTTATATATTTTTGAAAATTCAATTGTCGTGAGTTTGCCACAGAAACGGTACTTAGTAATGTAAGCCCTTTTCAGTTTGATGTGTGTAAGTGTAACGTATGCCCATGTTGAATCTGGTTTGTACTGTACATAGGTATGTAGTTCGCGAAGAGATCCATGGAAAGGATGCTAATTGGGCTGCTTGCTCACTTGTCTTTGTTGTGCATTGAAACACTCAATGGATGTTTTATTAGCATCCATGTCCCTATGTGTGTTATGGGGCACTAAATATGGAGCTATTGTCACGTTCTGGTTGTTGGTATTATCTACAATAAAAGATTCACGTTTAGATTTATGCTGCATGCCATGCATAGTTGAAATGGATGGATGCGTAAATACGTCATTTACAAGGGTTAAGGTTTTTGAGATTTGAATTTTATGTGCAAAAGGTTTATTCAAGGTAAAGATTGAGTAGGGAATTCTATATTGGTGGAATTTGTATACAATTATGGGGAAGCGCATTCACTTAAAACGCATTTCTCAGAATATCAGGAAAGAATAAATGTGCAAGCTGCAGCATTAGTCGTTGACTGCTGAATTAAAGTGCTTGGACGTGATGTGTACGTAAAATAAACAACCAATTAAGCTTAAAATTTAACGCAACAAGTTTCATTTGACTGTTCTTCTCTTTTTCTTTTTAATTTTTCCTATTTTCGTTTAAGTTGCGGCTCCAAAGTTCTTGTGAAGTAGATGCCTGGTCCACCAGCCAGAGGGGCTGCTCTCAAGTACTTTGGAGAAGCATTAACATTGTAGGTCACTGCCATTGATAATTGCATGTGTATACAAATAGGTTGTTTGCACATACGAATTACATATTATGTGACAGATTCATCGCCAGCAGCTTTGAACAGCTCGGCTGCAAGGCCATCATCTACAGCAGCTTTATTGTTCTTAAGTTTAGATATAGCTATCTTTACTTCATCTAGGTTGGGTGAGCAGAAATGTTGGCATGCGTTGTCCATGTGGAAAGGTGCAATCTGCATACGAGCGGAATTTGGTTCATCATCGCCGATGTATAATTTGCAGAAATGATCCTTTCATATCTTTAGCTTCGACTGGGATTCTTCGCTTCGGTTCGGGCTTAGTAACCTTTTGGTAAAACTTCCGAACCTCATTCCTGTTATGAAATCCCTCTATTTCCTCGATCGTGCGCTTCTCATGCTCCTTCGTTTTTTCTTCTGAGAAATTGGTGTTTCTCACTCCTCTTCTGCGCGTAAAGCTCTCGCGTTGCTTTAGTCCTTCTTTGTATCGCCGCTTTGAATGCTTGTTGTTTGGCTGCACGTACTTTCCGAAATTTTACGTCAAACAGGGAAGTCGTTGTCGTGGTCGTGTATATCCGAGGACATCTCTAATTCCTTCCTGGCAATGTTTCCACTGGTTTTCGATGTTTGAAGGTGGCGCTATAGGACTATATTTAAGAGCTTGCGAGTGACTAGATCGGAAAAGGACTTAACGATCTCTTGCGACTGTAGATGGCTGACATCGAATTTTTTCACAGTATTTTGACGTTTTGGCTTTGTTCTAGATATCCGTAGCATTACCTTGGCTACAACGAATTGGAGTCAACGTTTGCTCCTCGGAACGTTTGGACATCATTGATACTGGAAGAATGCCTTGCGTCAATCGCAATATAGTCAATCTGATTGACAGTCGATTGATCAGGATTTTGCCAAGTTCCCTTGTTAATATCGAGGTGCGGGAACTGCGTACTAGCTACCACAATGTTTCGCCCCGGAGCAAAGTCGATTAGCCTGATTCCATTACTTGAGGTAGTGTTATGCAGGCTATTTTTTCCGACAGCTTGTACATGACAGACAAAACCAGCTGACCTGAATTGGACCTAGACGTGCTTAATTTTTTTTAACGATGGAGTTTTTGACGTGAAGTATTCCTCGGATATTTTTACTTCTAATTTGATCAAGCTTTTTGTAACTCTTCCCGTTATACGAACCATATTTTGATTTTTGCATCCAGTGCTCGTTGCCAAGATGAAAAATCTTTATTTAGATTGCTCCATCGTCATCAGCAAAGATTAGCTGGTTCACTAACGTGTCCGTCAGTTCATCTCCAATGTAATGTTATGAAGAGCAAATGACTCAAAAAAATGAAAAATAAGAAATAAAATATGAGAAATAAAAATTGAAAATTATAATAAAAATGAAAATGGAAAAAGGAAAGAGATCCAACAGTCATTAGCATATAGAAGGCGATCATCATACAATATAGCTATCACAAGCTTAAAATCGTTCAAATCAGTCGGTGCTAAGGGGTTAAAAACGAATCTATCAAAGCACGCTGGAGAGGATATGGTAAGGAGCATACACTTGACTCCTAAACTAACGTTGAGTGAAAGCATGCTCCATGAAGGGAATCTATCTGTACTATCAGCCCGATCCATTAAAAAGGCAACAGTCTTCTCTGTTCCAGTTACATGTTCTGTAACTTGGTCGAAAAGTTTTTCATTCGATTCAAGGTGGAACACAATATTCCACCGTTTCTCTATCTTGGAAAATAAACTGTGTCCATAACATGATGCGAAAACATGCCTGCATGAAAATTATAGTTTCCAGTTTCCAATGGAAGGAGGAATTTTTCCCTTACACTCACAGTGACAGTTTTGATTAGTTTCTCAATAGAGCGTTTTAGGTAACAACGATATATCTCTTTCTCGTTTGCAGAGCAGTGTCAAAATCAGCAGTACGCGGATGACAGCTGAATTTTTATTGTATCATTGTTGACAAATTGATTGAAAACAAAAGCGGAAATGTTAATGTTGTGCGCGAAACTTTTGAACAGTATATTATTAAGCTTTTAAGTCACTGAAATCTCAAATTTTAGAGAAAAAAGAGCGCGTTTAAAACTATTTACAAAATGCTCTTACAAGAATAAACATAAAAACAAAAATGGAGTTCATATTTTAACTTGTAAGTTAACTTGCAAGTTAAAAAACTTCGCCAAAAAACTCCAAATGTGTTGACATTTCAACTAATTTCTCTTTCCTTCCTTAGAAATCCTTTGATTTCTCCATGAATAAATATAATAATTAACTTATACAACAAAAATCTAATTCGAACAAATTACCTTTTGTTTATTTTCTGCCATTTTTTCTAAAAAAATAAATTCAACTTTAATGTTTTCTTACTTGGTTGAGAGTGGTCGATTTATTTTGACAGATAAATCGAATAAATGTTTCGACTTCAGAGTTACATACACAGTTTTATTCGCAGTTTTCCAGTATTTCCAATAATTTCACTTCATGTTGTTCTTGGTCGAGTGAAAACGAGTTACAGAAACATTTGAATGCGAAAAAGATATTTTTGGCCCATTCCATAATAGTTTTGTTCTGATTCGCACTGTTTATGCGAAAACTTTTTCGATGTTAGTGTTAAAGAACATTGGTACTGGATGATCTAATTCGATCGTACCAGTGTGGCTTAAGGCCTGGAAATTCTACCAACGAACAACTCTCAAATTCTGAGGAAAATTCAAGACTGGAATATCAATACATATCATATTTACATCGATTGTTAATAAAGAAGAATTATATTTTGCCATTTCTTAATTTGTTGTCCTTGCCGAAATGATAAGACTTATCAAGAGGTGTTTTTCTTTAGCTCTGAGAAAAACACGAAGTAGAGCCTGAGCTTATCGAGTAAGCTCTGAGCAGAGTACGCTCCGAGCACTTTGATTTAATTATAAAACACACTTGAGCACTTCACTGTCATATCAGTAGAAATCAACTCACAATCTGTCAAATAACATAAAAACTACATGAAGTTAGCAGCGCTCTACTTCGTGCTCGGTCAATTCCATCATATAATCCTGAGCTCATAGAGTGCGCTCCAAGCAAGCTCTAATCAAAAAAAGAAACACAAGTTGAGCGCTCTGAGTGCTCGGAGCTTAAAAAGAAACACAGATCCATTTTTGACAGCTCGGTGCACTACTCCGAGCTTAAAAAGAAAGATGTCTAAGATGACATTAGAGAATACTCGATGCACCGCCAAAATTGAAAGAGATTCTACTGAGTCTACAACCAGCGAACTGAAACAAACCGATCCAGCGAACTGAAACAAACCGATGTGTGTTGGGAACAAGATCAACTACGAACCCTGAGCACACTAATCTAACCTAACTCAACACATGAAAGGCAGTGCATATTTGTAACATAAAAAAAACTGTCTGCACACATCTTCTCGTAGTGCATAGATGCAAGTTAGAAAATCAGTTCTACTCAACCCAATCACCAATAAATTTCAATTTCCATTAAAGCAACTGACATTGAAATCGAAATGAAAATTTCAAAAAAAAAGCCAATAGAAATAAATTATTACAAACCTGCCCTAGACATTATTATTTGTCAGAACCACATCTGCTTTTGAACAAATCCATTCCATAAAATCTCGATATAAAATAAGAAAAAAAAATAAATAAAACAATTAGCTCTTACATCAGGAAGACAATAATAAAAAAAATAAATAAAGTTCAAAGCATTTTCTTGCAAATCCTTTTTTCAGACCAAAACAAAATGTAAATCCTTATAAACGTGCAATGACAGATAAAATGATTTAAGGATTCAACTGCTGAAGTGAGTAAATGTTGAGCTAGGTCCTGGTGTATAGGTGGGGTGCTTCTGGTTCTGGCTACCAATAATGCTTGTATTTAGATTGGAGGAGATGATTATGTAAATATTGACTACCGAGAGAAGTGAGTGCATAAGAACGGAATTCCACTTGGTATATTGCCATTGAGATTGGAACAAGGAGCATAGTTGCGGTGCTGGTCGGCTTCTCTAGCTATAAGCTGCTGTTCTAATATATTAAACCGATCATTGTTCACGACAAGTGGCTGAGAAGAATCAGCTCATGATGAAATATACAAATAAAAATGGTTCTAGGAGAAAAAATAAAACTCACCCAAGGGTTGCAGTGTTGATGAAAAGTGTTTCTTTTTTTTCTATTATTATTTTTGAGAATAAATCGATTTCTTAGATTGAAATTATATCTACCATTTTTATATTTAAAAGGGAAAAAATATTTGTACTACCAATAGTTCAGAGACAAGAATTTTGTAAATGGTTGTAAGTGTTTTGCAAATACCAAAATTCAGTCACAGATGACGAAATTGGGGTGTGACACCCCAACAGCAAGGCTAGATTTTAAATTCACTGAACTACAAAACTATTTACATAATTAACTTGGACAATTTAAACTCAATAGAAGAAAAGAAATGTTTTTGAAAGTTAATATTTATTATGGGTTTGTTACTAGCAGAACCGTGGTCGTATTGCTTCGTGTAAAACAGTTCAACTCAAAAGAAAAAAAAAAAACATATTTGTATACATTAACGACTAAAAACAACTGTCAATGAAAGAGCGTATAAAGTTGCTTTACTAAATAAAATGCACGACTGGGTCGCACGAACTTGTTCTTGTAGCAAACCACTGGATTGAAAAAAAATTCAGTTTAATAAATTATGTTCAAAAAGAAGAAAAATATCAGAAATGGCCTAAACGTGAGACGAAAATTATCAATTCATAGACAAATTTGTAAAAACCGTGAATACAAAATCTCCGTTATATACATTTTTAGCCAAAACCTCAAATGCAGTTATATTAACAGTAGTCTAAAAGTCTAAATATAACGTACAAAAAGTTTCATCAAAATCGTTAGAGCCGTTTTTGAGAAAAATTTGTTAAACTTAAACCGTTATAGTTATACGCGGGCTAAAAGTGCTATATACGAAGTTTGAAGAAAATCCGTCAAAACCGTTTAGGCTGTAGGTCGGTGCTCAGACAACCGCACATACGCACATCCACGCATCCGCACAGACAGACCGACGACGGACGCTTATAAAAAAAAAAAACGGAGGCTTATAAGTATTGTGGCAGCAAAAGGAAAAAAAAAGGTTCACGTCAGCTATATGTTAATAGTACAAGAGAAGAAAATTGCATACTCAGGAAATAGAAAAAGCATCACGGACAGCGTTAAGTCGAGGAGCTGCAGAGATGTATCTAACAGGAAACAGGTGCGAAGCTTTGACAGGAGAGTGAAAAAAGCAACAACAAAAAAACAGATTCAGTTATAGCCCTGGTCCTTAGGACATGCACCATTGATTGGAGAGAGAGGTTACTGGTTATACGTATATCTGATGGGAGGCCTTTGGGGGAATATACTGCGTACACCATCAAGATTGGACTCAAAGACTCGTCGGGCTGAGGCATTGGTGCCAAAACGCTCCACGTGACACAGCTATCTCAGCCGCTGTATGTTCAGCTTCTTGACCATGTTAATATCGCTGCATTTGTGTATACAAATGTGTGGGTAATGGGTGCTCGATATAATGACATTTTGCTTCGCCGCGAAGTTAACCATCCTGTATCCGTTGACGGAAGTTGTATCGTGCAGGTTGTGTTCTCCGACGACGGTTGAACAAAAGGTGCCATCCTTTCTGAACCTGGCATTTAGGTCATCCAGAATTAATTTGACGTTGTACTTCGGGCACATATCGTACGTGTTCTCGAAAAGGTCATAGATTTCGTCTTTGGTTGGTTCATTCTTATTTTCAAGGGGGCATAGACGCAGATCAGCGATATATTCTTAAATTTTGCTTTTATGCGGATTATGACCAAGCGCTAGTAGCCCGTATAAACTGTTCACTATAAGTAGCTCAACCTGACTGGAACTGTAGACGCTACCATTGATTCCATCTGGGGAATTCTTCCGCTGCCTAGTGGAACCACTCCTTCCCTTCTCTCGTTTAATGCCCCCTAAAACCTTCCAAAGGGATTGGTTACCCAGATCTCAGGTTGATAGGTATAAAGCACCCGACGTTCACCACGGGGGAGGTGAGAGAAGTAGTCGGTAGTCAGATGTTGGTTTTGAGCAAACCTGTAGACATTTTGTCCGTGTTTGATAATGCCCCAAAATAAAACTTACAGGATATATAACGGCACACACGTGACATGGTCTAGCGCCTGGACTAACCTGCATTCAAAACTGTAAGCAAAAGCAAGTATACGATCGTGCATTCTTACAAAATTACATTATTAGCCTATAGCTCCTCTACCACAATTTTTGTATACCCATTCTCAAAAAACTCAAAAAATCAATGAATTACTTTATTTTGTACTTTAAATCATATTCCACATATACATAGGTACGTGTGTACATGTAGATACGAACCTCCCTATGCAAATAATAATAAAAATGATTTCGCAAAAAAAAAAAGAATATGTTATTTCATATTTAAAATTCCATCCAACTCTGATTCATGTTTATTATATTCATTTTGGTGTCAAGTGTCAATAGTTCCAAGTTTAAGTAAATATCCGTTCACAGTTTTGAAATTCAAATTTGGATAAATGAGACGAACAAATTGGTTAAACTGTGTCTGAATTTAAATATGCACAATAAAATCCTTAATGCCTCAGGTTATATAAGAAATCTGGAAATTTACTACCGAATCTACAAACAAAAAATAAATCACAACGAAAAGACTCATATAGAAAACTTAAGAAATCAATATACGTTGGAATGTGTAATACCCTATGTTTTTGTGGCAGAAGTAAAAACAAAACATAAAAGAGCAAAGTGCGTGCCAGCAAGTGTTCCAAGAATTTCGATTTAAAATTTTTCGATTTAAAATTTAATTTTCCTTGTAGTATGCGCTGCGCATTAAGGCCCAACTATAATAGTCGGAACAGAGCGTACGGGATCGTACGAGAACATCCGAATACAAGCAAATAATATAGTGCGCCCATAATGTCGGATTGCTCAGGTTCGTTCAATTTTCGTTCACTTTCGCCTACGAACGTAAATAGCGCTCCATAGCGCAGTTTACGTACGTAGTACATTTGACAGCCAGCCAAATACATGGGAAATTTGCTTGGGTTTGCATCCGACCATTATGGTCGGCTCAAGAAATTGACGGTACTTAAGGAAACTTAACGTAGAAATATGACATAAGCTTCCTTTTGCTTCCGGCTATTATAGTTGGGCCTTTAACACAATGAAAGAAAGTGCTTATTATAAACGAATTTTTTATTGAATGCGCAAGTAAACTTTTCGCAAGAATATGAATCACCCGTTTCACTATACAAGTACAAGCCATTTCTCCAAGTATACTTACTGGAACTAATATGTCTGGTCGGGTATTGTGATTTGATACTTCAAACTGTTTTACCGGTAACATGGGCACGACTTTTTGCAAAGAATAATGGTGCCTTTACATTATAGAAGGAAAAATTCTTGCAGCAAGCGTTTCCAAAATTACGATGCTGGATATTGCGTGCAATGCTTGAATTCAGCAGTCACACCATGCAAGGAAAGTACTTAATACAGTCGATTTTTGTTTGTTTACTGCAATGATGTGTGTGGATAGCTGTGGTATTTTATCATTCCGATCCTCATTTACAGCAACATCGGCGGGACGTTTACAAACGAATGAAACAGTAAAAGGAAGTGAGAGCTTGCAATAAACCGAAATGTTTGCATGTGTCGCCGGAAAATGCCAACGGGAAACACTTGCGACAAGTGATTTGCCTGTATGAAATCACTTGCACGAATGACGGACACTTGTCGGTGCATTGCGGCAATAAATTTTCTTGTATAGAGTTTGTAAACCTTAAGCCTTTCATATAAACCGAAATTCTTATAAGCATAACGTTTAGATATACTCGCCTTGGAGAGACTGAGACAAAACAACAGCGTGAGGGCTTATAAGACCTCGTATTGTCCAGTCCATTTCGTCGATCAACGTCGCCAAAACGACATTTCATTTCACGCATTAAAATTGCAACTTATTTTAGAACATGACTTAAGGATGTCCCCTTACAAAATTCAGGTAGTGCATCGGCTACTACAGTCAGTTGTACAATCATGGTTCAACGTGGTTCAAATTTTTAAACCACTGATTTTCATAGCTAATGGTGAACCACGATTCTACGATGAAGTGACAAAACCTGCAATAACATCTTTCACCTTGATAAAGTGCATCTCATCCTAGCTGTTCGGATTTGACCCTTCCAGCAATGCTGACAGTGTAAGTCACTAGGCCTTGGTCTGTTCATGAGGCTGTATTGACAAATATATATATCAGCTCCTTCTGTGTTCTGAAAGTACATAGTTTCTATGTATGTCTAGTCTTCCCTATGAATATCTGATGATTTACAAAGAAAATTCCAGCTTAACCTAGAAAAAAAATTAAGAACAACAAAATAATGTGTCACGCAGCATGTTGGGGCTTCTGACAAAGTGACATCCGTTAACGAAATCATTTATTATAATTCTCACTGCAGCGTTTACCAGCTATATAGTCGCCATGTCGCAAATTTACACACATTATTCTAAGGCTGTCTTCGAATCCTTGTGCTGCGTTATTTTCAAATTTTATAAGCAAGAAAGAAAAAAAAACACCCGCAGCGTCAAAGAAGCACCGAATGGGGAATGATTATTATCCAGCAGGCAGAAGAATCATTACTGTCTGATACTTATTTTCATCATCATCGACCGCCTTAGCTGTTTCTACAGTTAATTCAATCAATAACAATCACTAGAGGTGAATATTTTTCCTTGGTAAGGTGCTAGATGAATCTTTTCGAAACCTGAATCTTGCGATTTCGTGATGTGCATTGTTTATCTATTGTTCTAAAAATAAAATTTCAAACCAAGGGATGTTATGGTAATGTTTATTTACCTAAAGAAGCTCGTTGCGTTAAGGCGAGAATATAAGGGAAAAGAGGCTATAACCTTCAGGGTAAATTGTAACCTTAGTAAATAGTAAGATAAATAATGTGGGAGAAATAAAACTATGGAAAGTTGAGTGTGTTAAGGAACAGATAAAGTGACTAAAGACTCTCAAAAAAAATAAAGGACACCTTTATCTTCATAAAAAAAATAATGTCTGGTGCGACAGCTTCATGACAGATCCAAAAGCCTTGTGACATACACTGTCAACAAACTATCCTTCTGTATGCGTTGCAACGTTCTACAATTTATCCGAAAACCCAAAAATAAGATGCATTTTAAGGTGCCTGTTTATATCAAACTCTCGAGAGGACCCTCGAATGGCTGCCCCCTTTGAGAGTAATGCTTTCGAGATTTAAGTATCACCAATTATCTGGAATTATCTGGTAAACAGGGTCAGCGTCATTTTGGGTGTGGTTTTGTGGTAATAGGAAGACTCAGGCAAGAAGTCTTAGGCTTTCGCAGGTTCAGGAACCATTTGTTTAAAATCCGCATAAAAGCGAAATTCACGTACATCTGCTGATCTGTGTTCACGCCCCCACGAAAAGAGGGATGAACCAACCATAGACGCGTTCTATAACCTCCTCGAGCACGCGTATAATATGTGCCCGAAGTACCACGTCAAAATTTTTCTGGGTGACTTCAGTTCCAGGTTCGGAAAGGAGGACACATTTGGTTCGACCGTCGCGCCGGGGGACACAGCCTGCACGACAACACTTCCGACAACGGGTACAGGATGATAGAATTCCTGTCGGGGAGAGTATACATATTTCCCGCTTATACACAAATGTACTTGGCGGAGCATGATAAAAAACCGTCAATCAAATTGATCGCATCAAGATAGACGCCAGACATGATTGCAGTATCTTGGATGAGACTCTGACCACAACTTGGTAGTATCTCGAGTACGTATGATGCCGCGCCACAACGTTGAGCTGATGCTGTGGGAAAATTTGATATCGCGAAGCTAAAATGGCAAGAGACCGCAAGAACCTTTGCTGACTACGTTTATACCAATCTCTCAACAAGTGCGCCACAAGCAGCAAGTCCAGCGTACCAGTAGAGACATTGTTCAACAAGCCATCAGAAATGCAGCCTCCTAGTTTGATGAAGAATTCCGGTTGGCGCATGCAGCGTAGAACGAGGACTACCAAGCAATACTGCAGACTAGAACCAGAGCTTTGTCTACGGGCAAAAAAGAAGGGAAAAACACCGACTTCTCAGGAATGAAAAGAAACGACCGGCGAGTAAGGTTAAGGAGCTGAAAATACAGCGGCTGATATGTTTGATACACGTGGAGCGTATGGACACCAATGCACCAGCCCGACGAGTCTTCGAGTCCAATCCGGTTAAGGAGCTGAAAATACAGTGGCTGAGATGTTTGATACACGTGGAGCGTATGGACACCAATGCACCAGCCCGACGAGTCTTCGAGTCCAATCCGGATGGTGTACGCAGCAATAGAAGGCCCCCATGTAGATGGCGCACACAAGTGGAAAACGACCTCATCCAACTTTCGGTGCGAAATTGGAAGCGGCTAGCTAGAAACAGAGCTGGCTGGAGAAACATGTTGGTTGAGGCCAAAGTCCATCCTGGACTGTGCGAGCGCCATTTAAAGTAAGTAAGTAAGTAATTATCTTGTAGAATGACATCGAGAGCTTTTTTCGTGAGGGTACTTCCAGCTGCTTGATTTCAGGCAGCGCCACTACTGCAGCTCGCATTTTTTTTCTGTCAAATGGACACATTTCCTCTGTTATACACCTCCTCTGATGTCTACTAATTCGCCATCTTGACTCTCGGACAGCAACTCGCAAAATACGAACTGTGTTGTAATTCTACGAGCTAATCCCCTTTTGAATATTTGTGAGTGACACTAAAAGGTTCGAATGTCGGGAGCCTAAAGTCGACTCCGCCCGAGCTACTCTCGGAGCTGTCTTAAGGTGGGTCGTAAGTTTGCATTTGAGAGTAAGAGAGCTGCGAGTATATCTCGAGAGCAAACTCGCAAGTGGACACAGTCCCGAGAGTACCTCGCGGAGAGTCGACTTTTTACTCTCTCTACTCTCGACATTTTTGAGAGTAACTCGCAAGTGGACACAGGCCTTCGTCTTGATCACTGTCGGAGACTAGCTCGCAGAATTCCAAAACGTTTTGTATTTTGAGAGCAGCTGTCCGAGGTTCAACGTGGCAAAATAATGGACATCATCTTGATCACTGTCGGAGACTAGCTCGCAGAATTCCAAAACGTTTTGTATTTTAAGAGCAGCTGTCCGAGGTTCAACGTGGCAAAATAATGGACATCGCTGACACAAACCAATTTATAAGTCCGTGTCCATAACAGTTGGAGACTAGCTTGCAGAATTTGAACACGTTACGTATTTTGAAAGCAGCTGTCCGACAGTCAACATGAAAACATTGACAACATGGCAGAATACTGGACATCGCGGAGACAAATCAATTTATCGTGTTGTACAGTAACAAAAATATAGCCAGAAGATACCTACGGTGGCGTAAGGGTACATACTTGATTGACACAGAAGTTCACTTACTTGGGACTGTAAGCCGAAAGAAATAGACAGACTCTACTGTTAATTCGGTATAAAAAGACGAGGGCCTTTTATTTTTATAGTGTACACACCCCTAATGGTAGACAGCTCCGATTAAAATAAATCTTAAATATTGACCAACTATCTTAACAAGAAAATTAAGTAAATTCTTAAAACAAACTTCCCCCTTATTTGTTCCGCTGGACTAAGCTTATGTCCATAGACTTTATTCTTTAAAATAATGCTTCTCAAAACAGTATTCACTATTTATTCATGCAACAAATAAATTCCAACAAAACATAAGACCATCAAACTCCCACGCAAAGGGTAGATTGTGTAAGTGTTGTGTGTTTTCGAATCCTTCTTATCTACACAACACAACACCCACTCTATGGACTCTGCTGCGTTTTGTTACCATCACTCAAAACTTAGAATTTCACTCAATAAGTGTTAAAAACCACCGGTATTTAACGTGAATTCCACATCATCCAAAGTATCTCAAAACCTGCGCATAACGGCTTCTGCCGAAGGAATCAATTTACGCTCGCTTTTAGGTACAGCCCTCCAAGCTAAAGAAACCAACAACTACCCTGTTTCATTCTTTTTTTTCGACTGTGTGTTGACTTGTTGATTGTGCAATGCCAAAACAATTCCACAAGTGGTAGCGGCAACATCTCGTTATAGCGGTATGATATCATGGTGGTAAAAAAAACAATCGAGTTCCTCCTTTTCGTTTAGTTATCAAACATCTGTTGCGGAAATCGGTCATAGTCAACAAGTGAACCATCATCGCACACTATTGTATATTTAAAGAAGTATAGTGTGTTAAATTTGTGAATCCTAGACTTCCTGTTTCCGGTTAAACAAAAAAAAAATGTTTTAAATAATTTATCAAAAATTATTAGAAAAAAATAGAAACCTTAAATTTGTTGTGTCGTAAATTTTTGTGTTAGAATATCTTTAAGACGAATTTTGCCGCGACGCGACGGTGTCCTTAAAATAATTAAGTGTTATTGCTTCGTTGTACTTAATTGTAATAAAAAAGTTTAACAATTGATTTTTAACTCTTCTTTCAAGTAAGTACAAGCACTCAGTATATTCAAGCATCCGCTTGAGAACATGGATAATAAATCATTGTATAACCAGCATCTTATGCCACCATTGTCCTGCACTCGAATCATTGTTGCCATATCGGCGAATTTTATAACTTTAAATACATTTTTTCTGTTAAAAGGATTTGAAAAGAAATTATTACAAATAACTTGTAATGAAATAATAATGAAGTTTTAACAAAATATGTGATGTTAAAATGTTATTATAATGCTATTATAACAAAGTTTAAAAAAAATTTACTTAAATTTGTAAAGCAATTATAAAGTTGCAAGCTACTTTGCGACGCCCTAGACGACTTTAAGTTATTGTCAAAAAACTGTTATGAAGATACGAAATTTTTGAAAAAAAAATTCAAATAGCAATTTATGAAAAAAACTCGGAACGTTCAAAGCATTAGCTCTTTCGAACAAATCCTTGAAAATTAAAAGAAATTAACCTCGGTTTAATTTTATGTATAATTTACAAATAAATTTGCCTTACAATGTTTAATGTTAAAAATAAAAAGGATTTTCAATTCAATCTGAGATCATAAGAAGCAATGTCGCATCCGTCGCTTGGTTAATCGGTGCCGATATGTATATCGTCTGTTCCCCTTTACACACCGGTCGGTGGTGGCCATGAAATAGCTATAACTCCAGCCAAAAATAGTGTTGGTCCGTTGTCCACAGGTCGTTGTTGTCTAATTCACAAACTTCTCACTGTAAATTGAATTATGGAACGCAAGCTTCGCAGCCTAACTGCAAACCACCTTGCATTGATTTTATAATGAAAACTTTGGCACCCGCCGCCGCCGGTATATAATAACGGATTCTTGTTAGGGAGACTGTACAGTACAATCTTTTTATTATTTAATATTCTTGGTTAGAGAGCTTATTCCAAAATACAATGTTTTATAGTATTTTAACTATGTGTCTGTAATGCACATTGCCTTTTATATACAACGATGTTGCACGACACTAGTTAGAAGGAGTTGAAAGATAGAAAATAATTGTTTTGGTACAATGGATAGAGATCTAGTTGATTTTTATTTTTCATTGCATACCTATGGGCATAGTCTTGATATACGGTTCTTGATATATCCACAATGGTGCCATGACATTTGGCCAAAGTGGCATATGACCTTATTTTTTGTGACTTTTAGCCAAATTCTTTAAAAGGGTCAAAAGGGAAGCAGTCAAAGGTTATGATACGTGCGAATTTTTAATTTTCAAACCCCAAATTGATCCTCCATTCGTCAAAAAAATTTTCAGCTACGCTTTTCATTTCTTAACGTACCCAGCCTTGCACCTAGAACGTTGCACCATAGAAAAATTCGTGCGATTTTTTTATTTTCACACCAAATTGATCCTCTGTTCGTCAAATTTTTGTTCACCTACACTTTTCATTTCTCACCGTACCCCGTAAATTCGATCGAATTTAAAATGTTCACACCCCAAATTAATTTTCTATTCATAAAAATTTTTTCAGCTACGCTTTTCGTTTCTTACCGTTACCAAAACTATAACATCCGCCACCACTTTCCCCTGGAAGATTAAGATATTAACCATCTTTTGGATGAGCGCTATTTCATAAACTGCATTTGAAAGTGACATTATGCCAAAATGGCCAAATGACACTTTCGTAAAGCGGCCGTAAAATGGCCATATGTACAAATATGGCCATATGACGAATTGTGATAGTGTCATATGGCCAAATTATATGGCCATATGACGCTTGGCCTAATGTCATGGCACCATTCACAATTTTCCCTTCTCTCGATCACGTGTAATTTGCATTCCAAGTACAAACTTAAGGCCCAACTATAATAGTCGAAAGCAAAAGGAAGCTAATGTCAAAATTCTACGTCAAGTCTCCTTAAGTGCCGTCAATTCATTGAGTCGACCATAATGGTCGGATGTAAGCGCAATCAAATTTCACATGTATTTGACTGGCTGTCAATTTTACGTACGTAAACTGCGCTATGGAGGCGAAAATGAACGAAAATTGAACGAATCTGAGCAATTCCACATTATGGGCGCTTTATGTAATTTTCATTTATTCGATTCGGATATTTTCGTACGATCCCGTACGCACTGTTCCAACTATTATGGTTGAGCCTTTAGCCTCTCCAAAATCCTTTAACTCGAATTATTTAGCTAAATTTTCCTTGGTCCGTTTTTTCTTGTCTTTATTGTTATTGAATATCAGTATGTCGTCCAAATAAATAGTGTTGCCTTCGCCTTTCGTCTCATAGTATATTCATGGGTCCGTTTTTGATTGTGAAAGTCCGATTTGCTTCAAAGTTGAATCAAGTTTCTTATTCCAGACTCTGCTAGCCTGTTTGAGACCATACAAAGATTTTTTAAGTTTACAAACCTTACCTTGTACGTCATCGAAGCCTTCAGGAAGATTTATATAAACCTCTTCTTCAATTTTACTTTTCAAGAACCAGTCACAACGTCCATTTGATCGATGTCCAATCGAAGTTTTATCGTACTTAATAACAACCTTATTGATATGGACCTTACGACTGGAGAAAACGTTTCTTGGTAATCAAAATCCCTTGATGTTGCGAGTATCCCTTGATGACAAGTCTTGCCTTGTATTTTTCAGCTTTTCCTATTCGTATCTGTTATCGTCTTGAATGTCCACTTGCAGTTAATGGGTTTCTTCCCTTTCGGTAATGATACTAACTCTCAAGTATCATTTTTGATGAGAGCTGCATACACCTCGCGGCAACATTTTTTGGATCTTCTTTTGTTTGGTTGTTGGTAGCAATATATGTGAAATAAAACCATCTCTTATAAGTGCCTTTTTTAGTTGCTTGGAACGTCTTAACTCTACGCGGTGATATGTGATTCTTTCGGAAGATTCTTCGTCAAGACAATAATCATGGGCATCGAAAAAATCATTTTCTGCGTCGGGTTCTTCATTTGCTGGTATATGTATTTCTTCGTCATCTACCATACGATTTGAATCTTCGTGATCGACCCCCACTGAATCACATTCTAGGTAGAATTCAAAAGTATCTTTTGGAAAACTGTGCTCCCTGAACACTGCCTTCCGGCTTGTAACCACTTTCTTCCTTTTTGGATCGAAGAAATGATATGATTTCGAGTGTGAGCAGTATCCAATGAAGACAACTTCTTTTCCCTTGGCATCAAGTTTTTTTTCGCTTCTTTTTAGGAATTTGAATGACAGCTTGACAACTAAAGACCCTTAAATGTTCAAGATACGACCTTTTTCCAGACCAAGCTACTTCCGGCGATCACAATTGATACCTTCAGGTCGACCTTACCAATACTTTCAACTTCCATTTTAGTATTATAAACGATAATTACCTCAGATCACAGAACTTCCATCTTACTTGAAAAATTTGAACTATCGGTCGGAGCACATATGTATGAGCTGATGCTCCGGAGTCGAAGTACCATTCTTTTTTACAAGCGTCTTGACTGAGAAGGAACCAAACATTGCACTCCTCTTCTTTTCTTGATTTGTCTTGGCACATTTTGCAGCAATGTGGCCGATTCATTGCAGTTGTAATATTTTGGACCCTTAAAATGTTTGCTTGCTTGACGTTTTCGTTTTTTTACCTACAAATGCATTATCATTGCTAGCTTCCGTTTTTACGTCTTGCAGCAACTTTATTTTGATCGAAGTGATAATGAGGCAGGGAAGCCCAAATAAATAGACCGATTCACAAGCAATATTATCTTTGCATTTAGAAGCTTCTTCGCATCCGTTTCCGAATCAACCTTCTAAAGTCCTTTCATTTGCAAATACGCGTCGATAGAAAATTTCCCGTCCTCAAAATTCGCTTCCTCTGAGCTTTTCAATATTGTGCTTGACTTCAATTATTAAATAAATGTATTTTAATTTTTTACGTGATACCTTCTGGACCGGAGCATTGGTCGATCGATCTTTCTTTTCAGTTACCAATCCTTCTTAGCTATGAAATTTGGTTTAAATCACTTGAATTTTTAGTAAAAATATCAAAATTGCAAACAAAAGTTATATGGCAGTACGGTATTGTATGATAGAGTGAATTGTCTTTCACACTGTTTGTTTATACTAAAGTACGAGCAATGAAGAAGAAATAAAGGAACGGGTGTTGTGCACACGTATAGTGTACATGAGTGAGGCAACCAAATGTTTGCATACATTTAAATATCGCATCCTAAATGTCATTTTATCAGGGGGAGAACAACAGGAGGTAGCGAGTTAGCTCTCACCGCAGCTGTCAAATGCATATAAAAAAACTAACTCACACTAAAATAATAGTGCCGCATTCTTTTTGCAGAACATCTTTTCCTGTACTTATTCTTCTTTATTGAGTACGAGTAGTTAATAGAATTCTGTTTCGTTTTTTTGCAATACATACAACCATTTTTATTGGGCACACTACTGGGCTTATCATGTCACCGCTCCGCTCCAGCCATTCAATCCACGATTAAGAGCTCGTTAGAAAAGGAAACAAATAAGTATCAGAAAGATCGCTATAACAAGCATAGTTTAAACCAAATTTGTGCTGAAAGTAATTTTAATTTACTTTAGTACAATTAACGTTTTTGTATGCGGTGATTTGCAGCCATAGTGATTTCATAGTGGTTTCTCAAAAATTATTTAAGAACTGTCGTCATCCTCGGCCGAAGCGCGTGCTGCCGCAGCTTCCGATCACACCTTCTTTTGATTCGTTTTCTTTGATCGTGTCAAAATCTTTATAAAAAGATAGAGAGAGAGCAATAGTGAAACGACGATCGTTCAATCATTTTAATTTTACGCGATCTGGCCCCAGTTATGCATTTGAAAAATTAATTTCGCGTGAATTTTAAATTTTCACATCCGAAATCGATTTTTTTTGTTCGCTGAGCTTTTCATCGTTGCTCCAATGCACTTTTTGCTTGAAAAGGAAATGACCGATGGAAGGAGGAAACAAAAATTTCAACATAAAAACAAAATATTATGCTTTTTTTGCTCAGTGAAACAAGTATTAGTCGGTTGAACAAGCACATAATACCCTATGCGTAGTACTAAAGCTAAAGTGTGTTGCAAAGTGACATATATGATCAATATTTTTTTTAAGAGACAATATTATAATGGCCGTATTATATCTGCATTTTTGCAAGTCCATAAGAGTTGTCGAAAAAAAGATATGGGGATTAGCCCAAACAAATTCCGACGAAATTTGATGTTCCCATATAACATACATATAATTGTGCCGGTAATACAGTTTACTTGGACCTACCGCATTTTATTATCCGCTCTGATCTGATCTGGATTGGATTTGTATGTCAAAAATATATGCATACAACAAAAACACAAGATTCAGCTTTGTTTCTAGATTTTGCAAATTTCCAATCCGTTCCGGATAAGAAGGGGTAATATAAATAAAATTATTGACAATTCCTTAAAATAATTTCGGAAATTATGAGCTATGTCCCATGCACAGGTCATCAACTTGTAATCCTATCCGTCTCCTCCCGTAGAAAAAAATTTTTACACGCGCTTTTCTATACATGAATACGTGTGAACAGCAAAATGCAAAATTTTAAGAATGTATGGTCTAGCCAAATTTGACAGTCCCATTTGAAATGCACGGGCACGCATACAGAGTTAAATCTCTGCAGTTTTGAAAGTTTGTAGGCAAAAGTGGGTGGAGCCTCCTGATATTCTATTTATTTATTATTCTATGGTCCCATGAGAGACAATATGATTTTCAAAGATGTTTTTCGTTGCACTTTCTGCCATTTTTGAATGAGTCTTGCAAGCAGAAATCCCACTGAGAAACGTCTTGCAACACCATACTTCCTATCACGGCTCATAGCTCTTAGTTTTTAAATTAATATTAAGTGCTTATCAAAATTATTTTGTCTATCAAAACATAAAATGTTTATGCAGTCTTTTTTTAAAAATGTCCCTACTTTGGACTGCAAGACGGTGACCTTTGAAAATGCCAATTATTAGGTGCTATCGTATAATATTATTTATCTTCTCAATCACACCCAAAAATTGCTGTAAGTCTAGAATTAATTGTTTAATTTTAAGAGTTACCTTATCATTCAATACGTTTTTTTTTATAAAGCTGTTATGGCCAGTTTCTCCAAACACTTTTACATATTTATTAGGTTGTTAAATCTTAAAATCACATTTTTCAATTTCACCAACAACTTTTAGTTTTAAAAGAGCCAATAAACTAAAGTCCCATATTGTTCCAAATAAATTTTAAAGGCGTCTTAAAAATGCAAGACAAAGAGAACGTTAAAATTTGTCGATTAATATGCTCTCTCGCTTACTCTAATGAAAGAGACCCATGTATGGTGAATAAAAATCCAGGATTGGCATCACGATTCCTTATTTTTAAAAATTCACCTCCTAATGTTGGTGCAAACTATTTCAAGTTAAAATGCCAATAAATTTTATTACTCCGTTAACTAAAATGCTTTTAGGTGTATTTTGGTGAAACTGGGCATTAGAGAATGAAAAATTTTGATCTACCATTCCGTGAAGTTCCACTCATTTAACCTATTCTATTTAAAATATAATTAACTATTATGCAAAATAAGATCTCTGCACTTTTTAAGCCATTATCAAAAATTATAGAGTTGTGAAATATTTGTGTCTTTGAAATTGTAATTTAAACGTTGATATTGTCGATTCATTTTGTTATGGCCAAATTTGTAAACAAAAAAAATTAACACCAAATATAAGTTAGGTACATTTTCAGCCAAAATCCTAAAATCGTTGGAGCTGTTCTTCAGAAAATTTTGGAAAACTAATACTATAGCATGTACCACTCGATAAAGGTTTTAGTTTTCCTCAATTTTCTGGAAAACGGCTCCAACGATTTCGATAAATTTTTGTGAACTTTACAGAACTCTTAATATAATTGAATTTTATGATTTTGGTGCCCATAACGGAGATTTGGTGTGAAAGATTTTTTACAAATTTGGCCATTACGTTATAACGGCTGAACGGATTTCATTTAAATTCGGTATTGCATTTAAGTTTAACATAGAACACAAGATGGCGTTTAAAGTTCTTGGATAAAAAACATAAAAAAATATAATAACTGGCAGCTGCGGCCAGGCCTCGTGACCCAGCCGCCTATAGTGCGCGCCTGGCCTAAGTAGGTACTTGCGATCTAGTCGTCCTTTTCATTTTTACTTCCTCAATAGGATTTCGTGTAAAAAAAAATTCGAAGTTTTAATCAAACCTGACATTACGGTTCTAGAGAATACTAAAAAAGCAGGTTTCGTCATGCCGTTCGTCGGTTTGTCTGTGCGGATGTTCGATGTGCATGTGTGCGAATGTGCGGTTTGCTGTTCACCGAGCTACAGCCAAAATGGCTCTACGGACGGACTACATTTATTAATTTTTCGGAATCCCATAGTTTGCTTCAAGAGCAACTTCGTGCAACCGAGTCGTTTATTTTATTTTCTGTGGATTAGTTTTAATGAGAAAACCTCAAAAATGAAAAAAAGCACCAAATGTACCAGTGAAAAAGTGCACTGTTGTGAAAAAACGAATTTGTTTTACCTTTTAACAAGTTTTTTTTCGAAATTGATTGATGGTACGATAAAAAGGATTATTATACAATGTAAACGCTTCAGTGTTTACCTTAAAAGGTTCAAAAAGTTCATAGTTTCCAAGAAATTAGCAGATAACAGAATTTCGAACCCTTTCTCCCCAGTCGGAATTTGAGCTAATTTGTAGAATTTGCTTTAGACATCAAAACAAAGGTCTCAACCAAAATCCAACTTTGGCTACCTATTTGCAAGAGTATCCAATAAAAATGGCGGAATGGTAGGAGGCTTGCGTTAGCCGCCATATTAAAAAACGCGTTTTCTCAAATAACTTATAAATGGCTTATCGGACAAAAAAAAATATAATGTTCTCTTTTCCATGCCAACAACTTTTTTTTGTAGGTATAGCATTTTAGTAGTTATAGCGTCAAAAAATTTAGTTTTTATTAAAATTTTGAAAAAAAAACTTTCGTTTAAATATTGAAACAATTAAACTTTTACACGCCATAACTAATGAAGTATTATACCTACAAAAAAAAATTGTAGACATGAAAAAAATAAAATTGTATTTTCTAATGAAAAACTGATAATAATTTTTTTTGTCCGATAAGCCATTCTTTAGCTGTGAGCATTTGATAATCCCAAAAAAAAATGTAATTGCATTTTACCAAAAAAAGACTACGAATTTGCATCAAAGTATCCATTTCATAAATAAATCAATAAATTTAACAATAAATTATGCATTTTTAACACAATTAAAAGAAACTAAAAACAAGTGATTTGCACATGTTTCACATGTTCATTATGTGCATTCATCATGTTTGCATAAACATGTCGAAATAATTCATTTAATGTTGACAGCGGTCATGCTAGCTAATGCGCATTATAGTTCTACCTTTATTCTCTCAATGCAGAATGAGAATGTATTAAAATTGGTAAATTTTTATCAATCCATTAAAAATATTTATTTCAAGACTAAAATTAGAGAGTAAAATGTTTTTTTCTTTGAAATTGTATCAAAGAAAAACCAGTACTATCTAATTTTAGAAATATTTATTTTAAGTTTCAAAATAGCTGGCAACATGGTTCAAATGTTTGCGTTTACTTTTTTTTATAATCGAAACAAAAAGGACATCAGCGGAAAATATTATGAGGGAAGCAACAGCGAAACAATCACCACCCCCATATTTCTTTGTAATTTTGTTCCACTTCCAATACTGTTTGCATTCTGATGATGGTAAACTTATACACTATATGCACTGTTTTCCAAAGAGAAAGAGAGCACGCAGGGGATAACCTTAGGAATGGGTTCAAGTCGGTCGCCGTTACTTAACCCTCATATCTTTACTTTTGTGGTTCATTTAAAAGTCTGAATATAGATGAAAGTTGGTTGGTATAATGTTGGCGCTTTGACTTGTTCGCCCCGCTCATCAAAACCAAACGTCCGTTTCTTCGCCGTTGTCGTCATCGCCATCATCATCATTGTGGCGTTTATGGCATAGAACTGTTACAGAAAAGGTTATAAGGTTACATTAAACAAAACAAAGTATATAAAACATCTTGTACAGCTTGATATCATGGCGATGGCCATCATATAAAAATGACTTGGGGCTATTGTAAAATAATATATGAAGTATCCCCCCAGAACCCCTTAACCATAAATATAGTGGAACTATTCTTGTTGCAAGCAAAAAACAAACTGAGAAAAAGTGCGTCGGAAATGTTTTTTTTGTTTAACTTCAAAGTATAGCATCCTTTCTCTGGTTATGTAGTTCCCACAAATATATTGCAGGAGCTCCTCCATGCCCTACACCTACTCTGAGGGCATTGAATTGCAATGTCAGATTTGTGGCTATTATCCTGAATTCGTAGATAGAAGATCTGATATATTGTATTTCTATCTACAAATATTTCAGGATTTATGTGGTTACAAAATATTTTATTTCTGTGACAAAGCGTCCGAACTTGAGCTTTTATTTTTTGGTTAATATGACAATAATGGAAAACTTTTGCAATAAATTGCAATAGAACGTTATGAATCATTTAAGACTTAACGATTCAACAATGTTAGTAAGAATCTATTATGATAAATGTTTGTTTGAAAAATATACGCTTCAGGTCACAATAAAGGGCCAACCATAATAGTCGTAAGCAAACGAAAGCTAATGTCATAAGGCAGAACCATAATAGACGAAATGGCACGTACGGCGCCGTACGAAATCAGCGAGAACAAGCAAATCGTATAGTGCGCACATAATGTTGGACTGCTCAGTTTCGGCAAGTTTTCGTTCACTTTTGCCTCCGTACGTAAAGAGCGCTCCAGAGCGCAGTTTACGTACGTAAATCTGACAGCCAGCCAAATACATGTGAAATTGGCTTGCGTGTGCGTTCGACCATTATGGTCGACTGAAGGTAATGGCGGCACTTAAGGAAACTTGACGTAGAACTATGACATTAGCTTTCGTTTGCTTACGACTATTATGGTTGGCCCTATAGTTCTACGTCAAGTTTCCTTAAGTGCCGCCATTAACTTCAGTCGACCATAATGTTCGAAAGCACACGCAAGCCAATTTCACATGTATTTGGCTGGCTGTCAGATTTACGTACGTAAACTGCTCTCTGGAGTGCTCTTTACGTACGGAGGCAAAAGTGAACGAAAACTTGCCGAAACTGAGCAATCTGACATTATGTACGCACTATACAAATTCCTTGTTCTCGTTAATTACGTACGGCACCGTACGTACTAATTCTTCTATTATGGTTCTGCCTTAAGCTTGAAGTAGGTGGTTTCAGTGCCTCCGTTTCATTAGCAGACACTTCACCACCGGTATTTCAACACTAGCCATGTTAATAACATTCTTTAACAACTTTGCATAACAAAATAAACTTGCAACGACTTAAACAACTTCAGGCAATGAAACGGCCAGCGAGAGGAGGGACGGTAGTGAAGTGTTCGATACTGAAATGGCGGTGGCGAGCAGTCATGTTCTTACCGCAGTTAACTCGTTTACATGAAGAATTAAACTTAGATTAAATCCGGATTCAATTCTGTGTATAGATCTGGATTGGGTTGTAATGGGTTTTCTCGATCCGATTCAAGTTTTCTAGATGAATGGCGGAGTTTATAATTTTTGATCTTGTCTTGTCATGCACCTAATTCTAAGTCGCAGTCTGGGGTTGATTTGATCTTCTTATCCACTCATGTAAACATGGGAACTGTGAATGAAATCCTTGAGAGTATCAGCAGCAGATGTGTTGTTTGAAAGCTCTATGAAAGGGTGAAGAGATCTACACAAACATAAAACTTTAGGCCAGAACAAAACTCTGCAGAGATGAAGTTAGTCCTTACCCTAAGATCAATAACATGACTTTTCTTTACAGTGACGATAACCATCTTTCTTTTGGAAACGAGAACTTGAACGATAGTGACTGAAATTTCCATGCTATCAGTTATAAGCATTCAAGAGGACAAAATGTCCACAGATTTTTTCAAAACAAACTTTTGACTACGTCGGGTGCTTAGTACCTGAAGATGTCAGCGGAGGAATTCCCCAGATGGAATCAATTGTGGCATCTACAGTTCCAGTCAGGTTGAACTACTTAGTGAACACCTTATAAGGGCTACTTAAGCATATTCGAAGCTCATGCCTATAAGGAGAGGGTTTATCCGGCTCCCCACTCTTGAAGCTATCTAAGAGTCTCGGGGTTACTTTCCTACTTTGGACACAAATCATGGTTCCGAAAAACCAACAAGCCTCGGATACAGATGATCCAAATGTTGACAACTTCAGCAATTGAAACAAGGACAACAAATTTCGGATCTGTAGGTGAAATGTACTGTCGTTGTACAGACCACGTGCAGCCGAACAATTAATGGAGACCCTAGATAGGCTACAGGCAGTTACATCTATATCCAGGAAGTGCGATGGGATGGACCGTGGTATAAGAAACAGGGTCAGTGGTTATTTGGGTGCGGTTTTGTAATTAGGGGAAGAGTTAGGAAAGAAGTTTTAGGTTCGCAGTTTCAGCGAGTGCTTGATCATATTCCACATCAAAGCAACATTTAAGAACATATCGCTGATCTGTATTCACGCCCAAGCAACACAATTGTCTCATCATGACATCTTGAAGAGTACTTTTACAAGATATTTAAATTCTTCAAACAATCTTGAAGACATCATTAAGACCCAAAAATGAATGGGCGGAGCCAACTGTATGGAGCAAAGAGTTCTCAGTTTAGTAAGACGAGTCCTATGACCTCTTTGAGAACACGTACAATATGTGTCCGAAGTACTACGTCAAAATCATTCTGGTTGACTTCAATGCCAGGGTCGGAAATGAAGGCACCTTTAGTTCAACCGTTGGAGGACACAGCCTTCGCGCGATGACACTTTTTTCAACGGATACTGAATGATAGACTTCGCGGTGGGGAGAAACGTCATCGTATCAAGCACCCATTCTCTTTGGTTCATCCGTTGGAGGACACAGCCTTCAAGTGATGACACTTTTGTCAACGGATACAGGAGCGAAATGTCATCGTATCAAGCACCCATTTCCCGCACCTTGATATACTCAAAGGTACTTGGATCAAAAGACCGTTAACCAATGCTGTCAAAACACCGAGCTGAGGCTGTGAGAAGATTTGATATCGCGAAGCTAAAATCCCAATAGACAGCAAGAACCTTTGTTGACCACGTTTCTACCAATCTCTCAACAAATCCGCCACCAGCAACGAAAAAAAGGAACAGAGGACCAGTAGAGATATTGGGTCATAAAGCTATCAGAAAAAGTGAGTAAAAGCTTGAACTCATCTTTTTGCATATGACGCAGTCAACAAGCCATCAGAAATGCCGCCTCTGATGTGCTGGCATGATGAAAGTTGCCTGACAGCCGAACGTTTATCATTTCTTACAATGATGAGATGATAATCTTACATTGCTGCAATACTTTCACCATCGCAGAGTTCTATGAAATGTGGTTCTTCATCCACTGGCATGTTCAGTGGCATTTTAATGCTGAATGAATTGTTCGAACACAATCACCTCCGGTCCCCCGTTCTGATTTTAGTACGAATTTAAAAATGATGTTCTAATTTTTTACCTTTTCTTATTTTACCAGTGATTGTGTCTGATATTAATGCACCTGTAGATACTGATTGGTCTATTTATTTCCAGACATACACGGTAATAGTTGGTCATCACCGCATATGCTATGAATAATAAGAGTCTGAAGATTTTATTAAGTTCGAGGTCAGTTTTCAGATCGGGAATCTCAGTAAAACGATTTCCTTAATTTGGTCAGAACGCAGTTTATTTACTATACCGGTTACTCCAACTCCACAGAGTACCTCCATTATTTAACTGCTCCGAAAATTATTTGTTTCAATATCATATTCATGAAAACCGTTTGTTTGTGCTTAAAAACTCGTGATACGATGTCGTGGAGTTTGCTCGATGTCTGGCCATGATGAAGATGATTTCTGGCTAGTGAACGTTAAATCCAGTCAACCATAATTTTTGCGTGGGTCATAGAAAAAACAATATGAACATTTTCAATTGGATTAAATGAATTTTAGGAATAAACTCGTGATACGATGTATCACATTTTCTGGGATTTGCCTTCATAGTGTCCTTCTTTGGGAATATCGAATGATCCGTTTTCGAGTTATGAATTGACATACCTATGGCAGTCTTTTTTTTATATACATACATATGTATTTAAATAGAGTCAATTGGCTTTTTTTGTTTCGATAGAAAACTTAAAATTGGGGTAGATACTAATCCCCCATTTTATGTTAAATAGAATTTAATCTAAATCGTTATTCTGTTTCCACCTACTACACGAATGTAATGCAGTTCCTTATCAATCATTATTACAATAAACTATTAAGCAGAAAACGCATCGAAATTAATTTATTTGTAATTAGATAGTTAGTATCCAACTTAACCGAGAAAAATCCAGCTCAGTTGGTCCGTAGAAACTTAATTAAAATTTTGTCTGTGAATTCAAATAGAAAATGCAAATTAAACTGAAACTATTTTAGATGACATTTATTTAGAAAAGCACTAATTTCAAATTGATGCCAAGTGTTATGTGAGATATATATGAATGGTTTTCATTTTATTTTCTAAATATCACGTGGACATTTCATGAAAAGGTCTATAATAATGCCTATAATGTTATCGAGACAGTTCCGATATAATACAAACTCATCAATCCTTCAGATAAAAGATAATTATTGTATCGATTTATAGTGATTTCATAAATTCGTAATCAGCTTTGTTTAAGTTGAATATAGTTTTTCGTACGATAAAAACACACTACAAATTTATTTTGAAGGATTCCAATTCCTGTCATCTTATCTATCCAATGGAATGAATGTCCACATTGAGTTTAACGTATAATTTTATATGAATTTTAATATGGATTGTTATCTGTAGCGATGATGATAGATAAGATTATAAGGTGCGATGGTATATTTAAATAAAAATATTAAAGAATCGATAATTTGGCGAGACTTTGCTTGTACGTATACGTACTAGTTGTTGCTGTTGTTTCTTTAATAATATGTTTTTTTTGGCAATTAATTTGTTATATTGTTATATGTATTTATGTTTGTCTATTTAGGAGGACACAAGTTCCTACACTCCTACAGGTTTTCTCAAAACCCACCTCTGACTTCGGGAGGGAAAGCGACGGGTGAGGAGAATCCCCACTAAGGCTCCAGCAGAAGAATTCCATAGATGGAATAAAATAATGAACGGTGGGGTCTGCAGTTCCCTTCAGGCTGAACAACTTAATGAAAACCTTATACGGGATACTACTAGATATCCGGTGTTTAGGTCTATAAGGAACGGTTTTATCAGGCTCCCCGTTTTTAAAACTATCTAAGCTCCTAGTCCTCCAAGATGAGAGTTGTGCGTCTAGCTAACTTTCCGTACTATCTTTACATATACACCTTCTGACGAACTATTAATGTCGCTGACGTTACAGCTTTCTAGGAAGTGCGATTAGATAGAGAAAGCGTTTCGAGGGTGGAATCTCAGCTCAAAATGCAAAAGGGACTTGTGATCAAAATACCGTCAACCAAATTGATTAAATCGCGATAGGCGCAAGACATGCTTTCAGTGTCTTGGATGTCTGATTATTTCAAGGGGCAAACATAGGCCCTTATTGCGAGTGTCGTTTGACTTTCGATGCGATAAAAGTCGAAAGCATTGATAAATTTTCGTTTTGGTATTTTGTAACTTGATCGACAGAGATATCTGTTACTGTGAATAAGGAATACGCTTATTGTGAATAAACCTTATATTTTGGCATTTGTGGTAGTGTCAGTGATAGTACATGTAGGGAAATTTTTTTTTTTTGTTCTAGATTGAGTCAAAAAGTATTTCTTATTTCACATTTTGTTGTGATTCAATGTATAACGGATTCATTTAAAGCACAAAGAGCTCGCACACTAAAACAAACTTACAGCTAGAAGCCACCTTGTTGCCTGTGTGCCTGTAAAATGACTCGAAGATTTTCCTTAGTTCTTATGTAATATGTCATCATAGGAAATATTATCCTATATTTTGGCATTTGACAGTTAGCAAACAAATTTTCATTAGTTAGACAAATAAATAATTTTTCTTACAAAAAATAAAAGATTAAATTCATATTTTCTTCAAGAAAAAATTATTTTATGTTATTTGTGATTGTTTTTCATCATTTGTTTGTTGGATATCAATGTAAAAGTAATAAAATAATGCAAAAGAAAAATTGTGTTGATATTTTTTAGTAATAGTTAACCGAACTCATGCTTTGTGTTTTATTTAGCATTTATTAAATTGCTCTCAACTATTGCCCTGTGATTAAAAGAATATTGTTATTTTAGAAACAATAAACCAATTAAAAAGAAATGCACATAATTTTGTTGAGAAAATAATACTCGTTGTACGCAGTCGATCAGAAAAATATGAACAACAAAGATCGATAGCTTATACGAAATTTTTGTTCAAAATTGAGATTCGCAATACCAAATCAAATCTTCGATGTTCGACTATCGACAAAAGTCGTTTATCGATAGAAAAACGACGTTTACGACGGACGTTTACTTGGCAAGGTCTCGACTACGTATGCGGATATCTATAACGCCAATACTTCGAGCAGATGCTGTAAAAGAATTTGATTTCACGAAGCTAAATTCGCAAGAGACCGCCAAAACTTTTGCTGACCACGTTTCTCATAATCTCTCAGCAAGCTAGCTACTAGCAGCAAGCACAGAGGATTGGTGGAGACATCGTTAACAAGCATTCAAAAGTGCCGCCTTTGATGTACTGGGCTTTACTAGTCGAAGCTCCTGGTAAGACTGAGAAGAAGGCCTAACTGGACAACTCTGCAGTCAAGAACCAGAGGTCCTGAGGGAGCAGACGGGAAGCTCTACAAACAAAAAAGATAAGAGGAACGCCAAATTTTTAAGAAGAAAAATTAGTCAACGAGAAACGGGCAGTCGGGTTATTGAAAACCTTACCGTCGAAGAAAACCGGTAGAAAGTTCTACCAAAGTGTGAAATGATTTGATCAAGATAAAGGGTACAAGTTCAGAATTGAACCAACCGAGTTGAGAGGGGGAATATGGCTGTAAAAAGCAGCTAGTGCTGAGTTCCTAGAACTGGAAGGAACATTTTTGTAGACTGCTACTATAGGCGATTCGTTCCATTTAACTTGGACAGTTGTCAAACTTAAATGATATAAAGCTGGACCAACTCATCTTTAAAATAAGCGAAACTCGTGTGCTTGTGCAGGATGACAACGCACAAATATTCCTGTTCCGTCAAAATAGGAACCGAGAAAGGTGACACGTTTATTATGCAACATTATACTTTCTTTTGGAGATGACAGGGAAGACTTAGTTGACAGAACAAAGTAAGCTGTTATTGATGCTTTTGCCAGTATTGACATCAATGCATTAACTTGATGAGTCTTCACGTCCAAAATTGATGGTGTATGGAGAGAGGAAGACAAGGACGACCTAATCCAACTTCTTACTGCAGGCTGTTTGTTAAGAACTGAGCTGTCTTCACAGGCATGTTGGTTGAGACTATAGTGGCGTTCTCTAGCCTGGGCTAAAAACGCCATCGTAAGTAAGTAGTTAACAGACCGAAAAGTCGAATTCGACCAAGTATATAAGAGCCACGCGTTAGCGTGAAATGCGAATTTTAAAAGGATGTGTAGGGTTCCTCCAGTCCTATAGAAGTAGCAGCGCACACAAAAATGGTTCGTTGAGTGTATTAATCATAAAGGCACTAGGCATTGACTCTCGTGATAAAGTTGTCGTGACATACGATTTATTTATACGCTCACTCAGTGCTATAGTTGGGTTGGAATAAGAAATCCTTGATCTTTATCATTTTTAGCAAGAACAGAAAGAACATACTTAACAGATAAAATAAAAACTCAGGTTGGGTGATTGATAATTATGCATCAGGACGTCAAAAAATCCGAATCATTATGTTTGCTTTGTACCCATATTAGCACATAAAAGCCCCTTCATTAAAAATTTCACAATATAACTTGGTCCTGGTTTTTTATATTATTTGATTCTGACTGCCATTCAACCCAAAGTAATATGCCAGTTTACTTTCGAAATTTAACGACGACGACGGGACATACAAATACAATATACAAGTTAAAAAAAAAATGTCAACTCGAACAAACGTCATAAGGACAACTTTAATTACCAATTTTTCCACTTCATTTCCACCCTCATGATCCAACCAACCCAACACCACTGTTGCCGCCAACTATTTTAACGGGAAGTTCGCTGGCGACACGGTAGACTGTTGCGCCAATAATGACGAGCACGAGGTGATGATGGAGGTGGTAATAAAGTGATTTTCATGTTAAGTTCGATCCCTTACTACCCCGCATTTAATTCACAATCTTTACTGTGACACATATTTATATTGTGTTGCGTACGTTATAAACTCAATTCAACCTATAGATTGGGGGAGTATTTTGTGTAAAGTGACACAAGGGTTTCCCTGTTATCTTTATCCCTTAATTAACAACTTCAACAAAATAAAAAAAAAAAAGGAAGAAGGAGACACTCTTAAGCCCTGTTTGACTTATAATTTATTTTGCCTGAGTATAAAGCACATGAGTGGGGGTGGGGGTTAGGATGTATCGATGTATGCCAGTTTCAACCAGCGCCATATTGATTTCCTAAACTCTTTAGTTATACTAAAAGCGGATCAGTTTTTGTTTTATAAAATATGTTGTGTGCATAGCTGTCGACAAGAGTTTATCAACGCAACCGAGGACGCAATATAAAAGTAGATAGGGTTGATAGAGGGTGAGTGACGAGCCCTACTTAAAGTATTTTAGAATTATGTAGGTAAATGCATTGCCGGATTAAGAATTTTGGAGCTTCTAGCTGAGAAATCATGGGGGCCTTTTAAGTATAAGATAATAAAATATTTGTTTCAAGTTTTAAGTTTTTATATTTTATATCCAGTTACACCGAAATTAAATTAAAACCATTTTAGTTATAGGAGTTATTTATTGCTGTTTTAACTTTACATAAATGTTTGACCAACGGTGGTGAATTCTTAGTAAAAAGAAAAATGTGTACAAACCCTGGATTTATATTCACCGAAAGTGGTAGCTTTCGTTCGAATTAAGAAGCGTTTTTCTTTTTAAACTCGGAGCAGGGCACTGAGATGTCAAAAATTGATCTGTTTTTGTTTTTTAGTTCCATGCGTTTAAATAGCTCAACTATTGTTTCTTTTTTCGATCAGAGCTTACTCGGGGCCACAGGTCATCAACTTGTACTCCTCCATCTCCTCCCGTAGAAAAACATTTTTACACGCGCTTTTCTATACGTGAATACCTGTCAACAGATAAATGCAAAATTGTAAGTCTAGCCAAGTTTGACAGTTCCATTTGAAATGCAAGGACACGCATACAAAGTTAAATTTCTGCAGTTTTAAAAGTATGTATAGGCAAAAGTATGTGGAGCCTCATGAGATGATGCTCTATTTATTTATTATTCTATGCTCGGGGCACGCTCTATTATAGCTTAGAGGTTAAAATGATGGAGGAGCACGAATTAGAAACTTCATGTAGTTTTCAAGTTATTTGACGGATTGTTAGTTGATTACTGATATAAAAGTAAAGGGTGTTTTATAATTAAATTAGAGTGCTCGGAGCATACTCTGCTCAGAGCATAGCTCAGGCTGTACTCCATCTTATGCACAGTGCTAAGAAAGAAAAACAACTAACTAACGGATAACATAGACCTAGAGCTATTTAACATTCTCTCAGTCTTACATTTTGAATGTCAGCTGCCAACTTCCTTTCATTTAAAAGACACTTTTAATTTTTTTTGGAAAAAGGGGGACTTAAGTTAATTGGAAATTAAATAAATATGTAATGCTAGGTTTTTACTTATCATTTTGCAACTACCGAATTATATTATTGTTCGGTGCAGGAAAATAAATTCACATGAACAATAACTTCACCTGTGGTGGGAAATATTTTCACTTTTTATTATTCTCCACAATTGAAACTAAATTGTGGTGTTTCTAAGCTATTCAAACTTTATTTCTCACCTTCACCTGGAAACAACTCTACTATTAAATCAAATCAAAATTAAAGTTATTTCACACAAATTTGGTAAATAATTTCACCCGAAAAAAGTGAAACTGATTCCCACCTGAGGTAAAGTTATTTCTTATTGGTGAAATTATTTCCCGGAAAGTTTTTTCCCTGCACCTTATTGCAAAAAAGATGAAAACCGACTGGCGTTGACTGACTGATATCACTGGTCATTGAATGACAGTGAATTGGTGTGACAATTGGAAATAAATAAATAGACAAACGAGATGTCACTTTGACATTCACTCTCATCGATTTTTGTTTTACTTCGCTCGCGATGAATGTTGTATTCATTATTTGTCCCGACGATCTTTTAACCAAAAAATATTTATAAGTAAAAAAATGGAAACATAGAGGACCACTGAGAAGAAATAAAAATTCATCTCTCTTTCATAATGAAATTTAAGTCCCAGATGCTCCACTGGATTTTTTCAAATATTTCTGTGCAAAGAATCTCTAACGAGCATACAATTTTGCACCAAGTAGTCAGTTTCGTTTTTCTTTTTGTGCCACTATTTCCAACACTGTTTTAATTTCCAATGTTATTTCCCAAAATTCAAAAAAATCGAGAAATCAGTTCGTTTAGTTTCCTTACAAATTATTATTTTAACAGCGGAGATCTAAATTAAAAGTTCTGAAATGAAAATGCTAGTGGAAACAGCCATCATAGAACTGACAAAGAAATTTATAATAATTATACTTTGTCAATGAAATGACGAACAATTAGCACTTCAAGCCCTTCTTAAGATATTCACATCTTTCTTATCCTTGAAAGAACATTTATAATGCGGAGCTGACGGAAATGCCATACCGAGCTGACGGCAATGCCATAGCTATACATTCATAAAAATTATAAATATTGTATCAAACAAATCGAAATAATAAATGAATTCTTAATCTTAAAAAATCTAATCTAATGCGGAGTAGGGCTGATAGGGCACTACTTATATTTTGACATACTAAAAACATTCAAAAGCGGTAATATTAAAACAAAAATTAAATGTGGCCCCATTTGACTCAGGGCCCCAATCAGGTACTTATTCTGTTAATTTTATTAATCCAATACTGGGTACAGGACATGTGCGTGGAGATAATACACGGAACTACTCTACGGGACGCCAGTAACTCTGGTATAAGTAGATGTAAATAACATTAAGCGAAAGCGATTCAAAAAAACTCCGGGTCTAACAACTAAAGCTCAAGACTGTGCATGAACGCAATCGATTACTGCAGCAATTTTGTTTTAATTAGAGCCACATGCAGATGTGTTATGTTTCTCATTTGTATATTTATTTTATCAATTGGTTAAGTAAAACAAAATTAAAAATAACCCTTATCAACAATAAAAAGTTAACAAAAGGGAATATATTTTTGTACTTTTGATTCGATTAAGTCATTTAAAAAAAGGATTATGTTTAAACCCGGACGGATCAGAGCTTAGATGCATAATTTGAGTTTTTTTTTTGAACAGCAATGTTAATTTTGTACCTTTAAAGCCGACAAGAAACAATTTTAAAAAAATATTTCAAAATAACAAAACCAAATTATAAACGAACTATTTGGTCTGAGGTCTGACTAAGGGCACGGGGTCTCTGATGTTCAATCTCAAAAAAAAGGAAGAAGTTAGAAACGTTTGTCTGATACCCTGTTGGTAGTCACTAGTCACGACATTTTAAATTCGTTAAAGAAATCGTGGAACAATTGTGAGCACACGAGATAATATGCAAGTTTCATCGAAAGCAAATTTTGACACAAGGACCTTTATCAATTGTTGGCACATAATACTGAATGAAATTATTTTAGTTCAGCAATAATAATCAATATGTCTCCAAATAAATATTGAAAGATTTCGTAGCGAAAATGCGATAGAAAGAACCACAATTATAGACAATACTGTAACTTTAAGCAAAAAAAAAATGCAATGTTAAAGTGCTCGGAGAGTTCTCCAACGACGCTATATGAACGATTCAAGAAGAACAACAACCGTCATTTAATAGGGTTTTTCCTCGAAGCTTCTGATGATGATTTAACTATATTGTTCTTGACAATTTATAAGGAATTCATTAAGGTTCAGATGGTGGGAGAAATTAAAAGGTATTGCAGGCATCTATACGTGCAACTGGCACAAGTAGTAAAGGAGACCAAAAAAAATCTACACAATACACTCAGTTCAACAACCCGATAACTCCACTTTTTTCAAAAAATGTTTTAAATGCAGTAGTTTCAATTAAAACCAAAAGCACTGTTAAAATCCTTCCCTGTATAAGGATGTGATTATATTAATAACAATAGTAAGAAGGCCTTAACAATTTAATTTACACCAAAAAGGGTGGTTTGTGAATTGGGAGATGGTAAGCTTTTCCTTCCACGGATTAGGCATTTGGACACCGTGCAATTCCGATGTCTCCCATCTTTTTCCAGAACCCAGATGATATCCCTTCTGGCTCAATCGATGTGCTTTTTTGAAGTTTTTTGTTCTTTGTGAATAAAGTCTGTGAAACCGTTTATTTAGAAGTTCTTGGCAATATTGTCCCCACCTCCGAAGAAAAAAATAGTCCTCGATCGATCACCGTTTATGACCTTTGATGTGCAAATCTCAATTTAAAATATAGTTGCTTCTCCTCATGATAGCGATTCCGTTCTTACCTTTTTCTAATTCGTGTAGTAAAACATCTTTTACAATCTTGACTTCACACCCAAGAAACGGTGATGAAACACAGGAAAAAGCTGTGTTTCATAACTTTGTTTCTGGGAGAAACAAGATGTCCAATCGCGTTCACTCCATCATCTCTTTCGGCTCATAGCTTCTTCAGACCCCAACTAGCCACTCTCATAAATCATATTCCGACGAATCTTCTTTCTGTGACCCGGTCATTTCTCTCCAGGTTTCTCCTTGGTCCAGTGGTATTGCCTGGCGGGGTATTACGCATGCGCTAGTTTTGTGTGATTATTTCTTACCACGCCTCACCGCAACCTTAGGACTCACGCTGTTGGGAAAGCTTTAAGGTTGGTTGGTGGTGTTTACCTAGGTTTGATTTATCACTAAGCTGTCTTTTAAGACAAGATGCACCCACTGCAGGTATATTTTAAGCAGTTTTCGCACAGGGAGTTTCTGATTTTAGGTAAATGAAAAATTTAAAAATTCTATAATTTTTTGAACTACAAAATTTTTTGTTAAATTTAAGTTTTTGTTATTACAGACCTAAAATGGATGAATAAACGGGAACCAAACGGAAAGAGTTAAATCACTCGACCGAAATAAGCACACCCAAGTTTATAATAACAACCATCAATTTATCACTTCTAAAATAACCATAATTTCCCAAAGCCAATATTAATACAATTTCAACACAATGGACACGAAACGAATTAGTGAACTTCTTGCAGTGCAGGATTTCACTATACAAACATTGGATTTTTCCGAAGGTACAACCCCATCCGAACAGGAAAGAATATCTCGTCCTGTCCGACGTGCAAGTCGACGAACTTCACAAATCAACAATATCCCAAATGGCATTAACCCAATCATAAGCAGCAGCAACTATGATCCCGAAATGACCGATTCCAGTTGTCAGAGTGATGACACCAGCGGTGGTGGTGGTAGCAGCAATGGTGGCAGTGTTAGACCATCCAGCAGGGGTCGTAATTCTAATTCAGCACAAAATCGACGAAGGAAGGGAGCACTCAATGCCAAGGAGAGAAATTTGCGACGCCTCGAATCAAACGAAAGGGAACGGATGAGGATGCACAGTTTGAATGATGCGTTCCAGGTGAGAGATTTTATTTTATAAATGTTTTTTTTTTTTGTGACAATGTATACATTCTGCAGTCCTTGCGCGAAGTAATTCCACACGTAAAAAAAGAACGACGTCTGTCCAAGATTGAGACACTTACATTAGCTAAAAACTACATAACCGCTCTCACCGATGTAATTCTTTTGATGCGCGGTGAAGAAATACCAACCGGCAGTGAAGTGGGTGATTTAACTGCTGAACATTTTGACTGCAGCATCCTGGCAGATAATCCTAGCATTATACAGACTCAACAACAGCAACAGCAACCCATGACCGTCATCAACAATATTAACATTATGGCTGATACCACAGCAGCGGTATTCAATGAAACAAATGGTAACTATGGTCAACCTTTCCGGGAGTTTATATAAGTTCGAGCTCATGACATAAAAATTGGGGAAAACGTCTAAAATCCCACAACATATTTAACCCACAGCATTAAAATTAAAATTTATTGTAGTGTAAGTCCTAAAAATATAACCATTATTACTGTTATTAGTATATTAAGGATAAGTAAAATTCTTTTCATTGGCATCGAGAGTTAAGTGGTAGTAGTTGATTAAAAAGGATATAAGTGGATGGATTCATAGAGTTACAAAAAAAAATAAAGAAAATTTAAGTCTTAAGAAAAATTAAAACAAAAAAAAAACTTTGTGATTTAATGGTATACTTAGGGTAAATTAAATACGTATAGGTGGCTCTTTTGGTGGACATTCATTTTTATTGTTTGTTATTTCAATTAATGATATATTTTGTTCAGAATTAAATTAATTTTTAAGATTGGTATAATATTTAAAATGGTTTAAGAGTTTTCAGATTCAAAACTTTCAGTATATTCTCACTCTTTTGCTATCAAAAACGTTTCAATTTGAATGTGAGTACTTCGCATATAATGCGAAACAATCAAGGGAGTGTTCCCACCGACCTGATTTAGCTAAATGATGCAATTAATTATGTGATTTACCATACATTTTCATAATTTACGTTTACGTGATTTAGACTCGTTTTATTTTAATATACGTATGTGTTATCGTAAATCTTTATAAAAAAAAAACTATAACACATCTGCTTTTACTCAGCGCTTTATTCAGCAACAAAAAACAAAAACAAAACTTTTAAACTGTCAAAACAAATCAAACTTTAATGTTCCCAAAAGAAAAAAAAATTGTCCTAGGTAAGTTTTCTTGTGTTTTTATTAATTATTTATAATTAAAAGCAATTTTACAGGTATGGCTATCTTTACAAGAATGTCTCAAGACAAAACCAAAAAAAAGAACGATTTGAAAGCAGTCAAGATTGACAAAAATGTCAGACTACAACAGGAAATAGTTCGGTGGGAACACCTTTCGTGTTTTATAAATCATTTAGTTAAATCAGGTCGGTGGGAACATTGTATAAAGTGCCTTGCACATGAGACGCGACCAGCAAATTGCGAATGATCGCGCATTTTGACATTTTATTCACATGAGAGGTCAGCGGTGGCTGCGAATCGTTAATAAACAAACAGATAAATTTGAGGCTAGACTCTGGCGAATTTTTCATTCGCTGATGTGTGGATCGCGTCTTGATGTTGGGGATTGCGAATTCAAGTTTGACAATTTGCTGAATGATGTTGTTTGTCGCGTAGAAAATATAAAAATGATCATTTATCTAATTAAAAACTATTTTTTGTGGTGTTTTCTATTGAAATATGTATATATTGGATCATTAATTAAATTTACCAATAAGTGAAAGTAAAAATAAATCGATATTTGCTCCTGGAATTGTTTTAAAACATTTATTCGCATTCGCAGTTCGCAGCTCATGTGCAAGTCACTTAAAGGTTTTTTTTTAACAACATCAATAGAAAATAGTTGGGTTTAGGCAAGAGCCTACATTTTCGAAAATCTTGTATTTTTTCCTTTTATTTTGCGATCACAATATAAACAATTTAAAATGTATTTACATCGTCAGAGTAATTAAGAAAATGGTAACGAAGTTTAAATAAGATACTGTTGTAGGTACATTGGTTTAAAATATTTAATATATATTTGAATATCACAATGGGAGGGACTAATTGAGCCGTGAAAACTATTCAAAATTAGTGTAGTGCGGCTACAAAAATGGAAAACCTATACTTTTCATTCCGTTTGAAGTTGGGCTCTAGGATAAACTGATGTATATTTCTGACAGTATGACGGTTGAATAGTTTTAAGGGCTATTAAAACTGTATATTTTATCTGGGCCCTCTTTTTGAAAGTATCGGTAGAACAATAAGACAAGAGTGGTGTTTTTTTTTTATCAATACCCTATGCATATACATATAATGGTCACATAAGAGATTTTATGTCCATCAGTTAAAACGAAAAAATGGTCGAACGTTTTATTTATTTATAAGTCCAGCGTTTTTCGCTCATATTTTTTTTTTTCCTTGACCCGATTGTTACTTAACAGAATCAGCCGCTAGAATAATCTGAAGAATGTCTGAAAATTTCATCAAATTCGTTCCAGCCTTTTTGGAGTCCATTGGGTAGTTTTTTTTTTTTTTTTGATGATGATATTTGAAGTCCATCATTTGATAGTGATTGACCCGATGAACAACACTGTAATTTTTTTTTCGCATTATCATTATTATTTTCAAAACTACCAAAACATTTAATGATGTTTCTCTTATTCTTGGGCATTCTTAGATATTAAATTTAATTCAAGGTTCCTGGAATCGAGAAAGTAATAATCATTAAATTTTGTAGGTTCCATTAAAATTATTTCCTTTGAATTTTGGTTTGAACGGAACCATTTGAAAAAAACATTAATGCCAAATCTGGATTTAGCTGGAGCCCTTTGGTTTAAGATGGAGGGGGGAGGAAGTGGTCAAAATTCAAATTTCGGTTTCTCTAAAACTATTAACATTTTGCAAAACAATTTCGAGGTCAAAATTGAAAGTTTATATGCTTCTCTGTAAAAAAGGTCAAGACTTTTCGTCGTATCATCAACCAATTTTGATAAAAAAAAGTGTGCTGTGTGCCAATAGCGTTAGAATTTTATCTTCTGGCTAAATTGATGGTTGAGTGGAGGTGAATACATTTTAAACTTTTCAGTGTGTCCTCTGGATTCAAAGGGATTTTTTTAACCCATTTTTTTTTTAATTATAAAAATGATTACAAAATTTCCCTTTCTTATTACTTTGCTACGAAAAAATATATAATTAAATATTTATAATTTAATGATTAATTTTGTTAATTATTCGTAAATATCAGAGTTAAATAAACAATAAAATAAACAACGTTCCGGTACAAACGCGGAAGAGAGGCAGGCCCAAAAATTCCTGGAAAAATCAAATGCAGTTGGCCTCAGACATGAAACAATCCATAACCGGAAAGCTTGCTGACATTTTCTGAGGTCAACCCGACGAACCCCACAAGCAGATCAATGGGTGAAGTGGAGAAGTAGGAAAGTTGTGATCCACTCGAGAACATAGCATCGTCGGAAAAGCCGAAGAAGAAGAAGATATCAGAGTTTAATGAAACGCAATTTACAGAAAGGAAATTCGGTATTAATGTGAAAACAAACAAAAAAAAAATAAATGCAAATGAAAAGAATCCAACAATTAAAACAATGACATTGCTCAAACTGTCTCTTCACTTCTTCATATGCATAGCAAATAATCCAGAGCTAAATTTTTGAAGTCTATATTCACCACACTATAGTGTCATAATTCAGCCACTCGATACAATTTTAACGCTATTGGCACACGGCCTAAATTGTTAAAAAGTTTGTTTTTTGACTACACTGCACTTTTTCATTAGTATTTGACCCTTTTTGTATATATTTTTGTGGTTATCCCATTAGGCCTTAATTACAGATAAAAAATTATATGAACGACTGGGTCGCACGAACTTGCTCTTGTTGCAAATTACGGAACTACAAACATTAAATGCCATCTTGTCTTGAAAGTTTATCTTAAATGCCGCTCCAAATATAAACAAAATCGGTTCAAACGCCAACACCAAATCTCCAATATGTGCATTTTAAGCCAAAATGCTGAAATGCAGTTAGGTATACATGTATTAAGAAACATAACGTTTACAAAGTTTCATCAAAATCTTTGGAGCCGTTTTCGAAAAATCGCGGAAAAATTTACAATTTTTGCTCTAACATTTCTTGCAAAAAGTCATAGTTTCCAAGAAATAAGCGAAAAATTGCGGTTGAAGTTGACATTGACAATTCTGATTGCAAGACATGAGTGCAAAATAAATAAAGGTCACGAATGGGTCGCATGAACTTGCTCCTCTTGTTAAGCTACCTTACTGTTGCAAACTTGGAATAACCTATTCTACAATGTTATAGTTGCCAAATCATTGTTTGTTAACATTTTTTCTCTTTTCTTAAAATTTTATTTTCAGTATTAATAAAGCTTAAGCTTAATCTTAAAATATTAAATTTCCTAAAAATCGATGCTGCCGTTTAAAAGATATTCAGTATTAAAAAAAATTGATCTATGGCAGGAACCGTTGAAAAACATTGACGTTGACAACCAATAATTCATATAAAATTTTATCAAAAAAATAGAATCGTAGTTGCCATTCAAGAGATAATCGATAAATAACAACTATGGTTCAATGACAGGTACCGTTAATAAGGTTTTCCCGAAAAAAAAATTAGATGAAAAACATCAGCATAAGCAACAAATTGTACTCATGTAAAATTTTATCAATATCGATCGTTTTGTTTTTAGACAATTAATTGAATTACGTATCTGTTAAGCTTTATTGCAGGTACTGTTATTTTCTGTCTTAGGATACAAATCAAAAATACTCCTGGACATATTACTCTAAAAATATTTACAAAGTACCAAATTTGAAGAAAATCGGCCCAACCGTTTGGGCTGTAGGTGCCAATTAAACCAGCTTGAGAAACGGACAGACAGACAAATAGAGCCGATTTCTAGAAAATTTGGAAAAAATAAAACCGCTATGTGGGACGTGGGAATTTTGTCTTTAGGTCTAGTTCTAGAGAATCACTAAAAAGTACTACACACAAAGTTTTTCTGCATAGAAAGACCAACGGACGGCATGAAGAAAACTACTTTTTTAGGTTTCTCTATCATCGTAATACCAAGTTTGATTAAAACTATGAATTTAAAAATAAAATTCATAGTTTTTTAAACAATTAAAGGTTTTCAAAAACAGTTTTTACAAAAAAATGTTTCTTTGAGTTTTGAAAATATAAAGAATTTTTTCAAAAGAGTTTTAACTGCGCTCCTGTAGATTTTGAATAGAATTCGTCGTAATCGTAATAGGGAAATTTACCATATTGTCAAAAAATAAATGACAGCTCACACTAAGCGGATGACAGATTGAAATTATGTATCGCCCTTTTTTCAAACTGTCAAACTCAAAATCTTGTAAAAGAATTTCGTAAATAATTTCTTTTTTCCTGTGAAATTTGAGATTTACGTGACTAAATGGTTTAATAATACACTATTAACAATTTTCGCGCACAACATTAATATTTCCGCTGTTGGTTTAGATCAATTTTTCAACAATGATAAAAAAATGTTCAGCTGTCGTCCGCGTACTGCTGATTTTGACACACACTGCTCTGCGAACGAGAAAGATATATATCGTTGTTACCTAAAAAGCCCTATTACGACTTGACTTTTATAAGACTTTAAACTTTTTGCTCGAAGTTAGATTTTGATTCGGTGGGAAAATCCTATTAAATTACTTTCAAGATCAATTTATGTCCTCTGTCTTTATGTCTTGAGCAAATCCTCAAAAGTACCCATGATTTGGGCCGAAGCTAATTTTTTTTGGGAAAGGGGTCGAAATTCAGTTTCTTGCAAATTTCTCGGAAACCATCAACCAATTCCGAGAAAAAAGTGTTAAATTGTTACAAAGTCCGTTTTTAGACAACATTGCACTTTTCCACTAATATTTGGTGCTTTTTTTTTTGTTTTTGTTTTCCCAAAATTTTGGCCGGAACTTAAAAACCGCTGAACCGATTTCATTTATATTTGATGACACAATAATTTCACGAATGAAAATTTTTGTTGTACCATAGTTTGCAACGAAAACAAGTTCTTGTGACCCAGTCGTGCATTTTGTTTTTTTCTGTGGATTAGGCTTAATGGGAAAACTACAAAAAATTAATCAAAAAGAGTCAAATAATAGTGTAAAAGTGCAATGTTGTCTAAAAACCGGCATTGTGATAATTTAACATCTTTTTCTCGAAATTGGTTGATGGTACGATGAAAAGTGTCAGGAGCTTTTTTGTATTTTTTGTAGAAAATCATATATATTTATAATTTTTATTGCAAAAACTTCATAGTCTCCAAGAAATTTGCAAAAAAAACTGAATTTTGACCCCTTTGACATGTTTTTAAAACAATTTAATTTATTAAGTAATAAAAAAACAATATTTATTTTTCTTCGTTGCATACAAAAGTGTTTAAAACAAATCACTTAAAACAATACAAACAATGCTACGACATTTGGGAAAATCCACTAACTTCGAATTTAAAGTGTTCCATTGGTTTGTATCCAGATCATATTCTTGGACAACATTTCCATTATTATATCCGCTGCAAATAACAATTTTTTTTCCTATAACCGCAGTTTTCATAGAATAGCTACTAAATGGTAAAGGAGCTATCTGAGACCAGCTATCATTGGCTAAATCATATCGCTTTACAGTATTTGTGTTTCCAGAGCGAAAACCTCCGATTACGTACAAAAATCCTTCAATTGCGACAAATCCAAAATTAACAGGTCGTTCTGTATTTTTTAGTTTTTTCAAAGTCCATTGATTTGAAGAAATATCATAATACTGCAAACAGCCATTTTGTAAATCAGCAATGTATAAAATTCCATTGCAGTCAGCTATTTGACTGAATTGATGTATCTCAGACGGAGGTTGCAGATCCTTCCATTCGTGTGTTGTAAAATTAAATATTTCCAAAGCAGGCAAAAACTCGTTTTTTTTAAAGCCACCAAATACACACAGATTTCCGTTTAAATATGCTAATTGACTCTCACATCGGGAATGTCGCATAGATGGTAGTGTAGTTCCCCGAAAAGACATCAGGTTTATACATTCTACACTGTCTAAATCTAAATTATTCTTTTGTCCTCCGACTACAATTAACTTTTCTTCAATAACAATCAAAGCAGATCTTTTCTTATTTTTCCAAAGAGGGAGCTGTTTAGCGGTTGTCCAAGATTTTATTTCTTCATTGTATGTTTGAACATTAATAATTCCTTGGGAATTTAAACAACTTATAGCTGTGAGTTTACCATCAGCTTTTTTTGGTTTTAAAACACAATTATTAAGACCGGCTAATCGAGTTCCTGGCGACAGATGCCATTCAAGCCAACTGCACAACAATTCATAGCTTTCAACCGTTTTACAAACAGATTTTCTATTTTCTTTGATGAACTTTGGCGTCAGAAATTGGTAGCGTACCAGTGACAGCAACTGCAATAACAGTTGTCCACGATTTGGTTTGTCATATTCAATCCAATGGACCAGAGCCAAAAAAACGTCCTCGTCGAAGTCTCCATAGGGATTTTTGTTAAAAAGTAATTCTTTTAGCTCGATCTCGTCAAGTAGCAACATCTCTTCTTCCTTTGATACTTTCTCAAAGTTAGCGTGAGCACAGTTTAAAGATTGCTCCTTTAATCCTGATGAGTTGAATTCCTTAGCTAATCTTAACCAATTCAAACAATTTCTAACAGAGATGTGTTTTTGCATGAAATCAATGCAGCCATCAATCAAGGATTGCATTTTCAACCACTTTGCACTTCTCAAGATTATTTCAATATTTTCAAGGCTCAACTCGATCCAACCGGAATACATAAAATTAATTACCGATTTAAATGTGACAACGTCTGTATATTTGAGTTCAATTTTATGGACATTCGTGGATGTTGAGTTGGCTCGGAATAATTCCAAGAAGTACTCACTTGATGCAGACAGTACAATCTTATGAACTTCAACAACAAAGCATTCGCTTCCAACAGTAAGAATGGTATCAAAGAATTCATTTCCTTCATAGAAACTAAGCAGTTTCTCGGAAATATTTGAAGAAAATCCTTCGAATTTGAAGATAAATATTTTGTTAAGTGATGGATCTGCCATTGACATTGTAGAGCTGAAAATAACACATATTCTTGGTTTTAGTCTGCGTTGTTTTATTTTTTAATTTAAATAAATAAATGATAAAATATAAATTTTTTTATACGAGTATATTTTTTAGTTTTATCATTTAAATTAACACAAATTTATATTACATCTTCTGAAATTCGTTGCCAGCTGTCTTAGTTTAACTTGATTTAAATAGTAAAATTTAGTTTTAATAAAAAACGTATATGCTCTTATTAAAAATTATTTATTTATGTAAAAATAATTTTACTTAATTTGGTAACAATATATGTAAATATTTTTATATGACTTACCGTCGTTCTTTTCGAGTATGTTAACCAAGTGTATTTTTTATTAGAATTTTTTTAATTCCTTGATTTTACTGGATATTTATTATCTTGCACACACACTTAAGCAATGAATTTTTTTAAATTAGAGTTATATATTTTTACTCTTTAACTCATTAATGTAGCAAAACATATAGATATTTTGTTAATGCACTAGCAGTGCTGCCCATGAAGAATTACTGCTAATGAAATGTCAGTGCTGTCAATACAACATTATTGTATATAGATAAAAACAATACAAACAAATATTTCTAAAAGTAAGGTAGGTAATACAAAGTAGTGATATAATACAGTAGTGGAAATTCCCATAAAACAGGCGTGTTTTATTGGTAAGTGATTAGTCACTTTAGCAAAATTTTGTATGGGATACGAAAAGTGGCGATAAATTGGTCAGTAATTAAAGTGAACATAAAAGTGAAGATAAAATCTTGGAATGAACGGAAATTTTTGGCGCGAAATATAATATCAATACATTTTGTGCTTAAAGGCTGGTGGCACCTATGACAGCTTAAGACATTTACTTCATTTTCAATGATTATTAATGGTTGTGTTCATTGTGTTTTCCTTTAGGGCCGTGTTTTGCGGAAGAAGTAAGAAGCTTTCAACCTACGAAAGTTGCAAAAAAGTTTTGATGATTTTGAACTTTTCGCTTAAAAACAAATAAAAATTGGTTAAAGCTGATTTTTAAAATAAAATTATTTAATTTGGAATTTAATTTGGTAATATTCAAGCTTAATAATGATTATATATCCGGTTTTTATTTGTTTGTAGTGGAAGGTAGGGTACAAGTTGACCAACTCGGCATATACAAATAGCCATACTTTGCAGAAACATCCATAAAATTATTTGAAACTTCGACTTGGCATATAGTCAAGAATACCAACTTTGAAATAAAATAAAAAAGTGGATACAAAAGTGAATATAGTGTTTTATTGGTTCTTTCCAGTGCTGACTAACTAAAAATTACCAACAAAACACGACTAACATTATTATATCCAGAAATGTGACAATGTTGCAGGTTTATTACAGATAATGCAAACTTGGTAGCACAAGTCTATGCCAGTACTTTCTCTCTAACTTTAATTGTAAAATAAATAAATCCAATTTTGTTGACACTGTTAACCTATAATGCTTTTGAAAACAGTCGTTCCCGATGGTCATAGTTAGGTGCTTGAAAGCAACGTTGTATTGTTTTTGGTACTGCGCTTTGCAGTCACACCGAACTTCCAAAGGGTTTTCTTAAAGTCGGCTCAAAGTTGTCCTCAAATATACTGAAAGCTCGTCACAAACATTTTCTTCATATTTGTTGGACTTCTGTGGCAAATCAAAATGGTATTGTTTTGTAAACTAGTTTGGTTTTAGTTTCTACTCAATTCATTGAAGTCAATACAATAAAAGAAAAAAGTGCAAAAGATGACGTGTTTTGATTCGATACATCGGAGCGAAATACATCGATGCTTAACGATGCATCGAAAGCATTCGATACGTCGGATTGATTCGATACGTCCTATGTTAAACATCGATGTTTTCGATGCATCGATGTATAATGAGCAACCCTTTTGGCAGTTTTACCTTGAAAGAATCTTTTGTGTTTTTAATGAAATTTCTTTTTTTAAATCCTTGAAAAAAAAAATATATCTAAAAAACAACAGTTCATTTGGATAAAATTTTATCAAAATTGATCGTATTTTTTCGAGAAAAATAGAATTATCGGTTTTAAGGAACAAAACTTTTTTAAAAATTATTTTTTTTTTTTCATATTTCTTTACAGTATTATTTTGGTTTAGCAGCATTTTGTGAAAATCAGTGCATTCATTTGGTTTAATTAACAACGGTCTTATGACAGTTAATAAGCTGATTCTGAAAAAAGTTTTCCGATAAAAGTCATCACCCTTGGCAATAAATCACTCATAATAATATTTTATAGAAATCGATCTTATTTTTCCGAAACAAAATTAGAATTAAATTTTAGAAATTTTTAATATTTATTTCTGGGTTAATTGGTTGAAACAAACAATTTTTTTTAGTTTTTATCAAATAGTATGACTATGGTCCCCCACTGTAAGTGCTGAAACTATTCGTAAAACCTACTTAAAAATAATAAGGTATCAAATGTAGGAAATTTCCTGAGGTTTAATTTGCAACTTGACTATTTTGAACTCAAATATATACGAAAAGAAGGGGTTTTTTGAGAACTCCCTCAAAACTTTCCAGGTCTCAATTTATTCCCAATTAATTGACTGAACTAATAAGACACCTAGGAAGCCAAATTTAGGAGAAATTCCAATCAGGTGGGCTCAAAAATGGCGAAAAGTGCTCTGTAGTGATGACAAATATAAATTTAGACGGCCCAGATAGATTTCAATTTTACTAAATAAGAAATGAGAAGAAAATGATTGTTTGATCCACAAATAATTGAATTTACAGAAGATTTTGTAGTTTCACTAAATGTTGATAGTTGATACCTACTAAATTCAAGGATGTTTTTTTGTTAAAAAAAAACTCACTTTTTTATCTCTAATTTGATTTTTTTTTTAGCTTTAATTATATTTTTAGTTATTATGATTTATTTATTACAACTTTAAACATATGTATAAAAAACGAAAACAAAAATGCATAATAATCATGTGTTTTTATGGGAACTTTCACTACCTAGCGTATAGTAACCTTTCATTATTATTATTAAACTACACAGCAAACAAAATGAGTGAATCTACATCAAAACTTAAAGGAATAGGATTTATAATTAATCGCGAACAGTTTTTTTTTTACAATTGAAACAAAATTTTATGATTTGATCTCAACATCGAAAACCAAAATTAAAAATTAAATTATGTACAAACAATTTCTCGTTTGTGTTTAATTTCTTAAAAAAAATGGAAAACCGGTTAATATATACCTAATACCAACAACTCTGAAGAATTTACATTTGTGAGAAAAAAAATTTTGCAATTTTTTGACAAAAATTGTTATTATTTTTGTCAAAAAATTACAAAGATAACTTTACAGAGAACAGCGCACAAGCAAAATGCGTTTAATTAGCTATAAATCAACATCAACGTGCGTCGAAGTATATGGAGGGTTGCCGTCTGCTTTACAATAATTTACAATAATAACAAATTATTAATTCCACTTTTTTTAAAATTCATTTTAAATTAAAATATTATGCAGGGTGATTGGCATTAGAAAATAAGATATGCCACAAAATGCAAGAACGATTACGTTAGCATTATGACAAGAAAAAAATCGTATGGGAGGGAAGTTCAATCGAGAAATTTTGTATACAAAAATGACTTAATGTAGGAAAAGAATTATAAAAAATCGACACAAAGCGACCATAAAATTATGTGATGTAATTTTTTTTAAAGCTAATCACATATTTTCAATATAGTTTTTGACTCAATTTGAGATTTTTGAGAAAAAAAAGTCACTGTCAACATTTTGAAAAAAAAAGAAATATTTTATTGCATTCAAGCTGAATTTTTATATTTGTTTAATTTAATTAAGTTAAAATGCAAAATTTTGTCAAAATTCAGTTTGAAAGCAAACAAATATTTTTATTTTAAACTTTGACTTTGATATTTTTTTCTGTAAGACCAAGTGTGGTTCTTCTACGTGTCGACTTTTATTGTCTACGTTTCAACGTAGACAGTCGACAATTTCTTAAAAATGTCAGCAATGGGCACGTTCATCAGCAAATTTTTTGTAAAATCTGAAAATTCTGTTCTGAAAACGTAAGTGTTTCTTTCTTTTGAATTCTCGTATTTACTTTCTGATTTTACTTGGATCAAATATAAAAAGAACTTTTGTGTTGTGAAATTTAAAAATTTAGTTATTTATGAGTTGAATAGAAAATGATTTTCTTTATTTGGACAGTACAGTCGAAGCTGTACTTTTAATGTACAATAATGTATTTAGAAGAAATAGTATGCTTGATGATCCTGCAATGCTTGGTCTCGAAAAAACTTCAAATTTCTACAAAAAGCTGTACCCCGGTATAACGATGAAAATTCCTAATATAATTGTTTCTGAAAATACATGCATTTTTATTTCACAAATTATTTTTTATTGTGAATAAATAACTTCTTGCCTAAATCTTCTCTAACCATTCCACTCTTATTAAATTTTCTAAATACAGCTTGCGGTATTATGGATCTACATAAAAAATGAAAAAAAAAAACAAAAAAATCCTTCGTAAACTATAACCATGTACATGCCGACATTAATTTAATATTTTATAATAATAATGAAAATAACCGTAAACATTTTCATACCTTTAATTTTAATACAAAAAAACGAAACGCACCAAAATAACTGGATTGGAGAAATAGCAAGAACAGTTTCAACGTGCATCTTTTTTTTTTAGTTAATTTTTCTGTCATCTGAATTTTCAGGTAAAAATTTTCATCTGAAAATTAGAGGAAAAACGTAACAAACGTAACTAAAAGCCATCGACGTCAACTGAATTTTTATGACAGCTGGCCAATCAGAAGGCACATTTTTGACAGTTCTATCTTTCAAAAGTCGTCGTTGAACGCGCCTAATATCTACAACGTGTAGACAATGTAAACAATGTGTAGACATAGTCAAATTCCTGTCAAACGTAACCTTTGGCAAATTGCAAATAATTACAATTCGTAAAATTAAAACCCATAGTTTTCTGTAACATGGCTGCAATGAAACATCAATATCTAAAAAAATTGGCTAGAAAATTTTTACAAATTCCTGCTTCCTCCGCACAATTTGAGATAGTTTTTTTTCAGCTGACAACTAATTTCAGTTGTGTAGATCAAAAATGTTGCCGTCTTTTAGGAGTCGTTTCTGTCAAATTCAGAATCAGCTGGTGAGCATCAAACATGAATTCATTAAACCAAGAGAAGAACGAAAAATAAAAGAAACATTGTTCTATTGATAAATACGAATCAAAAATTGATTGTTAAATTGTTTAAACAATGGCAATTACATTTGATTTGTTTTTCAAAAACATAAGTAAAAAAGAAAAACTATTCAACGTATGAAAATACAAAATAATAAACAATCTATTCAAAATACCTACCTACCTACAAAACTAAAACACAATTTTTAAAGCTTTTTAAAACTCGAAAGTAAAAAATTGAAATACTAATTATAATCTATTATATTATTTGTATTGTCAAATAATCTAAAATAAACTCCAATTAGTAGGTAGACTTCGATGTTTAGATTTCGATGTTTAAGACAACTCAATTACAACTCAACTCTATTCCATAATACGAAGAGACATCTTATAAGACGACCATTTTGATAGTTGACAGCTGAATGACAACTGGTTGCCTTTTGACAGTCAATTAGTTGTGATCGACAATACCAAATATGAGAATGACAACTAAACCATAGTTGGGTTGTCTTCCATAATAGGGACCTTACCTAGTCGTTATAGCCTTTGGTTGCATCTGTATGACTGCATAGCGCATTATGTAGCTTATATGCTTCATAGTTCAGTTTACACTGAAAAGCAACAACAACCTGTGCGCAACAACACTATTTGTTAGGAATTTAGCTATTTCATTGCTGATAAGCCAATAATCAAATTCCTTATAATGATACTCATCTTTTTATAATCTTATGATTATTCAAAAAAACACAAAGAATTTCTCATTTCGGGGATCGAACCCATATATGTATATGGTTGGCCGCAATACTCAATTCTACCACTGGAGCCATGTGTTAAGCTCAATGCAATTGTTTTTTCAGTCCACTGAGAAAAAAAAAACATTAAACATATTTCTTGAAGCCTGCTGTTTTTTTCAGAAAATCGTTGATAACCTTGACTAACTTAGTTAGTAGATATATACCTTAATATTCAAAATCATAGTTAACTGCATTTATTTTTCATAGAAAATGTTCTATAGATAATCTCTTGACAATTGAAACTAGTGTACAAAATTGCATTTAATCCTTCTTTGTTCTTTCTTTTTTCTTGGTTCCCATTCTGCAGAGGCGGCCTTTGCGTTTGTGGAGTCCTGTGTGTTGTGGCTTGATTTTATAAAGTCGGAAACTTAAAAAAAAACTCTGGACATCACTCAAATCGAGCAATCTTGCCTGTCAGTACAAATCGCTTTTGACAGGCTGACCCTTTGACAATACTTCCCATCGCAAAAAATAGATTTACTATCATATTTAAATTTGTTGAATTCATATCTAAGGGTTTTCGCAATTATGTCACACGTCTGGTGACAAACCATTTCTTTGTTACAACAACAAAACAAACACTTTCTTTTTCTATTTCCACGCTGAACAGTGTTTCGGTACTTTTTGTTTGCTATAGTATTTTCTTGCCCGCCATTAACACTATTTCTATTACCCATCTCGTCTACCCCAAAAGCCGCCTCTGATTTTCTATGCTGTCCTCCCCAAGTCTGCATTTTTGCGTGGTAAAAACAACTAAATGAAACCCTCTTAAGAAAATGTATTGATGATGTTAGTAATCAACAGCTATGCTGTGTAGAGCCAGATTATATTACACACATCTCTCACCGAAGAGTATAAGGAAAGGACGATGGAAGGGGCTAAACTAAACCACTGGTACTGGGTGCTGTCCTCCATTCCATTAAAGGCAGATCAGGATATTCAGCTGTGCACTTTATTGAATCTTGTATCACTCAGAGCAAAGCCAGGCCGACCGGCATGGCGCGTCATTGTGAATTTGATGGCAGAGCTAGATGTGTATAAAAATCCTGACGGGAGGTAATTTGTGGGGCGCCATAATGACATTATTTCTTTCGTCCAGGCGATAATTAGATAAAAATACATGAGAACAATTTTACTTTAATACACAAAATCAATTGTTAAAATTGTGTGTTGTCCATGTAATTGAAATGATTGGCGGCGCGTTCTCAAGAGCTGGGAGTCAATGTCGGTATCTACATACATTAATTATTATTTATGGATTTCGATAGAACCTAAATGATATTAATTGATTATATCAACCTTGTGAATGGAGTCGAAAAGTAGTAAAATGTTTGTTTTGTTTTTTTTTTTTTTTATTTATAGCTTTATCATTCAGTGCGTTCGTTAATCTATCATTCGGGAGTATCATAAACTTATTGAAAACTAAATAGTATAGTTTTTGCTGCTCCTTAACTGTTAAGGTATTAGAATATTTTTCTATAAATAGAAAAATAAAACGCTCAACCTTTATTTATTACCCATGCTGTATTCAAACACACTTATCACAGTTAGTCCAGCCTAAAAGCCTTCAGATAGTTTTTCTTAATGCTCGTACTGTCTTAAAACATTTTAAGGGTAACCATATTCTCAACAACAACAAAAAACAGCAAGTTACACAACTATCTTTTAATTTCCACTTTTAATTTTATTAAACAAATCAAAACAAATTGAAACAAAAGACTTGACGTTCGAACTTTAAATTTTGTAAAATAGAAGTTTTTACATGTTCAACAAGCGAGCCACCGCTTATCTAGTCAAATGTAAATAAAATTATATGTATTTTATGTGTCTAATTTATTAAAATAAAATATAATATTAAAAGTTATTAAGCTATAAGTTGTAGGCCTTAAGCCAAAAATTTATGTGAAAAATTAAAAACAATTATTTCAAATGAGATGTTAAATAGTACAAAAGTTTAAAATATTATTTAAGAAAATATTTATTAAATTGGATCTTTTTATGCAACTAGATGGAGAAACGGTTCAAGTTATAAAATAATAAATCTCTTTAGACACCGTATAGTTTGATTTCTTAAGCGCTCTATTGCAAAACTAAGTGTTAAGAAAATTCATGCAAATTAAGTTTCTTTAAACTTTAATTGTTATATCTAATATCTTCATCAAAGCAGAGCAAACACATATAACCTAATTAAGTATATTTAAAAATATAAATATTTTAAACATCAGTTTAACTTTATGACAAAAAAAACTCCAATGTTAGTTAAAAAAAATTGCGTAGCAAAAATTACTATTTAATCTTAACATACCTAACAGCTATAATTCCGAGGGGTTTGTCACGAGTGCAATCACCTGACCACTTATACTTGCATTCATTTGAAATCACGTTGAAATCTTGAAATCACTTGAATTAATTTGCAATCATTTGAAATCAGTAAATTTATTTGAAATCAATGCAATCGCAATAAAACAAATTAAGTCATTTAAAATATTGCAATCATTGAACCATTAAACTGGCTAGTGACAAACCCCTAGTATAATTCATCAAATATAGTTTTAAGTATTAAGTACTGCTTTTCCACATCAATAACTATATGTATTAAATTTAAAAATTTAAAAAAAATAATATTACGATTTGAAAGATAACAAACATAAATAAGGAAAGAGGGGTGAAACGAAAATACATAATAAAAAAAAAGTGAAATGATAAGAAACGAAAATCAATTATGCATTTAATATTAATAAAGCTATACAAATGAAGAGTTATATAATTAAATAAAATAAAAATAAATGTTTTAATTTATTTGTATTTAATTTATGTTAGTTAAATATACCAAGAAATAAATTAATATCAAATAATATAAATACAAAAATTAATTTAGTAATATATTATGTACTATGTATGTACTTATAAGATAAAAATGATAAAATACATCGATTGCTTAGACAAAAATATTATAATTCAAAATAAAATGTAAATTAACAAAACTTAGAAATTAATTTAATGCAAATTGTATTTAATAATAAATATAATGTAATGTCATACATTTCAATTGCTGTAAATAAAAAAATCAGTTGAGAATAAATGTGAGAGTTTTGATTGATTGATTTAAAAGTCAAACTATTAGTCCATTGAATAAATGACTTAAAGGGGGTTGTAGAGTGCGAGAGCAGGAAAATACTCCCGAAAGTTCTTCGGAACTATAAATCGTACGTAGTTTATACACATAGAGGAATCAAGATGATTTCAAACTCACCGAATTAGATGTCGCTAAATAAGCATATCGAGTAATTATTGTTGCCCTACTTCCCTGTAACGAAAAATACTGAAACCGAACCGAACAAAAGTCTTATGCATACATTTGGATATGTTTGTCTTTTGGTGTGTTTTATTGAGAATCCTACTAGGGAAATCTAAGTAGAGTAAGAAATTTTCAATCACCTATAAGGTTTTCGTTTTTAAAATTGGCACTATCAAATGTGCTACTTAATGTACCATCTTTCACAGATAAAACTCAGAACTATTGTGAATATTTTATACCCAATAAGAATCACTATTGATAAAAGGAGAAGTAACAGTTACTCGCTATAAAATAATTGTTGTTTTTGTAATGCATGGAAATTTTACTTTAATTTTATATAATTATATAAAATTTTATATAAAGTAAAATAATTTTGTTCAATAAAACACGCCTTTTATTTCTCTTGCCTTTTAACTCAAGAATAATTGCTAAAGGATTAAAAAAAAAACAAGTCGTTAATTACGACATTCTACGAGCAGTATTTGAAACTTAGACATGACTACTCAATAGTAGTACCTACTTTCCACTCGAATACCTATCTTTCATCTGCTTTGGAAAGGATATATGCTTCGCCACCTAGGAGGTAGTTACAGTAAAAAATCGGTCTTACAGTTTCTGATCGGTTCATATATACGAATATTCCGAAAAATGCAACCCGATCGCCACTTAGGGAATAATTAAAATAGCCTAAGTTACGTGCTACGACATTAGCTATCTGCTGGTGAAAGTCCCGTCAAAATCAATTCTCAAGATTAGCAGGGTTATAAGTGCCATTTTGTAAAAAGCTGTTGTTTTGACATTACAAACGAACACTTTATTTATTTTATTATATATATTTTTTGAGTTTTCTTGTTTAATAGTTTTGTTTATTGAGTCGAATTCTAACACGGTCATGAACGTTGAAACAATTGTTCTGTTTTTTTTTTCATACATAAATCAATAAAATGCACGACTGGGTCACACGAACTTGCTCTTGAAAGAAACTATGGGACTGCAATAATTTGAATTTTTGCTGCATATATAACGTACACCAATTAATTGTTTCATCAAAATCGTTAGAGCCGTTTTTGAGAGAATTTGTAAAAACTAAAACCGTTATATGGTAGGTACCCGTTATAGCCGAGCTAAAATATAAATTCGAATTTTTTCTCTAGGGAATTAGAAAAAAATACTTATTTGAAGAAAATCCGTCTAACCGTTTAGGCTGTAGCTCAGTGAACATATGTATGTAAAACCGAACATCCGCACACACGCATACAAACAAATAGGTTTGCATTTAGAATTTTTTTTAATTTTATTTCAATAATTAAAAAGCGGCACAAGAATCGATAAGGAAAATAACTTTTTAGATTTTTGTTCAAATTCAGCAATTCAGCACACATACTGACCATTTTGACCAAAAATGAGTTATGAATGCCATCTTTTATTTTCGGCCATTCTCTTTCGATTGATGCAATCAGAATTGTCCTATCTCTTTAGTTTTTGAGATAAAAAAATGTGATTTTGTCCTACAGACCACTTTTTTCGATTAATTTTATGCTTATTTGTCCCATATACAAAATATGTATACAGTAGGACGATTTTATTCGAAAATTTAGATATTTGCCAGTTTGTTCTATATATAAAAAAGTTGAAGTAGATTTTTCATACAAAACCACTGTGTCTAGTTGCGCATTATATTTTGTCTTTATAAGATAATAACCGAATAACGAATATAAAACAAAAATATTCAGAACCTGGTCAATGGTCATTCAAGGATACAGGAAGTGGACGCTTCCGAAATGTTAAGTACTACAGCACTGTGTCTTTAATTAAAAAGTTAATGAAAACGTTCATTTAAAGGTACTACAGTGGGTCGTATGCCTAAAAACGAAGTACATACTTACTTCATGTAAAAACTTTAAGTAAATACTAAAAAACTCCGTCCATTACAATTTTTTCCCATCTTAACCTAACCTACTAGCTTTACTATGTTTTTTACAAATTATGTTAATATCCTTGTATAACCTAGAATTACTGTACTTTATTGAACTTTAATTTTGAATGTGTTTGCAATCGTATGGGCAGGTGTCCTAGATCCATTTTGCTACTTTTTTTTAAACTCAATTTATTCAATGTTAAAAACGCTTAAAATAAAAATTATTTTATATCTAGCCAAATATCCAAACTTTCCAAAAATATAAAAACCCTTGTGATTACGCAGAAGAAAATAGGCAAACCATGACTTTAAGGTTTAAAATCGCTCTCCTGAAAAGTTGAGTTTTTGGTGTATAGGACAACTAAGTATTCACGTGACTTTCGTCGTTATCTACTAGATTTCGAAATCTGAAAATGTATAGGAAGTCTACTTGATTTCGACGAGATTTTGAACTTTTTGCTCTAAATCTAGATTTTGATTCTTACTTACAAAGTATTCACGTACCTATGATTATGGAATTGTTGATTTTCTGCAGACATAAATGCACCTTTTACCAATATTGCGATCATGAACAGAGCCCGAGAATCGAACATCAGCAAACAATATTAAAAAAAAAAATAAAAAAAAAAATAACAATCATCACTAATGATTGATGGCATGGCTGGTAACCCCATTCTTTTTAATAGGGAGTTTTACCATCTTGTCAAAGCTCACACTATGATGAAGACAGATTGAAATATGTATCGCGCTTTTTTCAAACTGTCAAACTCAAGATCTTGAAGAAAACAATTTGGAAATAATTTTTAAATGCGGTATTCTTTTTTGTGTGAAATTTGTGATTTCCGTGGCTTAAAAATTTATTTTAATTAGCAAAACCAACAATTTTCACAATTTTCGCGCACAAATCTTTAAAACTCCCGCTTTTGTTTTCAATCAATTTTTCAACAATGATAAAAAAAAATCAGCTGAAAAATTGATTGAAAACAAAAGCGGGAATTTTAAAGATTTGTGCGCGAAAATTGTGAAAATTGTTGGTTTTGCTAATTAAAATAAATTTCTAAGCCACGGAAATCACAAATTTCACACTAAAAGAATACAGCATTTAAAAATTATTTCCAAATTGTTTTCTGCAAGATCTTGAGTTTGACAGTTTGAAAAAAGCGCGATACATATTTCAATCTGTCTTCGTCATAGTGTGAGCTTTGACAAGATGGTAAAACTCCCTATTCCAAGTATGAACACCTTTTTTTTATTTGACAGCAGCTGTCATTATGTTTTCGTATCAGCCACATGTCAAGATAACAGCTAAAAAAAAATTTATTTTTCTTATCAAAATAAACTGTTTCCTTTTGTTTTTCCCTTAAATTCCTGTTAAATAAAAATTAATATAACGTCTTTTGCACAAAATATAAATTTTAAACATGTTCAAACACCTTAAAACGTTAAATAACTTAAAACATTTGCATATTTCAACCCGCCCGACACACAAACATGTCAACATCCAGCCCATTAAAAAAATTCTAGTTGCCAATCGTGGAGAAATTGCTTGTAGAGTGATGAGAACCGCCCGCCGTCTTGGAATTCGATCAGTTGCTGTTTACTCGGATGCAGACAAAAATTCACTGCACACTCTTATGGCCGATGAAGCCTACCGTGTCGGAACAGCCTCTTCTACCGAGTCGTATTTAAAAAGTTCTGTGATTTTAGATATTGCCAAGAAGTCTAAATGTCAGGGAATTCATCCTGGATACGGGTTTCTTTCAGAAAACTATGAATTCTCAGATGAGTGCCAAAAGGAGGGTGTAATCTTTATTGGACCACCAGCATCGGCAATTCGTGACATGGGAATAAAGAGCACTTCCAAGTCAATTATGGCGGCTGCTGGAGTGCCAATCATCAATGGATATCATGGTGAAGATCAAAGTGATGAGGTGCTAATCCGAGAAGCTGACAAAATAGGATTTCCTTTGATGATCAAAGCAATTCGAGGTGGTGGCGGGAAAGGCATGCGAATTGCCGAAAGCGAAGACAAATTTCTCGAGGCTCTTAACTCCGCCAGAACAGAATCAGCTAAATCTTTTGGAGATAGTTCGGTGCTTCTTGAACGCTATGTTCGCTCGCCTCGTCATGTTGAGGTGCAAGTCTTCGCCGATCAATATGGTGATGCGGTTTATCTCTTCGAGCGAGACTGTTCAGTTCAGAGGAGACATCAAAAGATTATCGAAGAAGCACCAGCACCTGGTTTGTCTGAAGAACTAAGACGAAACCTTGGAGAAGCTGGAGTTCGAGCTGCCAAAGCTGTAGGATACGTTGGCGCTGGAACTGTTGAATTTATTCTTGACAAAGTTGATCACTCGTTCCATTTCATGGAAATGAACACCCGCTTGCAGGTTGAACATCCAATCACTGAAATGATTACCAATACCGATTTGGTGGAATGGCAGATTCGAATAGCTTCCGGTGAGCCACTGCCTCTTACCCAGGACCAAATCAAGAAAAAGGGTCATGCATTTGAAGCCAGAATTTATGCAGAGAATCCCAGAAATGGATTCCTGCCAGGAGCAGGAGTTCTCCGACATTTATCTACTCCGGAACCTGCAGAAAATGTTCGTATTGAGACCGGCGTCAGGCAAGGTGACGAGGTATCTGTACATTATGACCCAATGATTGCAAAGCTGGTTGTCTATGGAGAAGATCGAACACAAGCTCTGAACTTGCTCATAGCAAAGTTGGGAGAGTACCACATTGCTGGTCTGGACACTAATGTTAATTTTCTCATTGACCTCGCATCTCATGCTCAATTCAGAGCTGGTAACGTTCACACGGGATTCATTGACGAACATTTTGATTCATTGTTCCCTCCACACAATGTTACAGAAGAATTATCCATTAAAGCAGCAGTTACCCTCTTCATAAATGAAGACATTGCTGTCAAGAATAATTCCAGTTTAAATGCTCTGACAAAAGGTGACCCTTTCCTAGATGCACTGCGCTTCCGCGTGAACCATGATTTCATCAGAGAGTACTTCTTAGAAATGGATGGCGAAACATTTAAAGTTGACCTTAAAAGCAGTTCAGATGACATGCAAATGCGAATGAATGGTGGCGGATGGAGAAACGTCAAAGTTTTACTCGTACACTGTGATAAAAGATGCACCATTCAACTGGATATCGATGAAGACATATCTAGCTTCAGTTCGATTCTTTACAATGGTAATTTGGATATTTTTGCATCCGACGGAAGATTTACCTTCACAGTAAAACAGCCCAAATTCTTGACTTCCAATGAAGAAGTGGCTGGAGGAAGTGGAAATTTTGTTGCATCACCGATGCCTGGTGTTCTGGAAAAACTCCTGGTTGAACCTGGTGATTCGGTTAAGAAAGGTGATCATCTTGCTGTAATAATTGCTATGAAAATGGAACATGTTCTTAAAGCACCACGCGATGGGGTCATTAAGAGTGTTGGATCAAAACAAGGAGACAATGTTGTTAAGGGAAAACCAATTATACACTTAGAGAACGAGAATAACGAATCTGAAACCGAATAGATATCTAACGATAGTCAAATGACTAAAAAATTTGCATTTATTTTTTGTATACACTTACACGTTGTTAAATATTGGGGTTGTTATTTTTTTAAGAAATTTTTTATAGATTGCCTTGGGATGGCTTTAAACCTTTTTTTTTTAAATATACACTTTTACAAATGATCGAACAAAATATTTTGCTTTTAAAAATTGTTTAAGAACTTATTTGTTTATATGGCTCTATTTATGGTCTCTGTCTGAAATGTAGCACCCTTCCATTCTTCTCGATCCCTGCTATATCCCATTCGATCAATGTGGACAAGCTAATGAAGTCGAATTCGTTGTAAAGCTTAGAGAAGAGCGTCAACTTTGTCTTACTTAGGAGAAGGGCAAGCGGATTGATAGGGTAGAGTTGATGCTACTTAAATAAAGAACTCGAACTCGAAGTTGCTGCTATCAACAGTAATGTTGACATAACAGATCCTGACGATGAATGATATGATGCTTTGAAATCGATGAAAAGATGAATTCGCTTGTCATTTCCTACGTGTAAAGATTTGATCTATAAATCAAAGTACGTCGATAGTCACAACGTATTACCAGATGCAGCACAGGTGTTATCTGATGTCGTTTTGTGGAGGGTATGCTTAACGAATAATGCATCAAAGATGTCTTCCTTCTCGACTTAAGCATTAAAGTCTCCGTATATAACACCGTATAGGCTCAATAGAATTTGCCCAAGAGGTCATAAGAATTATCCGCATTCTAAAATTAGCAAACTTTTAACGCAGCTGTAACAAATGTCGCTGTATGTTTTCTTTTTTTTATGTCTGGTCCATGGAGTTTCTACTCACGCCAGGGCCGTTTTGTGATGCTTGTCAAATAAAATCAAGAAGCAGTTTCTTCTGCGTGTCTGTCATTATGATTTAATGTTACTACGGAAATCGACATAAATACCTTTCCAGGATAAAATTAAGACATGAGTTCCTTCAATCACAAAAGCATGGTATGAAAAACTAAGCTGGTATGTTATGTCTCATGTATTAAGAGACACTAAGAACGTCGTCAAAGAGGCCGACGTAAACTTCAACTTTTCTAGTGATGCAATGCATAACTTTTCTAAGCGCAGTTCTACCGCATGCGATGCTCAAATAAATACAAGCTTTTGCATGACAAATATGTTATCTGCTACAACTGATGATTTGCAGTTGTAACAAATGCAACGACACAATCATTAAGTTGGCCTCATACCTGGAACAATCCATAACCAGAAAGCTTGCGGACATTTTCTGAGGTCAAAACGACGACCAGTAGGTGAAGTGGAAAAATTATGATTTCATTAGAGATTATAACATCGTCGGAAAAGAAGGAGACGAAGAAGCACAAGAGCATAGGCTTGTTTCTCGTGCATACATACATAAGTGAATACAAAGAAATACTGATTAAACGATTTCAGTTAGTTGTGTATATTTGCTTAAATGTATTTTTTTTTTGTTTAAAAGTAGGTAACAATACGAGAAAATATTGTATGTATGTTATTAATAATAAATTAATAATGCTTTGCATTTAATTTTGTTTTTTGTTGTTTCTTAATAAATTATTTTCTACAGCTTAGTTCAACTATGTGTTCACAATTGGATACTATAATGTAATCTAAAATGTATTTTTATTTTTGTATTGATATTTATAATAATTTTCATGTGTGTGTTTGTGTTTGCATTGTTAATTTAATATTTCCTTATTTTTATAACCTTTCTAACGATACATCATTACATCGGTACTTTGATACATACACATGTATGCATCACAAAATAATCGTTTGGCATGTTCTGGTAACATTTTATCGTTGGATGATGTCTCATTAACTGCTCGTGCTCCATCCTCTGAAAGCCATTGTGGCAAATCAGGAACAGATATCATTTCAGGGATATTATAACCATTTTGTTCACCTTAATGGAATTTAATTCAGGTAATTTTGAAAAGTCTATTTTGTTTAAAATTAAATAACACATACCTTTTCGATCTGCCATTGAATCGAAAAAACACCATGGTGCATCTAATCCTGAACCAGCTTTAACAAATGCTACATAATGTGAAGTTTCAATGCATACAACAGCAAAAAGTTCCATAAACAAACGTGGAACATTTAAATGTTCAACCATTATTTTGAAATCATGGGGAACTGAGATCTCCTTGGGAGTATGATTTGCTCTGTTAAAATTATTCAATTTTATTGAAATGCATTATATTTGTATTGTAGAGTCTTACCTCTTTGCATGGGAATGAACAGTCTCTAGGCATTTCCTGCAAAACGCTGTGCTCTCTAATCCAACGCCACATTGTAAAATACCAAAACATTCTTTACACTCGTACTCAGCTAGTTTTCCACAAACCGAACATTGACGAGGTGCTGGAATTGAAAGTTATTAAAAATTATTGAACTAGATTAGTATTAAGAAACTTACAGTCTTCAATAATATCAGTGACGTCCAATACTTGTGATGGCAGTATTCTTGGATACATTTTGAAGTTCTTACCAAAACGTGGCATTTGTATGATAAGGCACGATGGTACTTCTTTTAATTTGATATCTGATGAAAGGAAGCTCTGTTCGAATAACTGCTGAACCGAAGGAAATGAAAGGCGCTCGTCTTTTTCAACAAATAGTTGATAGTAGAAAGCATCTTGACCCGAGCTCAGCTACAAAAAAAAATTAAAAATAAATAAAATTAAAACTAACTTTTCCTTAAAAAAAGCTTTAAGGAGTTTTTAATGCGAGGAAATTGCTCGCAGTAAACAAACATTTCATTGTGTGACGTTCTCAAAAAACCCTTGAAGGCAGGCGATTAATTCAAGTTATTTGTTTGCATGCTAGCTCGCTACTGGAATTTGTGTGTGCTTTTTATTTGAAAGTGTTGACTTTGATACTGCGATTTGCCATCTTTAAGCCATCAACAATCACAAAACAGGCAAGAGACGCTAGAATAGTTCATAATTCTCTCAGTGAGAGCAGTTCACGTTAACTAACGTACATTTAGAAAGACGGATAAGAGCAAATAAAAAAAATCGCCACCCGGGCACTCGGTATCGTTGTAGTTCGGCAAATAACGATAAGAATGAGCACAATATTGAATTATCGTGCCTTTTGTTGTCGAGATTTTGACAAAGCTTAGTGTTTTCAACTGCTTCGGAGTTTAGATCTTTTCTGATTTCTATCTATATATATATTTGCATGAAGTCGCTAGCCTATTCATGCATCGTATCTCTCTCATTCATAAGATCAATGAAATGCAAAGCAAGAAGCAATCAAAACAACTACAACCAAGTGCTTGGTTTAACATGCCACCAAAAATAATCCTCTGGTTCAAAGAGGAATGACAACGTTTAGAAGAAAAAAAAAGAAAGGCCAAAAAGAAACGCGAGTTTGAAGATATGAACAAATGTAACAGCAAGAACGAAATCCGTAAATGTTACCAAAAGCCTACAGAGGTACGGATGTTTCCAAGTACGGAATTGAAAACGTGTAGGCTTATAAACGGTAGTATTAAAGAAAAACAACCGTTAGACCTAATGAACCGTTCGAAATATACAATGACAGACACCAATTCGGTATACCTGGCCAACAATTAGAAGCTCAACAACAATGAAGTTATCAGATAGTTGTTTGGCAGCGGAGCTACGGTAAATAATTTGGCAAAGAACTACTAATTATGGATGTTCGATGAATAGAATACCAGTATCGTGGGACTGATCTGATGTATGCTTCATGATCATGACTCAAATTTAACATTCCTCTTTTCAACAGCGCACTAGAGCAATTTGTATACTAAGTATACTTTCTCTTCAAGGAAGAAAAACGAATGAAGCGAGATAATAAAAAACGAACAACAGAAAAGGAAACTGCTCACGATGCGGAGGACAGTTTATCTGGTTTTTTCAATAGTAGTTCAAAAAGAGTCATGACTTATCTATTATTAACTATTTTCGTGTAATAGTGCACTGTTATTTATATTATCATCATTTTGAAGCGAATGGTTGAAAATGGTTGTAAAAGCAGCGCTCCTGTGGTACCAAAGCTAGTTGTTCTTTGACCACATTTTTTCTTCATTGTTTAATTTGCAGTTTCGTTTGGCGCCGGGAACTACGCCCAAATATTTAGCATGAGTTTAGAGTGAGTTTATATCTTCGATGTAGAGCGAAGGTACGTATCATATTATTATCTGTTAAGAGCAACAATTCTGCTTTTCATCGGTTAACTTCTAAACTACAACGTTTTGTTCAATGCTTACGTTAAAAAAGAATCTAACTTTATACTAACAAACAAACCAGTTAGCAGTAATATAATATTATCTAATTTTTCACCTTACATATCGCTAGTAATTTTATATATAACAAAAAATAAGTTACCTTAAGAAAAGGTTCGGCCCTCATTATCTGCGCCAGTAAACTATTCAAAAACTCTTCAGGATCTTTTTCTTCGCTTGTTAATCCGCTAACAGAACTTAGCTTATCAAGTAATTGCCTTAATTTCATAACACGATCTGCTCGCACAAACATATTTTTTCTCAATGGATTCACGATTTCTTCTCGAAGAACTTTCTGTACTTCTTCGTAATGTGATATGTCCTTAGAAAAAAATAAATATTTTATTAACATTAAAATATATAAACTCGTTATTAATTTACTTCTGGTTCCGGTGGTCTAAACAACAACGAATCAAATACACTTGTAAATGTAAACATTGAAAATAAGGTTGCATCCAAATAACATGAGTTGTGATGACCTTGGATTCCTTTAAATTTGCCACACATCTCCTCTAACTCATCTAGATTGTATATTTCTAATGAAAAATGATGATGTGTAATTAAATTCGTTTTTTTTTTATGAAAATGTAACAAACTTACTCAACGGCGATACTGCTCCAGGTACAGGTGGACATTCTACCTGTCCAAACATTTTCGAGTCCAATGTTTTTGCTACCGATTTGGCAGCTCCTTGTGGTGTATCGATTTCAACAAATCGTCTATCTTTTGATACTTGATTTGGAAGCAGAAAAAGTGCTCGTCCTTCTTGGCATTTGAAGAGTCTATAAAATATTTTTTTATAACGTGTTTTCGTATGAAAGTTGCTCCAAAATATTATTATTTACCTGATTCCATTGTAAACACCATCAGTCAGTGGCAAACGTTTATCTTCCTGTTCATCTTCCAGTTCAACACCTACCATAACAGTCTTTGTACTCGGTGGACATCCAATCCATCGTATAACTCCGTAAAGATCTTCACTTGTTTCGGTTGTCACTTCAACCATTGATCCAACTCCCAAATTGGTCCCAGGGACATCGTGCATAGGCGAAGCTTGAATAAATTCTTCTTCAGGTGATGCAAGAGCAATATTTGGCTGAACGGCTGGAAGTGTGTTGACATTATCGTACAGTGGTTCGATTGTGTTTCTCAATTCTGAAAATGGAACATCTTTAGTCATTGTTCAAAATATAAAGGTGCAAATATAACAAACAAAATAAAATAAAATAAAACAACCTCCATATCCCCCATTGGAGGAGATTTCGCTGTCGGTGTATGAAAATAGCTCAAGAACTGTAAGCGGAATATCATTTGTGTAATGGTGATACCATTCTGTTGTTGTTTCCATTGTTTTAGTGCAACAAACAAGCTTGTGGTATTTTTGAACAAAACAAAAACTAATACGAAACTAATTTCATGAATTTCAGACACAATTGCCAATAAATGGTTACCCCACAAAACTGACGGATTTTTTTTTAAGGCGAAATATCTTCCGCAGTTATTCGATGCGGCTAACTTGAAGAATCAATAATGTCCAACTAGCTAGTAATCGCAAGTCTTTTCCCTTTTTTTTGCCCACCCATAACGTGTCTACTGAAAGTGTGTAACTTGTCTATTTTCAGAGTTTTGTTTTATGGGGAGAATACCAAAAATAGATCGACGCGCAAGCAAATCTCTCACTTGTTGTCGAAAACGGTTGCATGTTTGCTTACATTTCCTTCAAGTAGTGAGAGAAAATTGTGAACAAACAATAAGCAACAGAAAAGCTCAGTAGGTTTTTTAAATGGCAGGATAGACAGTGAAATGCCATGGGTCAGTATTTAGCAGTACATACATACATACGATAATTTTATTCCAAATTGTTTAGCAAGAATTGGAATTATATCAATGTTTGGCCGCCAATATTTTGACAAAATAAATAAAAAAAAAGTGAACAGACTGTCATATGTTTTTGAAGCTTTGGTGTTGATATTTCAAATTGCAACAAACATCCAATAGAGGCAGAATAGAGAACTTCAATTTCTCTAAGTTGTTTTTTATTTTGAATAAAAGATTTATATTCTGCAGTCATTCAAAACAAATTGAAATATTTAAATAGTTTATGATTCATTTTAATACTAGCAGTTTTATGATTACGAACAAAAGCAAAACAGTCTGAAGAAAGGAGACGATTGAATTGATTTGTTGGCGATATCAAAAATGCGGAGCGCTGAATTAGATTGCCGAGCAGGAGCTGAATTATTATGTAATCTAGAAGTTATAGCCCAAACACAACTAAATCTTTTGTTTGTTTTGTATGTTTGTTGGTTTGATTTTCGAAAAAAAAAGAAGAAAATTGAAGCTATAAGTTTTGACTTTCCAACAAATTCGCTGATCTGATAAACAGTGATTGTTTTTTATATCGAGTTCGATCATAAAAGAATGAAACGATTTTGAAATATCTGGCGGAGCTAAATCGCATCGTTACATTTGCTCGCCGGATTGCCGAAAGCTTAAATAACGACGATCGTCGGTTCCACAGGACTAAGAAACTATGACACGGGCATTGTTCTTCATGAACAATGCCTCAAATACAAGCTTCACAAGACGGCCGTGAAAGGAAAATAAAAGTACAACGAAAAGCCTCGGATAAATAAACCTAAAAGACGATCCACCTACCAGCAAAAACAAAACAGACATTGATTTACTCGTGTGTACGTGTATAGTTTCCGAACGTCAAACCGACTGCGCAAAACAAAGAACCCCGCCAGCTTTTAAGCTGATATAAAAGCTTTTTAAGTAAATTTTATAAAAGGAGACAAGGAGAGAACTTGAATTTTTTCCATGAAAGCTCTCATCATTTTTTGTATTGCACGAACTGCATAAAGGCCAAATTCCACAATTTGAGTCTTATAAATAAAAAAAAACAACTTCATTGAAATCTACCTCTAAATAAAGGTGCATGTCCATTTGAGAGTACTTTTGCTAATAAACTCGAGAGTAACTCTCGAGTAGCAGTCCATTTAAGAGTATGTAATATTTTCGAGACTTTAATAACGCTAGTTCTCTGGTAGAATTCCGAGAGTTTATTTTCTGAGAGTTCTTTCATAACGGTGTCCACTTAATATTAAATTTCTTCTGCTAGTTATCAGTTGGAAGTACTAAGAGAAATATGTTTGCCACAGAGAGGTTGGAGCTGCTTGGACTTATAAAAATACACGGACTTATAAATTAATTTGTCTCCGCGGTGTCCATTATTTTGTCATGTTAACTCTCGGACTGCGACTCTCCGCGAGGTACTCTCGGGGCTGTATTCACTTGCGAGTTGGCTCTCGAGACCTGCTCGCAGCTCGCTTCCTCTCAAATGGACACCCACCTTAATAGTGGACATAGTGGACCTTTACTCGGCTAAAACTTGCGATAGCGAGACCGGTTTTAAAATCAAATGAAGAATCGCTTCCTCTTTGAGCTTTGAAAAAATAATTGAGTATGAAAACCTTCATTAAATTTTCAAGATCGAATAAAGAAATGCTTGGTCGCTTGAGCAAAAAATCAATTGATTTTTAGGCAAGTGTGGATAATATGTGACGAACGAGGTTCTGCGATGATCTTTACGGGTTGTACGGTGACATAACTAAGAGGATACGTTTCAAGAGCTCCGGTGGTTATGGAAATAAACAGTATAATCGAAGCCAACCCAGTGGGAGTTCGCATGAGACAAAGACCACGCCTACGGTAGCATGGTGTGCAAAACTGAAGACCGCAATGGGTCTCTTAAGACATACCATTAACCCAACCTAATATTCAAGTTTCAGATATATGTACATACGTATAATTAAAATAAAATAAATGTTCTTTAAACAAATTACTCCGAATAATTTAACTAATTTAAGTAAATATTCATTATTTTTCTGTTTCTGAAAAGTATATACTTTAATGAAGAAAAGCAAGTAATACTATGTGGATAAAAACAAACCCAATAAGAACACTGACTGATAGTGATTGATATAATATTTAAATAACCCTTTTTAACCACGTTTCTTTTTAATCATGTGACTCATTTTTCTGCAAATAAGTTTCTTATCTTGTGTGGAATTCTATTTGATAATATTTCTTGTCAATGTGATATGAGAAATGATAAATGACTCAGTGAGCATTGAAATGAGTTTCACCAAAATAAATGCAAACCTTATAACATGATTGTTATTGTTTTGATATAAACAGAGAATAATAATATGTATATTAAAAATTTACAACTGACTTACTTTTTTCCTTTTTCTGTCCATCCGATGTACTCGCTCCTGCTGATGTTGAAGCTCCCGGAGCAGCTGCCGTTTCTGTATACGACGAATGTATTTTTTCTCGATTTTTTCTATCCAAACTTTTGGTCCCAAGTAAATGTGACATCGGATTCGCCGATTTACTCCTACTATCTATTTTCTGATTCATGCTACTCACACTACTGTTGCTGCTACTGCTGATGTAAATAACATTTCCACCAGCAACTGTATTATTGGATCCATTACTCATGTTCGGTGATTTCGTTTGTTCTGGTGTTGTATTCAAAACCATTGCAGCGTCACCGGCGTTATTTGGCCAATTGCCACCCAACAGATCGGCCAAGTCAACTTCTTTTGTTTGCCTTGGGTTATCTACAACGATAACGTTTGCCTCATTTTTGGTAGACTCCTTGATGTCAGCCTTATCAATTACAATTATATCACGATCTTCTAAGCTCATTATGGTTACTGGCTTAACGGGCACTTCAATGCTGGTTGTTACGTGTTTCTTTTTCACAGTTGTTGTTGCCGCTCCACCTGGATTATTAGTAGGTTGAGCTGTTTTACTAGATTTTAAAATACCCGGTGGAATGTTTTGTTGTTCGTACAATTGACGCTGTTCTAGATTACGTTCGTAATTTTCAACATACTTATTATAATCTTCATTATCTAATGGAACCAAATCTTCGTCACTTTGATTAGATTTGTCCTTTTGATCGAGCTGTTGTGGTGGTTGCGTCTGTGTCTGTGGTACGGAAATCGAAATGGGAAACTCGTCTTTGGTGATAGTATGTGTTATTGTGGGTTTTTCTTTTCGTGGATGCTTTGGATTTTGTGCTGTTGCTAGACTACGTCCTCCTCGATCCATTGCAGTGTCAACTTCTTCACAACCACTGCTGCTGGCGTAATCATCTGTTGCACTCGGACTAGGTACGTAGAACTGTGTCTCCGATTGTGGAAAGAGTAATGAGTCCTTTTTGGTGGGTGATTTTTTATAACTTTTTCGAGAAGTTGATTGACGTGCTGTTAGTCCAATAGCTGAACGAGCTTTATCTATTGTACCACAAAGTAGTTCTCGGGGGAAAGATTTTTTCTTTAAGTCAATAGGTTCAATCCAGTCGGCTGAGACGATTAATGCTAGTCGTGGTTCACATTGCATATAGTTGATGACATAAGGAATTTCCAATTCTTGTGGAGAACTGACATTCTCTGAACTCTATTGGAATGAAAAATGCATTTTATAAACATAATGATAATTCTTAATGTAAATCAGTCTCCAAAAGTTAATTTTAAGATCAGATTCGGGAAGAATTTAAGTTAGTGTCTGTTCAACTTTGAGACTGATTTTATTATTGATATAATTTTAACCCTAATATTGCAGACAACAAAATGAGATAGTGTAGTATTAGCTGTGAGTATTGTGCTAATGATTGTTTTAGCATCTGAATTAGCAACAAAAATATTCCTTCATAAAAATAATTAAACAAAAATAGAAACCAAATGAAATAATAAAAAAAAAACAAAACACCATATAGTGCAAACAAAGTGAAACATAAAACAATGACAATTGAACAATGAAAAAAATTAATAGATAAACACATAATTAACATAAATTTCAGCAAAACAAATTAAACATAAAAAAAAAATGATCGCTATTTTCAATGCTGTTTACCCTAATTTGCAGTCCAAAATAGTAGCCCGGGCCCATTTCCTGCACAAGGCCAATATAACGGACAATGCATTCATAGCGCATCACATTTCCAAAAAGAGCTCCATTTACAGCTACCAATTCGCCTTCTCGCAGGTACAGAATATGCTTGCATTGTTCTGCACTCTGGAAGAATTGTAGGCGTCGTATCGGATCTGATATAGCAATACCAAATGGCCAGATGTCCTGATGGATACGTTTCAAATGTGTTGTCGGACATTCGTATAAATTTTCACTGATTGGATTATGATTGAAATAATCAAGAATCTGTACAGATGCTGTTTTACTGTTGCTGTTATTGTTAAGAGTATTATTGTTGCTGCTTCCTCCACTTCCAGTGGTTGTATCATAAACTTTAACCAGTGTTCCTGGTTCAATAGGGATTTTTTCACTTTCTTTCTCGTCTTGAAGGGCGCAGAGATCAAGTCGCAAGTCGGTGCGTTTTGTTAGAACTGCATATTTTGTGTTAAAAACTTCCATTTCTATCTATTTTTTTATTTTTTTTTTTTTTTTGAAAGAGAAATGATAGGAAAAGGAAATAAAGAAATAGAAGAATAATAAAAAAAACTAAAGAAATAGAATTTGTGTTTTTTGTTTTCTTTAATTTATAATACACTTCTCACACAAAATTGTTTGGTAAATTTATAAAGCTATTGAGATCTTATTCTAATGCACGTTTTCGTGGATATCACAAAAGAACAGAATTAGAAACAATTAGACAAACACTTGCATGTGTATACATTGTTGAATCAATGTCCACAACCGGAGGAAAATAAATCATCCAAATATGAGCATTTATATGACATGCATAGAGAGAAATTTCAATATGGTCAAATGATACAGTGATGAATCGGGAACTGCTGAACAATCACTTCAACAGTAGTCTAATATTTTTCAAGAGGAATTAAACTCTATAAGCACAGATAAACCACAAAATAAACTACTACGAGCACTAGTAGTAGTTTATTTAGAGTCAGAAGCTCTTCTTAGTCGCATGAAAGTAACTGCGGAATAGGAGAACATTTTTGATAACAACAAATAAAATCAGCGATGTGACCCACCGTTGATATTTCCATTCTTTTTCCCCCTGCTTGGATTAGGATGCGAGTTTGGTTTCAAAGGTCCCTGGGATCTTAATGCTTTTTTGTGGTGGAAGTAGAAAAAATAGCCTACGGATGTAGGTTCCTTTATTTTTGGTATTTAAAAACCGCGAGTCTCAATTGCTTGGGTCTTATTGCACAGCACCTACAAACATAATAATTCTTCGAAAAATTAGAGTATCTGCAACTGAAAAGAAAAAACTCTATGTACCCAAGCGGCACAATCGACAACTTTATGAGTCCTTTGAAGTGCAGCAGGAAGTAAGAAAAGATCATATTTTGTAACCAATCCTATTTCTAATGGCAATAAAAGATATTTTGACGGCCACCATAGGACACAAGAGACATGAAGACCGCATCAAAAGCTTAGCCAATTGAATTATGATGAGATTCGAACCCTTCAACTAGGCACTTTGGTATTTTTACATCGGTTAATGAATGGCGGAGGAATGAAGTTACCCAGCATGTCCTGCACCTTAATTCCTGAAAACTGATGCGTCACAAAAGACAGGTATTGAATGCGTATGAACTGCGTCACAAAAGACAGGTATGAACTGCGTCACAAAAGACAGGTATTTTATTCTTACAACATCCATTAACTCAAACTGTTTGCAAAAACGTAACATATCCCAGGGATAGGAAAGATAAAACGATGGAATCGTTGGGCGTGTGAATAAAGGCGATCCCAAGACCCACGTAATGATTGACATAGTATTATTGTTTTGTCTTTTTTTTTCCAAAACTAAGGGATTTTCCCAAAAATTGATGAAATTATAACAGGTTGCTGTAACATCAAGATATTGTTGCACAATGTAAAATATTATTCGAATATTAAGAGTAATGACGTATTGACTGTCAGCGTTGATACAGCAGAGAATAGGGCATATGGGGCATTCAATGGGAGCCCTTTGAAATGCTCGAATAAGTAAAGCTCGTGCAGCCTTCAGTACTCCGACTACATTTTGGAAATGCATTCAAATCTTAGACGCACAAAGTCAAAATTCATCGAACTAAATAATAAATCCGTCATGTTTAGCTTGCAGAACCTGGATAGAATTGGCTATCCATCTCGAAGAGATTGATGCAGCCAAGAGCATACATAGAAAAATATCTTACTGTAAAATGTGAAAATTTGATTCAATTTGTTGGTGCCCTATGACTCGACTGTGATTATAGGGTATAATGATTATGGAGCTACACTGCTTTATATACATAGTCTAGACTAATGCAATGTTATGTGCGTATTGTATAGGGCGAAACGCAATGCTTGGAGTAAAGGCCACAAAACCTTTAAAATTGAATTTCATTCATAAATACTCCACTTAATAAAATCTAATTCGACTATTTTTAGTCTTTTTATTTTTATTATTTGTTCATTCTTATTGTATAGTATGTCATGAAGATTCGCATGAAGGACTTTTAAATGCCGAGATAAAGCACTTGTTTGGACATTTTTAAGGGATCTAAATCCCTTAAAAACGGCATAAGCGCTTAAAAGACTTAATACCTATTCTACCGCTGATTTGTTGATCCATTATCGATATTTATTTGAAAGGAACAATATTTTGAATACCTTGGATCTTTGATCAAACCAACATAATCTTGTGATGACAAAATGAAACATCACTTAAACGTAGGGTGAAAGTAGACAAAGAACTCTGTCATCTTCTTTGAACCAAAACTGTCCCTTAACTGAAAAGAAGTGTTTAATACTGGTGTGTTGCGTCCAGAGCTTACATATTGTTCATAATGTTGGATAAAGTACAAAAAGTATGAGAGCAAATTAACTTCAGCTGATAAGGGTTTTTCATGGAGGTCGACACCAGGCGTCCGTAAAATCAAACTAAATTTGTCTAACTTTTTGTTTTGTACCGCAATGTTGTTGATTCGCAGATACTTGGGTGGCCCACTTGTGTTCTGAACAGTAGCGATTGGTAATGGGGGCTTGCTGTCGCTCTGCAACCCCTCCGTCTGACCCACTATAAGATTAGGAGTGGGTGCAAGTCTGGTGCAAAGTTTCAATTTATAAATCAGCAACAAGAAGTACCTATAAAAACTTTCCTTAGTTAATTAAAAAATTTCTTAAAATAATCAACAAAAAAAATGAAATCTGATGCTTATTTAGTTTTATAATTTTCTTACAGATAAATTATCCATACAAAATATATCGTTAACATCTGGCATGTATTGTTTTTAACCTTTCTTTTTCTTATGCCCAGTTGCACCAAAATTCACTTAAAAGCGTTTTAGTTAAAAAAATAAAATTATTGGCATTTTAACTTAAAATGGGTTGCACCAACATTCGGAGGTGAATTCTTAAAAATGAGGAAACTTGGTGCCAACCCCGGATTTTTATTCACCACACTTGGGTCTCTTTCATTAGAGTAAACGTAAGAAAAGCATGTTTAAGACGCCATTGAAATTTATTTGGAACAAAATGGGACTTTAGTTTATTGGCCTTTTAAAAATTAGAAAGTGGTTGGTGCAATTGAGAAATGCCATTTTAAAATTTAACAACCCAAAAAATACTTAAAAGTGTTTGGAGAAACTGGCCATTACTTAATAAAAAATCAATCTATCAAACTCGAACTCACTCCATATGTGGAACGCAAGTTTGGGATACGTTCCACTCGTGTTTTACTAAACAGAACTGACAAAACATCTATGCATAACAACTGTGTTTTACCTGAGGTATAACTTTAGACTCCAGTTCAGAAGAACTCGAGTTAACAATATGACTATGAATATGGGCCGATATTTCTAACCGTATATCTAACAAACAAAAGTATCCGCGTTCGAAAATTCGTGCTACCATTAACTAAAGTAGATCCCGTTTTGTATTCACAAGACCCAATTATTGTCCTACTCAGCAATTAAAAGGAAATTTCAATGCCCATCCTGCACAATTAAAAAGGAAATACACAGGCCACTTATTTTTTGTGAGGAGTGTACTATAAACAATCGATCGTCAAACAACAGCAAAACTTCATACAAAAAACTCGTTTAGTTGCAGACTAAAAACACGCAAAAAACACTTTCATGGCTTTTCAAGAAAAATGAAAATTTCCAAGTTGATATTGAACCAAATCGATAAGAAACAAAAAAAAAGAAAACCTGAAACTAGTAGTTTGTCTGAAAATTGATTCGTTTTTTTTTATGTCTGAGATTATCACAAAATGCATGCAAGTTTTTTTTTCTTTATTTCAAACTTACAGATGGAAAATCTATGAAATATTTTACCTTACGAAGAAAAATAAGCACAATAATTTATAAATTTAAACTTTCTCTCGCTCTTATTTATTTTTTTATGTGGATATAACGAATGAGTTTGTTGTTTTTTCACGGTTGTTTATATTTTATTAGCTAATATTCGTATTACTTTATTGAAGGTCTTTCGCATTTATTTTGTGTTCTTGAAAATATTACATGTTCTGTTTTATTGTAGCAATAATATGCGAACAAATGTTCATGTTTATTGTTTGTTTAAACCGAATAATTGTTGGCATAATCAATTATTAATCATTTGATGAGTCACACGCACACTTGAACTTTGTTTTCAAAATTGTTAAATAACTTTTTTGGTATTTTTTTTATTCAATAAAAATTTTAACACCACCGAGGGATCGAAACCGAACCAAACTAACAAGCAGAACGGAGGAGACAACAAAACAAAATACAAAATTGTTTGGATTTCATTTTAATATTTTTTTATATTTTCCTTTTGATGACATTTCGGCGAACTGTTCCTGTTTTTCTATGTCTTTTTTGTTTAAATTATATGCAATGCTTAAATAGAACTGCCAGATGCACTTAAGTAGATTTCTGTTCGTAATATTTGTACACGGTCAGTTATTTGACATCAGTCCACAGGTCATCAACTTTTAATCCTCTGGTAGAACAAAAATTTTACACGCGTTTTTCTATACATGAATACGTGTGAACAGCAAATTTCAAAATTGTATGAATGTATGGTTTAGTCACAGGTCATCAACTTGTAATCCTCCGTTTCCTCCCGTAGAAAAAATTTTTACACGCGCTTTTCCATACATGAATACGTGTGAATAGAAAAATGCAAAATTGTAAGAATGTATGGTCTAGTCAAATTTGACAGTCCCATTTGAAATGCACGGGCACGCATAAAGAGTTAAATCTTTGCAGTTTTGAAAGTTTGTAGGCAAAAGTGGGTGGAGCCTCCTGAGTTGATGTTCTATTTATTTATTATTATATGCATCAATCTGTGTAATAGTAGCCCTGTTCCTTTTAGGGCCAATTTTTCATTCGTCAGTTAAACAGTCAGTTAGCTATGAGAAGAATAAAATTAACTGGCTCTTTAACAGTTTGATAACACTGTCGGATTTTGCAAGCAATAAAAAAGAGTCAGTTAACTACATCCAACTTCAAAGTGTTAAAGTGAGAAAATCCCTTATTTGTTTCTTAAGTTATGCGATCGAGTGGGATAGACATACGACTTTGAAATCAAATGTCATTTTCCATTGTTTACTTTAAAAAAATCAAATCTAGGTATCAAATTTCTGATTCAGTTTTTTGTTTAATTTTTTTTTTTTTGTTTAACAAAACAAATTATCTATTATATATGTAATATAATAAAGCAAGAGTCTGATTTGGTCATCGGCATCACCAAGATAAGCAGTGTGGGACAATGGAGCTAAAAATCTCTATCGAGTTGGTTTCGAAGGAATGGCAGATCTGAAAGGTTTATCACAACAATGATTTGAAAGTGAAAGTTAAGAATACATCTTGGGCATACAATCCCCTGGCTGTGACCAAAGTTGTGAGTTTTTTTCTGTTTTAATCATAGCGAAGTTTTATAAATTTATTTGTGTTTTAGGCCTCATCGACGTCCGATGGTAATTGTGTCCCAGTCACCTTGAATGGAGAACGTTTGTCGGCTTTTTAAACCGAATGTCTCAGGTGATGGTACCGAAGAGTGTGTCAAAGCTGCTGCCAATGGTTATGCGGTAAGAATCATAAACATGGCAAACACATCATAAACGTGGCAAAGTACTAATGAGTACTTTACTAGCGATTCTAAAATGAACGCTTCGCAATCTACTACTGATTTGTATAATTTAGTGTATGAATGTAGACAGTCTCAACGTATATCTTTTGGTCACACATTCCGGTCCTTGTATTGGAACTTTTTGTTTTGTTTATTTGTTAATCATTTGCTGCTTTTCCGATAAACAATAATGGTAAGATATGTTTATAATGTTTTTAGCAATATTTTATGTATTTATTTTGCTTTTATTAATAGAAAAGAAAAACTTAACGCTGTCATCTGGCGGTTTCTAAATGCGTAACTACTTACGCTTGAGAGCATGTGTAGATGGTAGTACTGGATTACTACTCGTGAGTACTTTGCCACCTAAAAAGAACAGGGTTTGTAAAAAGAAGTCTGTATGCGGAATGTGTTTGACGAAAATCAAAATCCTTTTGATTTTGCCTGAACCAAACACATCTAATATGTGTAGATGTGTTTGACATTTTTTTTTTATTTTATCTGTGAATTTTTCTTGTTGTAAAGTAATCTAATAACTTTAATTGTATAAAATAACAAAGGAGAACACTGAAAAGCGTGAGTTCTACTTTATTTTTCCATATTTGCATTTCGTTGAATAATCAACCCCCAAAAAGCAACAACAAAAAGAATCACATTTCCATTTTGACAGAAGCTGAACTTCTTGAAAGTTACAAGTTTATAAATAAAATTTTACAATTGACATCTGGATATGGTACGATAGTACTATTTATACATAACCGAATTGAATTACTAAGAGGCTCTGTAATGTATGGCACTCACAAATGATATTGAAAAAGAAAATTTACCAACATGGCTCTGGATGTGTATATTATGATGAAAGCTCTCGCTTATGTAGCTGTAATACTATTTCTTATCGATGCGCATGGTCGAGGGTGTAAAGGTCACTTTATGAGCTACATTTTGACAGTAGCTTAGCAGCGCTACATGCTACAGCTACAGCAACACCATTCTGCACACCCAGCTAATGAATAATAAATGAACACACCTATTCTATGTTTTGACAGTTGATTTGTTATTTTTGTTTTTATATATAAAAATATATTAAAAGCAAATCATTTATTTTTTAATGAATAAAGTTAAAAAACAAGTATGTATTTCAAATCTGAATTATAGATAGCGAAGCTATATTATGTTGACTTTTTTATCACCGTTTGCCGCAAAGATCAAAGTACAGAAAATATGCCTCTAAAAGGAATTAAAGTACTTGAGTTCTGTGGTCTTGCTCCAGGACCTTTTTGTGGAAAAGTGCTTTCGGATTTTGGAGCATCTGTAACTGTTGTGGATAGGGTAGGTACAAAATAAAACATATATCCAATTTATTTGAATGTACAAGAATTCTTCGATGATAATAATTTAAGGTTCTTAATAATCCACTTAATGTCCTTAACCATGGAAAACGGATGCTTGCCGTAAATTTAAAAAATCCTAAAAGTCAGAACCTTATAAAAAACCTTTCTAAGTCTTATGATGTTGTCATAGAACCCTTCAGACCAGGTGTTATGGAGAAATTAAACCTCGGACCAGATGTCCTTTGTAAAGAGAATCCTAAACTTATATACGCTCGTCTGACTGGATTTGGCCAGCATGGGCGTTTAGCCAATCGAGCTGGTCATGACATAAACTACGTTGCACTATCAGGAATACTATCTCTATTGGGCAGACGAGAAGAGAAACCAACTCCCCCTATAAATATACTCGCTGACTTTGCTGGTGGTGGTCTTCTATGTGCAATGGGCATATGTCTGGCTTTACTTGAACGTCATAGATCTGGAAAAGGTCAAATAATTGATAGTGCAATGGTTGAAGGTGCTGCATACGTTTCAAGTTGGATAACAATGTCACAAGGAACTCCGATTTGGTCAGGTGGTGAGCGGGGAAATAATTTTCTTGATACTGGAGCATTTTTCTATGATACCTACGAAACAAAAGATGGCAAGTTTATGACTGTAGGTGCACTTGAACCACAATTTTTTCAAAAATTTGCCCACAATCTCGGATTGCCAGAGCTCGACCAATCTATGGCAAATCAAGATGGAAAAAAACTCGTCACTGAGGCATTTTTAACAAAGACTCAACAAGAATGGTCGGATATTTTTGAAGATATTGATGCTTGCGTCTATCCAGTTCTAGATTGGAAGAATGTGTTAGAACATGATCATAATAGTAAAAGACAATCTTTTATTCTAACAACAGAAAATGAAATTATTCCAAATCCTGCACCGAAATTAAGTAGAACACCGGGAAAAATAAATTTACAAAGAGATAATAATCCACTCAAAGTAGCTAGTGATATTTTAGCTGATATTGGACAAAGTCCTGACGATGTCAGACAATTGGTTGAGGATGGAGTTTTGCTAATTCCGTTAAATGGTAAACTGTAGTTTAGAAAATAAGAACAAAATGGTGATCGAGAATAATAAATTAAAATGTTTGGGTTAAATTTCTTAACTTTTTAGTTTAAATTGTTCATACTATTGATGAGTTTGATCCTGCAACAATTCAGCTGCCGTGTCAAATCAAAGAGAAATCTGTTTTAAATCTTAAAATATGAAATAAGTTTAATCAAAGATATAAAAACCGGACAAAGATATACATAAGTTAAAAAATAGGCAGAAGGCACGGCAATTGATAGGTCGCGAAAGGGGTTAAGTCGCTAGTGACATTAATATGACAAACAAAGAAAAAGATGCCACCCTGCAACAGAATCAAATACTTTGTGCAACGGAAAAAACAAAATTCAAAAGTTTAAATCGCGTTGAAATTAGTTATGTTACCGCTTTGCGCATGATAAAAGAAAGGTAAAAGCTTTATCCTATGAGGACTTAGTTCTCATTTTCCTAGTGCTAAATGACATGTTCTGAAGATTTAAAAGCCTACAAACACAGACCATGAAGCCATTATAAAGCTAAATCGAAAATACGACCGATAATGGTAATCAATGACAAAAATAAATAAAAATATGCTCCGAAAGTATTTTTCGACAGAAGCCTAGCAAATGGGTTGCGTTCGTGAGGAGCAAAATGTTCATCGTTCGCGCAGATTAAAACGTTTGATGGTTTTTTCATACAGAATCTGTAGACAAGTTTAAAGCTGTGAAAGTGAAACTGCTTGTTTCTGGTGGAAAGGTAAACATTAAGTAATGCTTTTTTATCAGCGATTAGCAAGAGTAATTCTTCAATGAATATAAGCGCTGATGTTATTAACTGAGTTGATAGTGGAGCCTGTACCTATCACGTTGTAGACGAAAGGCTTTAGGTGTTCTCATAATACGGCGAAGATGATCTTATATGCGATGTTAAAAAAACTGATGCTCCTGTGGTTCGTGCATTCCAGATGATGGACTATCTTCTTATTGAGCATGATTTCCTCGAACCAAATGCAGATGAGCTGGTGCATATACTCATGACCCGCTGCTTTTTAAATCCCGGCCGCAAGCCCATTTACCCTAGCAGTTTTATTAGACTTAATTTAAGATGTAGCTAAGTATCTTCACTTGGTCTAGATCAAGTGGACGGAATTGTTACCATACGTATCGTCCACGTTGATGGCTGCAATCAGCATGGCATCGCAATTCGTTTCATCACCTTACATACTGACTTTAGATGGCCTTTACATCCTAGGATGGACTAAGGTCATAGATACTTATCTATCTAAAAGAAAAACAAATATTACTTTCTGTTTAGTTTTAAAAAATATAAATAAATATATTTATCGGTAGGCAGCTTTTGCTTTTTTTTACAAAAAATAATAATTTGCTTTTATGGTGTTTTTTTCTCACTCGTATTTGAACCCTTTGGTTTGCTCTGTCAATTCCTCGCATCTATCACATAATCCCGCTCTCGTTTGCACCACTTCATCATTTTGTATTGCTTCTAAAACATTGGCGATTATTGCTAAATCATATCGCACATGGAAGTCACTCAGTGTAAATGTATCAAAAAGTATATTTTCTATGTTATTATTGTTGATTAATTGGTGCAAACGTTTCACGATAATATGCTCTAAAATATTTAAAAAATCCAAATAGTTTATGCCAAAGCTGGCGCGCAACATTGTCTGACAATGCTCTTCGAAATTATCCATCTCACGGCAATCTTCAATTGCTCGTATAACCTTTTGCATGCACTTGGCGAGATTGTGCCAAATTGTTTGTACATTGCATGCATTAAACCAATTGTGATTTATTGAAATTGTATCGGTTAGATTGTGCACTTGATGATACCATCCGGACGGTACAAAAATAGATTCATTCTCTGTTTGTATAATAGTAAAAAATTTCACATTTTTTTCGGTGAGTTGTTGTTCGGTAATGCGAAAGGGAAGATTACCCAGAGAGTCGGTTAGTTTTTTTTCTTCTTGCGGTGGTAGAAGGAGCCACTGTTTGCGGCCTGCTATATTAGTTGACCAGCTATACGAACCGAAAACATCTGCGTGAAAAGGTGTCCTTAAAAGAAACATCAAGATAAAGATACAAATTGTGTAAGTTATTATTGATGTAAGGTTAAATTTGTGTTGAGTTTTTGATTTTGTTAATAGGTACCTAGGTTGCAAATCAAAATCAAAGAAAATTGATGAAATAATGAGGCGTCTATCTACATGGTTTTTTGATGCTTTCAAATAGTAAGTGCATAAATTAACTTACCACGAACCTTTCGGACCCATATAAACAAATCTATAATCATCTAACTTCTTATCAATGAGGTATTCATTTAGCCAATCGGACGCAAAATATTTAGGAACTTTGTAAAAATCATAGTCTGGCATTTGGGCCTTCAGATGCCAATCCTTGAGGTAGAGGTTTTTGTTATTATCAAAGGCAGACATATGCCATTGGTCCAGGTAATCAAAGAATTTCATTTCACATTTCTCATGGCTATTGTAGTATTCTTTGGAGCAATCCGCTACTGGTACTTGGCAATCGCCAATTTTTTGTTTGAGGTATTTGAAATGTATTTCGGTGGTTTCGTTGTTTGGTGTGGTCGTTTGTTTTGTCCATTTTTGGCGACATTCCCAGTTATTAGATATATTTGTTACGATTACTGGCCAATTGGCTTTCATGTAATTCCAAAAAAAATCATTATATGATAAATCACTTTGTTTGATTCTTGGGATTAGATTTTCATTAGATTGTTGTTGATTGAAATTATTTAATTTTAAATCCAAAAGAAATGCTGACATAACTTGCTCACCGACGACATAAAAAAACAATATGAAAATATGGTTTTTTTTCTCTCTGTTTTCTTTTTTTTTGTTTAGTTTTGAAATGTCAAAATTGACAGATAAGGGTTTGTTTCCTTGTAAAATTTGAAACGATTCTTCTAGTTCTGTTCCTTCCTCAATAATTGAAATGTCATTTTTTAAAATTTTATTTTGTGTTTTTTTAAATGGGTCAATATGGGTGCTGGTCACAGGTCATCAACTTGTACTCCTCCGTCTCCTCCCGTAGAGACAATTTTTTACAAGCGCTTTTCTATACGTGAATACGTGTGAACAGTTAAATGCGAAATTGTAAGAATGCATTGTTTTGCCAAATTTGACAGTCCTATTTGAAATTCACAGGCACGCATACAGAGTTAAGACTCTGCAGTTTTGAAAATTCATAAGCGAAAGTGGCTGGAGCCTCCTGAGGTGATGTTTATTTATTTATTATTCTATGGTTATGATATACATTTTACATAGTGAAGTGATGACTGTGATTCCAACTTTTCTTCTTGAATTCAATAGAAAATGCAAATGAGAATAATACAAATTGCATTTAATTATGCCCTCTGATCTGATCCGGATCAGATTTTCAACAACAACAACAAGAACAACTTTTGAATTCAAAATACTTTTCTTTGAATTGAAACAAAACGGAAATGACATAAATATATCTAAAATTATGTCTGGCAGTGTCATGCACAGTGACCAAAAAAAACAAAAAGTCTCCAGAGATGTATTACTCGAACAGAACTACTCCACTTTATTTGTTGTGATTATTGGTGAACAATTAAATTTTGTAATTGTTATAAACTTTGTTATTTTAACAAAAAAGTGATACTCAAATTCAATTGAAAAAATTAGTATAATATGCCAGGATTTTTGCCCGATTCTGATAGCGAGGATGAATTACCTCCAGGATGGGAAGAACGCGCTACTGATGATGGTCATGTTTTCTATACAAAGTCCGATGTGCAATTGCATTCCATAATGTTTTTATAAATAATTTTTTTTTTTAAATTACAGTCATCAAAATAAATCTACCCAATGGGTTCATCCAAGGACCGGCAAGTCAAAGCGTGTTTCTGGCGAATTGCCCATTGGATGGGAAAAAATACTTGACGAGAAAACTAATCGTCCATCATTTCTGCACAAAAGTACAAATCAAGTGACCTATACAGATCCGCGACTAGCATTTGCTGCAGAGGTACCAACAATGAACATTGCTGAAGTACGTCAACGTTTCGATTCAAGCACTAATGCCCTTCAAGTGCTCCATGGCAAAGACTTGTCTGGAAAATTGGCAGTAATTACTGGCTGTAATGTCGGCATTGGGTTGGAAACAGCAAGATCAATGGCCTTACACGGTTGTGAGGTGATCTTTGCATGCAGAAATCAACAATCAACAGAAGAGGCTATTCAAAAGATTGCGATTGAAAAGGCAGCTGCTGGACGGAAGTGTAGATTTATGCTGCTCAATTTAAGCTCTTTGCAATCTGTTAAGAATTTTACAAAAGAACTCAAACAAACTGTAAAGTAAGTTAATTGAAGTTAAAATTTTAAGTTTCACTTTTATTTAACTATGTTTAATTATATTATAACAACAGTCATGTGGATTACCTCATTTTAAATGCCGGAGTCTTTGCCCTTCCTTACTCGGTTACCGAAGACGGAATAGAAACAACATTTCAAGTTAGTCATTTGTCGCATTTTTACTTGACTCTTGAACTGGAATCAATGTTTGACCATAAAACTAGGATCATTGTCTTGTCGTCAGAGTCACACAGGTAAGAATAATTAAGTTGCACTAATCAGGCTTGTGGCAAAAGGGTTAGTTAGTCATAGATATGCAAACAAAATAATATAATTTAAATACATAATTACAATGTTAATATTATTTTAAAGTGCACAAGCTACAGAGGCTATCGGCTCTGGATAATATATAATATGGTCGTTATAGAGCCTATAGAATTCTAATCGTCTACTTTTCATTTGCTCGTTGAGTAGCGGTTTCTTTTGAAGGTTCTTTCATTTTAAATGATTGCCACTGTTGGTTACTCTTAGGTCTATTGAAACACTTGCACAAACGCCACCTGTTTTAATTTCTCCTCTCAAACAATTGCAATTGCCGTGGTTTTGTAACTCCTTTCATGTTTTGTTTCTGTACAAATCTTTGTTTCTTAAGTAGAAATAGATTACAATTAAAATTCGTTTAATATTGTTAGCTTTAGCACACGCCCGGTTACCCTTTTCACTGTTTGAACATTTGTTTTGTTACATTTTTTAAGGGCAAGATTTGTAAATCAAAACATAAGCAAAGCAGTTCCAGCTGAATTTCGAAATGTTTCATTCAATTTTCTAACTAATTATGTCGTCATCATCGATGAAAACGACAGTAATGCGTTGGATGAAAGTTGGGTGCATTTTTTTTCATATTGGATTTGCTTGTGAGTTGCGCTGCGTTGCTCAAATTGACGATAGGCCTAGACTTGATAGTATTCTGTTGCAACTATCTATAATACAAATTGTTTATTCAAGTGCCGCCTTGATTACTGTTCCTTTCCCAATTATAAGTTTCACTTTTTTTTTGTTATCTAAAGGGTGTTCCAATAAGAATACAATAATTAACAATATCACATAACTAACATGATATGTCAACCTTAAACTTTTGGCATGTTAATAGCAAACAAATATAAATTACATGACATGAAGTGCTACGAGGTACAGAAAAGTGTAACCAATTTCATTATTAAACAATCGATCTTTCAGACCAAAATATCTTCAGTTCTCAGTACACGAACGCTTTCCGGGTTCATAAAAACTGTTTGACTATCGTACGCAAACAAAGCTTGTGTTTTTTAACTATTTCCAGTCATGTCTTTATGCTAGCAAGCCCAAAATCATTCAAATGTTGAAGACCAAAATTAGACTGTATCAGTGCAGTGCTTTTTTCATTTTTTCGTCAGAAGCAAACACAAACAAAGTAGATTTAATTTTTATTTTAAATCAAAGTCGGTCGTAATCAACATAATCAAATAATTTTAATTTTAGCATTATGCTTCTATCAGATTTGGCATCAAATTATTATTATAATAAGCAACTCCTGCACACATCCACAATTGTTTTTGATTCGCAAGTAATGCGGTGATGTGCGTAAATAGTTAGGACTACTACATGCGCCGATGTTAAAATCACCCGTTGCCAAAGATTCTGCGCATTTCCATCAGTTTTCTTAGTTACATATATAGACCGCATATTTTTGAAATAAACGGTATCACTTAAAAATGTGTGCTGGATCACCAACAACCAATGCACAAATATCCGACAAAACGAAGTACACCTGCAGATATTGGTGTGTGTCTTCATTTACTGGCAAGAATGTATCCATCCAAACATCAATACAAACAAAACAGAAAATCGGCAGAGCGGTTATCGAGTTTTAACGTCATCGAGTTTCACCCCGAAGAAATTAGATTATACTATTGGAACACCCGGTAAAATATTACCAAGAAAATCAAACGACATGCATTATTTTTTTTTTGCCGACGGAGCATGGTGTACATGATATGAAACATGTGCGTGCGTAATATGCACGTGATTACTATCTGTTCGGGTGTGATATTTTGAAATATCCAAAGGGCAGGCGTGCAATCAAAATTTAAGAATCAAACATATGTATGTGTGTAAAGTTTGAAAATATGTTAAATAAACGCAAACGGAATAGTAAATTAAGGACACAACTGGGACGCACAAACTTGCTTTTGTTTCAAGTTATATGAGGAAAAACAAACATTGGTAAAATATGTATTTGAAGCCTAAATGGTTCAACGGATTTTCTTCAAACTTTTTGTACCTATATCACTATATTCCCTGAAGGGAAAACTCGAATTTTTGTTTCTAGCCCGTCTATAACGGGGAAAAAATTGACTTCATACTGAAAAACAAATTTTTCTTTAAAAAAAAAAAATTATATACAAAAAAGTGTATGGAGCGCATTAACAACTAATAAAGAATTGTGCCTATTTTAGAAGACCATGTTAAAGAAGGATAGTTTGAAATAAAATAAAAAAATAATTAATTTAAATCGTGTCATAAGAACTGAAGGAAAAACTGTTGTACATTAGAGAAAAGAGTGTAAATAGATTTTTACCATGTTGAGGAATTTTCGAACAATTTTATAGCTCGAAATATCAAACTCAGTGATCTAAGGAAAACAGTATTTTACAGTAGAAAGAAGGAAACATTTCTTCTGCTCTAAAGTTTTGAAAAAGCAAACAAAAATATTGAAATTACATCAATGAGGCACATTTAAAGCATCTGAGGCTCCTTAACAATATGATCATGACTAAAAGAATCAAATCTTGTATTTCTCCAATGCAAGTACTATTTTTTTAGGGAATCATAAAGAAACATAAAAAATAATGGAAACATTAACAAATCCTTGGTGGAATTAGTTTTTTGTGCAAAATTATTGATATTTTGAGCTCAACCTCATAGATATTTAAATACTAAAACGCCCCTTTACACACACCGATTGGTAAAATCGTTCATTAAAAGCAAAAATCAATCTTTAGACGTAATTGAAAATGTTTGGGACTAGATTACGGGATAAGTTTATGAAGAAGCAAGACTATACGATAGCGCAAGAGTAAATTCAAGCCATTAAAATGGGTCGTATTAAGATTTGTTTTGACTGTTTGGATTTGCTGAATAATTCGCCTAAAGATCAAATTTTTAACTCTTCTTAACTCGGGTGGATGCACAAATTCTCGAAACTAATCATAATAATATAGAAAAAATTGACAAACTTTGAATAAAGTAAAGTGTATAGCACTGATTTTTGATTGGAACATTGTCGAGATCACCGGTGTGAGAGCCTGCGCTGGCTCTTGTCCACCCCCAATTGAAGGTCCATTCCCCTAGCCACTTTTGTAACTAGTATAAAGTTTCGTAGCATTGTTGGGCAGCAGCCACTTTGTTTGGAGCTAAACGAGGTGGACTTTGACCTTGACACTTGACAGCAGATCAAACCAACATCCTGCAACGCAATAAAATTGTTGTGCATCTCGAAGCTGGATGTTTCACGATTTTTCTTTCATTTTGAATTCAATATTTCCAAATAAATTTCCTGATATATAATGACTCCATTACATTCTACTTTATTGCGTTTTAAAGTGATCTATTCCTTTAAAAAATAAGATTTTCTTAATTGTTTTTTTTTTTCTGCGGTAACAATAGGTAAGCTAACTTGATTTTACAGCATATTCTGCTTTAACAACTTCATCTCGATCTACTTTCGTCGAAAATGAGTATTTTAGCTGATATCCTACCATGAAGACGTCTAAAACTTTTTAGGAAAAATGGTCAGTTTTCGAAGTGATGTATTGGGAAAAAATTAAAATGTTACAAATTTTGTCTACTTGAAAATTGTACCAAATTACTTTTCTTATGTTACACTTTATAAGTTTTACACTATATGCTATCTTAACAACTAAACTATCTTAAAAACTTCCAAAAAAATCCAAAAGCAGTGCAATTTTTGTGATCTGACGAGAAACGATGACCTGGACCAAAAGCGTCCCCTATAATATATATTCTTGTTCCTAAATATTTTCATAAAAAAACTAAATCTAAAATATTGAATACAAATACCTTACCTACAGTCATTAGCATAACTTATTGCAGTTTTTAGATTTCAATCATTTTGAGAAGTATGAAAATATATACAAATGTTAAAGCCCGTATTCCTAACTCAGTTACTTCTATCTGCGCTTTGTCCGCATGGTTAGTTTTTTTTTTTTTTTTCATAAGATCATTTTGTTTGACGAATTCATAACTTGTTTTCATATCACATACCTATGTATATGTAAAGAGTACATATCGCCAGTAAATATAATCTTTCATTTTGGAATCGCTGGGGTTCTATCTTATCTTATCGATATCTTCCTAATTAACCAAACAACGATCACCCATGGACATAATAAATGTTGACACCAATCAATATTGATTCAAATCTAATCTATATAAGTCTAAATATAGAATTCAAACAATATGGTGCATTGAGCCATCAATCATCATCTTTGTTTATATTTATTTTGCGTCGAAATGTATTTCAATGAGTTGAAATTACCACAATGTTTATTGGGGTTCAAAGATTACTGTAGACTTTGTCCATCGACAATGATTTGACGCAATGAAGTTTGTTTTCTTAATTACGAACCGAATGTGTGTGATACGTGATATTTGCTGTAAATTGAGAACAAACCAATTTTGTCTCGGTTAAGGCAGGTTAAGTATAATAACCAGTTTATAAAAAAGATATACTTTTATGGAATTTTTAAGAAGGTTTATTGACACTTGAAAGGTTAGAAGATTAACTTATTGATGTATATAAACAAATTGTCTCCAAAACAGTCATAGTTATTTTGTTGTATGGAGTTTCTCCTGGAACTGTGGATAAATTGTGATCTCTAAAGCTGGGTTTAAAAATGCAAATATTAAACACGGCATGTCATGGTCAATGCCGAAGATATATGATTTTTTTATTCCCCGATTACATGGCTTGATAGAAATGTAGTACCAGCAGAGATCAGCTTATTGAAGCATTTAAGAAAGGATCACAAAGTGAACCTGTTAATTGGGACACAAGCGAATGCGATTTTATGTACCTCTGGAATATTTTCTGTATGGATGTATGATATTTAACTCGTTACCGATGACAAAAGAGTAAAGGTCTCAAATGCTCGAAAAAAAAATCAAAACAAATGTAAAAATAATGAAATATCATTTAGACTTCTCTAATTTCGCCTGAAAACATTTACTTCTCTTTATTTCTGATGGCATTCAGATAATTTTACCTTCCATCCTTATAAATATAGTGTGAGTTTATCATCCCTACTAGGGAAATATGATCAGTGTGTCATAACGGCAATTTATTGTCCCAAAACAATCCAGTTAAACAAAAGAGCCCAAGGAGAACCATTTGGCAATACGAGAATGCCAACTGAGATAGTTGAGCTTTGACGTAGCGCTGATATGGCACAAATTAAAATCTTCATGGTATGAACATTTGTTTTCTGAATAGGTCTGAAACCATCAAACCTTAAGAATACTTGTTGATCTATTTGAGCTGTAAAGAGGCTAAGAGAAAAGTAAGTTTCCGTTGTTACAAAGCTAACCCATTAATAAACAATGGATAAAAAACAGAATTTTTCCAGCCCATCTCTAAAAATGGCGAATCTTCTTCCTCTAATTATTGACCGATTGCATTTGTCCCTTCTTTCTAAGGTAATGAAAGCTCAACAAATGTCTTGAATAATTAAAGCCTCTTAATGAACGGCATAACGGCTTTTTAGCAATAATTGTGATTGTGATTAGGCCTCCACACACGAGATTAATTAATCCTGGTGAAAAACCGGTTTCACGCTTTATTTCAATCACACACGGGATGAATTATGTCGAATTCCTTGGAAATGAAAAGTCGACTAAAGTTGCTTTTTCTCTGAAAATCATGATCCATGAACAAGAAAAAGTTCTCTCCTAGAAAACCGGTTTTCCACCGGAAGAATAAGCAAAGTGTGTGGAGCCCCATTGTGATCACCGAAAAGTGGAACCAATATTTACATCGTTTTGGAGAAAATAAGATTATTGCACTCTTTTATCGAATACGCATGTTTTTGTCACTGATGAATTTCTTCTTCGTTGGATTAGAAACAACCCTTCGAACTGTTTAATACAAGTAAAATTAAATAGTTCCAAGTCTAAATCTATAAAATAAATGCTGGTGCCACAAGAATTAATTTTGACTCCGACCGTCTTCTCGATTATCGTCTGTCTGAAACTTCTAATCTCCTAAATTGTTTTTCTGGCTTTGGAGTGGTAACGTATGGTAATATCTTCAAATTTCGACCTTGACGGCATTTCTCAATGGGCGATTAACAATAGCATTGAATTTAATACTTCAAAACTTCTACTTCTGTCGTTAATGCAGAACATAATCCAATACAACTAACAATAAGTTCCACTTGCATCGAAGAAACTAAACCAAGAAGTGAACGTGACGATGCAATCAATTTTTTCTTACAATGATCTGGCTGTTGTTTACAAAAGGGTACATCCATCCAAAACTAGAGTACAAATATTATGTCTGGGCAGGAGCTCCTGTATCTTAAGAATCTCCTTGATAGACCCAGAAAAGTCTTAAAAATGATAGGAGATAAGACTATAACGGAAACATTTGTGTCACTTGAATCCCGCCGTAATATTTCTTGTCTATTCTTATTTCGTATTTTTTTTTTATATGACTAGGTATAATAAGAGTGCTCCACCGAAATAGCAAGTTAACCGTAAATACAGAGATTCTTTTTCTAGAGGCACTACACCTAAACCATATGAATTTGCCAATTGCTTGTACTGTGTAAATCATATAAAGGGTATTCACAATCTCTTAATTGCTGCCAAAATATAAACAAAATCCATTTACTGTTCATTTGCATCATAAAAATAAATTAAAGAAGAAGAAAACATACATATGAGTTAAAACTACGCACCTACCTACTCCAATCATAAGAATTCAACAACTCGATAACTTAGCACCTAAAATAAAAGAGTAATAATCATCATACTATTATTATGGTTTCTACTACGGAAACAAATGTTTGCAAACATCCACGGTCAAGCACAATATCTCATACCTCATATATCTACTCGTAGGTGCAGTGCGCCAGTCAGGCAGCCACTATATCATCTGTTTGTCTGCTTTGTCTGCTCTTAGTCACGTACACTTTTTCGCTTCCTTTTATAACTGATTTCACGCATAATAATGATTTAATACTTCCCCCTTTGCTTATTTTCAGATTCTCTACTTTACCCACAGATAATTTGACTGAACAGCATCTATCACCGCCGGCATCTAAATTTTGGAGCATGATGGCATACAACAACGCTAAATTGTGTAACGTGCTCTTTGCCATGCATTTGGCTGAGGTAATTCTCCATTCATGTTGAATTTATACAAACACTCATTTCAATTGAATGCCTATGTTAGAAATGGAAAAACCGTGGAATATCTGTGTTTTCTTTGCACCCAGGCAATATGGTGTCGACGAAAATCAGTCGCAATTGGTGGTTCTATCGTTTGCTCTTTGCAATTGCTCGACCCTTTACAAAATCAGTGGTTAGTTAAAGATACGAATCTTGCACAACTTGTGTGTGAGTTGGTTTATTTTTGGAATTTGTTTTTTTTTGTATGTTTTTTTTTTCAGCAACAAGCCGCAGCGACATCAGTTTACTGTGCAACGGCCACTGAACTCACTGGCCTTACTGGACTATATTTTAATAATTGTTTCTTCTGTGAACCAAGTAAGCTAGCACAAAGTAAAACTTTGGCAGAGCAATTATGGCAATTGAGTGAGAATATGATTAAGGTCATAACATCCGGGCAGCAGTGATGATACTTCATGGAAAGTTAATTGTTTGCCAATTGATTGGATAAGTTCGATGGAACTGCAAATGTATTCGTTTAAACCAAATGCTTGTCTACTGTCTGTGGATAATTAATTAATTAACTCAATTTTGTATAAGTTCATATAATACATTTATTTTCTGCCATATAAACAAGCTAAAGTAAACAAACCGCGAAAAGATTAAATTGGTTTTAATTTATTATACAAAATGAACACTTTAAGAATCTGAGACCAACGTAATTTCAGTTAAATTTAAAATTAAGATTGAATTCAAAACACTTTCATCCATTGAAACCATACAAAACAATAACGGTAATTGAAAACATCCTTATAAACATAGCACGTTATCTTAAGCACTATTTTGTATGAATGGGAATCATAAACTAGATTACAGAAAAAAAAACTTATCCCAAAAGGGATATTCTATCCTTTTCATTGTTTTTATTTGTGTAGACTGTAGACTCAAGCATACCCACTCATCTACTACGCCTTAACAATTGAATATGTGTAAGATGTTCTTCGAAGGCTTCTTTTCGGTTTATTGCCTGAAAATTAAATTATTTTGTTGTCAAAAGAAGGTCAAATGTGTAAATTCAATGTTAAAATGTATTAAGAATAAAAAATTCGTTGAACCCAAATTTGAACTTCGTTTCTTGACTTTATGGACTTATTTGTCAAAGCTAAAGGTATGACGTTAGAAACATGCAAATGGGTGTATATGGTTCTCGACTCTTATCTCCAAACTTATCGGTGTCCTAATGCCTTATCAGTGAAGAGCAAGTTAACTTCTTGCTATTTACAAGGAAAACGTTTTTGTCGGCGAAACAGAGATGTTTATTGTTCAAGCTGTTTTAAAACACCATGGAGATCATTGAGTGGGTATTGAACGAAGTGGCGAAAGAGCCATATTCTGTTAAAAATTCATGTGAATATTTGTATGCTGCTATCCCACGAAAAAACCGATTCAAAAATAAATTTTAACAATTCACCTCGGAGTGAAATTAATGGAAAATGACATGATTCTCTTTAGAATCTTAAAAAACATATATTGGTAGAGCAACCACGAACTATACGGGCTGTACAGCGACATAAGCCTAGCCAGAAAGATTCGTCAACAACGACTAAGATGGCTTGGCCATGTAGAGCGAATGGACATCAACGCTCCAGCACCTAAAGTCTTCAACGCCAAACCAGAGGGAGTCAGAAGCCAAGGTAGACCTCATCTTCAATGGAGCGACCAGGTAGAGGGAGATCTCCGACTACTTGGAATGCAAAATTGGAGACGGCAGGCTAGGGATCGAGCCGGCTGGAGGGGCATATTAAAAGAGGCCTAGGAGGACAACACTCTAGTTGAGACAGCATAAGTAAGTAAGTAATTGAGGAAATATTCACGTGAATCATGTATATCAACATCTGGCAAGACAAACACTTATTCATTGTCCGTATTTAGAATTTCACTTGCACTGATAAACTTAATAGCCTTGGAAAGACTATTCCCCTATTAGACTTTAACCGTCGTCTTCACATTATCACTTTTTAATTGATTATAACTGTAAGTTATTTGTAAATAATTTTATATTTACTATATTTTCTTAAAATAACAAACAAAAACACAAAATTATCTTCTTTTCCAAGTAGAAATATAATTTTTTTATTTTATTCTATTTTAAATTAACAAAACTATTCTAAAGATTGCGAATGCAGTCTTTTTTAAAACAAAATTTATAACAATATTCGCAATTCTATGCTAAAACAAAAAAATAAAGCATCTAAATCCTTACTCTAGTTAATCGGTAGGTTACTTAAAGCAAACAGGAACTTGAGACTAGAAATCGGACACTCGACCTTTTCTTTCCCAATCACCATAGCGAGTGGGTTCTGGTCCAGCAGGTCCACCAACTTCACCGGTGTAGGGATTAACGTTGTTTGGCCATGGTTTGAGGGGTTCCTTCTCTTGGTATGGATGTTTGCCAGTAATTTCGTCCAATTTGCCTAGAGGTGTTTTTTCACGCAATTTCTTTTGGAATTCAGTTAATCGAGGACTGACTTTGGGATTTTCCGTTTTTGGTCCAACAGATTTGGTTGAATAACAAGTTGCTTTTGGAAAGAACACAAGAATGAGGTTAGAAAAAAATTGCAATATTGTTAAAAAAAAAAAACAAATAAAAAACTATTTCATCACAAGTTCAAAGTTGAGTATATTTTCAAAAATTATTTTCTTGTACCTTGTTTGGCAATTTGTGAAACAAGTTCACAGTAATTTTTATTGCATCTTAAGACAAGTAAACTCATTTTGATATTTTAATTTGTTTGCAAAATATTTTTTTCACAATTTCTATTTTAATTTGGATTGGAATTAACGTCCTATACGATTGAAGTCGACGAACTAAATGATGAATTGTTTATGCTCCCACTGGGTTTTAAATACTGTGTCGATGCTGCCTCGACTCGACGCACACCAAATTAAACAAGCAAACAACAAATGTATCGCTACTTGGACTTGGTTTTTTGGTATACTCGTGAGTTGCACGTGAATTTGTGAACGTCCTGAAATGCACGTAAACCGCACCACACGAGAGACAAACGAGATAAGATTCTTTTTCTGTTGCTTTTCTTAAAAATTTACATAAATTGTGTGAGCTGAGAAACTTCAAAGTGACATCAATTTTTTGTCTACAAAGTACAAGAAGGCGATGCTGCAAACGTCACGTTTCATAATGTGCTTTTCCGAGACAGAACTATAGAGCTTTTATAGGCGGTGTAGAGTTAGTAAGTACAACAACCAATGATTTTGATAATATGACAGTGAAGATGTCGCTTTGTAATGCCAGGGTGACAGGGTGAAACTGTTAAGTGATACAAAATTTATCATTTAACTTTTCACAGCGAATTTTCATTTTATCACTTCATGAACTCGCATAATGCGATTCTCGAACTTATAAAAAAACAGCGTTCAATCAGAGAAAACCATATTGATATAAGCAGATTTAAAAAAAAATTAGCTTTGAATACGAATGTTTTAAAATCAAAGTTTGAGAAAAAAAGTTGAGAACGAAGCATAATTAAATCAATCATTTATATTCTAATTTGCCTTTTTGTTTGACTGTGATAAGATATGTATTTATTATTATAAAAAGTTTTTGAAGTTTGTTTTCATTTTTTCACTAATCAGGAACTAAATTTAACGCTATCACAGATTGGGAATTGACTTGTAATCCTCCGTCTCCTCCCGTAGAAAAAAAAATTACACGCGCTTTTCTATAAATGAATACGTGTGAACAGCAAAATGCAAAATTGTAAGAATGTATGGTCTAGCCAAATTTGACAGTCCCATTTGAAATGCACGGGCACGCATACAGAGTTAAATCTCTGCAGTTTTGAAAGTTTGTATGCAAGTGGGTGGATCCTCCTGAGTTGATGTTCGATTTATTTATTATTCTATGACTGACCCCCAGTTCAGTTGTACACGCGCCACACGGTACTCTTCCGTCCCCTACCCTTTCAGTTTTCCATTCCACTTTTTCGAATGTAATATTTTACTCTGTACTACAACTGAAGTTTCGAATGCAAATAATCCCCGTCGAAAAACATGCCTATCTGACCAACCGTTTTTATATAATTTTGATATTTTTATTTGAAGAAATCGATTTTACGATAATTTTAAGATGTACATTTGTTTATTTTCTTTAAAAACTCTTATATGTTAACCAAGGTTTTTGTTTTTAGTATAAAATCAAACAGTACTTATTTTGACAGTTTGTAAAAATTGACATTTCTATTCTTTTCCTCGTTTTCTCACAGGTACTCCATTTTGCGGTGTTGAGATAGATTTGTGTAATTTTAAAATTTAAATACAAGTTAGTATTAATTCACATATATTGTTAAAATTAAGTTAATTTATTAGAATAAAAATCAAATTTTGTATTCAATATAAATTCATAAATAATAAATAGCAAATTTCATCCTAAATAAGCAAACATACATTTCTAACCTCAAAGTGATGAAATTAAAATAGAATTCATGTAAAAAAGAATTAAAGTAAATTCATTTAAATAATACGTAATTATTTAATTTTAGATTAAAATAATGGCTGCACAATTTTTCAATCGTATCGGTCAACTTGGCTTGGGTGTTGCAGTCGTCGGTGGAGTTGTAAATTCTGCATTATATAACGTTGACGGTGGTCACCGGGCGGTAATCTTTGATCGGTTTACTGGAGTGAAACAAGAAGTTGTCGGTGAGGGAACACATTTTTTCATTCCATGGGTTCAACGTCCAATTATCTATGATATTCGTTCACAACCTCGTAATGTTCCTGTTGTAACTGGAAGCAAGGATTTGCAAAATGTCAGCATCACACTTCGTATTCTGTATCGAGCAATTCCCGATCAGTTGCCAAAAATTTACACTATTCTCGGTCAAGATTACGATGAAAGAGTTTTACCTTCAATTGCACCTGAAGTTCTTAAATCAGTTGTGGCTCAGTTCGATGCAGGGGAACTTATTACACAGCGTGAGGTATGTGTTTTCTAATTTCATCTTTTATTTTTGTTTTTGTAAAACCAATGAATATTTCGCGAACAGACTAAACGCGTCGATAACCTTTTAACATCCTTAATTTCGGAGCACAATTTGCAATTTTAAACATTAAATTATGAGAAAAAGTTTTAAGGTTTAGGTTGGTCCTCGTATAAGTGCTACTAAATGATGGTGTCCTTGAATTTGTTTATTTTAGGAGGTGTTACTCGTGCCACTTGACTTCTTATCGATTGTATACAAAATTTGAATGTTGCGCTTCTGTTTTTTTTTTTTTAGTACACTTTAACTACGCCGGTGATATACAGTCGCATTAGCCTACGAGTCAGTAAAATCAAAATCTTTTGATTTTTGGTGTCGGTGTTCGATAGGTGTGATATGTATGGGAATGCTGACACACAAGTGCGTGCGAGTGTTATTGTTTCGCCAACCTTGCTCTTCTTCCAACTTGTACTAAAGTAGCTTCGAATATTATACGGGCTGAAGCATTATTGTCTATTTGCTCCAAATCAATCAACCATTAGAGTTGATGAATACGTATCCTTCTGGCTCTTCGTTGAACTTTCCAGTGCACAAGGTAGCAGTACAGTCCGCGGTGGACCAGGACCTCAACCAACAATCTTCTTCCATCCGGCTCGATTTCTAGCTAGCTGTCTCCAGTATTGCATGCGTTGATGTCCTCTTCCATCATCTACCTTTAATAATTCTGAGTCATAGATCAGGAACGGGATGATAAGTGGCTTAGGAACACTTTAGTTGCTCTAAAGAAGGCTTTGATCTGTTTGTCAGTTGCATTCCTCCGGTTAGCCCATCAGTTCACCCTTGAGCCCAACTTTGGATGCACAGTGAAGTAAAGAGATTCTTTCCTTAGCCGCACTACACAAATGTTGAATGCTTTACCCGGATCATTTTGCCCTCTCATTGTGATGCTCATACATTCAAAAACAATTTTCATCGGTATCGATTGCAGCTTTTCAATGTGAAACTTTCTAGCGACATTCTCTCGGGTACGCGGGTTCCTCGCAATTAGCATGCGTATCTTAGCTGCTCTAGGTAATAGTCGGAGTCAATATTTGCTTTTAGTAAAAGTCCAAAGAAAAAAATTACGTCATTACTAGAACACTTCTGTTAGGTTTCCTCGAGTAGGTCTTTAGAGCTATCTTTCAAGGTTTCGTCTTTTTCCTCTGTGAGAGCATGGACAAATCACTGATTTTAGCGCATTTTAGCCGTGATATTAATTGTTATTCGGTGTTCACATGGTAAAATCGCCTGATTAAAGCTGTGGGTATCACTATTGCTTGTGCCAACCACTTCGAATAAAATGGGAATATGCATCATCCTCCTCTCTTCAGTTAACATCGAAAGCCTTCTAATGAAGTATAACCTCATCTCAAGTTAAGGTACTAGATTTTCAGAAACTGAAGGGGAGAACAGTACATAGTTGGCAATAAGAAGAAAAAGCTTTGGTTTCCAAATGATTTCACATTCCAAATGTTCGAGCTCTTTAAGTGTAGTCAGGTGATACAAAAATTAACTATTTGATAACAGATAGTGTTGGTCATTTTTACTAACCGACCCGCCCGGCGTAGCTCGGGGGCACAGTTTCTATACACTGGGCGCACGAAAAAATGTGTACACAGCCTCATTCTGATTCCGCAAACGTGCCTGTGAGTTTCTTGCGTCAGTTTGGAATAAAATTTCTCACCTTATTTTAGAGCGTGAGCATAAATTTATAAAATAAGAAAAATAAACAAAAAAATAAAAGTCAAAATAAATTCAGCTCACTAAGGTTAGGTTAGGTTTATGTGGCTGTCAGGAAGACTACTGACACACTTAGACCACAGATAGGTCCGTTGTGATACCACGAATGAGCGAGGGAGTATTTCTTTAATTAAACCAGTTGGAGCTTCTTATGAAGCGGTGTAAAGATAGAATATCAACGTTCGACATATCGCTTGGATCGTCGAAAAAGAGATTACCCAGGTGTAATTTACGTCTTTGGGAGAGAGCTGGGCATGAACAGAGAAGATGGGTGATAGTCTCCTCCTCCTCCTCGTCCATGCAGCTTCTGCAAAAATCATTAGAGAATACGCCAAGTCTTATGGGGTCTTCCTATGAGGCAGTTATGACACCAATTACGGAGCTAAGATGTAATCTGCTCATAGATAGCAGACATTTAGTACGTTTCTGATCTAATTTTGGCCAGATTTGCTTTGTCGCTACGCAGGTAGTAGTGTTTGTCCATCTTAAATTTGCTTTCTCTATGGCATTTACTTTTAGCATGAGTTTGCTTGTAGCGATAGGTATACCAATATCAGCTCACTAAGCAAAGAACAAAAATTTATTCAACGCTCTCAAATACAAAACATTTTGCGGAATCTCGTGAATAAGTATTTGTGCAAACTCACAACAAAACTCACGCTTGCGGAATTCAGCCCCTGGTCTGTTTTGACTATGCACGGATAACACTTTCAACCTTGCGATTATGCAATGGTCATCGCGATGGCCAAACGAGTAAAAATATCAACTGCATTATATTTTTATTTTATAATCGCCTCGATAACGTTGTTCAAACATTTTCACAACCAATTTTCCAAATATTGCACAGTTGCCGTTGATTGATTTTACGTAGTTCGATTGTTTTTATTTATTTGGCTTAATTCAAGCAGATAAAATAACAATATTTAAATAATTACCTATATAAACAAAAACAATAATGATAATAATAATAAAATAATAATAATAGTAGTTGAAGATATTTACATTTTTTTTTTTTTAATTATTACTAAGCCTACTTTAATACAAATAGCGAGTGGTTTTAATCCGGTCGGTGTTAATTCCTCCAATTGGGTTAATTCGCTCAGCCAATTATGGTTTTTGAAGATTGCACTGTTCGGAAAAAAAACACGTTGAATGAGCTTTCCTCGATTCTGTTAACTGGCAAAAATCTGTAGCTTATGTGGTGAATCCGTTCAAGATGTCAACTGTGATTTTCTAATTTCTTATCTGCATTTCGATCTAATTGCAAAAAGATTTGCATGTTAATTGTCCATCAGACTTTCTTCCCGCTCCACAAATTGTATGATTTCAAGCACGCATTTAGATCGTTAATTGCATTAGAAGAGTCTCACGAAAATCACCGAGCAACAGAAAAATACGACAGAATCATGCCTCCAAAAAATGTGTTTGAACATTTTATCTTGCGCAGTGCTTGAGTGGCCTTCTGTAGCCCATTGTATAATTTGTCCCAAACAATTAATTTTCATTTCTTAGAATTGTTGCCATTTTGCTGTATTTGATGATGATGCAAAGTTGACGTTGGCTTTTATGATGAGTGGTAATTTCAGTGGAGTTCGTCCGCCATCTTACAGACGTGCTTGTAGTCCGGATACAACCAGTGCAAAAGCAACTTTATGCTGCAGTCGAATCGACGCCAAAAGCATACAGAACGGTAATCCAATCTTCTGGAATCCGGGAAAATCCTGGAATTAAAGGCTAACAATTCACAGCTTTTTTAAAATTGTCGCACAGACTGTCGCTCTCGATTCAATTGCACTTAATGCTTCTCGTTCTCGTCGCATGTTACCCTTTAGTGGTTGGTCCTCTGTTTAAAACAACTACATTGGAAAATACCAGTATGTAAAAAGCTAACTTGTGTTTTTTATATTTCATTCGAATCGGTGGACTCGTTCGCGAGTTTTTGGAAATTGATCTCCATATTTTATTTTCGAAAAGCGCCGAAAAATTTCAGACTATAAAACTATTATTTTTTTTAAGCATATTCCGGCTAGCTATAAAAAAAAAACTTTTTTTCTTTTTAGATGGTTTCGCAGCGTGTCTCAGAAGAACTGACCACTCGTGCCAAACAATTCGGCTTCATCCTTGATGACATCTCCATAACACATTTAACTTTCGGTCGTGAGTTCACATTGGCCGTTGAAATGAAACAAGTTGCCCAACAAGAAGCTGAAAAAGCTCGTTTCGTTGTCGAGAAAGCAGAACAACAAAAATTGGCTTCCATTATTTCAGCTGAGGGTGATGCTGCAGCTGCTGGTCTTTTAGCCAAGGCATTCGGTGAGGCCGGTGATGGTCTTGTTGAACTTCGTAGAATTGAAGCTGCTGAAGATATTGCTTATCAACTATCCAGATCACGAGGAGTTGCTTACTTGCCATCCGGCCAGAATACACTTCTCAATTTACCATCAACCATTGCTCAATAGGTCTGATTGGTCAGTCTCAACGAGTTGATTAGCATTTAACACCGTTACGCATACATTTTTATTATTTTTCTTTTTTATTTTGTACAAGAGTGTAAGAATAGTTCCGAAAGAAAAAGTTCAAAAAATCCAACTAGAAGTTTGAAGTTTGACTGTATCAGCAGTTTCGACAACAAAAACAAAAAAAAAAAAAAGAAAGAAAAACTGTTGCAAAAAAGGTTTTAATTGTTGTTTTTTTGGTCAACAGTTTATTTCTTTTCATGTGGAGTTTGAACAATTTGTTATTTACAATTTACGTTATTGAACAAGTCAAAATTAAAAACGTTTTCTTTAAGAAAAATAGAACTGTGGATTATCTTTTCGATAATAAAATTATTAAATACAGATATTTTAGTTTTTTTTATATTGAAATCATCCGTTCATCGAAAAGTGTCGTCGTTGACTGAAGAATATGTGGAACTTGTCCGTCCTGAAGTAAACGAGCACAAGACCAAGTACATAACTTCTACCAACAAAGAATAAAGCATCTGTACACCACCTTGGACAAAACTCCAGTATTGATCAGAAACTTGGATGTAGTTATAGTGTTCATCTACCGCGAAAAACTACGAACGATACTTTTGTAGAACTTCGACGAACAACGGCCCTAGCTAGCCACTGCTATTATATTTCCGTTTGGCGAAACAAATGGGTTCAGAACGCCTCACGCGTAAGACGTGAGGCGTTTATACTGCCAGCTTAAAGCCGCTGACGATAAGCAGAAGCTGGAGCTGATATTGGGTTCTGTTAAAAGAAAAATTCTTTAACAGATAATTGGTCGGGTGTGCGTGGAGGTCAAGTGGAAAAAAATAAAAATAATGTTACAGTAATTGGACCGGATAACTGGGAGCAACGTATCTAAAATCAAGGAGAATGGAGTAAGTAGTAGGTGCACATAATAAAGGTTTTATTAGAAGATTATTACTTGACAACTTCTCTTCCGACGATAATTATTGTGTAGACTAGGAGCAGTCGTTTCACTATAAGAATCCGCGTATAGGTTTCGCTTGACACCAGAAAACGATGGAATGCCTTCCGCTTTTTGATTTTTCCATGTCTTAGATCTGAAATCTTTATACACTGCATGCAATTAACAGAGACCACATGGACTGCTGTAAATCATACATTAATACTATAAAGGAAAAGCGATGGAACAGGCGCAGTTTAAAAAACTGTGATATCATTGCATGTAACAAGAAGCAAAGCCAGTGACAGTTGTGGTTTTGTCTTAAGACTAGATTACTTAATTAAACGCCTAACTGCAGTCCGCATTTGGCCTGAGTTCAGTCTGATTAGGGCAAACATTTTCACCTATAAATATTATGAGCTCCTAAAAGTTACTCGAAGAAATCTGCATGTGAAATTATTATCACGTAAAAATCGGACTAAGAGACTTCAAACTTGGAAAACATTGTCGTGGTATAACATGCTTGATTGTGAATCACCATCGTGTGCATCATCCTTAAAAAAGGAAACCCTCTTGTTTGCACAAATTATAAAGAAATTAGTCTCTTGAACATCGCATACGAGATTGTGTGAAAGCAATCGCTTAAAATCATTTGTTACTTGGCAACACTTTAATTTGTTACTTGGCAACACTTTAATTGGTTACGCTTAAAAATATCGCAAGAAAAGCGATTCCACTCCAAACATGGCTAACCTGATCGGACTCGAATGTGTTTTTAGGGAAATCTACTATCGAGCAAAATATTCGCATAAGGAGGGGACACTGGAAAAGATCCTCTTGGAGGATTTGTAACTTCCTCGCAAGTGGCAGTGTCCTTGAAAAAACAAGGTTTTCTCAAACCCGGACCTTCGAAGTGATAGTCCGACACAGTTAGTAGAAAACTTTTTCGTTGATGTCTCTTATTTTCACCATCATTTTGAAAGGATTCGTTCAAAAGGTAAGTGGTGATCTACAAAAAAAAAGATAAAATCTTAAAGATGTGATCGACGTGCATTCAGTGGGTCTGATGTAGGTAACAGAAAGTAATTGACATTTTCATCTCATTTTCCTACAAGTGCTGGACGAACAACTGCAGTTAAGATTTTTTTTGTTTAAAGAAAATAACACGCATTCCATTCCTCCTTAAAAGCTAACACGCCGCGTCGGTACGCAATGTTTTATGTTGTCATCACAAGATACTTCGCTATTGATTGTAGATCAATCATATATTTAAATTTTTCGCCCTTTGGAAGCTCTATTCCATTAAAATCACTGTCCGGAATAGACTTGTGGATCAGAAAATAGGCAACATTAGTTTATGTATTCTGTGTCTGCGCTCATCTCCCTCCATACATCAAGAGCTCGTTACAAGGATGTAGGATCTTGACTTATGATCAAAAAATAGTTAATTAACCTTCACCATAAAACTTTAAGCAGATAGTCCAGAATTATAATAAAGTCGAAAAAACTCAAGACGCTTCACCAACAACACCAACTTTGATAGGTAATTTTTCTGTGACTCCTGTAGGGCATCTTACCTCTTGTTTTGCTTGTACTCATGTTATATCTATTGAGTTTTTTTTTTAACTAAGCAGAAGTAAAATTCAATTATATAACAAGACATCCTGAAGAATGTTGCAATGAATACAAAGAAACCTCAAAGCACATTATGTGATTCTGTTCGACAGTTACAAGACGTATACCAAGATGTACGAAAATTGAGATTTCCTTAAATTGATTTAAATACTGGTTTAAATATTTTAAGAATATGCAAATACTTGTATTTATTATGTAAATGTATGCCTATTTTCATGCACATAAACTTGCATCAGCTTAATTATATTATTTTATTTAAACTTACTTGCAATACTTTAATTTAAATAACTGGAATGTTGTTGGCATTCTTTGTTTTATTTAATTTTGTATTTTTGAGTTTGTGAGTTATGTTACATTAATAAATAATGGAATATTATGTCTTTATGGATGTTATAAGAGTGCAATCATAAACAAATATAAATAATACATAACCAAAAAATAAATGTGTTTACAACACTCTTCATAATTGATAAATTAATTAAAAAAAAAAAAAAAACTATCTGTCTGCGTCTATATTATAATGTCTATCACTTTGTCTTGTCTTTATTTAGATACAGCTATACAATTTTAAAAATATTATTGATAATAAATATGTGTGTAAAGTAATTGTTCTAGAAGCTTAAGGGGTTTGTTTTTTTGGGGGACTTATTAAACTAAACAAAACAAAAAAAGATATTTTTTAATTTAACTTTAACATAAAAGGACAATATTTCCACTTTCATTGCCTGCGAGGAAAGTTCGGTTTTGAGGTAAAACAGCAAAGCTTGTGAGAACACCTCGCAGTGTTTCGGAGCGAAGTTTCGTCACAGAACATGTAGCGTCACGACTTCCAATGTCAGAGTATATACCGATGCGATTAGCGGTTGTGGCAAAAACTAATTCAGAGCCAATAGGCTGAAGGCAGTGTGCTGGTTCTGGTGGGGGTCTAATAAAATTCAAACTATCAATAATATATTCATTACAAAAATGTCAACTTACTTTAATTGATATTGAAGACTACTGTCGTTTACATTCCACACAGAGATACTGTGATCCAAAGCCGAACTTATGAGTTGAGTATCGTTTGCTGCAGCTAGCTGCAACATATCACATTCCATTGGTCGCCATGATGATAATAGAATTCCTGTTCTAGCATCTAGAATCGATATGCCACCAGACGATAATCCAGCTGCGATCCAATTGCCCGATGGTGATGCAGCAAGACATCGGACTGTACTGCTCAGATTGGAACTCAAACGCCATTCATTCACATATTGCATAGTTCGAGAATCGATGATCTTCACAGATGACTCAGCAGTTCCGGCAATGATCAATGGACTTGGCGATGGAAAACATCTGACAACAGTTACTGGATTATGTCTCGGTGAGTCTAGAATACCAAGAGGACGTCCAATGAAAGGATCCCACATGTGCACACCAGAATCACAGGAAACTACAAATCTCATCGACTCCAAAAAGGTAAGCGAATGCACTGATTTCTTATGACTATTGTATGTGAATTGACAAGAGGACACTTTCTTACCGTCGCCCTCACTCCGCAGTGACCAAAGTTTGACGGTTTTATCTTTCGAGGCAGACATAAAACTATTTTCATTGTCTAGAGCGATAATTGCGCGTACAGCGTTCGTGTGTCCGGCGAATGTCTGCAACTTAATTTGCTTCAAACTGAGGTGGGAATCTTTGTCAGGACGGCTAATCTCATGTCGCCAATATGCTAACCAATTACCACGCAAATGACGTGTTTTTCCAATTTGATCAAATTTATAAGCCACCATATCGAGTACTTCCATGGGACCCATTTCCTGTTTGGTGCTCGTTGGTGCAACTTCAATCCGATTTCCAATCATTGTTGTACCAAAGCTATTCGCTGTCAATTGCTCCTCTACGGAACCTCTTCGTGACGATTCTGGTGTATAAGAAACACTTCCTCCATCTGGGGCAGAATGGTCAGGCTGTTCAAATTCATGACACAGTGTTAATATAAATTCAAGATTGATTACTGTTTTTGTCATTATTGATTCGCCAAGAAAACGCAAAAATGCCAGGTACGAACAGTGAGCCAAACTCGGACTGAAGACATCACGAATTTCTTCATTTTCTTTTTGATGATCTTGAAAGTCACCAGCATCTTCATTTCCACCAACCATATAATTGGGTGGTGAGATTCCAATGTTGTCAAAATTGTCACGGAAATTCTCACCGATTCCGTAGGCTTTGTCAAAGATAAGGAAGAATTTTCGAAGAGCAGGAATGCAAAGGTGTTCTTTGGACATATCGGGACCGATACGAACTGACAACACGTATATAACATCCAAAAGCTTGCGAGCTAAAACACTACGACCAAGAAAACCGCTCGGCATAAGGCATCGTGTTGAACCAAGGAGAATGATTATTGGAATTATAATTGTGTCTAAAATAACATCCTGAAAAGAAGAAGTAGAATATGAATAAGGATATTTAGATGTCAGTGCATTAACGTACTTTCAATCTCTCCATAATTGTGCTTTCAATCAAACACGGAACCAGATATTTCAACAACTGAAGCGAACTAACCAAAGCACCTTCCAAACTTGGTGTAATTCGTTTTTGACAGAGTGAAACCAATTCACCAATGTGTGGAAAATATTGCAACAAAATAAATTCTTCACCAAAAAGTGCTAGAAATGTAAAAAGAAAAATATTACATCTTTATTGAATTTTAGAGTATGAGCGTAAATACCAGCTACAGCAGTTAAGCATTCTAGAACTCTCTCAGCATTTCTGTCTCCAACAACTTTAGCTTCAGACGTTGAGAAATAGTTCAAGTTGCTGCATTCTTCGGAATCATAATTCTCCGGTAACAGATTCTCTTGCCCCACGTAACACAATGACAACATTTTCAGCAGATTCTTTGTGAGATAACGCGCAGTCAAAACTGGACCCAGTCGATGCGATAGCCATATTAAACTCTCCGAACTCATTTCCGATATACGGTTGTTTTGTAAGGACTTGGCTTCAGATAGTTTTGAGATAACTGATGCCTGAAGTGAGTCATTTGGTTCACTCTTGTTACTGCTCTTAGCTTGCTGCTGCTGCTGCTCATCAATCAAATCAAATGAGTCAACACTTTTTTTACTTCCTATCACACAATCAATGGTATTCAGCTGATAGGATCTCCTGAATGCACTTGGAATGGCAATAGTTGGGGACTTAGGACCCATTAGACAAGAATCTGCCACCTTCGACGGACTATCTGTTTGGCTATTGAGAGAAATCTTGTCTTCATCGAATGAGTTGTTAGACAATCTCTGACCATAGAAAATCTCATTGATAGCCATTTTCTCGGGAGTATAGATGCGGGTATCTTCAGTAGCTTCCTCGGCATTCAAAGGGCGAATTTCAAACGAATCAATTGATTTATTTTCTGGATCAATCACATTGCTGGACTTATCCGAATTATCGTCATCAAAACTGAATACATCTTCGATTTCTTGTTTGGTGGAAGCATCAAAGGAGAGCGTAGCATCAGCTTCGGGAGAAATCAGAGTCAGTGAGTTCTCCGACTCATCGTTGCATGAAAATTTGAAATTCTTTCCACATCGATTTTGGCGCACATTCGAATTGCTATGAAAGTGAAAACCAGAACTATCTTCGGGTTCTTTATAGCCACCGACTGCTTCAATCAAGGGTGCAATAAAATTGTCCAGAAAGCACTTCAGACCAAATCTCACGATCAAACGCAAGAGGAAACTGTGATGATATAATTTAACTGATTTTCTGCTTTTAAATGAGGAGCTTGTGGTAAAGCGAATTGAATTTATGCTTGCATCTAATGGTTTTCTCGTGCCCATCGTTCCTCGATCATAAGATTCGATATCGTAGAGTTTCATAATGGGCTCGAGGAGATACTTCTGTGTGTCTCGAATCCCAACAGCTGTTGCTATTAAATCAAACAAGTACCAAGCTGTTAGGATTGATGTTTCATCGTTGCGCAGGAGATCAATTATGTGTGGGAGAAGCAATTCCACTGATCCAAATTGTTCGAAAGCAACTGGTTCGAGAAGTTTCTCTATTTGGACGCAGCACGATTTAACCTTACATTCGGCGATTTTTCGAGTAAAAAGAACTCGCTTGCGATCAATTTCGGTGTACCTAGAACACTCGTTCCCATCGCAATTGATGTGTGTGTAAAGCTCGAGCAGCGTAGAGTCAAATTCAAAGTTATGTAGAGTCCGAAGAAGAGTGTAAATAGGGAAGTAAGTGTTAGGAAAAGGTATGAGATTATGAGCGAATATCGGTTCAAGAAGCTGCTGAGCAGTTGGTGGCGGTAAACCTTGTTCCGTGACTAGACCTGCTGTGTTTAGATTTAGAAGCAACTTGACGACATGACGCAGGCATTTTGGAATATCTGAAGCATTTGATGTTGACACCAATCGGCAGGCTTTTAGACGCTCTTCAAAGCTCGAATTCAGTCCGAACAGCGGTCGCAGTTTGTTTAGAACAAACAGTTCAACCATGAGACATCCAATGACTTGCAGATCCTTTTCACGTTTCTCTACGAGAATTTGTTTAAGATTCCTCCTGAAGCCCGCTTGCGGTGCAATAAAACTCTTCGCTTTCGTTCGACTATCGGCTGACTTTGGTTGAATTTCCATTTGACAAACATTTTCAGCAAAAAGTTGATTTGTAAAAGAATTCTCTGATTCTTCGAAGAGCAAATCATTGCGTGCCATTTTTTCAGTGTGATTTTGAGTTGCTCTTTGACCGAGGAAAGTTTTTGCAAAAAATAACTCCATTGTTTCTAAACTCTGTAGAAGGGCATAGGGTTTGTAGTCTTTTGGTAGTTCTATCATCTTTGGAGTTGGATAGAAATTTGATGAGGAAGATTCAATTAATTGACTGTTGTCTTCGATAAGGGTGTTTGGCGTGCGTGTGGTTTTGGGACTTAGTCTTCCAAATCTCTGTGGAGTTGTCTGGAGTAAGGGAGAATCCACTTCTCTGGAAGGTGATTTGATATTAGGCGATGAGATATCATCTTGACTTTTAGCAGGTCGACGATTGAGATCGGCCAGTCGTGGTGGATTTTTACCCAACCAGGATGAGGGAAATCGTTTCGGTGGATGAGGTTGTGTGAAGAGTTGGACAATTCCACGCTGGCATAGGTTTTTATGATTATCGACCATACTGAGGCAAACATTTTTTGATTTTACAGCTGCTTTTCCAGTTAATTTGTATCTGAAATTATATAACAATTAAAAATGACTAGGATAATAGAGAAGCTTAAATATTGGGGCTTGGTATTATGGGTCTTTGTGTCTATACTACGAAATAAAACCTTCTAAATGACATAACAGTCCTTTGTAATAGTAGTCCTCGAAGTGAATGACAGGTAGAAAGGACAACGGAGAAATCACTGGTTGAAGAAGTGAATGATCTAGTCCCTAATTTGATTAAAAGATTATGATGACTTTAGTAGTTTTTTTACATTTCGAACAGAAGGGAAGCACTTTTACCGACATGAAAATAGCCCGGAACAGCGATCTTATGTTAGCTAGTGTTAAACAGCTAAGTTTAACTTCAAAAACCTCACGAAATCACTAGAATGTGTAATCATAAAAAACTGTCGCCATCTTCAAGCATTGAGAACTAGTTGGAACAACACAACGGAACCCCCTGTTTGACGAAGCTAAATAACAGGCAAACAAAGTGGCGCTGTACATAAGGAATAGAGCTGCCTTCAAAGCTGAGAGGGAAATACCGGCTTCTCAGAATAAGAAGAATAAGAATAAGAATAAGAATGAGAAGAAGAAGAAGAAGAAGGAGAAGGAGAAGAAGGAGAAGGAGAAGGAGAAGAAGAAGAAGAAGAAGAAGAAGAAGAAGGAGAAGAAGAAGGAGAAGAAGAAAAAGAAGAAGAAGAAGAAGAAGAAGAAGAAGAAGAAGAAGTGAAAGAAGAAGAAGGAGAAGGAGAAGAAGAAGAAGAAGAAGAAGAAGAAGAAGAAGAAGAAGAAGAAGAAGAAGAAGAAGAAGAAGAAGAAGAAGAAGAAGAAGAAGAAGAAGAAGAAGAAGAAGAAGAAGAAGAAGAAGAAGAAGAAGAAGAGGAAGGAGAGGAAGAAGAAGAAGAAGAGGAAGTAGAGGAAGAAGAAGAAGAAGAAGAAGAAGAAGAAGAAGAAGAAGAAGAAGAAGAAGAAGAAGAAGAAGAAGAAGAAGAAGAAGAAGAAGAAGAAGAAGAAGAAGCTATAATTTTGGGAGGTAAGAGACTTTGTGTAGATAGATAGCTAACAACTCATTAAGTAAAACCAGCCCTGATATCAAACGAAAAATGTCTCTTGTCAATATTGGGTTAAGAAGACAATCAAGGAGAAAAGCCTTCTCTCGAGCAACTTAAGCACCCGTGTGGCCTTACAATCTCGGAGCTGATGTATGGTGTAGATGAATTAACATTAAAGTGGATGAGAACATTTTTGTCTGTTTTCAGAGATTTTTTCGTGTCTGCATTGATGGTTACGCAGAAGAAGATTCAAAAACAGCAGCACGGATTCTCAAAGTCTATTGATTGCCTTTAACGAAGGTTAGTTTGTGATAAGATCACTTCTTTATCTATTCATCGATACAAACAATGTTTTGACAGCATGCTTGTTTTATTTAAAATGACGTATCAATTATGTACTTTCAAACCGTTTTGTTAATCCTTTCAAGCTATTGTCGAATAATACAACACTCTCTTTATTTTATTTGAACTAGAATGCATGCAAACAGTCGTTATACAAAGTGAATAAAAAAATTACAAAACAACATCTTGTCTAGTTATTATAGTAATTGTTTTCGAAACTCGTTTATTAACAGGTGTCTTGTTTAAATTTACATATTTACTTTCCTCGTATTTTGTATTTTTAGATTGAAAACGAAAACAAATTTATTTCATATGCATACGTTATCATTTGATAAAGAACAAAGCTATCAGTATCAACTTAATTGCTGTAATCTAATGAATTAATACCCTTTCGTTTTCAATTAACCTGCAATTCAATCACTTCATGAACTAAATTATTTGTTTGAAACACAAAAACCTCATGACAAATCACTTCCTTTGAACAAACAAAAACTATAATTACACATAAAAAACAGAACAAATAAACGTATTTGGGGGCGTGTAAAGGTCTTATCATCAAAATTATTCATAAATATGATGCAATCAAAAATTTAAAACATGATAAAAAAAATAACTCACCCAAAGTTCAAATCGATCCACAACTGTAGCCTTTCACTAACATGTTGACTCTCCAGAGCTTCTCGATGTTTTGCAATAAAATCTTCTGGACAACTCGCCCATATTGGTAATTCCAAATCTGGCAAATCCTCATGTATGCTCTTGAATACCATAGGATCTGCATAAAATTCTGGTATACATTCGTCAGGTGTCCATTCTTGCAGTCGTTGAATTGATACAGGATATTCAGCAGGTACCCAAATAGGCCGAACATGATGGCAAAGAATGTGTTGTGGAGTTCTTCTTGCCATATAAACGAAGTATGTGATTTCTGAGAGGAAATCTGATACATGATGCGGTACATCATGACTTGTCGCGGCTCCGTGCGATTTGAACATTAAATCTAAGTGAACGTCACCTTTGTTCAGACGATATTTACTTTTTGATAAATCTCTCCAATTAGCTCCATTACGATGTGTAAAATCGGTTACCCAGGGCATGATGTGGTGATATTCGGGATTCGAAACACTACGACCAGCTGCATTATTCAATATTGTAAGGTAGTCGAAATTTGATAATTGACCATTGCACCACATCTCACAGTATTCTCGCAGAGTGAACTGTTCCAAATCGTAGGCGAATTTTAAATCAAGCTTTGTGCTCGAGGAGTACTCATCATCATCCTCGTCATCTATTGGATTGTCTGTAGAAGGAGAAACATCTTCCAAGTCCTGTTGAATGATATTCGACTCAATTCTGGGAATTATTTGCAACCACAGATTGTCCTCCACCAGAATATCATGCAACCGTAAATCACCAAGAAACAGTCCTAGTTTGGAGAGTTGTTTGGTAAGCTGAAGCAGCTGGTAGATTATAAAGAGAGATTTGTTATGGGATTTATTTAATATAGCCGGGCTGTATGTTATGCAGTCATAAAGTGATGTCTCAATGGCCGTTGGATAGAAGATGACGGCAATGTGTAAACTAGTTTCAATAGCTGCCAGGGCTGGAAGGACATTGGGATGGCAGTCACCAGAATTTGGTGATATGGAAAGACTCGGCTCAATATGTGTGTGGGCATTACAAGGGATTACCGTGCAGTTGAAAATACGCTGAATGAGTTCTCTAAGCACTATGTCGTAAGGAAGGAAAGAATGATCGAGGCTTCTGCTGCCGATCCCACCGGCGATGTTTTGATTCATTTGCTTTGAGAATTTCAAATGTGAAGCGGGATATTTTTTGTATGCGGCTTCCCATAAAGTTTTGAAATTCGTATTGGTAACATAATTTACTGCCTGCAAAAAGAAACAACGTAATAACAAAGTAATTCACTACCTCCAATATTCAGACAAATCTTTGTAAGACGATAGGATAGATAAGAAATAATATCGTTTTATTAAATGAACAAACAAATGTATAAAGCAACAGATTGCTAAACTTATAAATTAGACTAGAAAAAAATCAAGATGATAATAGAATAATCCACTCAATGAACTTCAAACAAAAACTAAAAGATTGTGTGATAAAGAAACCCATTGAATTGTAATCTTAATATGCATTTCTTTTCTTCTATCTACTCACTCACATGGTTTATTTGATAAGCGCATAACTATAAAGTATTCTCAGATGCACAATGAACCATTTCATTACACTTGAGAAGATTTCTTTAATTTGTTTCTAAAATCATTGGAGATAAAGCTTCGACAACTAAATCATCAACAACATAAAACTTGAAGACAGATAAGATGCTTGAAAATTGGTTCAAATAATTGAAGTATCTTACTTATTTTACTGAACAAAATATGATCAATTTCGATGCGGGTATCATTGCAAGATAGCGCCGAGCGACTTGACAATTTTCGTGCGAATAAAGCAATCGATTTAAAAATTGTTACGCTATGGAGCGTTGCTACGCTAATTTGGAAATATAATTTGTGATAGTCTCTACCTATTTGATTTTTTCTTACCTCAATGTTCAATAGAACATCTGAAGAATAGTGACGGGTGGTTATTGTCTATTTACTTGGCAGATCGTCAAAATTAAACCTTCAAGGGGGTCTACTCTGTACTTCGTTCTGAGTGAAATTTTTGGAAAAAAGAGATTAGGAAGAGGAAGAGAGGATGTCTGATGGCCCATTTTTGGCTGTTGAGTTTGATGCAAAGAATTGCATGCAATATTGTGGTGTGTTTCACACATTCAATTGTTCAAAATAAACTGTAGAGTTATAAAAAAATATTTAATCATATGTGCATTGATTTTTCATACACAAGGTCTTATATTGACGGCATCTGAGATAAAGATGCTGCGCATTAGAGTGTTGTACTTTGGCCTTCCCTCCATAGGAAGTCGTCGTGCGCTGAACTCTCAACGCAAATCAAAAGTAGTTCACACCGATTCCTAATTCATGTCATCTTTTGCAGAAATATAAACAAGATATATAACACTCGCCGGATTTTCGTATTGGGTCTATAGAGGTGAACAAATAGATTTATGATGCGGGGTCATTCCGTAATTCGATTATCGTCAGACGATATTGTTTACAACGTTTCTCCCTCTATCACACTTTTATGATATGATTGAGACAGTATCTATGAAACGATTATCGTTCGATCGTTTTGATTTTACGGAATTAGGCCCCTGAGTTTTCAAATATGTCGACGATTATCCACGACTGAACTTGGGGTCTAGATCGATGGATTGGACAACCGAAGAGTCTTGTCAATCTATTCAAAGTGAAAGGTGCGTTTCGTGATTCTTTTAACATTTCATAATAAAACGTATAATAACATTAGAAACAACACATAACAATTGTTGTGAAATAACTAAATACAGCACAACCAACTGGGCGGATATTACCGGAAGGCTTACCGACATTTTTTCAGTAAAATCCTACAAACCATAAGAAAAAAACCATACTTAGATTAAGCGTGTGTAGAATTCAATAAGAATTTCTCCATTCAAATTCCTGAACTACAAGAATGGGAATCCAACTCGGTTTTCACTAGAAATCACATTTTTTATAGCGACTGTCCATGGCGACTGTCTAAACCTCCAAATAAGGCCAATCCACTTTCTGAGAATCAAAGTGGTTGGAGAACTGAACTGGCTGTTTTCCAACAGATCTAGTCCTAAGAATCAAAATTTCATATATTAAGGACTACAGTTATATCAGAGGGTCAGAATAGACCTTCGTTCCTTGTGTAACTTAATTAACCGGTGGGAGAGTTAAAAGTGGGAGAGTAGTAATCAAATTCGAGATCACAAACATCGTCGGAAAACACAGCGCAATTTATTGTTGAGTCAGCGTTCCCGTTGTTCTTACTTTATCGTACATATTAATCATTATCACTAACGTGAGCCAAAAATCTAAATAGTGTCCACCACCGCACCTAACTAGCGTTAGTTTGTTTCTTTTTTTCCAGCAAATTCAAGTTTTACGTTTGAATATTGATTTGATTTTACCAATACCTATAGAGCCTTCAATTAAAGTTCGTGAAACTATTCAAAATAAAAATGTAAATAGGTTTTTTGATCTTGAATCAATTGACCTTGTTTGTTCTTTTGATGCTGAACTTATTGATCAAATTTTTAATCAAAAATGCGGTTTAATTTATATTTCACGTCTAATCAAACAAACTTTTCTTTTCTAGTAAATTTTAAAATCACACCACAATTTGTTGCATAATTTCAAACAAATGAATAGGTATGCAAATTTTCAAGTTCAAGCTTACCTGCGAGTAAGTCATTGGCAAGTCTCCCACATCTGCAGCACTTGGATCGCGACTCCTTGGTAATGGAAATACTTTGTGTTGTTGTTTGCGATAAATTTGCACATGAACTTTAGTCCACGGATGCTCTAACACTGTTGGATGTATTCTTCTATCTAGTCCAGGATATATAGGAAAATCTGAAAGTTTCTTTTTCTGTTCAAGACACTGCAGCCACCCCTTGTCGACAATAACCAGAAAACGATCAGATAACGAAGTTTCACGTACGTGTTGGGATGAGATTCCCAACTCGACCCAAATTGAATCCATTCCCTTGGTTTTCTTTGCACAAATTAACTGATTATAAATTATTATTGCATATTTAATAGCCAAGGTTAATTTTTATAATTTTCTTTGTTTATTGCCATTAAGCTTAAGTCCTCGTCATGGTTAAATGATTTTTCTTGTAGGAACACACATTTTTTCTCTAATGCACTCTACATTTCACATAAATATTTGAACTAAACTGAATTGTTTACGTTGTTTGTTTGGAACTTGTTATCTAGAATTTAGTTTTTGGAAATTTCCAATAAATTTTTAATCTTTTGAACGAGAGTGTGTACTCATTTGTTTAGAAATTGTAACAAAAATACGGAAATACGGAAGAGAGACAAACTGGCGAGGAATGAAATTTTTTAAACAGCTGTTTTTGCTTTGACAGAAGAGTGGGCTGTCAAAAAGTGACAGTAACTTCTTAAGGGCGTGTGCTTAGAAAAAGAAAAAAAATGAATACATTCAGTGATACTGTTTTTAAAAGCATTTTAACATGTTATAGGGTATAGACTTTATTTGTTGTACGATCTTTTTTTTTAAATTTCGTTCAGTTGTTATATTCGAGTGGACGTTCGGAGGGCCCTTCCTAAACCGGTCGATTGGCTGTTCGGAGTGATGTTTGGGAGTGCTAATTTTCCTTCTTGAATTGAATTGGGAGTGTTGGGAGTGCTGTCACAATTTACTAACACATATAATATTGTTTACCTACATCGGCCATATGAACTAAGCCATTATGGACCGATACGCAGTGTGAACAGCTATAAATGCGAAATTGTAAGAATGCATTGTTTAGCCAAACTAACGCCAGAAGGACTGATCATCACACGACACTGATATATGTTTCAAAGGCCGACACTGGCAATTGACGTCAGTTAAATTTACGAAACCATAGTAACATCGAAAAAGCCGACAATAATATGCACAAAAGCATTTGAGCGGAAATCCGACTCACGCTCACTTGCTACGACTGCTGTTCCAAATAGCACAACCCAAGATATCTGCTATACCTAAGTGAAAGTTTTGATGTATGTTTGTTACTCAGTCACTCCAGAATCGGTTGAATAGATCTGGATTAACATCGGCACAGAGATGGCGGAATATATAGCACATATACTTATACGTACTTTTGTCCCTCTGTACACTTCTGCAAATGAATACATTTTGAAGTTGTAAGGTATATCTGATTTGCATGTACTGTCATCCATATATACATTAAAGCTTAACGAGATCGTGCAACAACCAAATGTATTCTTCTTATATTTATCAACAGTTTTTTAAGCTTTAGTTGGTTCACAGATATCGAGTGTGCTTCAGATAGAGTTGCAGTTGGGCATTGCGGCAAGTTCGGGTGCACATCAAAACAGCTTTTTAGATACGTCTGTATTGTATGAGTTTGTGAACGACCAAAACCGGATAGGTGTCAAAAGACACACATTCGTAGTCAGCTGTTTGCCAATCCTCCCTTGGCTTCATGACTATACTGAACATTTTAGGATACATTCAGATTTATTTCCCCACCTCAGTCATATGGTTGATTAGTTGTGTTTTAACATGGAATTACAACAACAGTAAAGTATGCGAACCACAATACTGCCGCTAACTTCGTAAAGGCCCTAACTACCACTTTTCGAAGATGAAGAAGAAAAAACTGTTTCGCCTACCGTATTAAAGAACGTGAAAAATACCAAAAAATTTGTGTCTTTAAGCTCAAGTTGTGCTTTATTTTTTGTATATAATATAAAATAATAAAACATCATAATAACAATACCCTGACAATAAATATGTCATAAACTCAAAAAATAAAATTTTGCAGATAAGGCCTTTACGAAGTTAGCTGCAGGATAGTTGTGCACACGAAAGCAGGCATTTACTCTCTTAGCCTGGAAATTTGTTGGCCAGTTTTAAATTACTCCAGGCCTGATATATATTTTAGGTGGTGAGGTTTTGTTTTGAGGTCAACATCACCCCATTGACTTCATTCATGCGAATTGTATTGTACGAAGCCAGCAGGTCACGTTCCACAGACCAGAATCTTCTTTTAATTTCTACGACCTACATATCTACTCTCATTCATCTTCTATTGCCACGCGACAACTTTTGATTGTTAGAAAAACCAATGGTGATAAATCTCTTTATTATGGCCATATTCACACTTCTGACAATTAGTGTTTATGTCTGGTAAAGTGTTCGGCAAAATATAGTAGACATAATTTGCAAACCATTCTCATGACATCAAAATTACTATTCCAATATTTTTGTGGTCGTAGAAATTAAATTTTCGTTTTTACACTGGGTGACAGAGAATATAAAAAAAATCTCAACCTCTATCAGCATTGATATGACTTCACTTTTTTAATAAAAAAAAGCAAAACTGTCAATTTGTCGTGACATATACACACATAAGTCGAAAAAAAATATTAAAAAGAATACAAAACGTTCGTTATATATGTATGCATCGTTTGTTATATACATATATGCATTACCAACAAAAAAATCTAAGTTCGTTCATTTTCGATCATTTAATTTTTTCATTTTAGTGTTTGATGTTTAAATTGTGCAACAAATTTTGCTTCAGGCATTCCCATATTTTATGACAGTTTTTCTGACATTTGTTCTGACAATTGTTTAAAATAGAGAGAGATGTTTAAGACCTAAATTGAGTGATTTTATGTACGACAATTTGCGTTTTCTTTTTATCTTATATCATGGATTTTTTTTGTTAAAACAACCTCAATGTAAATATTTGGATTGGTAAATATTTGCAAAAAAATTGACATTGAATTCGTGGAATCAAGTTATAGATCTTTTAATTATAAAATGGACAACAATGTTCGTGTACCCGATCGCTTCCACTAAATTACCCACGCAATTTTCATATTATCAACGATTTGTATTCTAATTGTTATCATAAAATTATATTCTTCCATAAAAAAAGAATAAAACCAAGCATCACTCTTCAATTCGTTCTCGAATTGAAAGTCATTTATGTATGTATATTGTGATTGATCAATGATCACACACTAATATGTTTTGAATAACAATAAAACAATATCAAGGTTGAATGCATGTACAATTTTATGCAAAATTAGATCAATAAATTCCTACACTTTTCGATATCATTATTTACTACGAATACGGATACAAAATACGCAATTAAAAAATACTTAACAACAAATAATATAATCCCCGACTTCCTAGTACTTCCTCATAAAAAAAACGAAAAAAAAACGTGATAATTTTCTTTAAGTGCACGCGGGGCAATAAACTTAAGAATGGAAATAATTATTTAATACTTTAAGCTCTTAATGAACATTTAAGTTTATACTGAATGAAAAATAAGTTTATTAGGTTCGTATTGACTAAAATAATAAACATTATTGATAGAGAATTTCACTAGTGTATAAGGCGCATTTAAAAATGGCTTCGTAAAATTTAAATTAAATTAAGCAAATCAAAAAAAAAAAAAAAAAAACTTGATATAGTAGTATTTTATTCCATTTATTGATTAGGTATGAGTTGTATAGATAAACAGAGACATAGTTTTAAACATAGACATAGTTTTACGGCTCTATGCAATAGCTCCTAACGTATTAATTCCCAATGAAATAAGTCCTAATGAAGAAATTCCTAACAATGAGTGCAATAATTGCTAACACGAATAAATGAAATAAATCCTAACTGGGGATGTAATATCTCCTAATTTAAAAATTAAATAAAACCTAACGTTAGGAGTTAATTCATAGTGAATTAACTCAAAAAAAAAGGTGAAAGAATTTCTAATGTTGGAAAAAGAATTTTATTTAATTAATTCAAACGATTAAAGGTAGGTACAAAGCAATTAATTATAAACTTTAATGTTGTCAAGAACTATGGATCTGCATACAGGGCATTTGATTAACTGATCCTTATCCGGATGTACAATATTTGTGTTAATGTATGTTAGCATAGTTGAGTAACATTTCCTTGACTTCTTGTTCAGAAGGATAAATAAAAAAGGAAATACCTTTATAGAAATGAAAAACATGATGACATGGGGGGGGGGCGTCGCGTCCGTCACACCCGTCGCGCTAGTCGCGCCCGCGGCACCCGCCGCGCCCATCGTGCAGCCCACTATAATGTATTCATCTATTTCAATGACTAGATATTTTACCTTTTCGAAATATTCAACATATATAACCAAGAGTTGAATTAAACATCCAACAGGTACTACTGAATAGGTTCTACTGCCAGAAACTGCCGGTTCGGCCGAGGAATATTTTCGTTCATTAATTTTATTATTTTATCAGAAGCAAATATAGGTACAAAACGAAAACTCATCTTCATTGATGCATGCTTTAAAAAAGTTGTATTTTTGGCCTGTGTGTAGAGTTACACCAACATTGTTCCATATATGCTCCCTTTGAAATGTTTCAACAACTTCGAGAGCAGATTTCGGTGAAGTTATGAAAACTTTTGCTGTCAAATTTTGCAATGTCCTTTTAACATAAATTTTTAGTGCAATATTTCCTAATTAGTATTTATTTCATTTCCATGGTTTTAGGGGTTATTTCATCATGAAATAACTCCTAACTATAAACAATGCATAGTCCTAATTTTGATGAAAATAAACCTAACATTTAGGTGTTCCTTCATTTGTAATAACACCTAAATTTGTATGGGAATGTTAGGTTTTTTTCATATTTTTTTTGTTAGGAGTTAATACGTTAGGAGCTATTGCATAGTGCCTAGTTTTACAATAGTTTATGATAATATTTTTTAATATAATAATAAGAATAAGAATTAAATTGAAATCGTAACATTTTATTTTAATATGTCCAATTGCACCAACAATATTTAAAATATATTTTAGTTATCAAAGTAACACTTATCATTCAAAAATAAATATTAAGCGGTCAAGAAAAATAGTATTTCACCAGGTGCTAGTGGGCCCGTCAGATGACGTTTCCAGCACTGTCTCATTACGCAAATTTTAAGATTTTTTTAACTCAGCATAAATTTTTTGAAACCAGCTAGAACATGCGTTGCAATCATTTAAACTGGAGTTTTGTTAAATTATAGCAACGAAATTTATTATTGATACAAATTCTATATACCTATTAATGCTAAAAACCATTAAAAAAAATCAACCAAGTAGAGCATCATTTGATTAATCATCTTAAAAAAAAAAAGAAAGAATTGAATGGAATTGAATTTTCACATAGGTATATAGAATTTGTATCATTAATAAATTTCATTGTAATAACTTTTATTGACATTTCCGTTTTATATCTGTGTTGCATCGAGTTGGGTGGTGAATTTCAAATATAAGGAAAACTGTATACCAACCCTGGTTTATTATTATATTCACCACTTGGGAGATATCTTTTTCATTTATTACAGTAAATGAAGGGAGAAAATATAAATTTTTACTTGTCTATGTTCGAAATGCGACCCTATTTCTTCTTCTCCGCCGACGCACGTTGTTGATTTTAAAACCGAACCACAATTCTTTCACTTCACAGCTCCATCTCAGATCAGACTGCTTTTGGGGTTCGCAAGGTTAACATCAGAAAAAGATCGCAAGGCTTCTGGTTTTGTATTGTTCCATTCTTAGCTGAATGCTGGTGTTGCTGTATTTATCCTTCATCTCCTTTCTCCTTCTTCGAAATTGTACCTGCTTGAACAGAATGGTGTAGCTGTAGCTGTAGCTTTAAGCACTGTCAAAGTAGAGAACGCCAATCCTATAATCTACCAGAATGTGTAGCTGCAGCTGTAGCTGTAGTACAAGTTCAGTCAGCTTCAACTTTGGCGTGCGCTGCTTGCTTTTTACTTTTTGACATTTGACGAACAAAAAAAAAAACAAAAAGAGCGAAATGCCTGAATGACCATGTTTCCACATGTAGAACGTTTGTGTTTCCACTTAAGGAACTTTCTTTGTTTTTTTTTTTTTTCTTTTCTTTTTTTTTTAAATGACGGCAAATGAAATATTTGGTGTGCATCTACCAGAGCTGACTAAAAAATGTATGCAAACTACTTATTTCTCCTTTCCATAATGTGTATTACACCACTACTTACAAGAAGCGACAATATTTTCGCACGCACACTACAAAAAGAGAGCAACTTTAAAGAGAACGTCAAGCGTTCTTCACTCAATCTTTATAAATTTTTTAATTCTTTTCCCCGTAAAAACGTATCTTAAAGTTACCCCTATCACCATCACTAATAATGATTTAATACACGTTTTCTACACGTGGAAACATGGACAATGAAAGTTGGTGTTCTGTGCTACACCTGCTACTTTTTTGGGCTACATTTTGACAATAGCTTTGTGGCTTTGACAGTGCTACATATTAAAGCTACAAGCTACATCATTCTGTTCAGCCAGTAATGGAAAACAGTCGTTTGTTCTTAAGGTTGTCAGAGTATGTCTTTTGTAAATGACAGTATCGGGCCAGATGGTATTTTTGACAATACCTTCGCCACATGTGAAGAATTTGGACAAGTCGCAGAGTTTTTGAAAAGAGCCTAGTTGACATCAGGAACTGATGACGATATATGTCCCAACAATAAAAAGTGTCACTCGGGTGTACACGCATTTTTTTTTTTGCGTTGATTTTTTATCATTTTGAGAGAAACAGAGATGGTTGGTGTCCGTTTGCCATCAAGTAATAAACTTTCTTCACCCGGCTCCATTTCTAAATTGCCATCTTTATATATATATAACAAAATTATGGAGATTTCCTTCTACTTGATACTCAACCAAAGATGATGTCTACTTTGGTCTTTTGTCCTTCCTAGTAATCTGACATTACAAGTGGGACGTTGACCATTTGTTCTACATGACTCTGACAATTTACATGTTGTGGGTTTTTGTCTCCAAGACTCCAAGTTGTGGGTTGAATTATGTTGAGAATTTAAGAAAAAATATAGATAAATGTTATTTTATTTATTATTTTATTTAAATAAAATAACATTTATCTATATTTTTTCTTAAATTCTCAACATAATTCTGACAATTTAACCGTTGAAGACGGATGAATTGCCGTTCACACGACAAATCATACCCAAGCCACATGAACTGTTTGTATTTTGTTGGTCACGTGGAAGGCTTTGTATGCATCTCGTTCTGTTTATTCCGCCATTTCAATATTAATTAATGTCTTTCAATCGGCAGCATTTATGACTGTACGAAATTTTATACAAGATCGAAAAAAACTTAAAGAATTCCTGCGGCAGAAAAGTTCAATGCCTTTTCAAACATCATTTACGGTATTATCCAAGCCCCTTATAAGTTTACAATATTTCGATTATTTAAAAAAGTTTGTCACTTAAAAAAAATATGTATGTATTTCATTCAAAAATAAACCTTTGAACTCACTGTTTATTAACACATGCTTTGTTTTTAAATTTAACTGTCGATATATTGCCGGCCGGAACTGTTTCTGTAATGAGACCATTTATACGTCATTTCATGTGATCAGGTGTACGAAATGCCAGCCATATGAAAACAGTTCAGTAAACATTCATTTCACGCATAATCAAATAAAGATGTCCTTGCTGAATGAACATAATATATTTGTTTACCAACAACCGGAAGTTAATTTGTAGTCACTTAAAGTTTGATACCAAAAAAATATAACCTAAAATAAATGCAAGTACCATATTCGTATATTCCAGTGAGGCTTTGAAGTTTAAGTTCAAGATGATCGATAATGACGATAAAAATAATAAAATCGAAAGTGTGCTATGTCTGTGTACCTCGCTTGGTGACAAAGATAAAATGAATTTAAGACGAGTCATGCTTTTGAGCTTAAATTAATGATTTATGTGATCTTTTGAATTAAAGTGTAATAAACTAATAAGTAGGTAGATTAAAAAAATAATCGATATTTGACAGTAATTATAGATAATAATTCATCTAATAAAATAATGTTAAATTGATATCAATCGTCGAGGTTAAATGGCGATTTTATAATTTTTGATTGTAGATATCGATATTTATACGAGAACGTATTTTTATGGATTATTTTTTCGTTTGTTTGATGAATAATTCAAAGTGATTGAATTTGTTTTTACATCACCACTCATATTTTATATGTGAGACATTCAAATTGTTTGTCATTTATTTCAGTACAATAATAATTATGCTTTGACCCTTAAGGTTGTGAGAAAAATTGTTTTAATTTTAAAATTGTATTCATATACGTTCTAAGTAATTAAAACCCGAATTAAAAATGCCTCATAATTTGGGATGATGCTAATTGGTTAAAATTTGTTATTTGTTCCTCTTGTCATTTTAATTTGCTCTATAGGACATGTATTGGTTTAACAAAAAAAAATTACAACCTGGCGGTATGAATAAAAATGTTAATACGCCAAATTGTATATTTTTTAAAACCGTTTCCTACATACTAAAAGGGAAGTTTCTTTAGTGCAAAAATCAAAACTTAAAATAATAATCAAGAATAATAAAATTACGATGATAGAGAAGATGAAAAAAGTGCAACTGCGAATTCGGCCTGTCCATCTGTCTGTCTGTCAGTCTGGTTATCTTTTGTCTAAACGGCTGGATCAATTTTTTTCAAACTTGGCATGTAAGGTTTGTATAGAACATTCTTTAGAACCGTTTTTGTTCTTGAACTTTTTCGTGAATGGCTAAACGGATTTTAACAAAACAAAATTCTTAGAAAAGGTAGATGACCTGATCAAATGCAAATGTCAATATTTCGCAAAATTTTTGTTGTCATAAGATTTTAAAATTTGTTTTTTATAAATTCAATATCTAGACAATTTTTATTTTCTTACACTATATGCAAACTGTTTAACATTAAAGATTAGCATACTTTAAATAGAAATCGAAGTTAAACAACAAAATCTTTATGCTTTAAATTAGGTTGAATCTTTATAAAATTCATTTTCAGCACTTTTTCCACAATAACAAGTGTATGCAGCCCAGTTGTGCCTTTTATTTTTTTCTCGCAGTAAACTCTATAATTTTAATTAAATCATTGAATCGTTATTGTGGTGTACAAATCCCTATTTTGATATTGAAATATTAATCATTAAGTTTTACTGCTCTTTTCTAGGAAGTAAAACCAAACCTAAAATATACCAGTATCTGAAACGTTTGAAAAAAATCTATAATTGCTAATAAATAAGTACATAATTATAAAGTACCTAACCTCTGATAAATTTTATGACATAAACGGCAGCACAATGATGCCATAAAATATGTACCTACAGTTTGTGTTTATGATGATGATTAAAATCGAAAAAAATCTAGTTTCTTAATCAATTATTTAGTTTTAAACAAACAAGATAAACTAATATAAAGAATTGAATAGGGCTCCAGAATATATACATCATATATACATAAGTATGTATGTATAAATATGATCATGATCTGAAACGCAACCTTTTTTTGACAACTCAGAATCTGCACAGAACTAAAAAAAAAACGCTTGTAATCGGATGTGACAGATTTATAAATATTATTTAGCGACTGTCAAATTTACGTTCGTAAGCTGCGCTATGGAATGCATTGTACGTACGCAAGCAAAACTTATCGAAACTAGACGAAACAGAGCAATCCACTAGCCAACCATAATGGTCGGAAGAACACGGAAGCGAAATGTCATAATACTATACGTCAAGTTTCCTTAAATGCTGTTAATTCATTAAGTCGCCCATAATGGGTGGGATGTGAAAACAAGAAAATTTCATATGTATTTGGTTGACTGTCAAATATAAATACGGGCATAAACTACGAACGAAAACTTGTCGAAACCAAGCAGTCGGGCAATATGTTTGCACTATAAAAATCCCTTGTTCTCGTTGATTTCGTTTCGCACCGTTCGTAACATTTCTCCTTTTATGGTTCTACATTTAGGCACAAGCAGTCAAGCCCAATATAAAAATTTCGTGCATTCGCAGAGCAACAATTAATTTGAATAGTGTGGTCTTATTCTATATAGTACCGAATCATCGGAAAAAATAGAACGGCATTATTTATGGGATAATTTGAAAAACCAGAAAAACGATAGCTCTGAACGAAAGAAATTATAGGAACATCGTAGTGCAAGAGAAGATGCTATAATCACGACAAACATGTTCATCTTCAATATAATCTTAAGTATTATTTATTTACAAGTATTGTTAAGTATTGTTTAAAGTCAGTATTAACGAATTTATAAATAATAATAACAAAAATTCACTATAATCTTAATTTGTTAACTTTCCTATAATCGTTATAATACAATTTCCTTTCTCATATTCAACAAGTTTTTTTTTTTTCTTGTATCCTCTTTTACTGAAGAAGATGAACTACAAATACGTGTAAAGCCACCATTATCTTAAGCTGAAATGGGTTCCCGCCTGATACTGAAACATTTCCGGCTTGGCGTGTTCATGCGATTACAGCCAGTTTCACAAAATAGAGCAGATAAAATAATCAAAAAAACGGTGGAGTAAGGTACGGGGTATCAAAAGTCAACAGAATCTATTAACAATAGTTACTATTCTACAGGTTGGCCCGAAATGTATCAACCTATCGGAAGATGCTATAATTTTTGCAAATGGCCGCAAATGTCAATTTCAATTTGACACTTGCATACACATCTAGAAGCCATGAAACGCTACACTCCTCAACATCGCGGAATACTTGTGATTTTGGGACATGTAGATTAATAAATATCTATAACTTCCAAAATCATGTTTAAAAAAGGGTTTGTTTTTTGGGCAATTTTGTCGTTTCACGGTCTTGTTCTTGGGGGGCCGACCCGTGAAACGACAAAATTCACAATCATAAAAAACAGCCATGTTTTTTCTCATTGTCAGTGAATGATTTCACTTTATTGTTGTTTTAATAATAACGAACAACAAACAAATGCCAAAAAAATAAAATAACTTACTACGGTTGCCAATGATACAAAATTTTTAGTACTCCGTGCAATGGACTTTGGGGCTTCAACTTAAACAAACAAAATGCCAACACAATAACTGTAAGATATCAATTAAATAAAACGTTGATAAAAATAATTTGCAAATATAATCTGGCGCAATTCTGTCATAAAAGAAATATAAACACATTAATTTTATGATCGCACAATCAAGTTTGTAAAATATCGCGGTGCGATCAAGCCAACAACTTGAAAACATTTCAAGATCGTCATATTATATCCATTGGGCAAATAAGAACTGGAACTTGTAAAATTTTGATTATGTACCCGTGCGTCATATTAAAATAAAATTAAATAACATCGTCAGAAAAAGAATATCCTTTAACCTTTTTAGGTTTGACAAACAATTAAATTAATATTCTAAAGCTTATTAATTTCCAGTTGGAATTAAAATAGAAACAGCATTTTAAACGAATTAAGAATAAAATGATGCAAAAAGATCAAGTTGTTTTAATTAATTATTACTTTCCCCAGTTGCTTCAAGCTTTTTAAAATATTTATATGGGTTGTTAAATTAAAAATTTCTATTGCACAAAAAAAAGACCAAAAATTAAAGTCGCACTTCTTCCAAATAAATTTTAAAAGTGTCTTTCAAAATTGGGGACAGTTGTCATCCAAAATTAAAAATATAAGTCGAAAAGAAAATTTACCAAAGTTTGGTCTGAAAATTCTGTCTGTGCGTGTGTCAGTCTGTAAGCCTGTTACTTTGACTGAATGCATCTGCAGCCTGAACCGGTTTGACCGATATCCATCAACCTTGGAGTCTGTGGTCGGTAGGGTAACCTTTAAGAGACATTTTTGGAATTGAAAAATATAACAGTATACCTGCCATAAAACCGTTATGAAAAAGTTTGTAAAAAGTACTTGCAGTGCTCAAGAACTCTCTTCGCAGACTTCAACTTGGCGAATTTCGCGTCGAAAAAGTAGTAAAAAAAACCTTTAGCGACATTGCCATACATAGGACGACACTAATACACACGAGATTCACCAATTCTTTCACAAGAAATTACTGGTTTATTGCAGATTTTGGGCTGGGGGCGGCGTTATTTTCCGTACACTTTTTCAAAAACTTCGTCAACGATTACCATCAACGGTAAGTTCATTAATTGATAATAAATTTTAAGAAGTGAAATTAAAGATAGAGGAGAAGGACGCCATCATAACGACTTGCCATTTTGTAACGCTCGGTGTTTTGCACATGCATGGATTTACTGACGCCACCGTTTATTGCTTAAATGAGTACATCAATTCGACAATACTTTTGCTCCATTATCATTCAAGATCCTCTTATGATTTCAATAGACACATCTAGTGAAGTTCAAGTTGAAAACAGTTTGACTTGCAGGTTCACCGCTTCTTTTTGTAAAAAAAACATCGAGGTTTTTTTTGTTAAAACGATTATAATCTCCGAACCGTAGTTTGGAATAGTAAATTTTGTTTCTATTAGTCTTTCAATTCGAGCCTTCAAGGTCAAGTGTCTTAGAAGTATCATGCCACCAGCCTCGCAATTGCCTGACAGTGCCAAAATTAATCACCAGCTATGAATTGAATAATGAATCGCACGTGTGTTTAAGTGACACTATTTCCATTTCCATTGGGTACAACATCTCAAAACACAAAAGCAAACATATTTTTAAATTCTGCAGCGTTCAGCCCACATTGCAATGTGTGCGCGTTTGCCACCACACTAACTAAACATTCAAAAGTAGTTCAACATACGAGACGCCAACAAATAATAAATCAATTCAACAAAAGGTGAATGCATTCACTGTTGTACTATGTGAGATGATCCTCTCTATTTGTGCGTTTGCTTGTGTCGTGTAAGCAAGCAGTAATAAATCAATCAGCAACCAATAATTTAAAAGGGTGAAAGTGGGCATAAATGACAAAAAAAAAACAAGTAAATTAACTTGAAGCGTAGACATTGGATTTTACAGGCGCAATTTTAATTGTTTTAAAGTCTTATTTTAAAAAACAAGGCGTGAGTACTAGTTGCTGGTGTAAAACAATGTCTGCCAAGTCAACTTACAAGCTTGTGTTGATTGGAAAATCTTCTTTGATTGTTTCTAGCTTTAGACATAAAACCAAGATCACTAGTACGTACATATATATTTAATTTTTTCTCTTTAAGAAGATATGGTATTTTATAGACAATTTTTTTGAAAATTACCATGTATAGGGTTTTCTAGTAGGAACGTGTCGGTGTTGACATTCTGTTGTTTTTGTTGTCATATTGATTTCGGAAATAAAAAAAGTCATACATAAATATTATGTGTCAGCCGTTGTTTTTTTATTTTCTTTGTTTCTTACAATCTTAAAGCATTTGGAAACCAAAGCATTAAAAACTACGATATTTCCAATTTGTAAGCATTGCTTGCCACAAGAGCAAACTCGTCCTTCCCAGTCGTTCTTTTTATTATAAATATGATCATATAAAATGTTTCATCAAATACTCAATTAAATAAAATGCACGACTGGGTCGCACGAACTTGCTCTTGTAGCAAACTATTGGATTGGGAAAATAAAATTTGCTGAACTATGTTGGAAAAGTGAAAAGTGGCCTAAATGTGAGGTGAAGTTGTACGGTAGCTATCATTAATAAGCTGCTTAGCCAATAACTTTAATTGCCATCTTATGTTGAGTGTTAAGATTATATACCATATTAAATTTAAATGAAATCGGGTAAGCCGTTATCAATTTATGTCCAAATTTGTTACGAACCCGTTACCACCAAATCTTCGTTATGTGCATTTTTAGCCAAAAACCTGAAATGCATTTATATTAGATCTACTGAAAATATCACATACACAAAGTTTTATCGAAATCGTTAGAGCCGTTTTCGAGAAAATTTGTAAAAACTAAAGCCGTTATATGACAGGTACCCGTTATAGCCGGGCTAAAGCAAAAATTAAAATTTGTCCTAGGGAATCACCGAAAAGAACTACACACGAAGTTTAAGGAAAATCCGTCCAACCTTTTAGGCTGTAGCTTGGTGAACATACAACCGAACATCCGCACATCCGCACAGACAGACCGACGGACGGCATGACGAAACCTACTTTTTTGGACTTCTTTATCATCGTAATGTCAGGTTTGATTAAAACCTCGATTTTTTTTACACGAAACCAGTACTTGCCCTATTGAGTAAGCAAACAATAAATATTGAAATAAGGTAATCCACTCTGAATTATTAATTAATTGACTACAACTTCAAATAAATGGAAGATGTGAAGTACCAAAAAAGGTAAATATAAATACTGCAAGATCTTTCGGGGAACAACCAAAACATAGTCATCAATTTTGTTATTTTTTGATTTTTTTGGGATTTACAAACTTTAGTGGTAAGTGTGTTACTTCACGGAACGGGGAAATATATAAAAAAAAGTGCTTTTTTTTATTAGCGATCAAACGATCAACAAACAAAAAATAACGAAAATTTTTTTCGGTGTCAATAATTCAAAGTAATTCGAAAAATTTTAAATTTGAACCCAACCTTCCCTAAAGTGTGAGAAAACCGATGGAGTTTTATTTTTATTTTATGGTTGTGTTTGTTTAATTGTTTACCCAGTGTCACCCCACATTTTTTGAGCCCCAAGGGTTGTCAAAAAACTTGGGTTTTCTGGTTCTCAAAAACGCTCAAGGGCTATCTTTTGTGCTGTAAAAAAAAATAAAAAAACAACGTCCTTCTATGATTAAAATCTAAAATTTTTTGCTTGCTGCAAATTCCACAACATGAAATCGTTCACTGAATAAAAACATAGTGATGAATTCAATATCATTTGCTTTGGTGAATAATTTTAGTTGTCTTTTGTAAATTTCCTCTCTGAATACTGAGAAGCCAAATCTGGTTCTGTGATAAAGTGAATTGAATACATTTATACAAATTGCAAATTTCTTTCACTAGAACATTCACTTCCAAATAAAAATGTGAAAAAAAGTATTCATACCAAAATTTAAGCCGTTTGGTTTCACCTTTTCGCAAAAAGAGAATCGAAAGAGGTGAAAGGAGAACGAATATAGTATTTCATTTTTTCACAGAACCAGAATTAACACACAGGTCTCCAAAATCAAATTACTTGTTCACCGGGCAGAGATAAGGTTCTTCAAAAAAAACGCTTCAAGGTGGCTTCAGAGCGACTCCAGAGCAACTTCAGCGCTGAAAATTGAAAATATCCACCAATATAAGGCAATTTATGAATTCATTATTAAGGAACCCCAAATAAATGGGTACGGAAGTTTTTTTTTTCTATCACCATGGACATTGGTTGTTCAACTTAACTATGTACTACATGTTCCAAATAACACACTTTATTTCCTCCTTCGAAGATTGCCCTTTACTTAACTCTCGTAGTCTTATGTACTCCCTATACTGGGAACTGGATAGACTTGAGCAAAATCTTTGTAGTTGATCGATCTTAATTGGTGTATAATTTTCTCTACCATACTATCAACTAGCTAGACAGTATGGCAGCAATAAAAAAAAACTTTAAACTATTTTCCAATAATTAAATGCAAATTCATCAAGTTATCGCTGTTAAAACGAATACGCCTTGAGTAAAACAAAATGACACTGACACTACACTTATATGCATGCAACTATGTAGAAACGTTTATAAAAACTACGTACCGCTGCTCTTGAAGACTTAAAGGAATTTTCCATCCATCTGATCATAATTATCATCATTTACCATCATCAGCTTCAGTGTATTGTACACCAATGGAAACTTACCAAAGTCCTGACCAAAGTTGGCCATCAAAGAGTAAGTTTGTTTTCTCATAGTCCAGTTTTTACAACTATCTATCGGTATAGCCAGAGGCTATAGAGACTCATAAAGAGCCCACCTAGTTTTTCCCTTAATAATAATTGTTGTTTGATTTGTTCTGGTGACGAGTTTTCATCATACTTTTTTATGTAGTAAGTATATAGCGTAGTTAGACCCATCCTGATCAACATGGACATACGCATCAGAAACTTGATCGTGTAATCAATTACCATAATTACAGTCGTATATGCATCGTTCATCAAATGCTTTTGTCAGGGTTGCATCGGCTTAAATAAACATGCAAGGCTCCAATTCGATTTTAAATATTTTATTTGTGCTAGAGCTTATAAAGAAGTTCGTTACATTATTCATAGTTCTTATTATGTCAAATGTTTTTCTAATTTTTATTTTAGAACAAAACTGGAGTTGTCAAATAAGAACCAGCGATTATCGCCACGATATATGTATTACGCTTTATTCAGGTCATGCAGGGTTCTTGCACGGTTGCCATTAGTGCGGGATTCCATTTCGAATAAGGGGGAAAATGCGAGGTCATTTCGGATCCGGGAAGTGTTCCCTCTAAACAGTAATTGAAGCCCTAAGGGAGCAAATATTAGCTAATTTTGACGTTTCATTCACATGGCAATTTTTTGTTTGCTGAGAATGGGCACCGTAAGCCACATACTAAAACAAACAAAATAAAAATGAGGTTATGTTAGTTGCACGCGAATTATTACTTGCTTGCAAGGTGCAATCACCTTGTAGTTCGTGACGAACAATATTTTATCAAAAATTTACTTATTTAAAGTATTTAAAGTGCATATTTCAAAAACTGAATATCTTATAAAATGCATTCTCTTTTGATTGATGTTGTTTTAGTCAAGAAATTAATAGTGAAAATGTTAAAAATCTCAATTGTTCGTTTATTCGTTTAAAGCACTCTTTACAAGAGTTTAAGCCATTGTTCCATCCCGTTCAACCAAATGCATCAACTAGTCATGGAAAAAAATTACTCCAACATGTTCAAATACTAATCTGAATTCACTGTCATCACGTCATACTGTGACCTTATTTTCTTCTTCAAAGAAACAAAATTGGGACCGCTAATTCCAGTTGATGCAATTATACTGACTTTGTGTTGTGTTCACCGAAAATAATACAATTACTTCTTGGAACGTTTGTGAGATATTCCTCGCATGCGTTCCTCCGATAATAAAAGGTGCATTGAGAGTGCCTGTACAATCGCTTGTACGGATGGTAATGAGTAATGACTGCCGTCGTGAAATCGCCTAACTAAACAATCGGAAAGTCGAAGGGCGTATGCATGTTTGCAATAATTTGATCAGGTAGTACGAGCAAACAAAATCAACCTTTCACCACACACTCTACGTTACTTGCGAACTTTTCCATATTCATTAAGGTGAAACTACGAGGATCTGCAAATTTTGTTCATTATACAAATTTGACAACAATCAAATATGTGCTTTTTGGCGCCTCTATTCAACTTGTTTCCTTAAATTCATGAAAACCGGCCCTGTTCTACATGCATTTTATACAAAACTATGCAGACATCTTGATGCCATAAACGTCATCTCTCTTATTTGCAGCATTTGTACTTTCTGCATGTTAGTTGAATTGTAAGAAAAAAAAATTAAAATTCGAAAATGTATGTTTGGCTTGCAATCATTTCACATGGAGAGTATACTAACTACTCGTTGATTTGTAGTTGCGATCCGGTTCAATATTTTTTCCCACAATATTTTGGGTTCTCGGCTTTTTTTCGAATGTAAACTTAATTCGTGATCGAGGTTTGTATCTACATTTTGTCTTATGCAGTTAATATGTTTATTTTTTTTCACCATCTGACAACGGTCAGACGGTTATTTACTGAGTGCAAGGTGGTCATATTAAGTTGGATTGTACACGAAGCAATAGATTGTAATCGTGGTGGTACTGGTAACCATGTTAAGTAGTGCAAATTACTATGCATTGAGGTATTTTTATTTCGTGGAATTTAAATTATTTGTATAGTAGTTTTTAATTTTGAATTAGTCTCAATGCAAGGACGTCAAGAATATTGCCATTTTTATTGTAGGTCGTATCAGTTTTTGTTTTTATTCTTTGAACCCAACGAGGCCAGAGTTTAGTATCTTTTTTGTAAAAAATAACAACAAATTATAACACTGTAACTTCACAATTGAGGCGATGCTAACTGAACAAATTGATACTTTATCGACAATTTGTTGGATTGCTATTGATTCGAGGTATATTTGCTGTTGGATTTATGTATGCTTCACTTAGCTATCTTCTTGACTCCTAGTTTTGTAGTGTTTCATATCCCAATTGAATGTTGGTGGGGTAGCATTTGTTTTTTCGAGAAGTTTTTAGGGCTACTGCCTCTCCTTTTTAGCGATAGTATGGGAACGTTAGTTCTCACTGTCTTTAGCATCTCTCCTTTCTCAGATCTTCTTTCTTCTAATTCGATCAAACTTTATCTAAGTTCCTAGGAATTTATTTTTTGTGATGATAGCTCGTAAAGTTATGGAACTCTTCATTGCTTTATTAGGGCCACCAATATCTTCCGTCATCGATCGAATGATTTTTATCAAAATCAACCAACACAACATGCAAATCCATTGATGTATTATATATGCACCGCCAGTAGCCAACACTCGTGTTCCAACATATCTACTAGCGGGGAATATGCGTAGCAGTGATATGATTTTTTTAATTAATTATTTACTATTGAAATATTTTGGTGGAAATTGTTATCAAACTACATAATTTAATTTTACAAAACAAATCCACCCTTATGGCATGAGTTACTTACAGATGAATATATTATCGTTTTCATTCAAATTTTAATGGGTAAATTAGTACACGTATTAAGGACTGAAATATGATGGCGTTTTTAGGCTGTTTTTAGCTGTAACAACTTTTTTTGGCTGTTTGTATGAAAATTTCAACCGGCTGCGGCTGGCGGTCCATATCAAGTACGTCAATGTGCAAATCATTTGGAAATCAGATTGTTTTTCCATTCTGATTCTTTACACTCTGAATTGCATCTTTGGTTGATTTACCCGAAACAAACCCGAACTGGTCATCAGATAATAAACAAGAAAATCTTAAGTTTTATAATTTTAATCAAATTTATTCGCTCATTTATTTTTATGGCACTAATGTAGAAAAATATGTCGAAGCATGACATATGTAGAAATCGCGTCATATTTATTTCGTTTGTAGGTGGATTATGATTTTTCGATTTTATTTGAACAATATTGCGTCTGTGTACTTTTGACAGTCTTAAAAAAAAAACAATTATCCAGAGTTCATGGCTATTATTATATGCTTTGCTGAATTCATATTCAATCACACTATGCAGATTTTTTGACTTTAATGTTAAAATTCGAACTGAATTACGAAATGGTACTGTTCGAATCTTAGCAATCCGCAATTATTTTTTTTTTTTTTTTAAATACCTGAAATTTCAGAAAGATCATCAAACAAGTTTGGGTTTTTTCCTAGGAAAAACGCTATACATGCAAAATTGTATAACGTTATTTTTATATTTTGGCATAATTTCCGGGAGCCGTAAGGTATGTAAGGCACAACCGCCTGCTTGGGTTATCTATAGAGTTTGGAGTGGGTGTGAAGTTGTCGGATATGCGAATTTTCTTTTGGATATAATTTTTTGAATTTAAAAAGCATATCGATGTTTAAATTTAAGTCCACGAGTGTGATCTTTAACCTTTAAAACTGCATCTGGAAAAATCGGTGGGTAAAACAAATTGTTATCAAGACAAAAAAAAATGTTTCTGCGTTTTTCCTCTCCGATTTGGAAAAAAAACAGAAAATTTTCTGGAGATTTAAAAAAAAAAAAAATATATGCTTTTTTTTTTTTTATGCTTAACTAATTTATGGAAACAGAAATCAAATTTTCCGGCAATTGCACCAAAACTTCTTGGGCGTTGTTGCATAGGAAATAAAAGGCACGACTAGGTCGGACAAACTTGCTCTGTGTCAGATTATTAACCTTTGGCTAAGGCTACTAAACAAGAAACTATAATAAATAATCGCAATTAAAAATAAAGTTTCTAAAGCTTTTATATGATAGGTACCGTAAATAAGGGTGATTTAAAAAAAAAACCATCGAAAAACTTCATTATTGGCAAAAAATCAGTCACACAAAAGTTTATCACATTCGATCGTATTTTTAAGAGAAAAATTGGATTATCTTTAAGGCTTATTTGCCAGGTACCGTCAATATGTAAACTTATTCTGAAAACAAGAAAAACAATACCTTTAGTTACAAATGCATTATACGAAATTTTATCAAAATCGATCGTATTGTATTGTTTGTCAGGTACCGTTATTTTCAGACCTAGGATAAAAATCAAAAATACGACTGGGCATATTACTCTCAAAACTGCCGAGTACCAAGTTTAATGAAAATCAGACCAACCGTTTAGGATGTATTCCTCGATACATCCAGACTGACAGACGGATAGACAGACAGACAGAATTGTCGGACCTACTTTTTTCATGTTCTCATGACTTGCCTTTACCATTGAGCTTATACACATAGAGGAATCAAGATGGTTTCAAATTCACTGAAGTAGATGTCGCTAAATGAGCATATCAAGTAATTATTATTTGCCTAGTTCTCTGTAACAAAAAATACTTGAACCGAACCGAATAAAATTCTTCTGCATACATTTGTATTTGTTTTTCTTTATTTCTCTTGCCTTTTAACTCAAGAATAATTGCTACAAAAGTAAAAAATAAACAAGTCGTTAGTAATGACATCCTACGTGCAAAGTTTGAAACTTGCACATGATTTCTCTATGTGTATAAACTCAATGATAGTACCTATAATCGCAAGTAAAAATACTACATTATTGTATGGATATTTTTCGAATTTTTTTCCATTTAACTTATCTTACATTGGCTTCCGGGTTATATACTATTATTATAAGCTATATTATAATCTTATCTTGTATAAAAATCGACGTGTGAATAGATTTCCCTTGGAGTCCCAAAGGTGCTGAACGGATTTGGATGAAACTTGGAGCTCAGATAGATTTTGTTTACAGTCTGGAATGGCTGACTTTGTTTGAGTTGTAAGCCGAATTATCGCGCGACATGTGTCAAAAATTCGTCGTAAGTTAACTTCTCAGTAATCTATGTAAGATTGGTTCAAAAATTATATCGATTGATTCAAAAATTATATCGACATAAAAATGAAATCTAAATTTAAAACATAAATATTATTAAATTTACTTTTAAAACCATAAAAGGATGTAAATGCAAAGTAATTGATGTGATCCAATTCCAAAAACTCTTAACAAAAGATTGATTACAAGAAGTTTTAATTAAAATATGTTACAAATAATATTTGAACTTTTTTGTAATATTTTTTCCTCAGTTCAAAACATATGTCATCTTAAAAATAAATATTTATTTACGTTTTTGAGTACCTATGTATGTACTAGCATGTTTTTTTTTTATTTTTGTTTTTGTAAATTATTTCAATTTAGGTCAACAAATGTTGGTTATGTAGAAAATCGTTAGAATGTTAATAGGACAAAAAAATATTCTATTCATTTAAGAATGTTTTGAATATACCCTCTAATTTATTATTTAAATATTTAATAAGTAATTTCACATTACAAAAAAAATTATTCACACTCAATTTCATTCACTGATCTGGTGAATGTTTATATTTATTGTTTACCTATTTAATTACTGTATATACATGCATATCGTGCGTAAGAGCCAAGAAAAAAAAATAATATTTCATGTCGCAAAAATATCTAAAGGTATGTTATAAACAACCTAAACAAATAAAATAAATATATCTGGTACTTTTCCAAAAGATCCCCAATCAATGATCTTATAAATCCATTATTATTTACCTAAGCACCCAGCCCCCCTTGCTTTAACATCCATCAACACTCAACTGCAGACATTCACCAGACGGCAATCATAATAATGATAATTTTGCATGGATGCCAGTCTTAATTGTTTTTTTTCGTAGAGTTGTGGAGAGTTGACATTTTGATAACGTTTGTTTGACACCACCGGTACTATTTGCTTTGTCTCTTGTCACCCGCCTTCGTGTCTTAAACGATCAACACTTCTGATAAATTAGATTTCCAGCAACGATAATAGCGTGCTCCAACTATATAGTTCACCTCACGCCTTCCGTCCAATACTCTTATTAATAAATTCCATTTTGGAGAGTTGGCAGATAGTTTATATGCAAAACTATGCACCAATTTGCAAAGAGCATTTTGTAAATCCCCTGAGGCTACGGACGTTTTAAAGAGTATTGTTAACATGACCGGAATGCCTTTTTCGACACACCTGCACCTGTATACAGAAAAAAAAAACAGTTGAAAAGAGTATCACAGCACAGGTATGGCTAAACCAGACCAAGACAACATATCGATCACAGGGGATTTTTCATTCACTTTCTGGTAGCCAAAGCGATCAGACGCTGTACGCTCCAGCTTTATAGCTCTTTTAGTTTCCTTCATACGATACAAAACTAAACCTGTCAAATCTCTAACGTGCATCAAGCGCGCTCTTTCTTCAGGTGTATTTATTTTCACCTGACAGACTTATTGCCGTCAAAAAATTCAAAACAAAACTGCATTAAAGTGTCAACGCCAGTGAAGTTAACCTAAAGTGACATTATAAAGTGAACTGTTGTGGAATTCATTTAACCATTCGTATTGTGATCGTTGTCGTATCGTTTGTGTTTCACCTTCAAACTGGAACGAAAGCGAAATTAAACGGGAAAAGAACAACAAATGATCGTTAAGAATATAACGAACTATTTTTTTTTGTTTGTTTTTTTTATATTTATTCATTTGTTTAAATTAAAAAAAAATAATATCAAGTGTCAGTGACATTTCGGTTTTTTAACAACTGTGGTGGTGGTATTGTGTTGTGTCCTTCAACTTTAATTGTGACCGTTGTGGAACTCCAATTTTGAGTTATTTTAATTTCAAAATTTGTGCATTAAATTAAATTAAAAAAAAAAATACAACGAAGAAAAAGAAAATTTATAAAGTGTTTTAAAAAATAAATACACTAATATGACAGAGCAACCAGCATGGGGAATAAAAATAGCAAAATGTAAGTTTTATATTTAAAGTTGCATTTAAATTTACACTTCAAAGTGCTTATCCGTCCTTTAAAAAAAAGTGGTGAATTAATAAATTTAAATCTCTGATTTTGAAATGTTAAATTGAGCGGAAAATTTCGTTCGAAAAATAAACAGATCAACGTGAGAAAATTACCACCTCCAATTATTATTATTAATTATTTAATGTGACTTTGGAGAGTGATGTGTTGGGAATTTTCAAATTAAAAATAAAATGGTTTAACAATGCTTCCCTTTAAACAATAAAGCTATCATCTGGTTTTTATACATTATATTTTTTTGTTCAACTAGAAATGGTAATTAAAAGCTACCTATGTCAGCTGTGTTATCGTAAAATAAAATAATTCTAAATAACAGCTAGATCAGTATCATATTGAACGTAATAAGTTTATTTATTTTATGGATGTGGAACAGAATTTCGTTTATAGTTTGCCATTAAAAAAAAAAAGTTTTATCTTTTATCCTATCTTACCCTTTTACTTTTAATTTATTATATATGCGAACAAATGAAATATGGATGATAAAGTTTTAATGAAGTTAGTTAAAGTTTTGTTCAAGTTATCAGTATTTCCAAGCGAATTTCGATACGAGTATACTATACTATATAGTCCACTCAAAGTTATACGGATTCTATTCAAACTATGGGACTACAAAAATTTGAATTTATTAAATTTTTAAGAAAGATTAAAAATATCAAAATAGACCTAAACGTATAAGATCAAGTTGTATGGTAGCTATTATAAACGGTTGTTAAGCAAAAAACTGTGAATGCCATTTTGTGTTAAATTTCTAATTTAAATTCGATATCTACTGAATTTAAATATAATCGGTTCAGCCGTTATCAAAGTTATGGTCACATTTGTAAAAAACCGTTTATACCAAATCAAATGTTATATATGCATTTTAAGCCAAAAATCTTAAATGCAGTTATATTTATAACACTTTATATAAGAGATCAGAAATAACTGTTAACCTTTATTTTCGATTGGTTTCTCTCTAAAGCGCAAAACAGATTAAGCCTGCAGCAGCACCATCAGTCCCCATTATTTTAGAAACAAAATACATTTTTATTGCTCAACACAGATTAGCTTCGTTAGACCAAATTCCCAAATTTGCTGTTGCTGGTGCACTGCCGACAACTTTCCCGCATTATGGTATTCAGTGTTACCAAACTGCAAAAAAGAACACTGAAAAAAATCGTATGGGAGGGATGGGGTCTATTTCCCCCCGTTTAGGCGGGAGGGGCAATTTTCTAAAAAATTGGCTTAAATCAGAAAAAAAAATATTTAAAAACAACGGTGAATGATACAAAGCCTTGTTATATCTTTTTGGAAAGCCAGAAAACTATTCTTTTATTTTATTTTAAAATTAAGTTGTTTAAGTGAACAGTTTTAAAAAAATTAATTTTCAAACTCAAAATTAAAAAAAAAAATTTTTAAATTAATTTTTTCAAAAATTTTATGTAATTAACTATTATTTTTATTTTCAAAATTCAATGCTCTTATTAATTTTTAGTCAAAAACAGAAAACCGGATGCCAAAATGTATCTAAGTTTTTGAGAAATTACGAAAATACTAAAAGCACTTTTTTAAAAAAGGTGAAATCTGGTTAATCCAGTTAATTGTTTTTAACCACAAAAACATGACTAGCACTGTAATGTCACGTTTGATTACAACTATACCTATACCTATTCGAATAGTAAAAGAAAACGCGTTACAAGAATAGAAGCACTTCACAATAAAGAACGAAATCATTGATTATTTTTAATATAAGGGCAACCAGAAGTGTTCAGAATAACTCCAAAAATAAAAGAATAATTTTATTCAAGGGGCCTGTACCACGAAACTACAAGTATTGTACAAGAGACAAATTTGAACAATTAACAATGCCTTTTTATGTACCACGAAGCTTAAAGTTGACATTAAAATTCTAACAATTGTAAAACCAAATTTTAAAAATTGGGAAAGCTACAACTGCAATTGATATTTAACAAATCATTGTTATATAGTTATAAGAACATAACATGTGAATTAAAAATAGAAGTAGGATTTTTTTTCTGTCCCGGGTTCGGGAACATTCAAGTCATGAGTTCTTTGGCAAAACACAAGAAGTGCATCTTTCTGTAATCACTTAGGGTTTTTAAAACTAGGCTTGGCCTTAGACGCTTCAAATATTACGCACTACGGATTACACAAAGATAAGTTGATAAACCTTGCTTATCGTTGGCATAATTCGTGATCTTAGCAGCTGATAAGCTTGATTCTATCCTTACGACTTGCAGTGTAGATTAATTCTTATAAAAGGTTACAATCGAAAAAAATTGATGAAGGATTAAAAACTCCTGAAAAAAAAATGGCCGCCAATTGGCTTCCAACAAAAATCAATAGTTTCTTTGTCACGTGTGTTGTGATATGGTCCTAAGTTTTGTCACGAGGCTTTGTTAAACACCCACAGGAGTATGAACAAAATTTGGTCACATTGTCCAAATCATGATAGTTTGACCCCAATTTACAAACATAGCCGACAAATTGATCGTTTTTTTTTTGTTAAAGGATATTTCCGTTCTCCGTACTAAGCGGTTTGATTTTAATTTTGTGAAAGCTTATGTGATAACTTTTTTAATGCAAACAAGTTATAATACAACGAACTTTTTGTTAAATCACGCTATTTTCTGTTACATTAAAGATACAATTAAAAACTTTCATTCAAAAAGATAAAAGTTTATTTTAACAGAAACAAACAAAAAAGTTACTTGAGGGTAAGACACAGTTTTTCAGTGCGAAATTATTCCAGGGTTAGCTTACCCTGGAGTTAACTCTGATGAAAAGTCATTTTTCAGTCAGTTTTAAATTCCGAATCAACTCAGAGTTAACTCACACCAATGGCACTTTTTTATATTATTTAAAAGATCTCTTTTACAACATATTAACAAAATTTAAAAAAAACGAATTTCAAAAACAATATTTTTGTAAGGGAAAATATATAATTTGAACATAATTTTTTAAGACATAATTTTAGTGTTCGTAAGCAGAATTTTGGAAAATAGAATTTTTCACAAACAGAATTTTGAAGCAGAATTTCGCACAATCAGAAAAAGCTTATTTTGCTCGATTTTCTCATAAAAATTTAAAGTTTTTTTTTTCTATTATCGAAATTCTGCTTTTAAAACGAAAATGTTGCTTTCCAAAACTCTTTTTGTAAAGCTTTTTTGCAACCATATAACGAAAAACAAAAGATGTATTTTCTTTTAAACTCTTAGGCCGTGTGCCATTTGCGTTAAAAGTGCTGTTAAATTTGATCCCATGGCTAAATGTTGACACTACTTAGGTGAATACAGACGTCAAAAATTAACCTGCTCAGGAGCTCGTTAAAATTGTAGCATGTGGTTAATTTTTGACATTTGTTATATTTTAAAAAATCCTATTTAATTCAATTGACACAACAAAAAGCTTAAATTTTATTCACCACAATAAAAAGGGATCAAATTTAATTGGGATAAAATTTAACAACAATTTTAACGCAATTGGTATACCGCCTTAAAAATAAAAGTACACTCTAATTATCAAAATTCTGCAAAACCTAAAGAAAAAAAAAATGTTTTTAACATATGCCAACTATTTTGTGTCTTTATTTTTTCGAAAATTAGAGTTTTGATATATATATATACCAGATTGAAAAAAAGCACCCCAACGGGATTTTGACCCCAACCCTAATAAAAGAACTGCAAAAGACAAAGGTTCCCATAGAATGGTTGTTTTTATCTCGAACTTTCTCGCGAACTAATTAACCGATTGTAACCCTAATCAAGATAAAATCTCAAAACCAATATTTTGCTAAATGTCATAAGGACTTAATTTTGATTATTTTTTTATCAGAGCTCATAAAATGTTTTCAAATTTTGTTATGTGCACTTGTTTTTAATTCCAACCGTCTAAACTGTATTGAAAAAGAGACAAATCTTAAAAAAAATAAAGTTTTTACTCCAATGTGATTCATCAAACATTCCATCACATTATATACATATAAGGTAATAATCAATACAGATGTTAATGACGGCGCGAGTAGAGACATCAACCATTTTTTCAGGAATTTGTTCAGGCTGATTAACAAGAGGCGAAGTGCCTAATGTACAACTTTTTGGGATATATAGTCTTATTATGGCCCAAAAAGTTCACGATAGAATTTTGTATTTGAACGAAACTCAGAACATGGGTGAATATATTTATTGATTGTCAGATTTCTTCATGAAAACTTAGTAAGAAATTTTAAACACCGTTTTTATAAATCATCAATGTACATATGTGAAAAACTATGTTCAATCGATGCTTGTAAAGTCGTGTTTAATAGCGATCGGTCAATGTTGATCTGTGTTTTACTCACTGATTACGAATTTCATAATTTACTTTCAATTTAATTTTCCAATAACTACTTGGGCGTTTCTAAAGATAATTGTTCGCAATTTTGTCGGATTTTATCTGAGAGAGCTTTCAGAGTCTGTGATCTCAATAAAGACCAAAGAAAAAAGTATTTTATAATTGAATCCCGCAAACTTCCCACCCTTTCCGGTCTACGGAACCACGGCCAAATATGACTTACGTCAACCAATGTTTTTGTGTGCGTTGTAAGTTCTGCAGAATTGGAGGGGACAGGACTTCTTATGACAATGATACTCTTGGAGGATTTGTCACTTCCTATCAAAAGGCAGTGCCCCGACATGATAATACGACACACTAACCGCTACGCCACGGGGCACTTATGATATACATTAGACAACCTGGAAGTTCGTCAAAGGAGCCACTAATCGCCTTAATGTTTGACCTATTGACTTAAAATGTTCGAGAAATCCGCTCTTAAATTGGCGTCACGCTAAAAATCACCGATGAATTAGTCTCTAAAAAAAAATCTCACAAGTTTTCAATAATCAAGATAAGCTTATAGTATAAAACGTTCCATGGCTTATCGATGTGTATTCAACAGCATCTTTTGTTAAGTAACGCATACCAAAAGTTGTTTGAGCTGGTCGACATCGCTTTATAGCTTGCAAAGCTCGTCGTGGAGTGCTTCTCCGCCGCACTTCACGATTCCACCTTTTACAGTACTCAAGAGAATCTGTCCCATAAAGAATTACGTAGATAATTTAGGTCTCGTATAAAATCTCCTTGGCTTTATGAGGGAGAGCCTTACCATAGCTATATGCCTCCTAAGACAGCCTCGTTTACTTATCAAATATAACGAACAAAATTGACTGTTGCCACCACTCGTGAAAGTTAATCTTCTCGCTGCCAAAAAGGTGATACAATTGGAGCCACCCTGTACATAAATCAAAAACATGCAATATGTAATTTTTTTTTTTAAATTAAAACCCAAAGTATATTACAATTTACAATATAAATTATACATACAAACAAAGTTTTGTTGCCAACAAATTTCCTCAAGAAAAAGATCTTTAATTTATGAATAAATAATTATTTTCTGTCGTTGCTTGTCTTTGATAGAATGACGGAAGTCGGAATAAAGAAACTGTGCATCCAGCCATACAAAATAGTACGTATACGCCACAGTGGCTGATTTGAATATCTGTTTTAACATAATGCAAATCCATGTATGTACTTTGCAAATTATTCGAACCCTTGGTAAGTTAAAGGTGATCATTAATTCTTGTTTCAAAATCTGAAACTGAAAGCAGGAAAAAGTTCATCATATATAACAAATGAAATAAAACAAAAACTCTAATACAAAACCGACAAATGTCCATATTATGTTTGATGCGTGTTTGTATACTCAAAAGCTTAAAAGTAATCAGGAATTCTGTTTAAGTCCCCTTAATAAAAATTTCTTTCAAGAAGCTTAAGACCCAACTAAAATGGAGCTTTTGCCCAAAATTAAATTGTTAACCATTTTAAACTTTCAGGCATTAATTTGCCTGAATATATTTTAATCAAAAGTATTTATAGAAACCAATTAAATCGATGGCGCGGTTAACAAACCATTATAAATATGGCCAGTTGTCATAGGAGTTATAAAGATTTAAGCTTGCTTATCTTATTTAACAATATCTTTATCGTTGCCGGTGACCAAAACTGTGTCTGGCTATCGCGCTTCAAACAAAGAAATTGTTGTTTGACAAAATTTTCAGTTTACAGTCGATAGGAAGTCGTATGATCGAATAGGAGTGTTTTTTTTTTTTATTTTGTTTAATTATTGTGTTTTATAAAAAAAAAAATTGTCGAGATGGCGAAAGATTTTTCTCCAGGTGAAGATAAAAACCTAATCGAACCAGTTGCAGCACAACCTATAGTACGAGATTTATCTACGACAGTGCATCGATTTGAAGTTGATAATGCCAGAAGACAACAAGAAAGACCAATCAAATATGAAAGATTGAGTAGATGTAAGCAACTTTTTATTTATTTTAATATTAGGAATTTGTTTTTATTTGAAACAAATTGAAAAGCAATTTTTAGTTTGTTTTACAATTTAATAAAAGTTAGATTTTAAATACCAAATTCTATTCACTCAAATCAATGCCAAAGAAATTTTAAACTTATTTTGGACAGAAAACCTGTTTCAGTAAAATAACCTAAAGTTCGTTGCGCCCTTTGATTAAATCCCTAAGACATGAATTGAATTTAATTAAAATATTATAGAATTAATTCTTAAAAAAAAAAATTAGCATAATTTTTTGGCTCATAATTTCATACATGGGATAGATTTTGTTTGTATGTTGGATAGTCAAGTAGTTTACTATCTGCTTATGTATATGAGTACAAGAACATTCAAATGAAATGTACACCCTATTTCAATAAAATTTGAGATGATGTAATGGTAATTATGAGAATTTAAAATAGTACGCATACGCCACAGTGGCCGAAAATAATTTATACTGAAATGTTTCAAAATTAAAGTCAATTCTTTTTCTAATGTCTTACGTTTTTGTTGAATAATTTTTAAAAACTTAGATCTCAAAATATATGTAGATATTGTAAAAATAAGTAAAAAATAATGGAAATGATTGAAACATTGCTTAGTCAAATAGAGTGGCGCACAAGTATTGACTAATTTAAAATTAATTTCAAACTGTTTTCGAACTGGTCACTTGCAAACTGGTTTGCCGTATGGTTGTATAGAAACAAAAACTATATTTATTATTATTTTTTTTTTCTATAAAGTTTGAACTTATAATCGCCTAGCTTTTAGGTGATCGATCTCAAAATATTAGACATCGCCATTTCGTTTGTTCTTCTTTTTTTATTATTTTGTTTCTAGCAGTTTTTAGATAAGATACTGCTGTAATAATTCAGAATTAGTTGTCCTTGTCTAATATTGGCCCTCCGCTAACGAGTCGACTGGTTTGTAATTGTAACTCAAAATCCTGCGCGTATATTCTAGTGTAAGGATGCACACATATTGACTAAAACTAAAGTAGTTTGAAACCAGATTCAATATAGTCACTTGCAATCATTTTTAATGCTCTTGTATGATTTTATTTACGTAGTCGCATTAACTTTAAATGATTCTTATTTGTTTTGTCACTTGTTTTGATTTTTTTATGACTGACGTTTGATTCAGAATCAATTTTCATGTGGAAACTTATTTCAAACCAGTCAAACAGTTCGAAAATTTCTTATTTGTAAAAGCTTTCCTACTTGCTCAACTACGCTAGTAGTTTTTGAAAAAGCTTAGTTAATTTCTGATTAAAATCAAAGTATTATTCTATATTCGTATTCGCATCCCTTATAACCAGTTTTCAAGTACATTATTAACCCAAAGAATTCAAACAAACCAGTGAAATGTCTGCATATGGCGTGTAGTGTTTGGTATCTCGGAGAGTAAAGGCTGATTTCCAATGTCGCGTTGGCGTTAGCGCCGCGTACGTAATATTTAGCCAGCGTTACGGGCGCGTTGAAATGACAGAAGAACTCAAGTGAAATAGTGAATAGTGAACTCAAGTAAAATCATTTTTTCCAAAAACAACATAAAAAAGTTGCTTTACCAATTTGATACTAATATCATGTATTTTTTCTCATTATAAAATCAATATTGAATTTGTTCGTATCGAATTTCTTACCAAATGAAACTATATCACCCCATTTAAATGCATTTAAAACTTGTCCAACTACAAAATCTATTTATTTCCCTACAAACACAAACATCTATTTATCAAAATGTCAGAGACAGGCCCATATCCAGAAAAGATATTTCGGAGGGGTATACTTTCGGTGAAAATACTCAAACATGGTCAAAAAAAATTATTAGATGGTTTCTTTTCACTTCGTCTGTGTTTGTATATCAACAATTCAGGCACTTTTGTCATAACAAAAATATATTTGCTTAAACCGAAAACGAATCGGGTAGAACTAACCCCGCTTTCCAACCCCGCATGGTTACGGATCTTGTTCAATGCGCGCAAAAGTTGAAATATTTCAACTTCTGCGTCGCGGTCGCTTACGTAAAGTTGGTTTGTGTACCTGCTAGTGGATGTCAAATCGTAACGTTAACGCTCAACGCGGCATTGTAAACACAATATATGAATTCCTATAGCTTAACTTTTGCGTTGACATGAAATTATGTCAACGCGACGCTCAACGCGGCATTGGAAATCAGCCTTAATATAATAGCGTGTCGTACTGCTGTACAAGAGAACTGTGGTTTGAATCCTGACTATGAAACTGCAGTCAAAGTTCTTTTTAATTGCGACTATAAGGCAGTTATGCATTCGTAAAAATAAAAGTTCAAAGATTATAATATCAAACCTGACATTACGATGATAGAGGAGACGAAAAAATTAGGTCCGACAATTATTTCCGTCTACGGACAGACAGTTTGTCTGGATGTATCAACAGTTGATATGATTTCGACTGAGATCACACCTTTTTCACTTTACCACTTCACCTACTGATTTGATTGTGGACTTCGTTGGTTTGACCTCAGAAAATGTCAACAAGGTTCCTTGTTATGAATTGTTTTATATCTAAGGCCAACTGAATGCTGGTGTCGATGCATTTTGTTTTTTCCAGGAATTTTTTGGACTCCCTCTCTTTCGCTATATTGTATCGGAACGTTGTATGAAACTGCTTTCTCCTAAGTACCTGACCTGTACCAGCTTAATTTGGCGTGCTGTATTTTATCAACGATGGTATTTTTGTCATGGAAGCTTCTTCGGATCTTTTTATGTCGGATTCGATTTGGCTTTGTTATTCAGCTGTCATGCGAAGCATCTTCATCTCATAAATATTTATATAAGTAATTTGTTGCCAACGCTGATGATTTCTAACGAAATTATTGTTTTCGAAAAAAGCTAACAGTATACCTTCTATAGAACCGTATTTGTTTGTATCGACTTTCTCTAAAACGGCAATACCAATTTCGACGATTTTTTTTTATTATTTAAAAAGCTCTTCTAAGCCTGATTAGAAATGCAACCATAAATTTTGAAAAAAGTATTTTTAGCAAAAAAAAATTAATAATTCTATTTTTTCTCAAAAAAAAAAAAAAAACGTTCAATTTTGATTCAAAAAACTAAAGTACTTACTTAACAAAACCATAGCATTGTAAGCTGAGATATTTCCAAGTTTTCAGCAGTAAGGTCACTTGCCACAATTCATTTGATCAGTTTTTTTTTTATAAAATAAAAGACTTAGTATTTTATATTCGGAAAGGTTTTTTTTTGTAAATCTTTAAAAAAAAAGAAAATAGGACATCATTGTCGGAAAAAATTTAATTACATCAAATTTTAGGGTTGGGGTTTTCGGTCTTTTGAGTTTTCGGTCTTTTGGGTTTTCGGGATTATGGATTTAGGTATTATGTCCGGAAATTCATCACAATATCAAATATTTTATAACAATTTTTTGATAAAAATAAAATATATGGCAGGTATAGGTACCGTTGTTAAAATGCCAATTGCCAGAAATAACACTAGAACATCCAACCGAAACTCTACTAACTACTTATCAAAAAAAAACCAAGGTACCAAAATTAAAGCAAATTGGTTGTTAAACAATTAAAGCTGCAAGTGCTTATATACACAAAAAACTAAACCATTTTCCAAAACCGACCAAAATAAAGACTTGTGAAGAGGCTTCATGAAAAAGAAGTACCTCTACTGAAATTTTTTGCAACTTACCAAGCCAAGTTTGAACCAGAAAAACTACTATAAGAATATACTTTTTTGATATCTAACGAAAAATTTCACTTCAAGACATCCTAAAATTCACTCAGAACTCAGGATGACCCATATTCTTTTTCATGACATGACGTTGTCATTAACCGTTTAGCAAAATAAAATACTCTTACAAGCTTAAAAATATATTAATATGGATTCTACTCTGAATTATAAAAAAAATACTACCAATCATCAATGTCTTAAATTACAGTCTGTAAATTTCCATTCACTTATTTTTGTACTTAATCTTTTTTTTTTTGTGAAAATATCATCCGAAATTTTTATATCAAACTAGATTTAACCAGATAAGATTTTGTTATTGGTTTGCAAAAAAAAAAATTGTTGCCAAATTTAAAATCATTTTAAATTTTTAAGTGGCCTTAATTGATGTTTTTGCTTCTTTCTGTTTTATTCGTTTTTATCTGTTATCCAGTATTTCGTATTATAAAAAAAAAAACAAAAATGACCGTTATCCCGACATATTATATATTTTTTTAAATAATCGAAAGGAATTTTTCAACATAACATTCTCAACATTCCAGATATGTTAAAAAAACGAATCAATCACAATAGCATCATTAATTATTATTGTTTACATATAAAACAACACAAAAAAAAAAAAAAGCAATGAATGCAAATGAATAAAGTCATTCACTTTTATTTCATTGTTGAAATGAATAATGGCGCCTTTTTAACCCTGACCTTGACACTGTCACATGAATTTTCTATTTGTTTTAATTTATTCAACAGTGAAATCACTCATGTCAAAGAATTCATTTTCACTCCACTGTTATGACTATAACATTTTATATATAAAAAGCATTAATACACATTCATTGATTTATAGCTACATAATTATGATCTTCAATCATTTAAATGCCAAATCAATTCTATTAGTTTTTTATATCCGGAAGATATCCAATTTAATCTGCTTAAACCAGTATGATTTACATATTATGTATACGATGTGATAGAGGGTAATTATCTTTTTTTTTTCCTTTAATGCATTAACATCTGAAAAAATCAAAAATTATTTGTCACTGTTTTATTCATCATTTTCTTATGTAGAAGTGTTTACTTATGCTAATTTGATATTTAAAACGTCACTTTTGTTAACAATTAACATATTTATATGGCGTCTCCAATGAATTATATGTGTAATGACTTTTATACCGTTTAATATGGAAGTTAGTACGCGGAAACGGAAGGTAAATTGAAATAATAGGTTAGTTGATGTTGTTAGTATGAATGTTTATTGTGTATAAATAGATGAAGTTTATTGGATAATTATTTATTCAGTAGTGTGTATTAATATTATAGCACATATATAAGATATTTTACTTTGGCAGCACTGAGTATTTTAATAGTATATTAGAAAACTTATGTTGTGTTATTGCTCGATATGCTAATTACGAATGCTATTTATCAAATTTTGTGTATTCGCCGAAAATTTTGAAAAGTATGGCTCAATTCGCTGCTTGGAGTCAGAATCATCTGGTTACATAAGTCTAATTAGTTTACATAAATAATTTTTCATTATCTGAGAAATTTTCCGTTATCAGTAAAAAGACATCGCACATATAAAAAAAATGTTGTGCTTATTCAGTTGAAGCGCGGTGTATGTATCTTCATTTTTAGAAAGCTTGAAAAAAAAAATGGGTACGTTCATTGCGCCGACTAAAATTTAGTCGACGAGCTCTGATTGGTCAGATCCCCTCAAAAGTTAGTTGACATTTAGCTAACATTTAGTGCAGAATTTAGTCGAGAATTTTTGCACTAAGAAATTTAGTTGGTCTGATATATTAAACGTCAACAACAGCTGATTCGTTATTTGAAGTAGATACTACACAAAAAAGTTGAACGTTTCTGTAGTTAGGTGGTGCGGTTACAAATATAATTATTTTTTATTTTCGCTTTAAGTATTCCAATGCTTTTGGTTAAAAGAAATACAAAAATTGCAAATGCTATAATCAACAACAAAGTCGAATTAAGGTAGGTAAAAATTAAGAAGAAGAAAATAATGGTCAATTTTGAGTGAATTGAGAGAATTCAGAAAGATATCAAAGATCATTGTAAAATGATAATATTACCTACTTAAAAGTTCATCTTCAAAAGTTAAGGGAGTAGTCACCTATTCAAATATAACATTATTATGAACAAAAATACAATTTCAATTGTTCTCAAAAGTAAAGGCGGTAATTAAAGGAAATGCTTGAGTATAAACAAAACAGGCATGACATTTCTGACATTCCACTAAATTTTAAGTAAGTTTTGTCGTTCAATGGTTTCATTTCAACTTAATTTAAGTTCTTAATTGTATTGAACGTACCCAATCTTTAAAAGAAACAGGGATGTAAAAATTCACTTTTTGTTTACTCAACTTTAAGAAAACATTTTTATGCTTTTCTCTAATTCAAATTTAATTTGGGGAGTCTTTTTGGAACATGAGTAGAACAGTAGCACTTTCCTCAGCAAAGGAGCAAAATTCTACTATAGTAGCCACTTCGACAGCAGTGAATGTGGGTAGTGAACAATAACAGAAGTAAAAAACATATATGCAGTCAGCCATCTGTCAAATTTCGCTGTCAAAAAATGCGGATATGAGCGCAATTTACTACCATAAGCTTATCTTTACAAAACTTTACGAAACATAGCAATCCACGATTCTAAGTTTTTGATCATTATAGTTTTGCCTAAGTAAAGAGCGATGAAATGTACGTTATTTTGAATTTGACAGTATGTCGTTGTTTTGATAGTTGCAGCTACTTAAGTTCATAGACACAATTATTGCGTGGTCCTTTTAAGTTTGACGCTTAAGCTTAAGATCACTAAAGCTATATTTGTCGTGGGACCTTTACATTTTATTTACATCTTGTTTCAATATTTTTAAGACTGTGATTAAAATTTATAAACGAACAAACAAACTTCATGCGGTTATATTGTTTTCAATTATTTTTTACTTTAAATTTAATAGTACCTCGATGAAGCTAGTAAAAACCCTTGCTTCAATAGAAAATTATTGCTTACCAGCTGTAACTGATGAATTAATGAGTCAATTCAATTTCTAATTGAAATTTTAAGTTGAAAATTATATGTTTGATTAAGGAATAATTTCAATCAAATAAATCACATGATTTATAACAAACATTAAAATGAAAATGAGGTAGATAAAAATAGCTTACTTTTGATTGAAATATATAATTTGATGAATAAAACATTAATGAATAATATTTTTAATTGATTGATTAAAAACACAATGACAAGTTTTTAATAAGATTTTACATAATTCAGTAGATAAACCTCTTCAGAGTCGCAATTTTCTTGATAGTGTTAGGTTTTATCTAGGTTCGTTTTATTAAATAAAACTTATTTCCGTTTTAATACAACTCACTTTACGTCTTTTTACTTTTAATTCCAATTAATATTTCAAAACACTCTTTATTTCCTTTTTACTTTCTTTATTTTAAATTCACACTTTATCACTTTCAAATTACCGACTTGTACACAACTGATTTCAAATTCAAACTGACTGTCGGTCCGCATCCGCTTCCTCTTTTATACAGAAATGCTTGGCTCATGGAAGGTTCTTGAACTTGCTAGAACAATATCGAGTAGGCAATGTAGTACAGTATAGAGTAGGTAATGTAGTAGGTGTAGAGATTTAGTAGATGTACCGAGCAGGTAGATGGCGTTTACCTCAAGAGATGAAAATATTCAGCACCCTTTAATTATTTGTGTAACACGTTACATTGCTCTCCTCCTAAAATTGTTCGCCCCGAACAATTTCTTCACCATCTTCTCCACTGTAGCGGTATAACCGGTCAATGTGAACAACTTTTGGCTTGCCTCTTAGACCTCGCTGAATTCGATAAACCACATCATTGATCCTTGTAACAACACGGTAAGGTCCTTCCCAGTTTTGTTGAAGTTTTGGTGACAGTATCTTTTGTCGATGAGGATTATACAGCCACACTAGATCTCCCTCATGGAAAGGTTTCGTTGTGATGTTTGCATCATAACGTGTTTTCATTCGGTCACTAGCTAGCTTTATTTTAGTCCTTGTCCTGTCATGGATGTCAGTCAGTTTTTCCTTTAGGCAATCCACGTATTCCTCTTCATTTCGTTTTTCGCCCGTTGGACATCCGAATTTAATTTCGCTAGGCAACCGGATATTTGTACCGAATACAATTTCTGATGGAGTGTGACCAGTTGTGCTGTGCACCGCATTTCGGTATGCCATTAAAAATAGAGGAATATGTTGGTCCCAGTCTCGTTGGAAGTCACCTACTACTTTGGAAAGGTGTTCTTTGAGAGTCCTGTTGAAACGTTCAACCATTCCGTCAGACTGCGGATGAAGTGGTGTTGTTCTCGTCTTCTTGATGCCAAGGAGCGAACAGACCTCTTGAAAGATTTTGGATTCGAAGTTTCTTCCTTGGTCAGAATGGAGCTCCATAGGAACACCGAACCTGCTGACCCAATTGTACACAATCTGATCCACAACTGTCTTCGCTTCTTGGTTTGGAATGGCAAACGCCTCAGGCCACTTGCTGAAGTAATCCATGACAACAAGAATGAATCGGTTTCCACTGTTAGACTCAGGAAATGGGCCTGCAATATCGATGGCAATTCTTTCAAAAGGTGCTCCAACGTTGTACTGTTGCATCTTACTCAGTAGTTTTCTGCCTGGTCCCTTGGTGGCTGCACAAGTGACGCATTTTCTGCACCATTTTTCTACATCATCTTTTGCATGCAGCCAGTAGAAACGTTCTCGAATTTTCTCCAGAGTTTTGTTGATACCCAAATGGCCTCCAGAAGATCCACCATGCATCTCACGTAGAATGTCATTAACCTTTGTCCGGGGTACAACAAGCTGCATCACATAGGTTTTGCCATCTGAGGATTCCCATCTTCGTTTGAGCAAACCTTCCTGCACATGAAGGGAATTCCATTGTGCCCAATAGGCTTTGAGGGTAGGACTTCTATCAGAAATGTCTCCCCATTCTGGTTTCTCTTCATGTTCTTTCCATGCAAGAATGGGTTCGATGTCCAAATCTTCTTGCTGCGCATTCCTGATTTCCTCATTACTCCAGCCGCCGATGGGTTCAACTCTTGTTCGTTGTATGGCAATAGATTCCTTTTCTTCCTGTCGAGTGCAATGCTTGCAGTCTTGGTTACAAGGTCAACGAGATAGGGCATCTGCATTCGAGTGTAGTTTACCTTTTCGATGTTGGATTTCATAGTCATATGTCTGAAGTCTCTCAATCCACCTGGCTACTTGACCTTCTGGATTTTTAAAATTCAAAAGCCATCTTAGCGCTCCATGGTCCGTCCGTAAAAGGAACCTCTGTCCATAGATGTATTTATGAAAGTGTTTTGTGGCTAAAACCAAAGCAAGAAGTTCTCTTCTGGTTACGCAGTAATTTCTCTCTGTCTTTGAGAGCACCTTGCTGAAGTATGCTAAAACTTTTTCTTGACCGTCATGAACCTGGGAGAGATCGGCTCCTATTCCGACATTGCTTGCATCTGCATCGATTATAAACTGTTTGCCAGGAGTTGGATAGGTTAACACTGGAGCATCACACAAGCGTCTTTTAAGTTCCTTAAAGCTTTTCTCACACTCATTTGACCACTTGAATTGTTTTCCTTTTTCTGTGAGTTGGTGCAAGCTTTTGGCGATTCCGGCAAAATCCTTCACAAATCGTCGGTAATATGTAGCTAGCCCAAGAAAACTTCTAAGTTGATGCTTGTCTTGTGGATTTGGCCAGTTCTTCACAGCTTCCACTTTCTCGGGATCAGTTCTTACTCCTTGAGACGAGATGATATGCCCTAAATACTTCACTTCAGACTTGAACAGCGTACATTTTTCTGGATTGAGCTTGAGATGAGCATTTCGCAATCTCTGGAATACCCCTTTTAAGTTTTCACAATGCTCGTCAAATGTTTTCCCAAACACGATGACATCATCCAAATAGACTAGACAGGCTTTCCAAGTAAGGCCTTGTAGTACGCATTCCATTAAACGCTCGAATGTTGCAGGAGCGTTACACAGGCCAAAAGGCATTACTTTGAACTGCCATAAACCGTTACCTGTCGAGAATGCAGTTTTCTCCCGATCTTCTGGGTGAATTTCAACCTGCCAGTAACCACTCTTTAGGTCCAATGTTGAAAACCATTGAGCTCCAGCCATCGCATCCAGAGTATCGCTTATCCTAGGCAGAGGATAACTGTCCTTCTTGGTGACGTCGTTCAACCTTCGGTAGTCCACACAGAATCGAGTACTTCCGTCCTTCTTTTTGACTAGTACGACTGGTGATGCCCAAGGACTTTTTGAATTCTCGATTAAACCATCTGTCTGCATTGTCGATATCATTTTAGTAACTTCGTCTTGTTTGGCTAAAGGTAGGCGCCTTGCTGGTTGACGGATCGGCCTTGCATCACCAGTATCGATTCGATGCTGTACAAGTTGTGTTCGTCCATATTGCCCGTCCTGTGAAGCGAAAACATCAGCGAACTCTTGTAGAAGGTTTCCAGCAACTCTTAGCTGTTGTTGATCGAGATTACAGCAGTTAAACATTTTTCTCTTCAAAGCAATGACTTTATCTGGATTCACTGATTTTTCGGTATGTTCTTCGGTTATCTTTGTTATTGCCGCTACAGGGTCACATTTACCGACAACTTCTCCTTTTCTAAGCTTGATCTCATATGGTTTGATGTTTAGTATTCGTATGGGCACCATGTTATTTTGAGGTGCCACCAGCAGTTCCCACGATGTAATTTTGGGAGCAATGCTCAGAGTCTGGTTCCACCATGAGGTATCGATGGTTTCCAGAATCATCTTTGATGTTTGTCCAAACAAAGACTTCTGACGAAGGAGGTAGGCACATATCTTCTTTGATGATTGCTCTTATCGATGATGAGTTTTGATTATTGCCATAAACCATTGGAATCTCTATATTTCGGTATTTAAGAACTTGGTTACCAATGTCGAGAATTATTTCATGCTTTTTCATAAAGTCGATTCCAATAATGCACTCATCGCATATATCTGCCACTAGAAATGGATGTTCAAACTCTATTTCTGCCAAGCGGATCCGAAGACGGACTTCTCCGTACACTCTTGCTGCTTCTCCTGTTGCAGTCTTCAGACAATAGCTGTTGGTGTTGTTTAGCCATGCCATCTTGACCAAGTCTCTTCGTAGAATGGAAGCGGTGGCACCGGTGTCGATGGTAACCACGTATTGCTTGTTGTTAATAGCTGCTTCCACAGTTAGACTTTTATTGTTTCGTTTAGTCTGCGAGACTTGGATAATGTTTCTGGGGCCATAGATACCAGAAACCAGCTTCTGCCCCTCGAAGTTGGTTCTTACTCGTTTCCCTGCTGGGAAACTTGACGAGGTTGGGCGTTGGTCTTGTTTGTAGTCTCATCTGATGTATTATTTCTGCTTCCGCAATGTTGACATGCGCTTCTTCTTGGTGGCATTCGGCACTGGCGCTGGAAATGTCCAGTCTTGTTGCAATTCCAGCATCGGATTTGTCCATCTCGACGGTTGTTCTGGAATGCCATTCTTTGGCAAGAGCATTCTTCTATTGCAACTTCTCTTACCCGATGTACTCCTAGTGAAGCCTGTTCAGCTGCTTCCATAGTCAAGGCGAAAGCTAATGCTTCTGGAAGTGTTCGTTTTCCAGCTGTTCGTACTGCTCTCTGGAGATTAATGTCAGACAAGGCACGAACAAAGGCTTCTGCGGCGAATTGGTTTATGATTTCTTCGCCCGCAGTTGGATATGCCAAGTGAGCTAGTCGTTCGATGTCTGCTTGAAGCTGCTGAAGAGTTTCACCCCGTTTCTGAACTCTGGTGTTTAGTTGAACTCTAAAGACTTCTTGCATATGGCCATCTCCAAATCGTTTTTCAATGGCTTGTGAAAGTGCACTAAAGTTGCCATGCATCTCTGCTGGTATTGTTTGCAGTAACTCAGCAGCAGGTCCTCTGAGAGCCAGTGTAAGTGCAACAAACTTGTCTTCATTGTCCCAGCCGTTTGTCAATGCTGCTGCTTCAAATTGTCTCTTGTAGATTGACCAAGAAGTTTGCCCATCAAAAGTTGGCGGATGCATTTCTTTTCTCTTGTAAGATTCACCAGAACTTTCTCGCACCTTCAATTTTCTAACCTTGTCGAATTCTTTTGACAAATAATTGAATTTATCCTCAACTTTTTCGAATTTTTCTTCAACCTTCTGCAAACTTGTGTCTACTTTGAGTAAATGTTTTTCAACTCCTTCAACACGTTCATCTACAACAACAAACTTGTTCTCTAAAGTAGTGAGTTTGCCTTCGAGAAGGTTCCTTTGTTCTTCAAAGAGCTCTTTTTGCTCGTTTCTTTGATCTTCGAAACGTTCGAGAAGTTTCGTTTGTTCATTCTTTTGTTCTTCTCTTTGATCTTCGAAACGTTCGAGAAGTTTCGTTTGTTCGTTTCTTTGATCTTCGAAACGTTCGAGAAGTTTCGTTTGTTCGTTTCTTTGATCTTCGAAACGTTCGAGAAGAAGAGCCAACATATTGGACAAATCTGTGTTGGTACTTACTTGTTCTTCTGCCATTTCTATTTCCAAGACGGATGTGTCTGGATTTTCACCGTGTCGTCTCATGGCTTCTTGCAGACGAATAATGAGGTCATTTTTCGTTCCAGTAGTAGAAAGACCCCGTTTGTTTAGTTCTGCTTTTAGTTCAACAGCGTTTAAATCTTTCAGAAGCTTACCCATATTTTTACTTTCAACACAATCACTTTTCACTAAAGTTTTATTTAATTATACTTCTGACACCAATGTTATGTTTTATCTAGGTTCGTTTTATTAAATAAAACTTATTTCCGTTTTAATACAACTCACTTTACGTCTTTTTACTTTTAATTCCACTTAATATTTCAAAACACTCTTTATTTCCTTTTTACTTTCTTTATTTTAAATTCACACTTTATCACTTTCAAATTACCGACTTGTACACAACTGATTTCAAATTCAAACTGACTGTCGGTCCGCATCCGCTTCCTCTTTTATACAGAAATGCTTGGCTCATGGAAGGTTCTTGAACTTGCTAGAACAATATCGAGTAGGCAATGTAGTACAGTATAGAGTAGGTAATGTAGTAGGTGTAGAGATTTAGTAGATGTACCGAACAGGTAGATGGCGTTTACCTCAAGAGATGAAAATATTCAGCACCCTTTTTTAGATTACGTACGTAGATTTGACAGTCGGGGAAATTATTTGCTGGCATTCGTTACAAACTATTATGCGCGACTCAAGAAATTGACGACACGGCACTTATAGACTACATTAGTTTCCGTTTGCTATCAACTATTGAAGTTGGGAATTGATTGCTAATCAAAATGCAGAGCGACATCTTACAGTTACGGAAAATTAAAAATGGAATTTTTAGCAAAAGTTTTCCGAACAAAATAATCTACAGCGATTCGAATATCATCTTCATATCGATTGCTGTGGTTAAACGTCAAAATTTTGACCTTGAAGTTAAAAAATCAATGATATATTATTGAAAAATAAATGCTTCCAAAAAGTGTCTATCTTTGGTGCTTGTCAATGTTTTCCTGTCTGTTCTAGTTTCGTATGTCAATTTGCAAGACATTGATACGGACTTTGTCACTGTGAAGTATTTCAGGAAGACATCAGTGCGATAAACCATGCCACTTGAGAAGCAATTTAATTACTGCATGTGTCATTTTCTAGTCGTGTAATATACATTTTGGTGGAATCTTTTCTTTGAAGTATCTAACCTCTTTTTCATTTCTCATAACAAACAAAAAAAAAACTATTTCAAAGCAGGTCGTCCAACTGGATTAATTCCAAACATATTCATGGTAACAAATTATTTGTTTACCTCTTAGGAATAGGTATAGGTAAATCTTGACATAATGTCAAAGCTGACACTTTATTGAACATGGCGTTTGGCGCTGTCGTCGAAGTTATGACATGAAATATTGTTACACACGTGGTATCAAAAAGTAAATTCCTGTTGTCATTCACATCACGAAGTATATTTTACTTAGATCTTTTATGGCATTTATGTCACGCACAATCAATTTATTTGTAAAACGAAATGTTAAAATTTAAACATGTACCTGCACATTAACAATTAAACTTATTTAGCATGCAAAATGAAATTTCTTTATAGTCGAATGACTAAAAAATTTTGTTTTTAAGATTAAGCAGCAAATATGACCTTCAAAATGAATGGACCTTGTAAACAAATTTGTCTGTGCTAACGTTTTTCTGTAAAATATCCATCGTTATTTGAATCATTGAATAGAATTTCGTTAGTAAATAAGTTAATCTGATTTTTTATTGAGAATGATGTCATTCTCATCATTCTCATAAGGAGGTGTCAAAATTGTATTTTCTTTAGAAAATTTGAAAGCAATAACTTAACATTTGCTTCTGGGCATTTAGGGCTATGACGCGTATTTAGTATTTAATTGACAGCAGTGAAAAAAACTTGAATTGACAAATCGTTACATTAGCTTTCGCTACCAAAAGTAATCGAAAACTTGTCAATACTGAGCAATTCGTCACTATTTACGTGCTATGAATATCTTGTATACCTACGCAAATTCAGCAAGACATTACGACTTACTTATTTTCAGCTAAATGCTACTAAATACGCACCAAAAGCACTTAAAACTACCTCTCCTTCTTTTCTAATATACATGTCACCTTCGAGTCGCGTCATCAACAAATCATCCGCAGCCTTTACGCGATGATTGATGCCGTCATCATCAGTCGCTTGACTATATTGCAGTGTTTTATTCAAATAAATGTCCGCAATAACAACTACATAAAGCTTTTGTTAAGTTTTCTTTTATTGTGCTGACTTACGAAATGAAATTATCAATATCATTTTCATTTTTGTTAGGAAATTAGACAGCAATAACTTTACTTCCGGGTTTGTCATTGTCTGCATACGTACTTTGAATTTCTTGTATTTGCTTTGCTTCGTTCAGTGTCACACGCTTTGTTTTTTTAAAAATAAAAAGAAATAGCTTTCAACGTATGGAAACGTCATTTGTAACATTATGTCGTTGTTTTGATTTTTGTCAATTGCTCGAAAAGCAATTCTTTGTATTTTTCGTTTCAACTATGCTACTGACAGCTTTATGTTTGGTTTTGAGACTAGCTCATAAATTCATTTAAAGTATATATGGAATTTAAGAATACAGTCTTGTTTGTGGAACTTACGTTGACAGATATAGATACTACAGTACATATTGACAGATCGATTTTTCTGTCTTATCTAATTTTGACATTAACTTATGACAACATCTTTTAACGTCATATTAAGAGTATATTTCAAAGTAAATATAATCCTATTTTATCAGTTTAAATTGACAATACAAAGTTATCTACTATTTAAGAAAACATTTAAGATGGGTTACTGAAAACACAAGAAAAAGAATATCAATTATTGTCAATGACGGCAATGGCGTAATATCATTATTTATGTCTTATTATCGTTGACAATAATAATAGCAACTTTATGACTTTTGTTTGCTGTTGTTTATGACTTTTGATGTGTTTTTGAATAAGAATATTGTAAGGAACTTCATAATTATTATATGACATGATAGAACAATATTGTTCATTGGAAATTTTAAAATTCAATGTGTTTCTAATTGTTCCACTGACTTAACAAAAGTCAAAGTTAAAATAAGCTTTGTTTATATTTAGATAAAAATTCAAAACACTTGAGTTTTATAATCTATTGAAATAGATTATAACGAATTTTCGCAAATGCTGTACAATAACGAAGGTTAAAATACTCCCTTGTCAAACTTCCTATAAATATAAGCATCAGGCGCACATTTTTTTTTTTAACAAAAGAAAAACACACTTAATTTTAATCATGCAAATATTATTAAACAATTTGTTGATACACTTGTCTTGTGTCTGATAAGAAGACATTTTTATCATATGATTCAATCCCTTAGCACACATATCTACATTTGAAGAGCATAATAGGTCAGCAAACAAAAAATCATATAGAAACAAGTCTTTCACTACAATTTAAAAAAGTCGACATATGTAGCTTATTTTATAGCTATATGTTTTCATTATGTAATATAAATAAACATTGAGTTGAGTTACAAACCCTCAATAATATATGGATGCACACACTTCATTCAAGGATGAAATAACTAAAATTATTGAGCTGAGAAAAAATTGTATATGTGAATGTGGCCTTAAGGTCTAGAATGAGTTCATTCTTTTAAGTTACGAGACGCAGTGCTCATGTGTTGCTTCATTACAGGGTGGTGCAAAACACGTAACACACTCGATAGTGGTTTGATATTATCATTATAAATTATACGAACGACGTTATTCCATACATTTAAAATTAAGTTTGACCTTTTTTTTTATATTGAATATTGCTGGCAAGTGGACGCTGCCATTGATGACCGTTTAGCGAATTCTTAGGGCAATAAGTTTGTGCACTCTTGTTGCAAATTATCTTCGAGATCTTCAAGAGTCTTTAACTAATTCTCATATATTCATTACTTTAAAAAATCCCAACAGAAATCCTTATCGGTTAAATTAGGCGAAGAATTATCAAAATGAGCATTCTTAAAAATGTCTACTGTCACACGATCTGTGAGTGCAAATGAATCGTCTTACTGGAACCGCGTGGCTCTATACCTCGTCTTTGAGGTGCAGGAGACCGTAAGTTAGGAATTAGAAGTATAGCGTTCCATAGCTTGTTTGTTGTGTAAATTGTGCATCTCTTTACCTTACAAATTTTAAAACAAAACTTCCACCTGAATCCATTTTCAAAAGTTATAGCAATATCTTATTGATATATGGTTGCCCTGTAACATGTATTAAAATTAACAATGAGCTCCCGTCCACAATTTACGGGCGAAAAATTGACAGCTGACTGACTGCATCCGGTGTACTTCCGTTCATTATGGATCAGGATAACGTGTTAATTTGACAGATCGAAAGGAAACGACCATTTGGTTTCGTACATTATAGTTAGCCTTTTAGTTTTATCCCACAAAACAGCTTTCGAGAAAGTACGTGGTAAAAATCCCCAAATAAGATTCTTAAAACTTAAAAAAACAAACTAATGCGCAGGTTAGCTGTTATAGGTATTAAAGTAAGAAAACTTCAATAGGCAAAAGTTTGTTTTAAACCCACACCAAATAAGTAAAAAATAATAATAAATAATAATGAGCTTAAATTCGAAACCACGACATTTATTATTATAATTATTCAATTAAAATATCACACATTGTGAAATCTTTATCTTTAGCCTTTGGTCTTATACCATCAACCAAATTTAAATGTTAAAACTTTTTATTTTATAGATAGAATTCTAAGTAGATGGGTAATAAAATAAAGACATGTCCATTATAAGTCAATTTGAATTGTCCTTATCGTTATCAACATTCCTACTTAATTATTTATAATTTTTGTTAACTTATTTCAGTTAGTTTCCATTTTTCTTACAAAATGGAAGTTGATATTTTTCTGATCGTTCCAATTGATGCTGAATTACAGTATGTATTACTGTAAATAATTAAGTACTTTTTTTTTTGTGTTTTTAATTATTTTTTTAATTTTAATACAGTTTTAATGACTCGAATTTAAGTTTAACAAAAAAAGAAGGTTGGTGTATTGAAGTAAAGTGTTTGTTTATTTACAAATATTATATTTATTAAGCGCAATAGGAATATCCAATCTTAACAGAATTTTCCAAAATGTCTGAGTTTCCTATTGATGACAGTTCAGTTGACAAAACGCCTTAATTGTAATATATGAGCCGCGGTACATTGACGTACTAGATATGGACCGCCAGTCGGTTGAAATTTTCATACAAACAGCCAAGAAAAGTTGTTCCAGCTAAAAGCAGTCTAAAAACGCCATCATATTGAAAACGATAATATATTCATCTGTAAGTAACTCATGGCATAAAGAGTGGATGTGTTTTGTAAAATTAATGTAGTTTGATAATAATTTCCACCAAAATATTTCAATAGTAAATAATTAATTAAAGAAATCATATCACTGCTACGCAGATTCCCTGCTAGTAGTTGATGGCGCCTCTAGTTATGTTGGAACACGCGTGAAGTTGGCTACTGGCGGTCCATACCTAATACGTCAATGCCGCGGTATTTTGCAAGTCTATATAGAGTTGTTGAAAAAAAAACGACATTGGGGATTAGCGCTCACACCATAAGCGCTTACACCATTAAAGCGAAACAACACAGTCATGTGCGCATTTCGTTGAGTTTTGTTAAGCATGAGCTACGCATGAAGTGTAAGATGAACCGCTCTTATATATGTAAATTTGACAGCTGTGGGCATTTGAATTCCGAAAAAAAAATGTAATTGCATTAAATTATCTCTTTCATAAATAAATCATTAAATTTAACAGTAAATTATGCATTTTTAACACAATTAAAAGAAACTTAAAACATGTGATTTTCGCATGTTTCACATGTTCATTATGTGCATTCATCATATTTGAATAAACATGACAAAACAGTTCGTTTAATTTTGACAGTAGATCATGCTAGCTCATGCGCATTATTGTTCTACCTTAACTCTGTCACTGTCACTCCGCATAAGAAACCACTTCTGTCACAACAACTGACAACCAAATAAAAATTTACTTTTACTTATAGCGTTTTCATTTGGTAGTTCGGAGTCGTTCGGAACTACTTAGGACGATTCTGTTTTTATTCATTTGGCACTAAATGAGAGTTCGAGTTCTGAAAAGAGGAGAAACTCGATTCCGGACTTGTAGTCAGAACTAAAAACAGAATCACGCATACTTGCACAGATTTCAATATTCAAATCGTAAAATGTCGTTATTTTGATATTTGTTTTTGAAGAGTGATGGAGAAAAATATTTTGCTTTTTAAAATAAATAAATTATTCTAAATAAAGCCAATATAGAACATCAATGGATACCTCGCTAATTTTAAGTTTCATAAATAACTTGTTCTCACCTCTCATCACCGACATTTTGGACAAATGAAAAAAAAAATTATTTTGAAGTTTCACACATACCATGATATGCAAGTTACAGAATCACAAAAGTATCTTTGCGCGTTCATTCGGTGTCCGGAACCGGACAGTTCTGCTCATCAATTCCGGACTACCAAATGAAAACGCTATTATACACTGAGTTACAAAAAAAGTGGCGCACCTTGAAATTTTGCAACATTTTGAAGTAACTTAAACAAATAAACGTTTTTCTGGTACAGTTTTGTTTATTAACATAAAAGTAAGTCATTCATGTAATAAAAAACGAAAAAATAGGAAGAACTTAGAAATAAACCATAAATTAAGGAAAATGGGCATAAACTTCAATTTTACATTTTTTACATTTTTTTTTTTTTTTTAAACTAGTCCTTGTTTCTTCAATAGTGGGTATTGCCTCCACGAACATCTAATAAAGCTTTAATTCGCCTGGGCATACCTTGGATAAGGTTGTCAAAATGATAACAACACATCAAAAAGTATGACTGCGCCACTTTTTTTGTAACTGAGTGTATATTATTTATTTATTTATTTATTTATTTATTTATTTATTTATTTATTTATAAACATCTACAAGCGTATTTAGCTAACAGATTATAGACAAAAATATCTTAAAACATTATTTTTCGTACTTATAAAAATCTTATTTTGTAAGTATATGTATATGTTATAATTATAATTAAAAAGAAACAATAATGAGTAAATTAGCTTTAAACAAATCTCTGGAACAGCTTAGTTCAATAGATTGACAGACTTCATTGAATTGTCTTATTGATCTACTCACTGGTTCATTACTACCGTAGCTTGTTCTATGATATTGTTCAAAAAGCAGATGTCTTGGACGTAAAGATCTTAATGGAGCATAAATTGGTATTAAATAAAGTAAATATTAATGGAAGAATTAATGAGCACCCCATTATTGCAGATGTCTAATCGTTTTTAAAAGAAGATTCTGCATGAATAACTGTCATACCATACCTACGAGTTTTCAAGAAATACTTAACCTAGTACCAGCAAATTCAACTTTTTTTAATCTTTCTGGTGTTGTCTTTTCATTAACCTAAAGACATTTGCACGACTTCTTCACTTATCCAGTTTCGGTATTACTGGGCTTTTTTATAAGCGGCTCGAAGAATGGATGACGAAATGAATTATTACATTGGGTGGTGTGAATAAAAACTAAGTGAACACTTGATTAACGTTCACATATTGAACTATTGGTTCGCAAAAGACCAATTTTTTTCCTCCTTTCGCGCTTTAAAAAAAAATTAAAAAATTAGTATTTCTTTGAAATTTAATGCGTTAAGGTGGTTAACCGATCCATTTCGTGAATTTTATTAACATTTTCGAAACAAGTGATATAACGGCCAACTGTAATAGAAACAGGACTGGCAACATGTAACGCGCCAGTTGGATCTTGGATCACCATGAAGTGTTTTGATATTTTTGTCTTACGGACGTAAAGTGCGTTTCCTAGTGCAGTTTACTTACCTTAATTTTACAGTTGGCCAAATTATGTGAAATTTGTCGATCGCATGCGACTATTATGGCCGATTCAATAAATTGCATTTAAGGAAACTTGACGTAATATTACGACATAAGCTTCTGTTTGACTACGCCCATTACAGTTGGCTCTGTAGACGGTCTCAACGCTGGAAAACGTTCAATCAGCCCAGACTTGGCTCATCAAAATTAAAAAAAAACAACAACAACAAATGTCGTATCAATTCATTAAAAAAAAAATTATGCATAATAAAGTTCCCCACAAAACAATAAATTACTTGGAAGCTAAACAACATTTTTTTTTCTGTCCTGTTTTTCACAAACAAATTCTAAGAATACAAATTTTTATTTTTTAATAATCGCTATAAACGAGAATATTTATTGACTTTATAAATAACATTCTAAGATATTATCTGATATATAATATGTTAATATGACTGCAAATTAATAATTTGCAGATTAGTTTGTAGTCGTTTTAGTTGCTTGTTAACTGCAATATACTTAAAGGGTGTTTCAACAAGAAGTTACATTTTAATATTTACCATGGTCGTGCTTAAATCAAAGATTAAACTGTCGGTCGTTGCGATGACTTTAAATTCACGAAAAAATCGGACTTTACACGAGCCGATATAGTCTCCCCTGCTATATTGTGCTCTTATTAAATATTATTCGTAATATCTTTTAATATGTTCTTGACAAAAAATAAATAAATATTATATACACTTATGCACTTAAAATTAACAAAGCTGTCAAACATGCAAATCAAAATAATTATTTTCAGGTAGAACCGAGGCAAACATTTTGCGGATATCATATTCTATTATTAATCTCAGTCAGTAATTTATGGCTGTAAACATAATCTGTAGTTCATCGGTTCATCCTCTCAAAAAAAGAGGATAAAAGATAACAAAAATAAACTTTTTGTATAGAGGGAAAGAAAATTAAAATGCAGAAGTAAGTCAAAATTATAGGAAAGTCGAAAAATCAAGATGAAAGCAAACATTTTCATCTGAATTATATCTTCTTTTTGTTCACTTTTGTGTTCCTATAATTTTCTATGTTCACGCTTACAGTTTTCAGAAAAAAATTTTTCGTTAATTACTTTTATTTATTTGAAAAATATACGATTCCGGTTCAAGATACTAAAATATTTAACATCGTAAAAAAATCGCGACTATTTTAGCATGAGCGCATATCTGTATATAACTATCAAATAAAATCTGCGGTTTAAGCATCTGTTCAAGGAAAATTGAAAGCTAATTACCACTAACCTTGAAGCTTCAGGCATTTTAAACATGATTTTCACTTTTATCTAAAGATTGTAATTAAAATAATCTCTGGTGCTCTACTTTTATATGACATCAAATTTATGTGATTACACTTTTATTATTATTGCTAAACCACTTCTCGTTGGGAATTTTTTGTAAGTATCTTAAGTCATCCCTTATCGTGATCTGTAGTAAGTTAATTAAATGTAATCCATTAAATACATTTGTTTGTTTTAAAATAATGTAAACAAGCATAAAGGTGTTGAGATCACTTAAAATTTATCATTTTAAGCTACAAAAGGTGAGTTACGGTATGCTTTTTCAATTTTTGTCTGACGAGTTTATGACTAAAGGCTTAAAACGCCAATTATTATAGCGTCTGCTTAGTAGCGAATGCATGATACTCATGCTGATAATGGCTGCTTTACTGAGTTTCGTTTACTTTCATCAATTATCGCCAGTTTAACTGTTTAAGGGAAAAGTTATTGAAATGGCTCGTTTTGTTTTCTCTTGGCAAAGGTGATTATATCCTTTCTGGTGATGATTTAATTAAATATTCCTCATAGGTTTCTGAAAATACATATATGTGATGCATAGAGGAACCTAATTTTAGAGTTTCAATTTCCATGGAAGGATGGTTAGAATGTTAATACAGCCATTATAAAATACAAAAGCTTTATATTATTCGACCATAATGACAGATTGTTAAGTTTCGTTAAGTTTTTTATTTTGTCATTTTAGAAGGCCTCAATCTCAATTTTTAGTGAAGGATGGCTAGAATGTCATGAATGGCTATATTATTCTTAATTTTAACATAATTACAAATCGCTAAGTTCCGTTCAGTTTTTTGTTATTTTAGAGGGCCCTATTATATCAAGTTTCAAATTCCACTGAAGCGTGGCTAGGATATAATATAATACAAACACTTTTTATTACTCGAAGATAATGACATATTGCTAGGCTCTTCGTTAAGTTTTCTGTCATTTTTTCAAGGCCTCAATCTCAAAGTTTCAGATTCTACCGAATGGTGGCTAAAATGTCATTACTGCTATAATAGGCAAACAAATATAAAAATATAAAATAAAAATATGAAACACACTTGAGCACTCCACTGTCATATCAGTAGAAATCAACTCACAATCTGTCAAATAACATGAAGCCTACATGAAGTTGGACGCGCTCTACTTCGTGCTCGGTCTACTCCATCATTTTTATCCTGAGGTCATAGAACGCACTCCGAGCAAGCTCTGATCAAAAAAAGAAACACAAGTTGAGCGCTCTGAGCGCTCGAAGGTAAAATAGAAACACAGATCTATTTTACCTTTCAGTGCACTGCTCCGAGCTCGCAGCTCGGATAATAATAATAATAAATAATAATAATAATGATAACAAAAACCATAATGACAGATTGCTAAGATTCGTTAAGTTTTTTTGTCATTTTAGAAGGCTCTTTTCTCAAAGTTTCAAATTCCACTGCAAGGTGGCTAGAATGTCAACACTGCTATCATATAAAACAAAAACTAAATATTATTTGACCATAATGAGCGATTGGTAAGTCCCGGTGAATTTTCAGTCATTTGCTTTCATTTACGAAAGAGCGAAATCATTCGGATTTTAGTAAGGATATTGGACAACCGCAGGCTTAACAAACTGATGGCAGTTTCCTTAAGTACTGTAATTTTCATATGTGGCCCATAATGTTAAGATACGAACTGAAGAAAATTTCACATGTATTTGGTCGAGTGTCAAATTTACTTATGTACATAAACTGCGGTATAGAACGCTCTTTACAGCAGAAAAAATGAATAAACAACTGGGCGAATCCCAGCGATCCGTCATTACGATTGTTGTTGTATTCAGTTGGTTTCGTACGACACCGTTCCTTCTGTTATGGTTGAGCCTTTAATGCAACAAATATTTAAAGAAAAAAATGATTCATACGATAAATATTTGTATAAAAAATAAATCTATGATCACTGCAACGAAGCAGATGAATTCTTCTAATATCAATTCCATCACAAATGTTGAAAATGACTCATTGAATTGGTATTGCTTATAATCACTCAACCATTGCTATTGCACTAGAAATATTGTTTTCTTTTAACATTATAGATGCCATGTGACATATTAATTTGCATATAATTATTTATATGTAAACATTTCCCAAGAATCACTATACGATAATGTCGATGACGATATAACACTTAATTGGTTAATGAACTATCAACTGCGCCACTAATATCAGAATAATCAGCTGTGTTTATTTTACCACAAATCATTCAATCAATATTTATTATTTTATCTTGAAGGCAAATACCTCGATTCCAACCAACATTTCTTTCCATCAATTTAACTCAAGTGTGAAATGACCGGTTTCATATTAAACTATGATTTCTTGACAGAGTTGTATTATAGTGCGATTGTAAATAAATAAAGAGAAATAAAAGTTGAATATTACAAGCCTTAGTGTTAAAATCATTCCACTAGAATTAATATGAGGTTTACCAATTAACTTAGTAAGGTACTGACAACTTTTTTTTGTAGAATCTATTTAACGACCGTAAAATAATTGTTTCCGATTGCTTAACCTTGAGAGACAAGCAAACACCCGCAATCCATTCGCAAATAACATGTGTTTGTCGTAAAAATTTCAATAAAACTTGTGAAATTTTATTTTATTTGCCAATTGTTAATTGTTTTTTTTTTTTTGTCTTCTCTTGGTTTGTTGTAGGGTTTGGATAAAGTTGTGAAAGTTAATGAAATATTAAAATATTTGCTCGTGTGACTGTTAGTGATATGAGCTTATTATATATCTATATACCTACTATTCAAGACCTCGTGATTTTTCTTTTTGAGAATTGACATTAAATTAATTAAGAGTTATTAATTAAGAGTTATTAATTAAGAGTTATATCTTATTACCTCCGCAGATTTGAATGGTAGAGCTTTGCAGAAATGTTATGAAAGAATTTGTAGTACCTAAATGTAGACTGCGTTTAAATAACACTGACGTAAGGATGCTATAATTGGTTCTTTCCTCCAAAGTCATATTAAGCAACAAACTGGATACATTATATCCATAAAAAAGCCTTTGCTTTGTTTTGTGTACTTTCGTTAAATATTTCGAGTTTTATAGTACCAACTATAATTTTCTTTATAAAGCATGGAAGCAAATGTCAGAACTAAACGAAACGTTCCACTCCGATCTGTAAAATAACGGATGAGACGTTCGCACGGTTACGTCTATATTTCTGCCTTAACAGGGTTTTTATTCGATAATGTCAATCAAATGAAATAATTGTGATTTTAAGAATATCCAGTTGCCAATTCGACAGGCGCAGAATTATTTTATGAGGGAATTTCCTTCTTACTTAAAAATATGTTCAATCCAAGACCTTTTCACTATTTTTGTGTGTATGTATACATTTTTATTGCAGCTAGGTAGTTGGTGTGACCAATCATTAAGACAGAACCATAATAGAAGAAATGGTACGTACGATGCCGTAGGAAATTAGCGAGATTAAAGAATTTGTATGTGCGCACATAATGTCGGATTGTTCAGTTTCGGCAAGTTTTCGTTTACTTTTGCCTCGGTACGTAAAGATCGCTCCAGTTCGATTTTGGTTGGGCCTTAATTATTCAAAGTGAACGAAATTTTAAGTCATAACTCTACATTAAGTTTTCTTAAGTGTGGTCCAGGTCAACTCCCCGAGACGCCCAGAAAATAGTCGTATCCGAATGATGCAATTGGATGGGTTGCCATATGGAACTTAAATTTTGTCTCTGCCGACTGGAATATTAATAATCTTTCTTTAAGCTTTCAGTGCAATGGTTTAAACTGAATGTGAAGTTTAACTTATCTTTTGAGTAAAACGACTTCATCCAGTCTTCGTTTAAAAGTTCGTTAAACCTTATAGGACACCGCGTGAATTTTTAATTTTTACACCCCTAATTGATCCTCCATTCGTCAACATTTTTTTCAGCTACGCTCTTCGTTTCTTATCGTAGCCAGCCTTGCACCTAGACCAAATCTTACAGTGAGCCCCAGCATCAGTGTGGTTGCAGGGGGTAGCATGTCCTTCATAACCCTTCACTGTTTGCCTTTTGACCCTCTAAAAGAGTATGGCTAAAAGTCACAAAAAAATAAGGTCATATGACACTTTGGCAAAGCTACAAATGGCCAAATTTACAAATATGGCCATATGACGCATTGTGAAAGTGTCAAGTGGTCAAATTTGTAAATATGGCCATATGACGCTTGGCCAAATGTCACCGCTATGGATTTTGATTGTGACCTAAAAGATTCTTAAGGTGTCTATAAAATTAATTGTACTAATGCAGACAAACAGATTTTATGTCTCTATCATATTTTTGTTATGTTTGATTGTTGATTCAAGTTTCAGATATTATTTTTGAATTCATACCATGCCCTTATTGTACCTTATCTTATCCCATGTAAAAACACAATCATGTAAGTTCAATTCATTGTTAATGTAATTTTAAATGGGTTTTTCACATATGATTGCTTTTGTAATTAAAATGACTACTTACATTTTGCATTAATTATATAGCTGGCTTGTAGTTTCACTTGTTTCAAATCTACACTTAACCGATCCTATCATGTGAAATAAATTTAAAAAAAATAATTACAAGTTCAGAGACACTAACAAATCTTTATATTCTCGCCATTTTATATTAACAATGGCAATAAATTTACTTCCAAGCAAGTGGTTACAAAAATACCTTTTAGGATTTTTATTGTCGATTAAATTCTACTTCATTGTCTTTCGGTCTGTTTTTTTTAATGACTATGGATCAATATATTTATCTCAGTATTTTTTTTTTATTTTTACCAATTGTTTAAACTCAATTATTGTTATATTTTTTAATTAGTCTTTATTGTATGGTTATATAGGAATATTTTAAGTAAGGTAAAGTCTAATAGAATTTTAAAATAGCATGCGAAATTCCTAAAATTTTGCTGATTTTTATTTATGTATATACGGCAGGTAGTATTTGCGAAGCGTTTCTGTTTTAGAAAATCAAAAGACGAATGAATAAAAGAATATATATTTTTTTTACTGGCAAAGACAGGTGGTTTTTGTAAATTGTTTGATTATAATTTATGAAGCATGTATTAAATTTACAATAGTATTGCATATTATATAAAACTGAACGTATCTATGTTTGTATGTTATGAACTTAAAAACCTTCAAACCAATTGAGTTGTAAATGTTTATGCAATCTTCGAGTGTTTCTGTGAAGTATTGTTAAAATCGATGCAGTGATCTGCCAACAACTGAATTTAAATTTAGACGCAAGTGTCATTCATAAAATTTTAATTTCCAAAAGAAATTCATTCAATCTCATAGTTTTTATTTCTGTTATCAATAAGTGGATGTTGAACAATATTTAAATACTTTTTAAATACAATTTGTAAACGATGGGTACATATTTTTGTAAATGTATATGTGAACACTGACAATTCAGTGTTTGGTGGAAAATTCTAAGAATGTAGTTATGCACTTGTTAAAATATATTTAACAGTTAATTGTCAACCACAGTGATTTGTCTGACAAATTAAATCGATTAAAATAAATTGTGTATAGTGAACCAGCCTAGACCACACTCAAAATCAAATGTCAAATAGTCTAAATTTTTGGGCGGTACAATATTTTTCAGCTTTGGACAATATTGTTTTTTAACAGGCGGCTATATTCTCATATTTCCATAGAGTTGCCTCTTTCACACCACAGTAGTTCTTACGGATAAAATTCTGTTTGCCTCCATTTGCCTACAATTCGTTTGGGGTGATTTTCTTGGTTTGAAAGATTCGTTAAAAGTTCTATTAGGTTTTGAGCGATGTGATAAGAGTCTTATGGACTAATGATGGCTCTACAATTCTTTTGGTGTTGGCTATGTTTTGACTTTGACGCACTAAAAAATCAACTGCGAATATAATGTACGGAAACGAACGAAAGGTGCTGTCAAAATCAAACAAAACGTTCCCTTCCAATCAGTCAAATGTTAGCAATCCGTTATTATTGGCACAAGATACAAATTTATTGTTCTCGTTTAACGTCCGCAACGTTCCACTTATTTTAGTTCTGCCTTAAAGCGACCTTTACACGGTCAGTCATTTGACATCAATCTGTAATATAGTGTTTGTAAATATAAGTCTGTATGCATGCATTTGTTTGACGAAAATTCAAAACCCTTTTGATTTTGCCTGATGATGATGATGCCTGATAATCATATGTGTAGATGACTGACTTCCTTTGACTGGCCATGTAAAGGTCGCTTAAGAAATAAACAAATCTATCGTCCAGCTTTCTATAACACCACAGTGTATCTTGATAAGTAAAGTAATGAGTTCAGTACATCATCGAACAACAGAATAAATATAAGTTCTGAATCCCAATGTTACAATTTTTTTCTAGTCACAATTTGTAAAAACAAAATATCAACCCATTAATCAAAATTTAATTCGTAAGGTTATAGATAAACATAGATTGTAAATAAAATTAAGTTAAGTTACAGTCGTAGATGATACAAAGTACATTATTATAATTAAAAACAAATTTAACAAGTACTTTTAAGTGGTACCGCAGAAGATAATAATGTTGAAACGTGTTTTGTCGACCACATAAATATAATGTTAAGAACTTTATTGCTTAACTAATATTTTAACTCAGATGTATTTCAAGAAATACATAAATCATTTTTGATTACAATTGAACAAACAAATGACATGTTGATTTTTTAATTATACCCTTTGATGATTTTGATGGATAATTAAGAACTTTTGTGAATAATTTATACTTTAGTCACTAAAACAATTAGTTTACTATTAGCATTAATGTAAGATAAATGTGATGTATAATAACTTTTTATCGAAATTTGCGATCAAACAACTAGAAAGATTATTAGCCCAGTTGATTTATACATTGGAGGGGGCAAAAAATATAGCATTAAGTTTGACTTTGGGATATTTTTTGGTATGGTCTCAGTAGTTTGTACTTGATTTTGCAGTTTCGAACGACCGCCGCTAACTGAGGGAGTGGGGAAAACTGCACGATTTGCGGACTTTTTTTTGGAATTTGCCTTATAATTCAAAAGCTATGCATCTTTGTGGTACGGTTCTTTAGCTATCTTCAACTACATTAAATTTGTGATAATTTGAGACATAATTGAGCTTAATATGTATAATATAGGTACCGAGATACAACCGTTCAAAAATAAGCATTTTTGCATGTCAAAAACTACCCAACTTAAGGTAATTTTAGTGGAATTAACGACTTGAGTTCAGCCAAATTTGGCGAGAACGTAACGATTTCCAGAACTAAATGCCTCGTTTAAGGTTTTCCTGACAAAAAAATTAACACTCAGTTTGATTTTACCACGTCGAACTATTTTACCCGAGTAAAAGTGCGGTTCCGGTTCCAGCGAATCTGAGCGAATAAACTAACGAACATTTTACTCCCTAAAATTCTCTAAGTTCGCGCGAGTAAATTTTGTTCACTGGGATGGGACCACAACATAGGAAATGCGTTCTAATAATTTTAAGGAACTTTGCGAATTCGCGCGAGTGAAACAGCAGCCTAACGTTCGCCCGTCAAAAAATGTAAATGTAACTTCTAATCGCCGGGATTGCGGAATTGCATTAAAAATGGCTCCCTGAAATTACGTTAAAAGGTTTCTTGGGAAAATGTCAATACAAATTTTGCGTAATAATTTTGGCAAGAACACCAAAATTTAGAAGGAAAATAAGCTAGAATTCATGGAAATCACGCCAAAATTTTTTAAAAAGAGCCGAAAAGTAAAAATGAAAAGTACGCCCGAAAAACTAATGCCTAAAGCTCGTTGTTAAAAAGTGATGCCATTCGTAAAAAGTGATGGTTTCGTACGCGAACAAAGCTAATAATGACATTTTGTCATTCGTGTAAATGTATCAGCTAAATGTCCAACTCCAATCAATATGTATTGCAAATTTGTTCAATAAATTAATTAAGTAATTCGCCCGGTAATGGAGTACGTACACTCCGAAAAGTGTCCCATTAGTAATTTTAAAAATAAAAATTAAATTACAAAATTAAAAATTGTGAATTGAAAATTAAATAAATTTTAAAAAAGTAAACAAACTAAAAGTTATTTTTATTTATTTAATTTATTATAAAACCAATAAGCTTGGATTATGAAAAATTATTTTTTTGACAATAAATTACAACAACACGAACGTATTGTATATCGGAATGGAACTTCATCGATAGCATCCAATTTCATTTCTACCTCTGATTGTTAATCAAATGGGGAATTATTTTAATAACCATAATAAAAGAAACAGTATGTACGAGGCCGCAGAAAAGATACCAAATACAAGACAATTATATGTATAGCGCTCTCAAGGAAAAGCTAATTTGCTTGCAGCTAATTTGCTGCTAATTCTACGTTACCACAAAGTGTTGCTACTCCTCCTGTTCTTGAGAGCGTTAATAATTATGTGGATCTTCTTTCGCATCACTCGTACATTTGCAAGAGTACTAAAAGATCTTGAAAAACACAAATCCGCTGGTATAGAACCAGAAGCCAATATCGCCCAAATCGATTTGGAAATTTCTCTCAAAAAAATGCTACACAAATTTTGGTATTTTCTATTTGCGTGTTTAAATCCATTTTTCAAAACAGTCATTAGCGCTCAAAATATGAGACTTAAATAAATAATGGAAAAGGAAAAGAAGCCCAAATTAACCAAAACAACAGATTTAAAAGAAAGAGCACCCAAATGGAAGAAATATCGCCCAAAATTGTATTAACTTATACTTAATTTGTGATTTAACATTTTTCAAAAAAAAACTTAAATTTATAATCTACCACTCCCTGCATAATTGACAGAAACGAGTCCCCCAAGCCTGATTTACAGTACCTGGGTGGCCCACTACTTGTGTCTCTAAATGTTGGGATTGGTAAAAAATGGGGCATGTTGCCCTCCTGCAAATGAAAAATGTAACTTCACCCACAAAAGTGAAATAATTTCCCACCAAAAAGTTGGGTTATTTCCGACTAATGGAGCAGCATCAACAAATTCGAGCATTTAGCAGCATTGCTTTCTGCAGAAATGTTTTTGGGCGGTAATCAAACAATTTTATAGAAAACATTGGTTGGAAATAGCGCCCAAAAATTAGGAAAAATCGCCCAAATCTTAAAAAATTGCTTGCATTACACTTTTTTTTTGGGTAATATTTCCTTTTATGATTTTGGCGATATGATTTTTTTTATTAAGACACATTTTTTGTTAAATCAATAAGTAATTCATGAGATATTTAAATATGCATGAGAAATATTTAATTGCACACGTTCGGGTGCACACCAAAATTGCTTTTTAGATACGTCTGTGTCGTATGAGTGTGTGAACGACCAAAACCGGATAGGTGTCAAAAGAAACACATTCGTAGTCAGCTGTTTGGCAATCCTCCCTTGGCTTCATCAGTATACTGAAAATTTTAGGATACATTCAGATTTATTTCCATACCTCAACCATATGGTTGCTCAGTTGTGTTTTAACATGGAATTACAACAACAGTAAAGTATGCGGACCACAACAGTTGTGCAAACGAACGCAAGCATTTACATGCCAGATGTTTTCTTTTTTGTATTATTGTTTATTTTTTTATTCATAAATTTGTTCTATGAAAACTAAAATATATCTGATGAAATGCCGCAGTATCTAGTTTTTACATCTCTATTATTCTAATGCACAAAATGATATCCTGAATCCTGATCTGCGTGAATAAAAAACCTATTACGCTCAAATTTGTCTTATAGTTGGTACGAAGATATGTAGGAATATTACTTTGTATCTATTTATTTATTTGTTTTATTTCTTAGTTCAAAAATTGATAATTACCAACATTTTATTTTAAAGAAAAAGAAAATCACTCGCGACCCTCAACAAATTATTTCATTTGTGTACTTATTTCTGACGTTTATCAGAGTTAAATACATGGGCTCGGTCCAGTTTAAAGTTAGACTCGAGTTTTTCGTTTAGACTTGGGTTTACATTGTCTATCAATAGCAAAAACTCGTGTTTAGGTTAAACACAATTTAATGAGAACTTATCCAACATCTATGAATATGCAAAAATGTTTTAGCTAAAAATTAGTCATCAAACAAAATCTGATCAATTTAGCGGCCATTTTTCAAAATCTTAACTATATTTGAATCTAAAAAAGAGTGCAACTTGTTTATTTTTTTTAAGATTTACGAAAAATTAAAATTAAAAAACTGAAAGTTCGAGAAATGTAAAAATATTGTAAAATCAATACAAACAATATCAAACCAATGAACACAATGAACCACAATCAAACATAAAATTTGTAAAATAAAAATGCCTAAATAATACATAATAAATGAAATAGGTGTCAGTTAAAATAATGTATAATTTTAAATTATATCAATAATGCGCTTAAGATAATTGAAATTTAAAACGACAACGATCACTTAACAGGTTGCTTACACTATGAGGGTGGCGTATGCGTACTTTTTTTTTTAAATTAAATTACGTGTCGCACAATTTTTATTTGTTTACATGAGATAAACTCAATTATGCTAAATTGCTTGTAATCGATTTTGATGGACAGAAATAAAACAGTTATTAAGGTAAATACATAAAGATGCCTTTTATATAGTTGTAGTGTGTATGTTATGTATACATCAAAGCTTAAGTGATTTATGTCAAAATCACATGGTGATTTGATAATAGTCCTTAAAGTTAGGGAAGTAACGTCATTTTGAAATCTATCTATTAACAGAAATAATAAAAACTTATATAACTTCCATACCATTATATGCACTATACAACTTTGGTTGAAGCAATACTAGGATGGGTCGGCTAGTTTATTACATCATGTACTACAAAATCATTACGTCTCAATTTACTTCTACATTTTTACTATAAATATTTTGTTTATTTTCAGATTTTGTGATACCCCAGCGGGTGATTCTCTCTATAATGGGCTTTTTTGCAATATTGAATGCCTATACGATGCGAATTTGCCTTTCAGTAGCTATAACACAATTGGTCGTTAGTAAAAACCATACAGGTTCTGCTAGTATCGACGGTGCATGTCCAGCTGCTCCAATTGAAGATGGACAAGAAGTCGTAAGTATACCCCACTTTCAATTAAATTAGGACTTAACACTAAAACTTCCGTTACAGAGTCTTGGTGGTGAATATGAATGGTCCGAAGCCCGTCAGGGTCTAATTTTGTCCTCATTCTACTGGGGGTATATAATAACTCATATTCCTGGCGGAATTTTAGCAGAAAAATTCGGAGGCAAATGGACATTGTGTTTGGGAATATTGTCAACTGCTGTATTCACTATGCTTAGCCCTCTGGCTATACGTCTTGGAGGATCAACTGCATTGATTGTTGTCCGTGTTTTGATGGGCTTGGGTGAGGGTACAACTTTTCCAGCTTTAAGTGTCCTACTGTCGTCATGGGTGCCATTGAAGGAAAGAAGTAAATTGGGTGCTCTAGTGTTGGGCGGTGGTCAAGTTGGTACAATTTTGGGTAATTCCATATCTGGTTTATTGTTGGATGCATATGAATGGGATTATACGTTTTACTTCTTTGGTGGAATGGGAGTTATTTGGTTCTTAATATTTGTAAGTTTTTCAATTTTAATTGATCATTAAATAGAAAATGATGTATTTTATTCTTTTACCATATAGTCCGTTCTCTGCTACAGTGATCCAGGATCTCATCCCTTTATTAAGCAATCTGAAAAGGAATACCTTATTCGTGAAATGGGCTCTATCGATCGTAAAACTGACTTGCCACCTACACCTTGGAGAGCAATCCTTACCAATGCTCCAATGATTGCATTAGTTTTCGCACAAATTGGACACGATTGGGGCTTCTACATTATGGTTACTGACCTACCAAAGTATATGGCCGATGTAATGCAGTTCTCAATTAAACAAAACGGAATCTATTCATCTCTGCCATACATGATGATGTGGATTGTGTCACTTAGTTCGGGAGTTTTTGCAGATTGGTTGATTACAAGAAAAATCATTGGAATAACGAATTCGAGAAAGATGTTCACGACAATTGGTAAGAACATTTTGTATACATTTCGTCAAATAAACACTGCTGGACAAAATTATAGGACACAATTATAGGAAAACAGATTGACTGTGCATCGTTATTGTGGAAAGTTTTCATTGTACTTTAGTTTGCTTTGTAGAATGCTGAACGATCATAAAGTCCTTTTAAATTATATTGCATATAACTATCGTATATAATCGTTTAAAAAGTGACACTGACTTACTTTCAGATATAATCAGGGTACATAGCGTTAACGATTACAAGGATGTTTAGGAGAAATTAGCTTCGTATTGTAATACACGTTACAAAACATGAAATTAGGACTTATATCAAGTTCTTAATTTTAAACTTCTCTCTGAAACAGATGTGCAGCCCGTCTGCACGCATTGCTGCACCTAAAACACTTGTGCATAACTTTTGATAATTCGATATACATCGTTCTTTCAAAATAATGATTCCTTTATAACGGATTTTTTTTTATTTTCTTGTGATTGATGGGATTTTTTGTGGAATTCAATTCGTTTTATATTGGATTATTTTTTTTATTGATTGCTCCATCCATCAATATCTCAAAAGGAATCTGTCAAAAATTGGTAAAGCCAAAACACATAAATATAAGAAAAGTATGTTTTGTGTTGTGGGTACAATGAAGCTACGTAGCCAATTTTAGGAATAGAGACATCGTGCAGCTCTAGGTTGCATGCAATCACTGATTGTTTTCCACCAATAGAAACCTGTGTTGTTTTTGTAACTGCTCGCAAAAATCTGCACGTCTGTTTCGGACATTAGACCTTAAATTAAAAGAAGGACAATTGGAGATTTTTTCCTCGGGAGAACCTGGGTTAATCGATTTCTCATCGTTGGAATAAATAGGTATCAAAGTGCCAACAATGTTTATGATCTCGAATGGGACCACCAATTTCTCACATCACCGCTTCAAGCAATGATCGGTTTTGGTTTGTTCCATGTCGATGTCGATTTTTCAACTGCACTGACAAATAATCCCAAGTGCGCGCTTGCCATAATAAACATCGCAATATTCAAATCTGACAGCTGACTTGCTATAAAAACATTATGAGCCATAAAACATATGCTAACAAACCATCTTGCTCATTTAAACAAACAATTGTTTCTTCAATTTTGTCCATTTTTCTCCAATTTTGTGTATAAAATCTAACTCGTTATGTAACTTCAAACATATTTTGATATTTATCTTAAACAAATTTATTATATAATTTACAGCTGCTGTTGGCCCTGCCCTATTTATTGTGGCTGCGTCATATGCTGGTTGTGATAAATTCGCAGTTGTGCTTCTGTTCACAATTGGCATGGGTTTGATGGGTACCTTTTATGCTGGCATGAAGCTTAATCCTCTAGACTTGAGCCCTAATTACTCAGGAACTTTGATGGCCATTACAAACGGAATTGGTGCTATAACAGGAATCATAACGCCATACCTTGTGGGAGTGATGACACCAAATGTGAGTGTTTTTTTTTTTTTTTTTTGACTCAAGATCCGATTAATTAATTAATTATTATTTAAATTTCTAGGCATCACTTCTTGAATGGCGTTTAGTATTTTGGGTGGCATTTGGAGTTTTAGTATCAACTTCGATTGTCTACGTGATATGGGCTTCGGGTGAAGTTCAAGAATTCAATGACCGTCGACCGGAAAAGGAAATTGAAGCTGAACAAGGAAGTCGGAACAAGAGCAACAAATAATTTAAAAGAAATTATTTTTCTTTTTGTTTAAAGCTCATTTAAATTAAGTTTTGTATTATCTACTTTAAGTCTAGTACGAAAAAATTCAAAAAACTTAAAAAAAAAAAATTATTAGTACCTTAATTGGAACTTAAAACAAAAATGACGTAAAACGAATTTAAAGCTTTCGCCTTAAAACTTTATTTATAATGTAACTATTATTACAAAACAAAATTAGAAAAAAAACATAGTTGTTATTATAAGTTTTGTAACGATATATAATTTAGATAATTGAATACCTTGAGACTTTAAGTAACAAGGTATTCGTGTAACCAAAAAAGAAAACAAAATGAAAATGCTTGCCTTCTCGTTTCATTAATTTAAAGAAAAAAAAGAAATTATTTCTTCGCAAACAAAAACACACAAAGTGTGATGAGTCCTTAAGAAGAAGTGCAGCCAGCTAAATTAAAGCGCTGAGTGCTTTATTATTGTATTTATTTATAATGCATGTATGTTTTTTGGGCATACCTACTAATTATAATTATGTATTTTTTGTTTAAGACTGTTTTAATTTGAGAGACAAAATCAAATTTTGTAAAACCTCTTAAGAAAACAAAAATTAATTAAAGAAATTTAAAACGAATATCGTTTATTGATGTTCTTAAGTATGAAGTTATTAAATTTGTTTTGTTTATTTTCTTTTAAAGCATACCTTTGTTCATAAAAAAAGTTAAATTCTTTCAAAAGTTTCTGCGATTTGCGAATCGGAACGGATACGCAGATTCCCAGCTAGTAGTTGATAGCTAATGGCGGTATATATCTAATACGTCAATGCTCATCGCTGATAAGCAAGCCATCAGTTTCAGTTTGAAGTTTGTTTACTATCACGCCCCACGTTGGGCGACAATTTGTGGTTTATACCGTAAAATTAATTTATTGTAATTTAATGATGATTAAATCGAAGTACCAATTCAGAAGGCCAATTTTAAATAACAAGCAAGAACAGCAATTTTCCATGAAATAAGATAATAAAAAACTGTGCCACAAAAAACACGAAGCAGACAAAGAATTGAAAAGCAGGTTACGAGTGCCACGAAATCAGGATAAATAAAGTAACGTAATGAATGTCAAACAAAACTCTATTTCGCCACATTTTGGCCATCAAAGAAAGTAGAACCAAACCGCGTGTAAATAACCAAAAATAAGTGTTTATCTATTTAACGTGGATCTTTACTCCTGGAGTTTTCTCAATCGATAAGCTCTAACTCTTCCAAATATCTACTCTTGTACTCTCCACATAAAAGATTTCCTGCAACGACTGCTAGCAAATTTTGGCTCAAAATGCCAAAACTCTTTTACTAAATAACTTTGGTTCCGATTCCAACCGCTTAGATTATTTTCACACAATAAAATTTCAAATTTCCAAAATTCGCCAGTCTCTCAAGAAGTGCGCTGTTGCCAAGACTTCTCTAATTCATCTTAATTTGGTCAAAGACCCAATTGATTTCTCAACTTAACTTTTTCAAACCAACTGTGTGGGTGTGGTAATATTCTAGTATTCGAATACTGTCTATTAGTATTCGCTAAACTTCGCTCTTTGGCTAAAGTCTGCACAATTTTCAGAAATCAATCCTCCCACGGTTCGCTCAGAGCACGACTCAAATATCCTGAATGTTGACGACCGTAATATAACGAAGCGGTTGGATGAACGAGTTCAGTCCCACTCGTCAATTCCAATCTAATAGGAAAGCGAAAAACTATTCTCACACAACAACGTTCTCTAGAGAAGCACCTATTGTAAAGTCATAAGACTTTTTTTACTGATACGTTTTACTGAAAGCTTTAACTGGCCTTAAAGACATCTAAAAGAAGCAGCAATTAGAAAAGATGGTTTTGCATATCAACTTGGAGAACAAGTAAAAGAAACTTGTTGCGGAAATTTTTTACGCGACAAGAGGCATGCAGAAATTTAATTCTATTTGTATGATCCATGATGAACCATGATGCATTTTCGTTCTTACAGACATATTCTTACGGACATCTACTATAGCCTTGGGATGTACTCTTTAGTTTCTGATAAAATACACCGATTTCTCTTTTGTGTCTTGTGGTATCATTTTTGTATGTCTTCAATTTTTTCTTAGAATCTAGTGATCTTCTCTTCTTATAACCATCTAAGTCGTGAACTATATTTCACTAAATAAAAAAATAATTCACTAATTGAATAGGTTTGAAAATATGTAACACTGCTCTCCCCTCATTTGTGGAACTAAGAAAAAGCTCAGAGCGAGGAGCTATGTCCTACAGCTACAGTGTCGATTATGAAGCGACTCCAGTCCAGCTTGGCTTGGATGGTCCAATGGGAGTGACAACTGTCATAAATGTTCTCCGATTGAAGAGTAGTAGCATTGTATATACATTTATATAGTACTATCATGCTGAAAAATCACAGCAATGTCATCTAATGAAACTTGGGAATAACTCATTTGGAAGTTCTTACATTTACTGTCTATTCTGTTACCCTGAAAAAAGTCGAAAACATTATGATTTATTGTTTTTTAACGGATTTGAGGACCAATAAAATACTTTAAATATTGTTCATTTGTTTTTTTTACGACTGTTGTCAGAATAGACAACTAGTAAATTTAAGAACCTCCAAATGTGTTATTCAGTAGTTTCTTTAGATGGCGCTGCTCCATGATAATACCATATAAGAAATGTATACACATAATACAACAGGAGTAGTAAGTTATGAGAATTGTTCGTACTAATAAATGATTTTTTTTTTTTAAAAGTCGAGTTTAGAAGTCCCGCCAATCATATCGAGGCTTTTGAACTAACAAAACAACACACAACAGTATATTTCTTGAGATTCTAACTCAGTAGACCTTGAACTTTTGGCGAGGCTTTTGACACCATATCCATCCTGAATGTTGATACGATTCAAAAGTTATAAATAGTACTTACCCACGGCTTTTTGAATTTTGGAATTTTTGAGTCTCAAGAAAGGAGGGAGGGTTCTCAGAAAGCAGTTGAATTTTTGTAAGGAAATCCAATGGATAACAACGACTGATGTAGTGGTTAGTTGTGTTTCGGACGGTACACCTAAAAGAAAAAATATTCAGTCGCACTGCCTCTTGTGAGGAAGTGACAAATCCTCCATTGTTAGATAAAGTACATATCTCACCTTAGTCGTTCGGGTTCAACGAAAATTTCCGCCAATCGTATCGAGGCTTTTGAACTAACAAAACAACACACAACAGTATTTCTTGAGATTCTAACTCAGTAGAAAAGGAATCCAAGGAATTTTGCTTGCAAATTTTCGGCTCTATATATTTTATGTAGGCTGTGGTCTATAAAATAGAGTTGGCCCCAGCGCTGTTCGGAGTTTCAATACTTGATTAGTAGTTGTTTTTTTAGGGATTTTGACGATAGTCGTTCTACTAAAACGCCAGTAAGACGACAAGTCGACATATTTATGTTGTTTTTGTAAAGCTAATAATTAGTAAAAAAAAAAAATTATAAGGAGATTGACGAACAAAGATAATACTGAAGTTCAATTTTTTTTTTAAACCTCAAGTTCTTTCTGTCGTTTTCAAAACGACTATCGTAATAAATAATCCAACTAACCATTTTACCGTACATTAAAAGACCCAAATCTAATACCAAAGTGCTCTTGACTGATCCTCCATCACAGCTTCTGTGTTGGTTAAATTTGTGGTCAAATTTTTTTTAGAAATTTTCGTAGACATCAGTTGACAAAAGACGGCAATTTCTCGAGATAGTAGGCGAAACTTTAAAGGCTTCACAATTTGAAATTCCAACTTTAGAGACAGAGTATAGTCGGATACACAACACATACCGTTGATGATCCCACTGATTTTGTTTAACAGAAAAGTTGATCATTGTTATAAACATCAGTATAGCCTGTACCAAAGCTGACATTCAATACATTGCCTATATCCAACAGAAAAATTATTAGCGATAAAACACATTACCTTGCGTTGTTGTAAGACTCTATTATTGTGACTTTGATACATTCATATTCTCGGTTAACTCGATCAGGACTTCTCAAAATCCATGAACAGAATAAACCCATCCATAGGATTCGTTTCCCAAACAATTTGTATCAACGGATGGATATCGTGATGCAATCTGCTTTCATAAATTCAGCTGATATTCTTTCTGAGAAGTTATTATATTTCTGGATATAATACAATTTACTCAACACTTGTGTAACCAAACTTATAACGTAGCATTTGATATAAGAAATATACAAGCATTGAGGTAAAGCTCAAATAACGAATAGTTTTTTAAATAACATTACTAGAAATTTAATGTTTTTACGCATTTTTGCACTTTTTGGGAACAAATCAAATGTGTTTTTATTTAATACATTTAATATAACATCTCATAACTCCGAGAAGTTTGTAAAAAAAACATTGAATTTTTATAATTAACATACTACTTAACAGTTTATTATACTTTTAATTTTTTTTTTTTATTATTAATGTGTATTCTGAAATTCAAACCAAACTGTAGTGTTTTCATTGAAAAGTTAAGTAGGCACTAAAGTTCCTTACTGGTTTTCTTTCTGGTCTTAGTTTAAATCAGTTTTAATGCATGTTTTTTAAGAATACATATATGCAGACTCTTCAAATTGACAATATTTTATAATACTTCAATTTGATTTGCATTTCAGAAGAAGCGCATGTTATACAACAAGTGATTTTTTTTTTATTTTATTTGTCTTCGAATTCCGAATAAAGATCGAATATAAAACAAAAAGGAACGAATTTGAATAGTTTTTTTTTATCAAATGGAAAAAAAAGAAACAAGGATAAAATTAGTTAAAAAAATAGATTACAGTGACAGTATAGTTATATCTGCTTAGCAGTGTTAGCCTACAAGACGATCTGTATCCACCATAGCAGATATCGCTGACAAGTCAATTCCTAGCTTTCGTGTTATATTTATTTGGGCATTGGCGGCATTTCTTAATGCATATAAATGCGACATTTCTGTCTGACTTTTAGCAAACTTAATAGCCTTCTCAAACAGCTGAACAGCTTCATCTAGATTTGCTCGTTGCACTTCAATAGTGCCCAGTGTTTCGTAGGCTAGCTCACACTTTTCATCGATTTGAATACTCTTCCTCATAAGTTCAACTGATTTATCGATCTGTCCTTTCCACTGCAGCCACATAATACCTCGGTGTACATAAAATGAGGCATTTTCTGGTGCCATTTTAATTGCTTTTTCAAAGAACATATCGGCTTGTTCGAATTGCCCTTGATCACTCAACACTTGTGCCATCAGACTGTAGCATTCTACACAATCGGGGAACTTATCAATGGCATTCTTAAACTCGTTCATAATCATCATTAGGCGCATTTGATCTTGTTCCATTATGGCCATTCTATACTCAGCATAGCACTTTTGTATGTAAGCGATAGCATGTGTGGGAGCCAATTTGACAGATATTTCAAATTCTCGAAGTGCTTCGTCTAACTGTTCGAGAAGAATATAGATCTGAGCACGTTGGTGATAGATATCAGGATTTTTGGGTGCAAGTTTTTCAGATAATTTGAAGTCGGCCATTCCTGTGTCTTTGTCGTCGAGTTGAATGTAAAGGGAGGCGCGTTTGATTAGAGCATTTGATCGCAAATTAACATCCGCATCAGCTGAAAGAAAGGAAAGGTGATAAATATAATAATTATGGTACAGTATATGACGGGTATAAGAAAGTCGAAAAAACCAAAGAATTTCTTTCTTATATCCGTGCTTTCTTATAAAGAATTATTAATATAAGAAAGAATGTGCATGTTGTATTAAAATGTCTGTCTTATAAGCGTGTTTTTCTTATATGAGACTTTTTGATATCCGTCATCTACTGTAGTTTATAATTTAGAACCTTACAAGTGCTAAAATGAACAAAACTCTATATGAGAACAAGTTAAAACCCCAAATTCTGACGATACTTCAGCTAAGATTAAAAAAATATTTATAAATTGTCCGCGAGGAGATTGCAATTTCAATTGCAATTTCTATCTTCGATATTTTCTATCATAAACTTCATTTGCGCATATTCATTTTATAAGTGGTTGCCTCAATAGTTGTATGCAACAATAAAGAAATTTGTTATCTTTCATACATTAGGCGAGTTTATATTTCTATTATTATTATTATTATAACTTTATTAACAGGAAATAAATTACACAATTAATAATATTTTTTCGGCGCTAGCTACCAGGGCTTTCAGCCGATAAGGGTTGTTAATTTAAATATAAAACATTTTGCATTTTACCTAAATATAGTTATACTTAATATAAATATAATAGTTAAATGAGATTTTCTAATTTGATTAAAGTTAGTATTCTAAAAACATCAACAATATTTTGTTCAGAGGGAACAGTTAAAAGATTTATCAGAGTGCTTTTTGAGTTGATTTTTTTGGATATAAGTTTGACATGCTCGCAATCGATGGTGAGGTGGTTCATAGTAAGTGGAATGTTGGTGTTGCAAAGGTGGCAGAGTGGTTGTTGGTCTTTTGTTATGTAGTGGCTGTGAGTGATGTTGGAGTGGCCGAGTCGAAGTCTTATATAGCATCTGAGCATATTTGGAGATATATTTATCGGGTAGATAATTCTTTCAGCTTGAGGGTTGATTTGAGCGTAATAATGGAGATATTCTTTCCAATTATTTTTTTTGAGGTTACAGGCTGTATGCAAAAGAGTTTTCTTTGCATCTTTTTTGTTGAAGATGTTGAATTGTATGAGTGGCTCATCTAGGGCTGCTTTTGCCACCTTGTCTGCCATCTCATTACCGGATATTCCAGCATGTCCTGGCACCCATATAATTTTAAGATTTTTATTGCCGATTATTTTATCCCTTAGGCGATCGATTATTACGGTTTTATTGTTTAGATTTTTTAGTGCGGTGATTGTTGATAGGCTGTCTGAGAAGATTGCAGTTTTTTTATTGTTTGTGACCATCGTAGCTTTGAGGATAGCGAAGGCTTCGGCAGTAAAGATGGAGGTAGATCCGTTTAGGAGACCTTTGCTTTTAATGTTTCCGAATTCGTCGACTATTGCGAACGAGGTTCCATGTTCACTTTTAGAACCATCTGTGAAGAGAAAGTTCCATTCTGTTCTTCTTAGGTTTGTGACAGTTTCCATAAACATTTTTTGATACATTTGATTATTTGTTGTGGCTTTTGGGAGTCTATGTAAGTCTGTGTTTATGGAGTCAAGTGGTATTTTCCATGGTGGAAATATTGAACATTTCGTTGAGTTGGTTTGGACTGGAAGATTCCATTTTTTTGAAAGATTTATCGCATTTAGTAGTGATGATGGGTAGTTTTGGGGTTTAGTTCTCCGTAAAATTTTCGGGATAAGGGGTTCAATAGGTGATTTTCTGCAGGCGTTGATTTTGAGAAGAATGGAGGCAGTTTGAAATTCAATTCTTTCAGGAATTGATGATAGTCCGGCGTCTGTTAAAATATTTTTGATTGGTGTTGTTCGGAATGCTCTCTGAGTAGTTCTAACTGTGCTGTGGTATGATGGCGTGATAAGTTCCAAGGATGATTTTGAGCATTTACCGTAGATGGCGAGTCCATAGTCTATTTTTGCAAGCAAAACTGATTTTATTACATTGATAAGAGAGTTTAAACTACAGAAACTATGTTTGGAAGCTAAATATCTTATCATATTGACCCTGGTAGCAAGGCTCTTTTTTTATATAAAGACAATGTGGCTTAAAGTTAAATTTGGTATCAAATAAAATTCCTAGTATCTTAAGATTATTTACATTTTCAATAGAATTATTATTAAGATCTACTATCACATTTTTAGAGCAGCTGGTTTTTTTACATATATGCAATATTTTACTTTTATCTGTAGATATTTTTGTACCAGAGTATTCCCCCCATTTTATTATATCTACTAGAATATTCGAAAAATCAGCTGCTACATGGTTTAAGTCTTTGCATTTGGATACGATAATTAGATCATCGGCATATAAAGAATAATTGATTTTGTCGTATTTTTGGATTATGCTACTAATTTTGTTGAAAGCTATTACAAAAAGAACAACTGAGAGGGGGGATCCTTGGGGGATACCGTTTTCAAGGTTATGGACTGAGGAAAAGGTGTTTTTTAATTTTATTCGGAATTTTCTATGGGTTAGAAAAGCTTTTACAAAGGTAATCATTTTAGGACCTACCTTCCATTCAACCAATTCGTTCAAAACAACATGGATTCCGATTCGATCGAAAGCTTTTTCGAAGTCAATGGAAAAGAGTGATACGTGATTTTTTGACGAAAGGGCGGAAGCAATAAATTCATCGATGTGCAACAATGAATCCATTGTTCCTCTATCCTTTTTAAAGGCAACTTGATTGACATCAAGCAGGTTGTTTTTTTCAAGAAACCAAGAGAGTCTACGTGAAATGATTTTTTCAATGACCTTGCTAAGGCATGGTAGCAGGGATATTGGTCTATAACTTGATACATTTGTGATGTCCTTGTTTGGTTTGGGTAAAGGGATTATTGTCGCAATCTTCCATATTTGTGGTATAACACCTTGAGTAAGGATCTCGTTGTAAAGGTTTAGGATACGTTTTTTGATCAAAATTGGACAGTTTTTAATCATGCTGTATGATATTCGATCATATCCAGGTGTGCTACCTTTGCATGAGTTAATGCAGCTTTCAAATTCGATAAGATTGATGTTATCTTCAATTTGCCTTGCTGTTTCACTGATGTGTTCTGATAGAACTCTTTGGTTGATCGTAACATATTTTTGAGTGCAGAATTCAGAATGAAAGTTTGCATCATTGGAAGCGGTTGACCAGGTTTGAGCAAAAATTTGGGCAATTTCTATGGGAGATGTTAATATGTGATTGGACTGATCTCTTATGGCCTTAATTGAAGTTTTTTTGTAATTGCCTGTGAGGGAGTTAATATCAGACCATAGCTTCTTGGAAGGCGAGTTTGGGTTGATGTTCGAAGTGAATTTCTCGAAGCAATTTCTTTTGGCTACTTTTGCTGTCTTCCTGAAAACAGCATTGGCTTTTTTAAATGTTATCAGGTTGGGCTTAGTCGGGTACTTTTTGAATGTTTTCCAAGCTGTTTGTTTGATTTGGCGAAGATTACTTAGCTCGTTACTCCACCAGGGCACCATATGTTTGTATGCTAAATTTTTAGTTTGGGGGATTGCTAAGTTGGCAGCGAAGCGAATGGATTTTTGAATAAGAGCAGATTCTTTATTTATGTTTTGAGATGTATCCTTGTTTGACAAAAAATCTGTAACTTTGGATTGAAATAATGGCCAGTTTGCTTTGTTTAGTTGGAATTTTTGTATCGGAGTTTCGTGATTTGAATGATTATTAAGTGTTATTTCGGTAATAGTTGGGAAGTGGTCACTTCCATGTAAGTTAGTAAGAGCTTTCCATGTAGTTTTTGGAGCGAGGGAGGCGGAGATAAAGGTAAGATCTATATGTGTGAAACTGTTATGAGTGGAAAAATGGGTAGGGGAACCATCGTTTAAAATAGTTAGGCTGGAATTAGTAAAAAATTGTTCGACGATTCTACCACGACTGTTCAAACTAGGAGACCCCCAGATAGGGTTCCAAGCATTGAAATCACCTGTTAACAATATCGGTGTATTAAACCTATTAGCAATAAGTTCCAATTCAGAACTTGTAAAAGCCTGTTTTGGATGAATGTATAACGAAATAATTGTCAGTTTGATTTCTAATCCTACAACCAACTTTATAAATATGGATTTTTGATGGATGAGAAGATGATGATCTTCGGAAAAACTCCATCTAGAAAAAAAGCATTAGAACGCCTGCTAAAGTCATAAAAAAAAAACCTTGCAAGTCGCTGAGTCGCTGATATAAATTTCGTATATAAATCCTAACAGACAGGCGTTGTTGATTGATGTTGTATGCAACAATAAAGAAATTTGTTATCTTTCATACATTAGGCGAGTTTATATTTCTAATCCCACAACCAACTTTATAAATATGGATTTTTGATGGATGAGAAGATGATGATCTTCGGAAAAACTCCATCTAGAAAAAAAGCATTAGAACGCCTGCTAAAGTCATAAAAACAAAAACCTTGCAACATTTTTATATTCGCCTTTCACCACCCACCTAAACAAACTAACTGCTGTTGATGGCCGACTTTCCGTTTTAAAGTTTCCGGACACTATATTATGTATTATATTAGGTGACTCTCATAGATGATATCATACCAGAAAAATGCCAATATAGGAGTCTCATTAGGCTAGGCACTCAATCTCACTTAGTGTTTTTCAAGGAACTCAACTGGATTTGGGCCTTCAGACTCTCGATTAACGTAGACTATATAAAAATAATAAAGGTTATTTTCACCCCACTGACGTACTCTTGCTTTAAAATGTTCTAAATTTATTTGTAAGAACTCAATGTTTCAAAATGTCAATGCAAAACCTCCTCCTGTAAATAAAAACTCACACCTTTTGTAGTATTGATATTCCCCGACTCTTCTATTTTTACATTGCAAGTATTTGCGTAAATGCGTAAAATTTTGCATCCATTTTCATCAAATAGTTAACATAATAATAAATTAAATTAATACTTATCTAGGTTAACAAAAATTGCTTTACGTAACCTTTGTAAGACCACTCCTCTATTACGCCACCCAAGCTTTGGTCACCTTTTCACATCACCAATTCTCAAAGAATTACATTTGTTAAATTTGCTCCCCATCAGAGTCTTTTTTGGTCCGATAAATATCTCCTCATAAAAATCAATTGAAATTTTTGGAGATTCTTTAAAAACTTATAGGAGTCGCTGATATAAATTTCGTATATAAATCCTAACAGACAGGCACTGTTGATTCACCCGTAATTTTGAAAATTATTCTCCTTTATACTAACCAACGTAACCTTAGATTCGTTCCAGAGTTCGCTCGAATCTAAAAAGTACACTCTCAGATTTTGTTTAATATTAATTTTTGATTTTCTTTTTCAGAAGACACAGGTACGAAACCAGTCGAACAAAAGACTAGAATCCTTTATGATAGAAATTGGATTCGATGCCACACTTATGCGTAATGACGGGGTAGAATGAACTCGAGGAACATTCGATGAAACTTTAAAACTTACATCTGACGTTTTACATTTTACTTTGACTTGATGAAAGTAAAATCACTATGTTAAGAGAGTAAAAGTACCGAATGGCTGCCAGGATAAGCAAGCAAGACAACATTGTTGGTCGGGTACACCCACCTTATCTTGTCCCCAGATTAGACCCACAAAACGAATGTACTGCAGATGGTGGTCAACGAAAGAGTGGACGACTATAAAAATAATAATATGAGAATAATCACCGCCTGGCCATCTAAAGAAATTTGTGAATAACAACTTTAAATATAGTTAATTTCTTTTGCTTACGACTGTTATTAGGGTAACAGAATAGACACTTAGTAAATGTAAGAACCTCCAAATGTGTAATTCACATGTTTCGGTGATGGCGCTGCTCCATGTTAATACTATAGAAATGTATATACAATGGTAAAAACCCACAAAAGAAGTCGGCGGCTGTTTTTGTATGAGTTTGACCATCTAAAAAGCTGGTGCTGTATGTCGGTCGAACTCTTGACTTGTGTATGTAAAAGTAGACAAAGGAAGGGATTCAGTGATAAATAAGGGTTTTATATGAGGTAAAACACTCCTTCAAAAATTATGATTAAAAACTTAACTTTAATTTATTAGGAAAAACAAAGAATAATAATAAGTCAACTGCAATTTAAGCACAAACTCGATCAGGGCCCTTGCTCGTCAGATATAGAAAGCTTTATTTGCCCCACCAATCGAACTGCGTAGGTAGACCTAGCCTGCACTACTACTATAATAAGCAGAAGGGATTTTGCCTGCTTATATAACAAAACGTCTCCTACTGATTGGTGGTTAACGAGGTTGTAAATTACATTACATTTGTTTACTTTGTTTTTGCTGCAGCTTTCGATAACAATCCCAGTTTTGCAATCAAACAAAATATACAAAATAATCATTGCAGAAGATCCCTATCATCCCAGTCCTTTTCTATGCCAAGGATAGGAAGGAACTCGGTTGAGGCAACGCTTCGTTATTTTGAGCTAAAAATGCTTGAATTTATTTGTGTTTTCAGATGGCAAAATGTTATAAGTGATTTTTTTTAAATGTTACGTGGTCTTCACTAACTTCATTTTGCCATCTGACCACAGATTTTTGGTTTAAAATGTTGACAATGGCGAAGAAGATGCAACGACGAGTTGGTTCAAATTTCATGTAGACAAATGAAGAACAATGCTCCAGCTTGTAGAATCTTTAAATCCCTTTCAATAAAAGATATCTTAAAGGAAGCGTAAAAAACCATAATGGTAAAATCAAATAAAAAATAGCTGGAAAAACATATTGGTTGAATAATGAATTTATCTTGGATTGCAGGCCAAAAGAAGAGGATGAGACAATGATGTGCTGTTCCAATGCCAAATGTTATGTAATGATGGAAAATTAGCTGATTTAGTTTGAAAGGTTTGTTTAAAAGGATCATTAAGGTGCAGTTCCACTACGCGAGGAAAGTGCGTGCAGCAATCAAAAATGCTAGGCGATTACTTAAAACTATTTGTTCCTCGCATAGTGTGACTGAACCTTTTTCGAGTTTTTGTGGGCCTCTATGAGTATAACAGGTATGCAGTAGAATTTACAAATTTACATCAAATTTTGATTTTTTTTATTAAGAAATTCTGAAATGATATTCTTACCATTATTAATAACCGCATCTAAATCTGTTTTTGAATCAGCAAAGTTTGCAGACAACAAATGAAAAGTTCCTCGCATCAAAAGAGCTTCCGATTTGTATTGTGATTCTGATTCACTTGACTCAATTTCTTCTGTACATGCAGGAATAACATCATCAAAGTTATCATTATCAAATGCAATCTTAGCTCGAATGTAGCCTTTAGGATTTGCTGATTTCGGTACCTTTAAAAAAAAAAAAACTGATTAAAATTGAATGAATTTAGATAATACTTTCAATTATTCACCTCTTTAACATTACACGGATCTTGTACAAACGATTTGAAGAAAGTCTTTATAAAACTCTTTGAAGGTAAAATTGGAACTCTCGTAACCATAGCTTTAGTTGCATCAATTTTTCCAGTTTGTTTCAGAATTTTATCAGCGTAAATAATTGTATTTTGATTTCTGAACATTTCTAATATACAAGTCGCTGTTATATCGTCGAGGCACTCAAGTAAATCGTTTGTTGCTTCACTGGCTTTCGCACGCCTGAAGTATGCTTTGGCGTATCGTGAATTATGTTGTATTGAATTGGTGCAATCTTCCTTTACCTTTGACCATTTCTTTAACATTTCATAGGCAGCTGCTCTGTTCTGGTAGAAGATCGCCAAGTCGGTATGATCTTCTGAGGGGCATTTGTCTATGGCTTTATCGTAGAAAAGAATTGCCTCGTCATACTTGCCCTTTCGATAGCATAAGTTTCCTTCGTTTTTGTAGTTGGTGGCCTCTTTCAAGGGAGACATCTTCTCGTTATCTAATTCGGATTTTTTCTTCTTTGCAATTTCTTTTTCACTTTCAGTGCCGTCGAGAGATATTGACTGGTCTTTCAAGTTTTTGAGGGCCATTTTCTTGGATGAGTTGGATTTGTCGTCGTCGCCCCGTAAAGAATTAGTGTTCTTTTTGAATAAGTAATAGCCAACTCCGATGACAACTGGTGTTCCAATAATCAGAGCTAACTGCAACTTCGACATTCCAGTGGATCCAATGTTTCCTCGAGCCATATTATTTAACTATCTGCTGGAATTACATAAACAGAAAAGAAAACGTGAACAAATTTTAAGAATTCACATGCACATGGCAAATCGGAAGGCGAGGTGGTGACACGGTTAAAGAACCCAGCAAAGGTTAGAATCGATTCCGTCTTATCTGTGGGAGGTGGTTGTCATTAGCATTGAAGCGTTAAAGGTTTGTTTTTCGTAGGAGGTAAAATAAAATTAGATATTGTGAAATAACATCTTTCGAGAGGAATGACAAAGATTCAACAATAAGAAAACATGAAAAAATGTTTTTTTTTTATTCATCTAGCTATCACCAACCGGCGAGTCACAAAAATATTGATTTTTTATTACATGAAAAAAAAATTATTAAATATATACTTACTGTTAATATTATCGTTACAAAATAAATAGAATAGAAAATTTTGACAATTTTCCAAACTTTTAATTAAAAAAATAGTAATATTTTAAACGATTTGAAGAATTTTGGACCCACACGACCGAACGGCTACGGCTACTATTTTATTTTTTTTTAACTTGGTTTGACTTGACAGAAATTCATTTTTTGACATGAAAACTTTAATTATTTGAAATGAATCGAGAATGAATTATGAGACAGGGTGATTTAAATAGACAAAAGAATTTTATGAAATCGAAATACATATGTATATATCAACTCAAAATTTTGTTTTTCATTAAAGATGTCAATTTATTAAACATTTTTTGAGGATTTATTATATATTCAAAACAATATGACGTAAATGTATATCAGTTAATTTGGGTGGCAAAAGCAAACAATATTCAGAGAAAAACATATTTATTTATAGGTACACAAATCGTTCTATTTATTTTTTGTTTTATCTCATATAAATTCGGAGTTTTCACAAACATGATTAAAAACCATGCCATTTCCATCAAGATGACGCTGTCATAGTTTTTCTGTTATCGTTTTCCGCATCAAATTTATGAGATAAATGCATGTGATTTTGGGTGAAATTCCCCACACAAACTTAAACAGCTTGTTTGTACCGAGATTAAAAAATGTGGTTTCCGCGGCCTATCTAGATCTTCCACCGCCACAATTAAAAAATATATTACTAAAAAGTCCAGATGTAAAAATAACCACTGATTTACATAGCTAATCTGTCAAAAAATCGGTGGGTTAAAAACTTGAACCCACCGATTTTGACAGATTAGCTATGTAAATTAGTGGTTTAAATATTTGAACCACGATTGTAAAACTGGCCCTTAGGACCAGTAGTACAATCGTGGTTCAAGTTTTAACCCACCGATGTTGACACATTATCTAAGGACCAGTTGTACAATTGTGGTTCAAGTTTTTAACTCACCGATTTTGGCAGATAATCTATGGAAATCAGTGGTTTAAAAATTTGAACCACCTTGAACCACTATTGTACAACTGGCCCTAAAGAAATCTCAGTGTACAATCGTTGTTAAACGTGGGTCAAATTTTTAAACCACTGATTTCCATTGCTAATCTGTCAAAATCGATTTTGCCAGTTGTACACCGATTTTAACAGATTAGCTATAGAAATCAGTTAATCACGCTGCACCACGATTGTACAACTAGTCCTTATACCTGTGACACACTCACTGGTGGTATAGATACCATGGTATACAGATAAACCACCAGTGTGTCTTTGAATACCACGCCAATACCGTGCAAAATTGTAAGAATGTATGGTCTAGCCTATTTGACAGTCCCATTTGAAATGCACGGACACACATAACAGAGTTTAATCTCTGCAGTTTTGAAAGTTTGTAGGCAAAAGTGGGTGGAGCCTCCTGAGATGATGTTCTGTTTATTTATTATTCGTGGTCATAAAAAAAAAAAACAGTGGCGCAAAATTATAGTCGATTTAACTCTAAACTAAAAGCAATTTAATGTGAAACTTGGTTAAAAATACGTTTTTCCGTATTATAAACGGCATTAAGTACACATTTTCTTAATGAAGTTGTCTTAATTTAAAAACAGCAAACCTTTGCATTATATTTTTAATGCAGCACACTAAAATCTCTGAGAGAATGACAGCTCACTCTCTTGAAATCGCTTTTGTGAAATGTAACTACACACAAACACTGCATAAATTCACCAACAACCCCTTTCAGTGGAATAAATAACTGGAAGTTAAAAAAGTGTTTATTCTTGAGTAAAAGTTAGACAAATGTTTTAAAGTTGAAATAATGTTAGTTCACGTTAATTCCTTAAATATAGGTTGACTATAATTTTGCGCCAGTATATTTTGTTTAAAAATGGACGCGCAAAAAAAAATTTTAAATTGGCTACATCAACAATTCTTAAATTAAATTTTAGGGGTTATATGTTCCAGAATCAAGAGGAATTAAAAAAAGTTTACATCTTTTCGTTATGTGTTTTAACATGGAATTACAACAACAGTAAAGTATGCTAACCACAATAGTTGTGCACGCGAACGCAAGCAATGCCTGATAAGAAAAACAAATAATTCCTGATAGAAATTAAAATTGTTTGGTTTCAGGTAGAGTACAAACTGGTACGCACCGAATATTGATAGCGTGAATTCACCTTTATAATTTCCGAACACTCTTGTTATACACTTCCAGTGCTCCCAAACCTACTCATTTTATTGACACACCTTTGACGTCTTCAAACTGTCAAGCACGAAACGCTGCAAAAAATTTGCTTTCAGAAGAAAAATTCTTCACTGCTTTTATTTCTATTGCGAAGAATTTTAAATCCAAGTGAATCGTGCTGTAAATTAATTAATATCTAGATTATTTTTTGATAATTTTATTAAGAAATAATATGGCACCAAAAAGTAAAATGTCTGCAGCATTAAAACCTCAGGGAGCTGCCTTCAAAGACAAAAGCAAACCGGCTGATGTACGGATGAGCAATATTCAGGCAGCTAAAGGTGATTTTTTTTTACTTAAAGTTGACAAAAATATATTCAAAATGTTATTCGAAGTGTAAATAATGATTGTGTTAAAAAAATTTCAAAGATTTATAAAATTTTCATTGATTTAATCACAGTTGAATTTGCATCTGCTGAAGTTCTGTGGGTGTAAACAAATTCAGTCTGGAATATTCTTATGAGTCACCTGATTAAATTTTTGTGTTAAATTGATTTTAAAATACTAATATTATTATTGATTTATATAAATAGTACAAATATGATTTTTGTTTATATAAATAGTACATTAAAATTTTCCCAAAATCCTCCCAAACGGTAGCTATATAACTTTAATAAATAGATACATTGTAAACATGTGCAAGTTGTGTCCCCATCCAGCGCCATATAATTCCATAGAATGTTTGTCTTTTCATAATTAGATTCGAAAAAAAAAATTGTAATGAAATTCGTTGTATTTGTTGCTTAGCATAACAATGACCAAGCAAGAACAGGAAATAAAGAACAAAATACAATACTACTGATTTGAATTTGTCTTTTCGTCTTCCACACAAAATTCTTCAAAAACGAATAATTTTTTTGTACCTATTTTATTTTTATACCTATACAAAGCAAAATAAACAATATAGCCCCAGGTTCACATAAATTTCCTTTCCTAAATCTATATAATGCTTAATAAAATTACAAAATTGCAAATTGCTTGCATTAATACGATAGACATGATCTGTAGAAATTATATGTTATGATCTGCAAATGTTACCTTTAGCAAAACTTTAGCTTCTGCTTCATACTCATCCAATTAAGCATCACCATTGCATATAAATTTCTATAGTACAACCATGGAGCAGCGCCATCTAAAGAAAGTTGTGAACCGCACATTTGGAGGTTCTTACATTTACTAAGTGTCTATTCTGTTTCCCTAACAATAGTCGTCAACAAAACAAATTAGTGATATATAATGTATTTTATTGGCTCTAAAATCCATATTTCCTTGACAAGAGTAGTAAACAAAACAAAAATCATATATGTTTACGACTGTTGTCAGAGTTACAGAATAGACAACTAGTAAATGCACGAACCTAAATTTGTTATTCACAAGTTTCTTAAGATGGCCAGGCGGTGATTATTCAGCATGAAAATACTATAGAAATGTATATGCAATGGCATCACTCTTATCGGAGTATAGATACTCACTCTCAAAATAACTCATAACTTTATTCTGCAGTAATTGCAGCCGATTTAGTATCTCTTGTTTGCATGCATACAACAATAACATTGTTAAAAAGTAAAGAACGCTCAAATGTCAATGCACGCCCAATTCTTTTCAAAAATCCAACTTGCTTAGCAATTTTTGAACACACACTCTTAAAATTTAACTTAGAGTCCAAAACAACACCAAGATATTTAAAACTTTACACATTCAATGTCGAATCCATCCATACTTATTAATATTGGTCCATCTACTTTGAATGTCATACATTTTCTATTTTTACATTCAATTTCATTTTATGAATTTTCACTTTTGTGACAAGGTCAGTTTCATTGTTATACCTTCTTCTCAATTTCTCATTTATGCAGATAGGTCCATAAATCACACGGAGAATTTTTCTTTCAACGCAGTCTAAAGCATTCTCATCCACCTTTAGTAATGCTCATGCTTCTGCACCATAAATAAGTACCGGGATGATAAATGTCTTATAAAGGGACTAAGTTGGTCGAAAGAGGGATTTTCTTTTCAGTTGCCTTCTTACCTCAAAGAAACAGCGATTGGCAAGAGTAAATCTTCGTTGAATCTCAGCACTGGTGTTATTCACTGAGTTAATAGCGCAGCCTTTGGGTTTCTTTGGGTGTCCTTTCTTGTTGACAGCTATATATTTGGTCTTGCTACACGAATATGGAATGCTCTACCCGGCTCTGTTTTTTCCCTCCATTTAAATCTTCAAACATTCAAAACCAATGTGCATCGGTATCTGATTTCAAACCCTATCCAAATTTCCTAAACGTTCAAACTTCTCTATAACGAACTTTCAAGGGAAAACAATTGATTTGTAATAAAGAAGTATATATATATACAGAACCTAATTCATATAGGATATTTTTTAAGGTTATAGAGAGAATAACGTTATTCAATTCATTCAATTCAATTTTTATTGTTTATTAAATGTATGTATAACATTAATTGTTTTTAATAATAAGATTGACATGGCGTAATCGCCAGATTGACTTTACATACATATTGGGCCTCCACACACGAGACTAATTCATCCGGGGGAAAACCGGTTTTCTAGGAGAGGAAAGTGAAGTGGGCAGAATGAAACGGTTTTTTCCCTGATGAATTAGTCTCGTGTTTTAGTGGCCCAGTGAATTATAAGTTTAATTTTTTTTATTTATTTGAAACTTTCATAAATTAAATATAGCTGTTCCTATAGTATATACCTGATTTACAGTAATTAATAAGATATCCCCAGCCACTATATCCATTAAGTGTATTGAACATCTCTGTTAAATTCATTGAACTCTTCATCAAGTGTAATCTTAATATAGGACATATAACGATAAAATGAAATGTGTCTTCCTTTACATTCATGTCGCAAAATGTACAATTACCAGGTAGGTTACGTCTAATTCCTTTTGCCCAATTGATGTTTCAGAGTCCTTGTAAATTGTACGGGTTCCACTTGTGGTTGCTTTTTCCAAGTCTTCAAGTACAGGTTTTCATCGACCCGCATTGCATTGTAGAAACTTTTAAACACTGTATTTACTGCTGGTACATAATGTACTTGTTTATTACAGAAGAATTTTTCCCACATTACGTTAATCGCAATTTAAGCTTCTGCACATTTTTTCTTTATGTGTGTTTTAAAACTCATATTGGGGGTACAGGTTATACCAAGCTATTTAAATTCGTCGACTACTTGCAGGGATTCGTTGTTGATAGTCCATCTTTCTGTTAATCTTGTTCAGTTTCAGTTTCAGTTTCAGTTTCCAAGTTCCATAAATCACCATATCTTACAAAATTATTGATCATGATCATTAACTGCAATGTCGCGGAAGATTCCGCAAGTAGCACAAGGTCATCCGCGTACAAAAGCAGTTTGATTGTTTGGTCGGCGAAGCTAGCAACTCCTGGTATGTATTCTACTAAATCATCTATAAACAATGAAAACATGATAGGACTTAAGATGCATCCTTGCGGTAAGCCCGTTGAACTTTTTAAAAAGTGAAAAGTAGTGTCCCCACGGCTGCTCTTGTTTTCGAAAGAAGGCCATCACACATTTTTGTAAATTTTCTAGATAGACCAATCTTTGAAAGCTTGTATAGCAATTCTTGTCGGTTGACTTGTTTATCAAAAGCATCTTTTAAATCCACAAATAAACAATAGACTTTCTTTTTATTTGATATGAAATGTTTTGCTATCGATGTGATCACAAAAACTTGATCAATTGTGGAGAATAACGTTATGAGGAAGTTTGTTATAAAAAAAAGGACCTGGTGGTAATCTAGTCAAAACGTAATTTTTTCCGCTTTCTTACACCTAATTCAGGGAGCACAGGGACTGACAATATTCCATACCATTCCTTGAATCACCAACTTCAGAGTCATCAAACGGACAGTAGACTGTGAAACTTAACTCTTCCGCAAGAATAGTATAACATCTTGTATGCTTTCGTTCCAACATCAAGAAACAAGAATAACTTGTTTTTTTAAACGGACATTTCCAGTCGCCTACTCATTTCCTCTTTTAGGTTCCGCTTTATCTATTTATACTTACGTTCTAGCTTGATGTTTTCAGATATACATGTTTGAATCTATGGCATTAATTCGGCCTTGAATCCGAATAGCTCTTACCCGATCTGCTCGTTCTAGGGCCATTATGAACCAACTACAAAGCACGGTGGTTTCTAGTCGCGTAATCCAAGTATTCAATATTTATCCAAAATTTAGCTCAAAATCAACAACATATTTTTTAAAATTTTGTTTCCTTTCATCATCTCATTTTCAACATATTATTTCAGCTGTTTCTGATGCAATCCGCACCAGTTTGGGCCCCCGTGGTATGGATAAAATGATCCAATCAGGCAGTGGAGAAGTTTCAATCACCAACGATGGTGCTACCATTCTCAAGCAAATGAACGTTCTTCATCCAGCAGCAAAGATGTTGGTTGAACTTTCTCGTGCACAAGACGTCGAAGCTGGAGATGGCACCACCTCGGTTGTAGTTATTGCCGGAGCTCTGTTAGAAGCTTCTGAAAAGCTCCTACATAAGGGTATTCATCCAACTGCTATATCCGAATCGTTCCAACGTTGTGCCAACAAAGCTATTGAGATCTTAAAAGAGATGTCAAAGCCAATTGAGTTGTCCGATCGTGAGACACTTATTAAGAGTGCATCTACTTCGTTGAACTCAAAGGTGGTGTCACAGCAAAGCAGTCTTCTTGCTCCTCTTGCTGTTGAGGCTGTCATGAAAGTGACCGAATTAGGCAAAGAAGGTGCCGTTGATTTGAAGAACATCAAAGTAATCCGTAGCTTGGGTGGAACCATTGAAGATACCCAATTGATTGATGGTTTGGTGTTCACAATGCGTTCGGCTGGTACCAACGCACCTAAGCGTATTGAAAAAGCAAAGATTGGTCTCATTCAATTCTGCATTTCACCACCAAAGACAGATGTAAGTTGAATAAGTATAAATTGTAGTAAAGTATCACATAGAAATTGTTTTTGTTTGAAGATGGACCACAGCGTCATTGTTTCCGACTACGCTGCAATGGATCGTGTTCTTAAGGAAGAACGTTCTTACATTTTGAATATTGTCAAGCAAATCAAGAAAGCTGGTTGCAATGTCTTGCTTGTTCAGAAGTCTATCTTGAGGTATGTTTAAAGTGTTGATAGTTTTGTATTCTATCTAATTTTTCTCAAATTTATTTGAAGAGATGCTGTTTCAGATCTTGCTCAACACTTTTTGGACAAGATTAAGTGTTTGGTTGTAAAGGATGTCGAACGCGAGGACATTGAGTTTGTTTGCAAGACTCTAAACTGTCGTCCCATTGCTTCTCTGGATCACTTTGTTGCCGAGAACTTGGTTAATGCTGATTTGTGTGAAGAAGTAGCCAGTGGAACAAGTAAATTTGTAAAAATCACTGGAATTCAAAATCCCGGTCGTACTGTTTCGATCATCTGCCGTGGATCCAACAAATTAGTTCTTGAAGAAGCTGCGCGTTCACTTCACGATGCCCTCTGTGTTGTTCGTTGTTTGGTTAAACAACGCTCCCAAATCTGTGGTGGTGGTGCACCCGAAATCGAAATGGCCTTACAATTAGCTGCCTACGCCCAGACAGTTGAAGGCGTCGACGCATACTGTTTCCGTGCTTACGCTGACGCCCTCGAAGTCATTCCTTCTACGTTGGCTGAGAATGCTGGACTCAATCCAATTGCAACAGTAACAGAATTGAGAAACCGACATGCTCAAGGTGAGAAAAATGCCGGCATAAATGTCCGTAAGGGTGCCATTACAGATATCTTCGCTGAGAATGTAGTGCAACCGTCGTTAGTCAGTATTTCTGCGATTTCTTTAGCCACTGAGACGGTTAGATCGATTCTTAAAATCGATGATATTGTAAGTTTTTCAATTACCAACATTTTTGATAAGAAATAATATTTTATATTTTTTTTTTCAGGTCAACACAATGAGTTAAATTTTTCTTCCTTTAGTTTCACATCATGGTTTGCTTTAACTGCATTCACAACGAAATTTATTTTTCGTCTTCATTATAATTCTGAATGTTTGTTCTCTCTCTCCACCACTACTACTCATATATTTTTCTTTTAATCAATGTTTGCATTTTAATTTAAAAAAGAACAAATCACAAAATAAAATTAATGCAAAGTACACACTATTGCTAATCTATTAAGTACATTTTTTTTTAATTTAAAGAATTATTGAAAGATTTTACAATATGGTGGTAAAACAATCCACAAGAAGCTTGAAATTGAATTAATAATATGAGACGTCAGAAAATGAAAGTTATTCAACAAAATTCAAAAAAATATAGGTTCCAAAAGATAGGTAGTTAGTTCGTAACTGGACCATACCGAGGGTTAATGAAAAAGAAGTTAAAGAAAAATACTTAAGAATAACTAATAACACTTCTCATTGCCTTATTTTGAAGTCTTTGGAGCCGAGAAATGTCTCCTTGGGAAGATAAAGATAAAATGGTCGAGCAGTATTGAAAATGAGTTTTTTTTACAATCGCGTTATAAATTTTAATTGCAGTATTAATTGATAGTTTCGAGAAAGTATATTTTGTTTGATAATTTGTTGCATACGTGATCCGTATTACCTTAAAGATTTATTTTATTTGTCAATAACTACTCCGTACATTCTCGCATATCTTTTCCCGAAATAAATAGAAGGGCATCATCAGCAAACATAATTACATAATTTACAATATTTAACTGCCAAATTAATACCATTAATATACAACACAAATAAGGACACCCTCAACACCGAGCCCTGCCATGTTTTCACTTCTTTTGCGTTAGACACATTATTGTTCACTGGTGTATGCTGTGTTCGAGCATTTAGATATGACACACCACTTTAGCTCATTATTTTTGATTCCATATTTAGAGAGCTTTTCAAGAAGTATTTTTCGGTCCACAGTCTCGAAGGCTCTCTTGAAATCCAAAAAGACTGCTATGAGAATATTTTTGGTGTCCCTCTCATTTTTCCAATTTTCTACCTTATCCTTTTCGAAACCTTGATTGCTGATTCATTATTAACTTACAAATAGTTTCTTAATTGATTTTCTACAAGTTTCTCTAAGACCTTTTCATAAATGGGGAACATATTAACTGGTCTGTATTCTTCACATAAAATTGTATTTGGAGTTTTTTGTATTGGTATTACCAACTTTTCTTTCCATTTGCTAAGAAAATAACCCGACCATAAAAATTTGTTGATAATTGATTTTAATATCGGACCTAGGATTTCTTCAAAACTTCACATATTTTTCTGTTGTTAATAGTTTTAAAGGTGAATACAGTCATTTTATTATTAATTTTATCAGAATATGTCATTTTTGGGTTTTCCGCGATAATATCTTCCACACTTGTTATAAAATATTTATTAAATTCACTTCTTTACCATTATATATCATATTGCCGTCAAATTTTACATTTTTTATGTTTTTCCATATTTTTGCGAATTTGCCGATGTGTCGATCTTTTTTTGAATGATGTTATTTTTAGCTGATTGAAGCATTCTTAAAACAAAAAGAAAAAATAAAAAGCACGGACTTCCTGTTGTAGCAAAATTTGGAAATGCAAACATTTTATTTGATGAATCATATTAAAAGCCTTAAAATAAATACCATTTCAAATTTAAATAAACTCGGTTTAACAGTTATCAGTTTATGCCGAAATTTGTAAAAAACCGTTAACACCAAATATCTTTTATGTGCATTTTCAACACCACTGCAAATATATGGTACACCAAGTTTAACCAAAATCGTTAGAGCCGTTTTTCGAGAAAATTTTGAAAAAGTAAAACCGTGATATGGGAAGTACCAGTTATAGCCGGGCTAAAACAAAAATTGAAATTTCTCTTCCCAAAAATCACCAAAAAGCTCGAAGTTTAAACAAAAAAAATCCGTCCGACAAACGCACAGAGATCCTACTTTTTTGATTTTCTCTATTATTATAATGTCGGTTTTGATTTAAACTTCGATTTTTTTACACGAATATGTATGTACTTGACCTATTGAGCAAGTAAAAAAAATTTACACGAAGATACCAAATCATCAAATTTTTGTGAAAATTGTGTTTTTTTCGTGAAAAACTAAAAAAAGCAGAGAGCACGACTGGGTCGTACGAACCTAAAATAGTAAAAATATTCAGCCCTTTCGAGGTATCCGTTCAGGACGGAAAATTCTCCTATTTCATACAAATCATTTTATGAAAAGGCATTTTCTGAAAGTTTTTTACTTGCGATTAGTTCACCCTTGAGCCTAATTTCGGACGTACTGTTAAATATTGAGATTCTTTCTTTAGCCGAACAACACGTTTGTGGAATGCCTTGCCTCACACGATTTTTCCCCCTCTTTGTGACGTTCAAGTATTCAAAACCAATGTGCATCGACATCTCCTTTTAAATCCTCTCCATATTTCCTAAACGCTCGTGCTGTGTATAATCAACATTATAAGGGTAGTCATAACCCCTTGAGTGCGCGCTAATTATAAAAAAAAGCAAGTTATACATTCGTACAAAACAAATTTTTTGAGATAACAATAAAACATGACATTACGATAAAAAAAAGTCGAAAAAAGTGGGTCCGAAAATTCTGTCTGTCTGTCAAGTACCAAGGCTAAATCGATTTACACAAGATGTCATTTAAAGTTTTAAGATTAACAGCATAAGAACAAAACTAGGATAAAATTTAATGAATTAAATAGGTCTCTAGCAAAAATATATTTCTTCAAAATGTTTGTGTAATTTTTTGGTCTATAATAGCTGCATTTTACTGACCCCTCTTGTCTGATCCGAATCAGATTTGCGTCGTGAAATACATGCAAACAACAACAACAACAACACAAGATTCAGTATGGTTTCTATAACTTGCAAAATATTAATCTGTACCGGATTTGAAGGGATAATAATATACGGCAATCTGGGGATCTGCTCGACATAACTTCGAAGTATGTAGCTTTTTCTACCTGGGATCCACTATTACAACGCAGAATGACATTTTAGAGATCAAACGAAGAATTACTCTTGTTCAGATGGCATTTAAGTAGTAAGAACCAATGAGACAATACAAAACCTTAATCATCTCAGTCCTGCTGTGAAGCATGGGCGATAAAAGATTCTAAAACGTTGCTATGCTGCTTTAAAAGAAAGATTCCGTGAGTGATTTTTGGTTCTTTTTTTAACGAGAATATGGAGTAGAAGATTCAATGACGAGCTGGCTGGAGAGAGGAGTTGGTTGAGTCCGTAGTCCATCTTTGGTTGTGAGCGACCACATCTAAAGAAGTAAGTTCATGTACACAAACACCTTGGAAATTAAAAAAAAAAATAAAAAAAAACAAAACGATCTTTTCTTTTCAAATAGTAACGTATTTTGTTTTTAAATGCTTCTGAACGTATTTTTTTTTCATTTCATATTGTAATTTTGTTTTATTTTAAAAATTTAAAATGTCGTAAGAACAATTATCTTGTAAGTGTAATGGAGACACCATATTTGTCCATGTTTTTGATTCTGGATTGTATTTTTGAACAAGGTTAAGCAAAGTATTTGTACTGTCATATCCCCCCCAAATAATAAGTTGATTGTTCCAAGATACACATTTCGGATTGGCTAACTCCAGTCTCATATATTCTATTAGTTCCCATCTTTCCAATTTAGGATCATAGCTGTATACGTATTTTGTTTTAATCGAGGTATTATTTCTTGTTTGTCCTCCAACGATATATAATTTTTGGTTAACCCCGGTGAATCCAAAATTCAAAACACTTGGGGCTGACGGTTTCGAAGTCCATTTATTTAAATCAGGGTTGAAGCATTCCATGAAATTGTTAGTACTAATTGCGTAAAGAAGCCCACCAGCAACAGCAACTTGGGGACTAGAAAATATGGTATTTGTGGGAGCTACAGCTTGCCATTTTCCTGAAGAAAAGTCAAACTTGTCTACACAACGCGTCCATTGATCATTTATGAGAGTACGACCGCCAACAGCATACAACATACCATTAAGTTCTGCTATTGCGAAATCGCGACGACTTCTGTTCATTCCTGTTGTTAATAAAGTAGTTTCTTTTTCTTTTAGGTCAACGCACAATAAATTCTGACCATTTATCAAAAATACAATTTTTTTATTTACTACCACTGCCTTGTCAAAATTATAAGGGATATCAGAAACTGTTTCTCTAGTCCAAGTGTTCGATGCTAAATCATAAACTTGTTTGTGTCTCCAAAAAATTGCAACAAGTTTACTTGATCTTTGAAATGTTGAAGCTTCAATCGATTTATATTCCCGATTGTCGGACGACACGATGTGCCATTCAAGCCATGTGCACACCAATTGTAAGCTTTCTATTTGATTACTCAGCTTATACCGATGTTGTTTTATAAAATTGGAACTCAACAACCAATATTTTACATTAGAAAACAAATTGACGATGGATTTTTCTCGATTTTGCTGATCATGTTCAATCCATTTGATGAGACTCAAAAATACTTGTTCCTCCGAAGAAACGCAAAGGTCTTCGCTGGAAATCAATAAACATAACTGATCTTCATTTAGCTTTAAAAACTCCTCCTCGTTCTGTACACTTTCAAAATGTAAACTTGCAAACTTATATGCCTTCTCATAAAGTTCCTTTATATCGAGTTGTTCGGCGAACAGAGCGATACCCAAACAATTTTTGGCATCCAATTCCTCTCCCATAAATGTATAACATTCCATAATCAATGATTTAATTTGTAGGAAGTTTGCTGCTTTCAAAACATCTTCTATTGTTGTGCTCTGGAGCTCAATACCTCCAGTGTACATAAAGGCCAAAATAGGTTTCAAAATTTCGCCAGTTACTTCGTGGATCTTAACTTCACTGTCTCTTGCTTCTTTGAGATCACTTCCAAACATTGTTAGGAAGTAATCGCTGGAAGCTGATAAAACACATTTGTGAGCATGGAATTTTAGGTCATCGGATCCGATTACACAAATATCGGAAAATTTCTGATCGTCGCAAAATGAAAACATTTTTTTACGTGAAGCCAAATGACTGGCACTTTGTAAAGATTTGTTTTTTCCTTGTGTTTGGTTGAATGGCGGTAAAGCTTCTTTACGGTCTTCTTGACTTTCCATTTTCTAAATTTGAATTTTATTTGAAAATTTAACAAAATTGTTAAGTTTGAGTAGGTACTTGCTCCTAGAATTTTGTGCTGTCCCTTTGTATCAAAGATTAAAAATATAACAAAAATATAAAAAATATAAAAATTTAATCTTTGCTTTGTATATAAAAACATATACCTGCCCGTTTACTTATTTTTTGCCGTTTTTTATTCAAAGAGGATCCATGTACGACCATGTTTAGACTTGGAAATTTGAGATCAAGCGTGAGTACTGTTCCAATTCCAAATTCCAGTTTTTTTTTCCATTTTGTTCATTATCTGCTTGACTGCCGAGCCGAGCCGATGTGTTAACATCGCAGTCATTGACGTACTAGATATGGACCGCCAGTCGGTTGAAATTTTCATACAAACGGCCAAGAAAAGTTGTTCCAGCTAAAAACAGTCTAAAAACGCCATCATCTTTTAGTGTTAAATACGTGTACTAATTTCGCAATTAGAATTTAAATGAAAACGATAATATATTCATCTGTAAGTAGCTCATGGCATAAGGAGTGGATGTGTTTTGTAAAATAAAAGTCGTTTGATAATAATTTCCACCAAAATATTTCAATAGTAAACAATTAATTAAAAAAATCATATCACTACTACGCAGATTCCCTGCTAGTAGTTGATGGCGCCCCTAGTTATGTTGGAACACGCGTGAAGTTGGCTACTGGCGGTCCATACTTAATACGTCAATGATCGCAGTATTTTCATAATTAAGCTAAATGCAGAGTGATAGAAAATGAATTCTTGGAAAAGGAAACAAATAGAAGCATTAATAATAATTTATGTGTGTTATCTTCTTTTCTAAAATGCAAAAAAATTCGTGTCGTACAACTGTCTCACTTCACAAAAATTCCATCCGCTTGAAGTGAGGCGTCCTCAATTGAGGACATGTGTAATCACGAGAGTACTCACCACGCCAGACTCAAATTTCCCAGTCTAAACACGTACCTAGTTTATATGCAGGGTCGAAAGATCGAGTTTGATTTGAAACGAAATTCCAACCCAGGTATTTCGGCCAACTAGTTGAATGCTTGAGGAGTTGAGTTAAGTGCGAAAAAGTAGAAATGACAGAAGAATACCTGCATTGCTTTGTAGACATTAAGACCAAAAGATTGAATTTTCGAGAAAAAAATATTTGTATTTCTTTTACAAGTTATGCGCATACTTTTCAACAACAAATATTCATTCGTTAATATGCAATTGATCACATGCAGAAATAATTGTGTATTCACCATTTCAACCCAGGTATTTCATTTAATTTTCGACTCAACACAACTGCTCGAGTGCGATCGAGTCGAATTCCATTTCGTTCCAACTCATCCCCGTTTAGGCGCCGGTTATAGCGATCAGGAAAAACCATCAGGAAAAGTAGAAACAAATGGGAACAGGAATTTTTTCCTGACGTGCGTTTATAGCGATCAGGAAAAATGTGTCAGTGAACAGGCTGTTTTCCTGATTGAAATGCACACGAAAAACTTTTTCTGACAGAAATCTGTCAGTGGAACAAGTGAAAATTGAACTCAAATAATTGGAACGATTTGTTCCATTTTTTTTAAATGTCAATCAGCTGGCACGAAAAATTAGTTTTCGTCAGGAAAATAAAGAAATACATTTTAAACAATAAATAATTATTCTATAGTAAAAATTATTAGCAAAAAAAATTCTTGGAGTCATTTGTAGTCAATAAGTGTAGTATTTGTGTTTAAAATCGATTTAAAACAACATAAAAGATCCATTCGAACATTTTTCCTGATGCGTTTTCCTGATCGCTATAACCGGCGCCTTACAAATGGGTGAACCCATCGACGTATTAAGTATGGACCGCCAGTAGCCAACTTCACGCGAGTTCTAACATAACTAGGGGCGCCATCAACTACTAGCAGGGAATCTGCGTAGCAGTGATATGATTTTTTTAATTAATTATTTACTATTGAAATATTTTGGTTTAAATTATTATCAAACGACTTTTATTTTACAAAACACATCCACTCCTTATGCCATGAGCTACTTTCAGATGAATATATTATCGGTTTCATTGAAATTCTAATGGCGAAATTAGTACACGTATTTAACACTAAAAGATGAGGGCGTTTTTAGACTGTTTTTAGCTGGAACAACTTTTCTTGGCTGTTTGTATGAAAATTTCAACCGACTGGCGGTCCATATCTAGTACGTCAATGGGTGAACCTAAGTTCAAGCTCGCTTCAACCATGAATATAAACTAGGTAACGGTCATGTAACGGTCATGGATAATAAGGCCGAGCTTAGACTGGGAAATTTGAGTTTGGCGTGGTGAGTACTCTCGTGATTACACAGGTCCTCAATTGAGGACGCCTCATTTCAAATTTTGTTTCCTTTCATCATCTCATTTTCAACATATTATTTCAGCTGTTTCTGATGCAATCCGCACCAGTTTGGGCCCCCGTGGTATGGATAAAATGATCCAATCAGGCAGTGGAGAAGTTTCAATCACCAACGATGGTGCTACCATTCTCAAGCAAATGAACGTTCTTCATCCAGCAGCAAAGATGTTGGTTGAACTTTCTCGTGCACAAGACGTCGAAGCTGGAGATGGCACCACCTCGGTTGTAGTTATTGCCGGAGCTCTGTTAGAAGCTTCTGAAAAGCTCCTACATAAGGGTATTCATCCAACTGCTATATCCGAATCGTTCCAACGTTGTGCCAACAAAGCTATTGAGATCTTAAAAGAGATGTCAAAGCCAATTGAGTTGTCCGATCGTGAGACACTTATTAAGAGTGCATCTACTTCGTTGAACTCAAAGGTGGTGTCACAGCAAAGCAGTCTTCTTGCTCCTCTTGCTGTTGAGGCTGTCATGAAAGTGACCGAATTAGGCAAAGAAGGTGCCGTTGATTTGAAGAACATCAAAGTAATCCGTAGCTTGGGTGGAACCATTGAAGATACCCAATTGATTGATGGTTTGGTGTTCACAATGCGTTCGGCTGGTACCAACGCACCTAAGCGTATTGAAAAAGCAAAGATTGGTCTCATTCAATTCTGCATTTCACCACCAAAGACAGATGTAAGTTGAATAAGTATAAATTGTAGTAAAGTATCACATATAAATTGTTTTTGTTTGAAGATGGACCACAGCGTCATTGTTTCCGACTACGCTGCAATGGATCGTGTTCTTAAGGAAGAACGTTCTTACATTTTGAATATTGTCAAGCAAATCAAGAAAGCTGGTTGCAATGTCTTGCTTGTTCAGAAGTCTATCTTGAGGTATGTTTAAAGTGTTGATAGTTTTGTATTCTATCTAATTTTTCTCAAATTTATTTGAAGAGATGCTGTTTCAGATCTTGCTCAACACTTTTTGGACAAGATTAAGTGTTTGGTTGTAAAGGATGTCGAACGCGAGGACATTGAGTTTGTTTGCAAGACTCTAAACTGACGTCCCATTGCTTCTCTGGATCACTTTGTTGCCGAGAACTTGGTTAATGCTGATTTGTGTGAAGAAGTAGCCAGTGGAACAAGTAAATTTGTAAAAATCACTGGAATTCAAAATCCCGGTCGTACTGTTTCGATCATCTGCCGTGGATCCAACAAATTAGTTCTTGAAGAAGCTGCGCGTTCACTTCACGATGCCCTCTGTGTTGTTCGTTGTTTGGTTAAACAACGCTCCCAGATCTGTGGTGGTGGTGCACCCGAAATCGAAATGGCCTTACAATTAGCTGCCTACGCCCAGACAGTTGAAGGCGTCGACGCATACTGTTTCCGTGCTTACGCTGACGCCCTCGAAGTCATTCCTTCTACGTTGGCTGAGAATGCTGGACTCAATCCAATTGCAACAGTAACAGAATTGAGAAACCGACATGCTCAAGGTGAGAAAAATGCCGGCATAAATGTCCGTAAGGGTGCCATTACAGATATCTTCGCTGAGAATGTAGTGCAACCGTCGTTAGTCAGTATTTCTGCGATTTCTTTAGCCACTGAGACGGTTAGATCGATTCTTAAAATCGATGATATTGTAAGTTTTTCAATTACCAACATTTTTGATAAGAAATAATATTTTATATTTTTTTTTTCAGGTCAACACAATGAGTTAAATTTTTCTTCCTTTAGTTTCACATCATGGTTTGCTTTAACTGCATTCACAACGAAATTTATTTTTCGTCTTCATTATAATTCTGAATGTTTGTTCTCTCTCTCCACCACTACTACTCATATATTTTTCTTTTAATCAATGTTTGCATTTTAATTTAAAAAAGAACAAATCACAAAATAAAATTAATGCAAAGTACACACTATTGCTAATCTATTAAGTACATTTTTTTTTAATTTAAAGAATTATTGAAAGATTTTACAATATGGTGGTAAAACAATCCACAAGAAGCTTGAAATTGAATTAATAATATGAGACGTCAGAAAATGAAAGTTATTCAACAAAATTCAAAAAAATATAGGTTCCAAAAGATAGGTAGTTAGTTCGTAACTGGACCATACCGAGGGTTAATGAAAAAGAAGTTAAAGAAAAATACTTAAGAATAACTAATAACACTTCTCATTGCCTTATTTTGAAGTCTTTGGAGCCGAGAAATGTCTCCTTGGGAAGATAAAGATAAAATGGTCGAGCAGTATTGAAAATGAGTTTTTTTTACAATCGCGTTATAAATTTTAATTGCAGTATTAATTGATAGTTTCGAGAAAGTATATTTTGTTTGATAATTTGTTGCATACGTGATCCGTATTACCTTAAAGATTTATTTTATTTGTCAATAACTACTCCGTACATTCTCGCATATCTTTTCCCGAAATAAATAGAAGGGCATCATCAGCAAACATAATTACATAATTTACAATATTTAACTGCCAAATTAATACCATTAATATACAACACAAATAAGGACACCCTCAACACCGAGCCCTGCCATGTTTTCACTTCTTTTGCGTTAGACACATTATTGTTCACTGGTGTATGCTGTGTTCGAGCATTTAGATATGACACACCACTTTAGCTCATTATTTTTGATTCCATATTTAGAGAGCTTTTCAAGAAGTATTTTTCGGTCCACAGTCTCGAAGGCTCTCTTGAAATCCAAAAAGACTGCTATGAGAATATTTTTGGTGTCCCTCTCATTTTTCCAATTTTCTACCTTATCCTTTTCGAAACCTTGATTGCTGATTCATTATTAACTTACAAATAGTTTCTTAATTGATTTTCTACAAGTTTCTCTAAGACCTTTTCATAAATGGGGAACATATTAACTGGTCTGTATTCTTCACATAAAATTGTATTTGGAGTTTTTTGTATTGGTATTACCAACTTTTCTTTCCATTTGCTAAGAAAATAACCCGACCATAAAAATTTGTTGATAATTGATTTTAATATCGGACCTAGGATTTCTTCAAAACTTCACATATTTTTCTGTTGTTAATAGTTTTAAAGGTGAATACAGTCATTTTATTATTAATTTTATCAGAATATGTCATTTTTGGGTTTTCCGCGATAATATCTTCCACACTTGTTATAAAATATTTATAAAATTCACTTGCTATTTACATATTTACCGTCATATATCATATTGCCGTCAAATTAACTTAAAAACTTAAAACAAATGTTTTTATGTTTTTCCATATTTTTGCGAATTTGCCGATGTGTCGATCTTTTTTTGAATAATGTTATTTTTAGCTGATTGAAGCATTCTTTAAACAAAAAGTATACAATAAAAAATAAAAAGCACGAACTTGCTGTTGTAGCAAAATTTGGAAATGCAAACATTTTATTTGTTGAATCATGTTAAAAGCCTTAAAATAAATACCATTTCAAATTTAAATAAACTCGGTTTAACAGTTATCAGTTTATGCCGAAATTTGTAAAAAACCGTTAACACCAAATATCCTTTATGTGCATTTTCAACACCACTGCAAATATATGGTACACCAAGTTTAACCAAAATCGTTAGAGCCGTTTTTCGAGAAAAAGTAAAACCGTGATATGGGAAGTACCAGTTATAGCCGGGCTAAAACAAAAATTGAAATTTCTCTTCCCAAAAATCACCAAAAAGCTCGAAGTTTAAACAAAAAAAATCCGTCCGGCAAACGCACAGAGATCCTACTTTTTTGATTTTCTCTATTATTATAATGTCGGTTTTGATTTAAACTTCGATTTTTTTACACGAATATGTATGTACTTGACCTATTGAGCAAGTAAAAAAAATTTACACGAAGATACCAAATCATCAAATTTTTGTGAAAATTGTGTTTTTTTCGTGAAAAACTAAAAAAAGCAGAGAGCACGACTGGGTCGTACGAACCTAAAATAGTAAAAATATTCAGCCCTTTCGAGGTATCCGTTCAGGACGGAAAATTCTCCTATTTCATACAAATCATTTTATGAAAAGGCATTTTCTGAAAGTTTTTTACTTGCGATTAGTTCACCCTTGAGCCTAATTTCGGACGTACTGTTAAATATTGAGATTCTTTCTTTAGCCGAACAACACGTTTGTGGAATGCCTTGCCTCACACGATTTTTCCCCCTCTTTGTGACGTTCAAGTATTCAAAACCAATGTGCATCGACATCTCCTTTTAAATCCTCTCCATATTTCCTAAACGCTCGTGCTGTGTATAATCAACATTATAAGGGTAGTCATAACCCCTTGAGTGCGCGCTAATTATAAAAAAAAAGCAAGTTATACATTCGTACAAAACAAATTTTTTGAGATAACAATAAAACATGACATTACGATAAAAAAAAAGTCGAAAAAAGTGGGTCCGAAAATTCTGCCTGTCTGTCAAGTACCAAGGCTAAATCGATTAACACAAGATGTCATTTAAAGTTTTTAGATTAACAGCATAAGAACAAAACTAGGATAAAATTTAATGAATTAAATAGGTCTCTAGCAAAAATATATTTTTTCAAAATGTTTGTGTAATTTTTTGGTCCCCTCATTTTACTGTCCCCTCTTGTCTGATCCGAATCAGATTTACGTCGTGAAATACATGCAAACAACAACAACACAAGATTCAGTATGGTTTCTATAACTTGCAAAATATTAATCTGTACCGGATTTGAAGGGATAAAAATATACGGCAATCTGGGGATCTGCTCGACATAACTTCGAAGTATGTAGCACTTTCTACCTGGGATCCACTATTACAACGCAGAATGACATTTTAGAGATCAAACGAAGAATTACTCTTGCTCAGATGGCATTTAAGTAGTAAGAACCAATGAGACAATACAAAACCTTAATCATCTCAGTCTTGCTGTATAGCGAAGAAGCATGGGTGATAAAAGATTCTAAAACGTTGCTATGCTGCTTTGAGAGAAAGATTCCGTGAGTGATTTTTGGTTCTTTTTAACCAGAATATGGAGTAGAAGATTCAATGACGAGCTGGCTGGAGAGACATGTTGGTTGAGTCCATCTTGGGTTGTGAGCGACCACATCCAAAGAAGTAAGTTCATGGGCACAAACACCTTGGAAATTAAAAAAAAAAATAAACGAGTTTTTCTTTTCAAATAGTCACGTAATTTTATTAAATGCTTTTGAACGTATTTTTTTAATTTCATATTGTAATTTTGTTTTGTTTTAAAAATTTAAAATGTCGTAAGAACAATTATCTTGTAAGTGTAATGGAGATACCATATTTGTCCATGTTTTTGATTCTGGATTGTATTTTTGAACGAGGTTAAGCAAAGTATTTGTACTGTCATATCCTCCCCAAACAATAAGTTGATTGTTCCAAGATACACATTTCGGTTTGGCTAACTCCCATCCCATATATTCTATTTGTTCCCATTTTTCCAATTTAGGATCATAGTTGTATACGATTTTTGTTTGTCCTCCAACGATATATAATTTTTGGTTATCCCCGGTCAATCCAAAATTCGAAACATTTGGGGCTGACGGTTTCGAAGTCCATTTATTTAAATCAGGGTTGAAGCATTCCATGCCATTGTTATGACTAATTACGTAAAGAAGCCCACCAGCAACAGCAACTTGGGGACTAGAAAATACGGTATTTGTGGGAGCTACAGCTTGCCATTTTTTTGAAGAAAAGTCAAACTTGTCTACACAACGCGTCCATTGATCTTTTATGAGAGTACGACCGCCAACAGCATACAACATACCATTAAGTTCCGCTATTGCGAATTCGCGACGACTTCTGTTCATTTCTGTTGTTAATACAGTAGTTTCTTTTTTTTTTAGATCAACGCACAATAAATTCTGACCATTTAGCAAAAATATAATTTTTTTATTTACTACCACTGCCTTGTCAAAATTATAAGGGATATCAGAAACTGTTTCGTTGGTCCAAGTGTTCGATTCTAAATCATAAACTTGTTTGTGTCCCCGAAAAATTGCAACAAGTTTACTTGACCTTTGAAATGTTGAAGCTTCAATTGATTTCAATTCCCGACTGTCGGACGACATGATGTGCCATTCAAGCCATGTACATACCAATTGTAAGGTTTCTATTTGATTACCCAGCTTAGATCGATGTTGTTTTATAAAATTGGAACTCAACAACCAATATTTTACATTAGAAAACAAATTGACGATAGATTTTTCTCGATTTTGCTGATCATGTTCAATCCATTTGATGAGACTCAAAAATACTTGTTCCTCCGAAGAAACGCAAAGGTCTTCGCTGGAAATCAATAAACATAACTGATCTTCATTTAGCTTTAAAAACTCCTCCTCGTTCTGTACACTTTCAAAATGTAAACTTGCAAACTTATATGCCTTCTCATAAAGTTCCTTTATATCGAGTTGTTCGGCGAACAGAGCGATACCCAAACAATTTTTGGCATCCAATTCCTCTCCCATAAATGTATAACATTCCATAATCAATGATTTAATTTGTAGGAAGTTTGCTGCTTTCAAAACATCTTCTATTGTTGTGCTCTGGAGCTCAATACCTCCAGTGTACATAAAGGCCAAAATAGGTTTCAAAATTTCGCCAGTTACTTCGTGGATCTTAACTTCACTGTCTCTTGCTTCTTTGAGATCACTTCCAAACATTGTTAGGAAGTAATCGCTGGAAGCTGATAAAACACATTTGTGAGCATGGAATTTTAGGTCATCGGATCCGATTACACAAATATCGGAAAATTTCTGATCGTCGCAAAATGAAAACATTTTTTTACGTGAAGCCAAATGACTGGCACTTTGTAAAGATTTGTTTTTTCCTTGTGTTTGGTTGAATGGCGGTAAAGCTTCTTTACGGTCTTCTTGACTTCCCATTTTCTAAATTTGTATTTTAATTAAAAATTTAACAAAATTGTTAAGTTTGAGTAGGTACTTGCTCCTAGAATTTTGTGCCGTCCCTTTGTATATAAAAACTTATATTAAGGCCGTCAACTTATTTTCTGCCATTTTTTATTCAGAGATAATCCATGTACGACCATGTTTAGACTGGGAAATTTGAGATCAAGCGTGAGTACTGTTCCAATTCCAAATTCCAGTTTTTTTCCCATTTTGTTCATTATCTGCTTGACTGCCGAGCCGAGCCGATGTGTTAAAATCGAAGTATTTTCATAATTAAGCTAAATGCGGAGTTATAGAAAATGAATTCTTGGAAAAGGAAACAAATCCAACTTGCTATCTATAAAAACAAGAAAAAAACAAATTCAGTTTTGGGTGAACAGAAGATCGAAAGATTGCATTTTCCTTAACACAGTGTCTCCACGAGCAAGATTTCATAGATTACCATCTGTCACTTTCCATAGAAAGAAAGATTGCTAGAATGCTATAAAATGAATGGTGGGCATTTGATCTTACTATTTCATAATATTTTAGTCCAATTACAAAGAAAACAGAAAAGTCAATATGAAAATGACAGCTCATAGAATACTATCTCTAGCATGCTATGAGCTGAGCGGTCTCCATAGGCAATTTTAATAGAATGCTATCTCGCATTCTATGAAATCTAGATCGTGGAGACACCGTGTAACAATCAACATCTGCAAACACTGCAGAAAGTAAAAGCCATTGACGTATTGTAAAAGCATAATATGCTTATTTTTCTGCAGCCGGTAGTTGATATAAATTAATAACTATTCAAACTTTCCATCTCTTTTGTTTAATACTTGAATTTAATACAAAATTTAGAAAATGGAAAGTCAAGAATGTAAAGATTTTCCACGATTCAACCAAACGCAAGGAAAAAGCAAATCTGTACAATGTGTCGATCATTTGACTTTACGTGAAAAAATGTTTTCATTTTGCGAGGATCGTAAATTTTCCGATATTTGTGTAATTGGGTCCGATAACTTAAAATTCCACACTCACAAATGTGTTTTATCATCTTGCAGCGATTACTTCCTTACAATGTTTGGAAGTGATCTCAAGGAGGCCAGAGACAGTGAAGTTAAGATCCACGAAGTAACTGGCGAAATTTTGAAACCTATTTTGGCCTTCATGTACACTGGAAGTATTCAGCTCCAGAGCACAACAATAGAAGATGTTTTGAAAGCAGCAAACTTCCTACAAATTAAACCATTGATTAAAGAATGTTATACATTTATGGGAGAGGAATTGGATGCCAAAAATTGTTTGGGTATCGCTCTGTTCGCCGAACAACTCGATATAAAGGAACTTTATGAGAAGGCGTATAAGTTTGCAAGTTCGCATTTTGAAAGTGTACAAAATGAGGAGGAGTTTTTAAAGCTAAATGAAGATCAGTTGTGTTTACTGATTACTAGCGAAGACCTTTGTGTTTTTTCGGAGGAGCAAGTATTTTTGAGTCTCATTAAATGGATTGAACATGATAAGCAAAATCGTGAAATATCTACCGTCAATTTGTTTTCTAAAGTGCGATATTGGTTGCTGAGTTCTAATTTTATAAAACAACATCGATCTAAGCTGGGTAATCAAATAGAAACCTTACAATTGATATGTACATGGCTTGAATGGCACATGTCTCCAGACAGTCAGGAATTAAAGTCGATGGAGGCTTTAAAACCTCAAAGATCAAGTAAACTTGTTGCAATTGTGTGGGGACACAAACAAGTTTATGATTTAGAATCGAACACATGGACTTACGAAAAAGTTTCTGATATCCCACATAGTTTTGACAAAGCAGTGGTAGTAAATAAAAAAATTATATTTTTGATAAACGGTCAAAATTTATTGTGTGTTGATCTTAAAGAAAAAGAAACGTCTGTATTACCTGCTGGAATGTATATGAATCGTCAAGAATTTGCAATTGCAGTATTAAATGGTATATTGTATGCTGTTGGTGGTCGTACTTCTAAAGATGGTGCATGGATACGTTGTGTTGAAAAATTTGATTTTTATTCAGGAAAATGGCAAGCTGTAGCTCCCACAAACACCATATTTTCCAGTCCCCAAGTTGCTGTTGCTGGTGGGCTTCTTTACGTAATTGGTAATACCAATGTCATGGAATGCTTTTACCCCGGTTTAAATAAATGGACTTCGAAACCGTTTACTCCAAATGTTTTGAAATTTGGAATCACTGGGGTCAACAAAAAATTATACATTATTGGGGGGCAATCGAAAAGTAATACGTCGATTAAAACAAAAACCGTTTACAGCTTTGATCCTACATTGGCTAGATGGGACACAAAAGAAAGCGTTACATTTGAGATAGACAGTCCGAAATGTGTTTCTTGGAACAATCAACTTATTGTTTGGGGAGGATATGACAGTACAAATACTTTACTTAACCTCGTTCAAAAATACAATCCAGAGTCAAACAAATGGACAAATATGGTTTCGCCATCACACTTAAAAGAAAATTACTCGTACGATATTTTAAATGTTTGATACCAAACAAAATTACAAATTACAATGTAGACATGTATAAATAAATAAGCATTTAATAAAAACACTGTGTCATTTGAACAGAAAATTGTTGTAGCATAAGTTTTGTTTATATACATAGTTAGTCTACATTAATACATATGATCGAAACACTAACATTAAAGTGTCTGTTATTTGTATAATTGCCAAGTATGAATGATTGCGAAGTTGATAAATTCTGAGGGGACTTCTATTGCTAGATAGCTTCACTGAGATTCAGCTATTTCGGCGATATGTCTCGCTTCGCCTTGACAGATTTCACTTCATTCTCAATAGCGATTTAGACGAGATGATAAAGTTCGAATTGAGTTTGGAATAGCTAAAACGTCATCAATAGAGCTGTTTTCGAGAAAAATCAGGATTACCAAGTTTGAAGGAAAATCTGTGCTTGCTAGCTAATGTTTTATGGTATATTTTCTCGTTTCTCCTCTCCTTGGTAGTTCATCCCTTCAGTAAAAAAAAAATAATCACAATTTTTCTTATCTGTTCTATACAAAATGCGTTTGTTTTTCATTTGCATATTCCGATCAGGTGATACATTTTGGGCCAAAATAGCCTTAATTTTCGAAACTCGAGACATAACTAAAAACCGGGCCGCCCGGATGACGCTTGTTGCATTGTATATAAATTTCTATAGTACAACCATTGTATATAAATTTCTATAGTACAACCTTGGAGCAGCGCCATCTAAAGAAAGTTGTTAACTTCACATTTGGAGGTTCTTACATTTACTAAGTGTCTATTCTGTTACCCTAACAATAGTCGTCTACGAAACAAATTAATAATATATAATGTATTTTATTGGCTCTAAAATCCATATTTCCTTGACAAGAGTCGTAAACAAAACAAAAATAATATATGTTTACGACTGTTGTCAGGGTTACAGAATAGACAACTATTAAATGCACGAACCTAAAAATGTGTTTATAACACGTTTCTCAAGATGGCCAGGCGGTGATTATTCAGCATGAAAATACTATAGAAATGTATATACAATGGTACAACCTTGGAGCAGCGCCATCTAAAGAAAGTTGTTAACTTCACATTTGGAGGTTCTTACATTTACTAAGTGTCTATTCTGTTACCCTAACAATAGTCGTCTACGAAACAAATTAATAATATATAATGTATTTTATTGGCTCTAAAATCCATATTTCCTTGACAAGAGTCGTAAACAAAACAAAAATAATATATGTTTACGACTGTTGTCAGGGTTACAGAATAGACAACTATTAAATGCACGAACCTAAAAATGTGTTTATAACACGTTTCTCAAGATGGCCAGGCGGTGATTATTCAGCATGAAAATACTATAGAAATGTATATACAATGCTTGTTGGTTGAGACAATGATTCCTCCCAAATTATAGCGCCACCTATCTAAGGATTCCGCCATTGTTGAGAGATATAAGGTCGTACTGGCCGTATCAATGGCTTTGATGACAGTCAGACTGTCTATAAATATAGTGTTTCGGTTTTCACCTTGATTTAACGCCACTGGAGTGGTCAAATATTTAAAACAATGGGCCATATGCTTTTATTAGTAAGTTTCTATAGTTTATATATGAGAATTTATGAGTAAAAGCATTTACCAGCGTTTATGCATATGGCCTAATGCATTAGAAGAAAACTACGTTTAAACGCGATTTACCCTGTTCAGGCAGTAGCTGATGGACTTTGAACACTTTGTAGAGAAACATCTTCAAGTTTTTATGTTGCACGAAAATCACTGACAAATTATTTTATACGAAGCCACAATTTCTTGATCTGACACGAGGAATATAGAACTCCTCTTTATAACAGTTTCGGCATTACCAAAAGTAGAAACTTGAAAGCAGAATGTAAGAAAAACTTGCCATATATCCCACCACTGTACCATCTTTTCTGTATTAATCTTGTTAGTACATTAATTTTTTTTGTTATTATAAAAATAATATTAAATTTTTTTATTATAACTGTTCACTCTAAAAACAAGATTTCTATCAATTCTCTTAAAATTACGTCTTTATACCGTAGGCTTCGGGCATTCTCTCAATTGTGTATTTATGTGCTGCCACATACATGATAGGAACACCTGGAATCTTACGCACTCGATTTTTCAAATCTTTATCGTTTGTTGCCACAATATAGCACTTGTGCTGGGTAACGCGATTTACAATGCAATCATCGGCATAAGTTCCCTTGTGCAAACATGGCATTCTTTCGAACCTTGGATCAGATATTATCCTCAAAGCAAGCTTATATTTGGCACCGAGTTTCTCCAACTCAGCTCGGACGCAGTCAGTAATATATGGTATACACTTGGCATACAGACAGTCCATCATACCTTGAATTATGTCCAATTTGTTCTTTATACTGAAATTAATGAAATTCGTATCGAGAATAATGTGATATGGTGGTCCTAGTTGTGTATTGTATTGGAAAAAGAGTGCAGAACTGGTTTGCGGAGCTTCGGTAATCTTTAGTTTTAATGGATCTATGGCCACTTTGCGTTTTTTGCGAAGTTCATCTTTAAGGCGACCGTCTGTGGGTTTCATTAAGCGAGTTAGTTGAGCAGTTCGCTGCTTTTGGATCTTTTTTGTTTTCTTTTGCTTGCCCTAAAAGTTGAAAAATATTTTTCAAGTTAATATATAATAAAATGTAATATAAATTTTTAATAATTACCATCTTTAGTTAATAAATTTGAAGAAAATTCAAAATGAAAACAAAACAATCTGAAAAATAAACTGCACTACACGTGCGATTGACAATGATGTGACAGATGTCAAATACAAATATTGAACGAACGTTAAGTAGTGGAGACACGAATCGTTTTTGAATCGGTTCTAGTTGATGTTTGAACCAGTTTAGTGTGGGTTTCATTAGTGATGTGTTTAAAATGACGTGGAAAGTTTGTTTAAATTAAAGTGCCTTGCACATGAGACGTGACAAGCGAATTGTGAATGGTCACGGATTTTGACATTTTATTCACATAAGAGGTCGCCGGCAGCAACGAATAGTTAATACGCAAACAGATACATTTTAGGTTAAACTCATGCGAATTTTTCATTCGCCTATGTAGGCAATGCGTCCTGATGTTGTGGATTTTGAATTTTCGTTCCACAGTTCGCTGAATGATGTTGTTGGTCGGGGTGAATATATTGAAATAAATAATTTTCTAATATAAACGAATTTATGTTGTGTTTTGTGTAAATATTTGCAGCTGAAGTGAAACGAAAAATTATATACAACAATGACACAGTGAAATATAAACGAAATTTTCAATACTTCTTGTTCTTTATTTACACTTATTATTTAAGTTCTTGAAATATAAAAAAAGAAATGAAAACACACTGCGCGTTTTGTTTGGGAAGGTTTTTTTTCATTCGGAGCGCCCACCGAACGTCCACTTTAATATGACACAAATATTTAGGTACGTTTTTCTTGACTAACTTTCTAGTTTTGTGACATCTGACCAATCAGAGACCAGAAAATTACCTTAATATTTAGGAAAAAAGTGTTCTGAACGTGCCCATTAATTGCTCACGAAATGTTGACGTTTCTTTTTTGTTCGTGTTTTTTTTTGAGGTTATTATTATTAAAAAATGTATTTCTGTTCCTTTTATGTTTTTTTTTGTGTTATTAAAAATATTTATTTTTACAAATGGCGAAACTCTAAATAAAATTTGTCCGATACCGCTTCGTTTACATTTCATCTGTGCTTTTGGAGACGTGACAAAAAGGCGATTCGGGTATCTTGAGTGAGCATACCTTCTATTTCTGTTTATCGTGGGGCATACTGCATACCCATGTTAAGTAGCTCCAAATTTGAGCGCCCTCTTGGCCCGTGTCAAATCTTTTACTAAATTAGCTTTCTATTCGGAGGTCGGAGGTCCATGAAATTTCAGGTGTTGTTTCGGGATGGTTAACTAAGATTTTTTCAAGTTTTGGACCTTGACCTTTTTCTCAAAAAAACTACCTGGCCGACTGGACTATTTCCCGTTAAACGAATTGTTGGCATACATCGAACTGGAAAAATAGAAAGAATCAGAATGAAAGAACAACAAATAGTGCGTCACTTATAAAATAGACTCTGTTTTTTGAATAAACATAAATTGTTAATAGACGAGCGACACTAATAAAAAGGAGTCTGATGATTGGCGCAGCAGTCATGAGTTATAAAACTAGCAAACAAGTGTTGGTGTCGACAAGTTGTTTTTGTAGGATTAACCCACTTTAAAAATTAAACTATTTTCATCCTTTATGTAAAAAATGAGTACCTATCTAACATTTTATTTAAAATTTCAAAAACGTTGAACCTATACATGTAAGAATTTATAGGAACATTTAAAATAATACAGAAGTGGCTATTACAAATATAATGTTTGTCTCGATCCAGTTTTTTTTTTACTTTCCTATACTAATCGAGATCTATTTTCTCTCAATCCAAAGAGTGAATTTTTCTTTTATCTTGACGGAAGACCAACTGCAGAAAAGTACATTTAGGTCACAAAAAATTAATCCCGCTTTTTAATGGAAGATGTCTACTATTTAATTTAAAATGTAAATTGGGGTTGAAAAGTTAAAATAAACTCATAAATTTTAAACCGCCATCAATGATTTTTTGAACGAATCAAAACCTGAGATTTTTATTCTGATTTGCATACATGCGCAGAGTTCTCCACCTTACACAGATGTAAATTTTTACATCACAGAAACCTATTATGTATATGTATCTTATTTATTTATTAATTATTAATTAATTATTATTATATTAATATTATGCATTGCATCTATTTTTATAAACAGCTAAGGTGCTGATATATTTATAAGGTTTTAAATAAATAAAAGTGTGTTTAAAGGGGAAGGAACAATTATTTAGTCGACTACAAATGTTTAGATTATATAAGATTTTTTTTTAATTTGAACCTTTTGCAGTTGATTGCATCAATCTCAGTAGACTCTTCAAGATGTTTCAGAAAATAAAGTTAAAGTACAATATAGACTTTTTTTTTAAATGTATTAGTTACTTAAAAAAAACCACACAAGAATAATCAACAAACAAGACAAAAGCTTTTACAACATTAAATTAATGTTTTGATTAATTGATAAATTATTGGAACAAAAGACGCTCTTGTTGAAAATTAAAATTAACCTTTTTCATCCATATAAATGAGTTGGTTGATTTTAATAAAAAAAATGAATGTACAATATTTAAGGCAACAATAGCCGTTGCAAGTCCATATACATAGACTTGTGTGAATAAGACGACATTGGGAACTAGACCACGCCGTTACCGACGAAATTTGACATTCCCATAAACACTTATGTAGTTGTGTCGGTAATGCAGTAAGACTATATGGACCACGGTCATCAACTTGTAATCCTCCGTCTCCTCCCGTAGAAAAAAAATTTATACGCGCTTTTCTATACATGAATACGTGTGAACAGCAAAATGCAAAATTGTAAGAATGTATGTTCTATCCAAATTTGACAGTCCCATTTGAAATGCACGGGCACGCATACAGAGTTAAAAATCTGCAGTTTTGAAAGTTTGTAAGCAAAAGTGGGTGGAGCCTCCTGAGTTGATGTTCTATTTATTTATTATTCTATGATATGGACTTATGTTGTTGTTGTATTTACGTGTAACTTGTAACTGATGTCGTTTTTTTCTATATGGATTTGAAAAAACAACACCGCTAATGAATTGTGCATCTAAGTATACCTATCTTCTTTACATAAAGATACGTACCTACGGTCGTTTGAGCAATGTTTATTTATAAACAAATAAATGTAAACAAATGTAATTAGCAATTTTCCTCCTGAGCTGCAGTTTTAAAGAGAAAATGATTGATGTTAACATTTTCTACATTATTATCTGAGGGGCATATTTCCGAGTTTAAGGTATCAAGGTAACTCAATACAGGAGCGTGAGACCAATTCGAGTCGAGACAATAAATATAATAGCCCAGAAATTTTGTGTAAAAGTTCAAAATAATTTTAATAGGAAAAAACTTTTGCTGGGTTCTAGAGGAAGTTGAGGAGAGTATCTCCTCTACATGTTGAGAAATCCCTACAATCAGGGTTGCCAATTATAATTTTTTTTTAAAACAATAAAAAAAAAAAAAATAACGGTAAGTACCTACATTACTTGAACCCAGAAACTATTTTAAATGGAACAGAAATCAATTTGGCAATATTCAGCATATAATTTTTGTTAATATAATATCGATAAATTGGTAAAATTTTGAATCAAAGTTAAAAGTGTTATATTAATAAATTTTTTATTTATTTTTCAACAGTTACGGTACATTGCACAAACTTCAAAAGTATATTAAATTATGCAATTTTTTTTATATCTAAAGTCATTAAGTTAGAAAAATTTGAATCAAAACTAATTAAAAAAATATTTTAAAAATAATCAGCCCTATTAGGGAATCCGACGAATGAGTTGCGGAGGGAGTCTTACTCACTTTCGGTAGATTTGCTATTAGCGAATCCGCAGGCCATACGCGGGAATAAATGTCGGTAACGTTTTTTGTAAAATTGGTATTACTGAAAACGAAACGCATTCGCACCACATTCGCACTCCATACAAATGTTGGAAAAGCATAAATCCGCAGTAAAATTGGTGCGGATGAAAGTGACTTATATGCAAAAAAATTGAAGAAAAAGCAGAAATACAAATTTTTGGATCACCGAAACGCATTAAGTTTTTTTTTTGCATTATTTCTAATAATTTATTGACAATGGCCGCTTTCGAAAACTTCATCTGCGTTTGCAACTTTGGTGTAGTTTTTTAGCCAAACCGTGGACATCTGTCCAGAAATATAATCCCCACTACCTAGTTTGACATTTCCTCTATCCAACAGCAAATGAACCTGTAAAATCGGTCCAGTGATTGCTTGGACACAGACGGATTAAAATTGGTCGTTAAAATTATTAAAAAAGGTTTAATTTGCGATATTAGATATTTTACGATACTAAAGTATCTTAGATTGCTTTTCTCGTGTGCACTTGAACGCGCCCAATGTCAACTTTTGACATCCCCGATAATACAGTTTCAAAAATGGAAAAGTAGTTCGCGGATCGATAATGCAGCTCATTCATTAGATTCAATAATAGAATTTTATGCGAATGCGTATCCACTGCGGATCGAACAAACTCCCGGGGAGTGAAATTTGGTGAATTCAGTAATAGGCATGAATACAAATGTTTATTAAATCAGAAAAATTGAAGAAAGCATTATTTACAATTTTATACACAATTTAATTCTGCATTTCTATACCTATTTTTTCTATTTTTTTGATTTTTCTAAAAAACAATCTTTAAAATATGCTTGTTTACATAAAAATTATTTTTATATTTAATTCACGGTATTTTTCACAAACTTGAAAAGCATTTTTAATGACGGAGAATTAAATTTTGCTTAGTTTTGTATATAATTTTATTTTATTTATTGCAGATAAATTATTACAATTTTGATTCAAAATTAAAAATCTGTATTTTTTGTATGTGTTTATACAGGGTGAGTCATGAGCAATGCGACAAAATGCTAGGGCGTGTAGGTTGCGTTGAGACAAGAAAAAAATCGTATGGGAGGGGGGGTCTATTCCCCTCCGTTTAGCCGGGAGGGGCAATTTTCGAAAAAACTGACTTAAAATGGGAAAAAAATTATTTAAAATCAACGGCTTCATTCACAATGCTGTGCGATACGTTTTTGAAAAGCCAATAACTTTTTCTTTCATTCTGTGTTTAAATAAATCTATTCTAAGAAATAGTTTTTGAAATATTAATTTTCAAAGTCAAAATTTTGAAAAAAAAAATTGAAAAAAAAATTTCAAATTCATTTTTTTCAAAATTTTACGTAATTAAGTGCTAATTTTAATTTCAAAATTCAATGCTGTTATTAATTTTAAGTCTAAATAAGAAAACCGGATGCAAAAATTTTATGTCGTTCTCAAGAAATTAAAAAAAAACCAAAACCACCTTTTTCTAAGAAAAACATTTATTTTTATTGTAACGAAGCAATTTATTTATTTATTTAGCATTAATCTTAGTTTTTTTACTTTTTGTTTAATTGGAGTTTTATGAGAACGTAATAAAATTAAATAGTATTGGAATAACCCTGGATTAATATTATTTTCACTGATAACTTCTGAAAACTGACCTGTCAATATTTTTGCCTTGGCCTGCCCGCAGCCCATGGGTTCTACCTGTTATGGGGACAATAGGGACAATAAAACCGCATTTTTTTTAATGAAAAAAAAAAAGAAAATTGCAACGCAAGATAAATAAAAGGCATTGCAGTTTTGCTTAGTAATTATTTCAAATTTGAATATTAACTCATTAACACGTAACGATGTCAAGCTCATACACCCGAGAAGAATTAACGGACATGCATTTCTGCTACGGTTTAGCTAATGGTCGAAGTCGTGAAGCCGAAAGACTGTACGCTGAAAGATATCCCGATAGGAGGTGTCCCCATCATAGCACGTTTCCAAGAATCCACCGACGTCTAAGAGATCATGGAGTGCTGGAGCATCGAAGAAGCGAAAGGCCAGTTTCTGATGAGTCAAGAATCTTAGATGAAAGAATTCTGGATTTAGTCCGAAATAATACCTCCGTCAGTACAAGAAGGATATCCACTATGCTTGGAGTGTCCCAATCTAGAGCATGTCGAGTACTTCGGGCGGAAAATTTACACCCGTACCACTTTACGCCTGTTCAGGAACTCACCTCAAACGACAAGTTATTGAGAACCGAATTTTGTAGAACATTACTACTTAGAAATGAAACCGAACAAAACTATTTTAGAAGAATATTCTGGACGGATGAAGCACAGTTTACTAGGGATGGGGTTACTAACTTCCACAATTTACATTATTGGAGTAGCGCCAATCCACACAAAAAAAAAACAAAACAAATCACAACACCGCTTTAGTTGTAATGTTTGGCTTGGTATTGTTGGACACACTGTGATCGGGCCCCGGTTTTTGAATTCCATTATTAATGGAGAATCATACCTGCAATTCCTACGAGACCTTTTACCCGATTTATTAGACAGCGTTCCATTGGTTATAGCAGATACTTTAATCTACCAACAAGATGGTTCTCCAGCACACTACAGCTTACAGGTGAGAAACTGGCTGGATGATCATTTTAGTGACCGTTGGATCGGAAGAAGGGGCCCCACGGAATGGCCGCCTAGGTCACCAGATTTAACTCCCCTAGATTTCTATGCATGGGGATTTATGAAGAATTATGTTTACGAAGTGGAAATAGTATCATTGGAACAACTGAAGGAACGAATTGAAGTCGCTGGAGTCAAATTGCAGGAAAATTTGTCAAGCATAAACTTATGTGAAGCCATTACAATGGAGATCATATCGAGAATTTTTTATAAGTACTTCCAATAAAAAACATAGTAAAAATAAAAGGAATAAAAAAAACTAAAAAAACTAAGATTAATGCTTCTTAAATTGCTTCGTTACAATAAAAATAAATGTTTTTCTTAGAAAAAGGTGGTTTTGGTTTTTTTTTAATTTATTGAGAACGACATAAAATTTTTGCATCCGGTTTTCTTATTTAGACTTAAAATTAATAACAGCATTGAATTTTGAAATTAAAATTAGCACTTAATTACGTAAAATTTTGAAAAAAATGAATTTGAAATTCTTTTTTCAATTTTTTTTTTCAAAATTTTGACTTTGAAAATTAATATTTCAAAAACTCTTTCTTAGAATAGATTTATTTAAACACAGAATGAAAGAAAAAGTTATTGGCTTTTCAAAAACGTATCGCACAGCATTGTAAATGAAGCCGTTGATTTTAAAAAAAAATTTTCCCATTTTAAGTCAGTTTTTTCGAAAATTGCCCCTCCCGGCTAAACGGAGGGGAATAGAACCCCCCCTCCCATACGATTTTTTTCTTGTCTCAACGCAACCTACACGCCCTAGCATTTTGTCGCATTGCTCATGACTCACCCTGTATATGTATATATTTTTTTTGGAAAACTTTTAATAATTAAATAAGAAAAAAAAATTTATTTTTATGCCGTGTAAAATTCTACGTAATTAAAGCCATTTGGCAAGCTTGTGCTGTGAGCACTTTAGAATTAAAATTTTATTAAAATCTTGAATATATGTATGTATATTTTTTTAATACGAATTTTTTGATATATTTGTTGAACGGTATATTGCACAAACTTAAATAAAATTTACGTGGCACTTTAATTTAATATTAATTTTACAAAGGTTAAATGTCGTTAAATAAATAAAATTTTAATTCTTGAAAAAAATAATTAAAAAAAAAAATAATTTGAATTTGAAAAACAGGGGCTTCTTAAGAAATAATTTTTTTATAATATGCAAGCTTTTAATATTTTTTTTTGTAAACGTCCTTATTAATAAAAAAACTAGCTGACACGGCGGACTTCATTCTGCCCAAATTCGTTAATGTAATGAAAATAAGAACTCATAGAAATGCACGCATTTCATGAATTTTTGATAAATTCAAATTCTTTATTCAAAAATTCTATGTTTTTCTCAGCCAACATCGCTCATATACTCAGCCAATCATGCTCATAATTCTGATCGGTATTTGGAAAAACATTCACAATGAGCTCCTCTCGTTTTAAAGTTGCAAAAATTCGGTGGAAAATCAATCATGCCGGTAAGTCTACTGGAATCACACAATTGTGACACTCAGTGGACTAGTAATTTCGCTATGCAAATCGGATGTTTGATTTCAGTTGCAATTTGTTCGCTTATCGCCATGGAGCCATGGAACCATGTTCTTTAGGCAAGCGTTCAATTTATCTGCTGGAGTTGATCTTGGAATGACCAGGCCAGCGTTGGATGAATCGTCGATTATCATTATAGATCGAAACGTCTTTTATCATTCCGATAATCTTTCAACGTGTGCCTTGGAGCTTCCAATGAACTCCTCCCATGCGAAACGTAGCCAAAATCTTTGAAATTATGAATGTTTTTTTTAGTTCCACCGGGCGCATCAAATAAGAAAATGCCGCCATTTATGTTATCGACCACTTTTGATGGGTTCGAACTATCAAACTATCATTTGGTTTCGTTTAAGTCAAAAAAATAAGTAAAATTTGCACTTATTCACAAAAACAGTTGGGTAATTTCACTTTTCAAAATACAATTTTTCTTTAAACCAAACTCCCAGAAATCACACAAAACACAAAAAAAAAAGTTGTCACGGGACCATTTATAATTTTTTCCTAAAACTAATGCACATTCGAGATAAAAAAAAATATATTACCTACGAAATGAAAATCCCGACATTTAATTTTGATTTATGTATGTATAATACATATGTACTTACCTATGAACATAAATATGTAAAATAATTTTTTCTTATCATTCGAAATTATAAACGAATTATTACTTTTTTTGGTATAAAAATATTAGAAGTCGGGATTTATCATTCGGGATTTTGGTATTCCCGATTTTATCAATCGAGATTTCGGTTAAGAGGATTTTCTCAGTTGAAATTTTGTACTTGAGATATTGGTTTTGGCTTGGGATTTTCGGGATTTTTTTCAGTCCAAAAAGGTTTATCAACACCCCTATTGCAAGTTATAATTGCAATGATGTGGTTCATGCTTGTTTTACCGCAGATCTCCTCAAAGAAGATTATTTCGGGAACGGGATAAGAAAATATTCTTTCATTCTCTCTGCTTTTGTTTTAGCTTGTTTCTTTGTGTGTGCTTCTCGTGAATCTCTTTAACTGCAAGCCCCGATCCATACAGAAGTCTACCGAGAAAACCCAATGGGCGACCGACAATTTTCGTTAATACAATATATGTATGAGTCGCTCAGAATAATAATGGTCTAAGTGAATTTTGAAAAAAAAATGAGATTTAACCTTTAAACACATAAGTTCTGATGTGAATTTGTAAAAAAAAAATTATTAGCAAAAAAAACATACCAGTCGATATGACAGCATTTCTTTTTGATATCGTCGATATATTTTCATTAAACTCCACCAATTTAATTTAATTGATAAACAATTCCCTTTCATTTGATATACAAAGAAAAAATTTGGTTTGAATGAGATTTTTGCTGATACACAGATTATCCACAGATGAATTTTATTTAAGAATACCTACCCTATTATATGTTCTTCCTTGGGTCAATACGAAACCATCGAACCCAAAATATTGTTCTCGAGTTATGCGTGCACAGGAAATAAGACTTAAAATAACAGTTTATTTTTGATTTTTTTTTTCAAAAAAATTGACTTTGTTGTTTCTGTTATAATATTTTATATTAATTTTTGTTATTTAAATACAAACAATTTCTATTATTTTGGTGCATCAAACTTGTTTCTAAATAACTGATATCAAAAGATATATAGCCATTTTAAGAAACCGACAAATTACGAAAAATAAATTTAAAAAAATAACACTGAGGTACCTATACCGTTATTTATTTTGCTCAACACCTACAAGTGGGTATTTTTCTGAAATATTGTGTCATAATAAAGGTATGTATAATACACTCCGTGTCACTTGATTAAGGACAGGTAATTTTCCATTTTCATTTTGCGATATTTTTGAAACCCCTCGGTATTTTGGGGAAAACCAAATGCACAATGAATGAAGGATATATTAGGTTTATGTTGTAAAAAAAATAAGGATTATGTTGACAATTGCAACATTTATGAAGCTTTTCCTAAAAAGGTCATAAAATGTACCTGCTTTCGTTTATTTCACTTGATAAAGGACAGTGTCAAAATCTACCTTTTGCTGTTATTTTAATCAACTCAAAAGGTACTTAAAGTATGACGGAGCCTAGTTCAAGTAAAAACTGTAAACAATCCAATACTATGGGCAGAGGAAAGACATTAACCAAGGAGGAAATCGGCCAAATTCGAGCTTACCGGGAAGAAGGGAAATCCATTCGTTTTATAGCCAAGAAGATTGAAGTATTTTATCATAAGGACCCGGAAAAGTATTTAACGAACCGCAAAGGAAGAAGCAGAAGATTACTAACAAGTACGGAAAGGCGGGTGATCCTGAGAACAACTTCAAATTTAAGGCTCTCCATAAGTAAAATCATGGAAGAAACTGGAGTTAAAGCTAGTAGATCGACATTCGACATCAAAAAATGAACAGGAAACCACCATTGAATGCCGCACGTAAAAGCCAACGGCTTGAATTTGCAACAAGTCACATCAGGTGGAATCGAGAGTGGCATACCGTAGTCTTTTCTGATGAAAAAAAAAATTATTTGGACGGACCTGATGGATACAGATTTTATTTTCATGATTTGAGAAAAGAAGAAATGCATCTCCAAAGGCGGCACAGCAAAGGAGGTGGTGTAATGGTATGGGGAGCAATAAGCTATTACGGAACTGTGGAGCTGGATTTTCCAAAGCTCCAAAATGACCGCAATCACTTACAAATTGATACTGGAGAGAGTTTTTCCGCAGTTTCCCAAAATATTTGGTGGACATCGATGGACTTTCTGATCGATATATACCGCACGGACAACAAACGCCTGGATTCAGAACCAAAATGTACTTACTTTCATGGCCACCATATTCAATCTACGAACGAGGAAGGCATAATCAAAGAGATAATTGAAGCCATAAAACAAGCCTGGTCCGAAATTTCGCTTGGTTATTTGACAAAACTCTATGAATCTCCACACAGCAGGCTGCTTGAAGTGATTCAGCGATCAGGAGGTAGTACCCATCACTAAAAACTGTTGCAATCCTTGGAATAAAACTAACATTTATTTATATAAACAAAAATTTTGCTGTTTAATTGCTTTTTAAGCTTGAAACAGGTAAATTTGTCTACTGTCCTTAATCAAGTGAAACAAAAAAAGCAGGTACATTTTATGACCTTTTTGGGAAAAACGTCATAAATATTGCAATTATCAACATAATCCTAATTTTTTTTTACAATATAAACCTAATATACAGGGTGAGTCATGAGCAATGCGACAAAATGCTAGGGCGTGTAGGTTGCGTTGAGACAAGAAAAAAATCGTATGGGAGGGGGGGGTCTATTCCCCTCCGTTTAGCCGGGAGGAGCAATTTTCGAAAAAACTGACTTAAAATGGGAAAAAATCAACGGCTTCATTCACAATGCTGTGCGATACGTTTTTGAAAAGCCAATAACTTTTTCTTTCATTCTGTGTTTAAATAAATCTATTCTAAGAAATAGTTTTTGAAATATCAATTTTCAAAGTCAAAATTTTGAAAAAAAAAATTGAAAAAAAAATTTCAAATTCATTTTTTTCAAAATTTTACGTAATTAAGTGCTAATTTTAATTTCAAAATTCAATGCTGTTATTAATTTTAAGTCTAAATAAGAAAACCGGATGCAAAAATTTTATGTCGTTCTCAAGAAATTAAAAAAAAACCAAAACCACCTTTTTCTAAGAAAAACATTTATTTTTATTGTAACGAAGCAATTTATTTATTTATTTAGCATTAATCTTAGTTTTTTTACTTTTTGTTTAATTGGAGTTTTATGAGAACGTAATAAAATTAAATAGTATTGGAATAACCCTGGATTAATATTATTTTCACTGATAACTTCTGAAAACTGACCTGTCAATATTTTTGCCTTGGCCTGCCCGCAGCCCATGGGTTCTACCTGTTATGGGGACAATAGGGACAATAAAACCGCATTTTTTTTAATGAAAAAAAAAAAAGAAAATTGCAACGCAAGATAAATAAAAGGCATTGCAGTTTTGCTTAGTAATTATTTCAAATTTGAATATTAACTCATTAACACGTAACGATGTCAAGCTCATACACCCGAGAAGAATTAACGGACATGCATTTCTGCTACGGTTTAGCTAATGGTCGAAGTCGTGAAGCCGAAAGACTGTACGCTGAAAGATATCCCGATAGGAGGTGTCCCCATCATAGCACGTTTCCAAGAATCCACCGACGTCTAAGAGATCATGGAGTGCTGGAGCATCGAAGAAGCGAAAGGCCAGTTTCTGATGAGTCAAGAATCTTAGATGAAAGAATTCTGGATTTAGTCCGAAATAATACCTCCGTCAGTACAAGAAGGATATCCACTATGCTTGGAGTGTCCCAATCTAGAGCATGTCGAGTACTTCGGGCGGAAAATTTACACCCGTACCACTTTACGCCTGTTCAGGAACTCACCTCAAACGACAAGTTATTGAGAACCGAATTTTGTAGAACATTACTACTTAGAAATGAAACCGAACAAAACTATTTTAGAAGAATATTCTGGACGGATGAAGCACAGTTTACTAGGGATGGGGTTACTAACTTCCACAATTTACATTATTGGAGTAGCGCCAATCCACACAAAAAAAAAACAAAACAAATCACAACACCGCTTTAGTTGTAATGTTTGGCTTGGTATTGTTGGACACACTGTGATCGGGCCCCGGTTTTTGAATTCCATTATTAATGGAGAGTCATACCTGCAATTCCTACGAGACCTTTTACCCGATTTATTAGACAGCGTTCCATTGGTTATAGCAGATACTTTAATCTACCAACAAGATGGTTCTCCAGCACACTACAGCTTACAGGTGAGAAACTGGCTGGATGATCATTTTAGTGACCGTTGGATCGGAAGAAGGGGCCCCACGGAATGGCCGCCTAGGTCACCAGATTTAACTCCCCTAGATTTCTATGCATGGGGATTTATGAAGAATTATGTTTACGAAGTGGAAATAGTATCATTGGAACAACTGAAGGAACGAATTGAAGTCGCTGGAGTCAAATTGCAGGAAAATTTGTCAAGCATAAACTTATGTGAAGCCATTACAATGGAGATCATATCGAGAATTTTTTATAAGTACTTCCAATAAAAAACATAGTAAAAATAAAAGGAATAAAAAAAACTAAAAAAACTAAGATTAATGCTTCTTAAATTGCTTCGTTACAATAAAAATAAATGTTTTTCTTAGAAAAAGGTGGTTTTGGTTTTTTTTTAATTTCTTGAGAACGACATAAAATTTTTGCATCCGGTTTTCTTATTTAGACTTAAAATTAATAACAGCATTGAATTTTGAAATTAAAATTAGCACTTAATTACGTAAAATTTTGAAAAAAATGAATTTGAAATTTTTTTTTCAATTTTTTTTTTCAAAATTTTGACTTTGAAAATTGATATTTCAAAAACTATTTCTTAGAATAGATTTATTTAAACACAGAATGAAAGAAAAAGTTATTGGCTTTTCAAAAACGTATCGCACAGCATTGTGAATGAAGCCGTTGATTTTAAATAATTTTTTTCCCATTTTAAGTCAGTTTTTTCGAAAATTGCCCCTCCTGGCTAAACGGAGGGGAATAGACCCCCCCCTCCCATACGATTTTTTTCTTGTCTCAACGCAACCTACACGCCCTAGCATTTTGTCGCATTGCTCATGACTCACCCTGTATAACAAAGAAATAAAATAAATAATGATACAAATTCTATATACTATTATGAAAATTAATTTAAAAAATTAATTTTGTATTATAAGAATATTCAACCAAGTAGAAGACTTAGCATTAGTTTATTTTAAGTGGACTTTTCTGAATTATTATTCAAAATTAAAGCGTTTAGCAGCCTATAGTCCAAGAAAACATTGCGTTTCGCCCGGTGCTAGCTTTGTGGGCTCGTCAGATGACGTCCAGCAAAATAAACTGATGCTAAGTCTTCTACCTGGTTGAATATTCTTATTATAAAAAATAAACTTTTTAAATTAATTTTCATAATAGTATATAGAATTTGTATCATTATTTATTTTATTTCTTTGTTATACCTTAGCCTTGGCCACGAGGCAAAACAAAAACACCACCCCCAGTTGAAAATGATTGCAACCGTGATCTTGCTGGTATAGTTCACATTAGCTTTTTGTCCAAAAAGTTATGTAAGCTGAGCTAGAAAAATCTTTAAATTGCGTAATGACAAGGTGCTTTTTGCTGGACGTCATCTGACGAGCCCACAAAGCTAGCACCGGGCGAAACGCAATGTTTTCTTGGACTATAGGCCGCTAAACGCTTTAATTTTAAACCTAATATATCCTTCATTCATTGTGCATTTGGTTTTCCCCAAAATACCGAGAGGTTTAAAAAATATCGCAGAATGAAAATATAAAACTGCCTGTCCTTAATCAAGTGACACGGAGTGTATAAGTATCAAATCTTTTAAAATCATTAAGAAGTTTGCATTGAGCGATGTTTTTGTTTCTTGGGCTAAAATGTAAATAAAAAAAATATAAGCATAAGTATACAAAAATATAAATATACCTAAATATATATATAAATAAAAATATAAATGTATTTCAATTTCTTTATTTTTCTTCAAAAATTCAAAAATATCTACCAGAAAACGAATAAAATACTTCCCACCCTGATTTAATCTTTATAGCCACACCCTTATTTCAATTTCTAAATTGTAATACCTATAGAAGCTTCTCATCCCATTTCATTAACAAAACCTAAAAAAAGAAGAAATCCATTCCTTCTGCCATTATTTGAATTGCCAAACGAATGGAATTCAGTTGATAAGAACATTCTAAAGCGTTATCTATACTTCCGTATCATGAAATGGAAGGGTCTTAGCTATAAAACCATCACTCAATACACGCACATATGGTAGAAATGCCCCTTGCCTAGACATGTGTAGTACAGTTTACAGATATCAAAAAAAAAAAAAAAGTTTACAAAACATCAAGATTCTCTTCCTCATGTCAACGTACCTACATACAAAGGAATTAGAACCTTTAATCATTTTAACTGCAATAAAACGTCAAACCCCTGCTTTTTGCCAGATAGACTTTTAGTTGCTGTAAAAAAAAAAAGTTTAAAAACCCACCCCCAACTTTCTGTTGATTTGCCCACCTTTTGTTAAACTGACATCAACTATGATAACGGTTCGTTAGACACTAATCAAAGGCACATATTATTTTCTATACAATGCTTGAGTAAGTAAATTTGTTCCTTTAATGGCGGACAACGTGCCAGGGTAGAAGGACATGTTTTATTTTCTTTTTATTTAAAAAAAAAAAAGAAAGCCTTTCGCACTTCCGGTGGTGATTTCTATTTTGTTCTTTTGTTTTGTCAATATAGAACCAACAAGTGAAAGGATCATAACATTAATTTAATTAAAAAAAAAAAAAACAACTCACACAAAGGATGTTTTTACTGCGACAGGCAGGATATTCTTTTGATTAAAAAATCAAACCAAAGTTTTTTTCTTCGTGTGAGATTACAAAAAAAAATTCAAAAGATAACACCAAATTGCTTATGTATTTTTTTTGTTGTAAGTCCTTCCTCTTTATGATGTCAACTTAATCTCAACTTTCACTTTTTCCAATCAAAACACTTGACCCGGTTGGGTATATGATTTCAAAAAGAAGAAAATCGTCCTTGTGTCATAATATGCCTTATGGACTATTGAAAAAAGGACCTTTATAAAAGGGTTAGTCCTAGATATGCCGTCTGAAGAAATCAACGCAATATGGAGGCTCTTTAAATTCAAAATGGTGTGAATCACATATTTGTTTGAAATCGGATTTTTGTCTTCTGTTATGTAAGGATGATAAATGCGTCTTTAGAAAATAAGAAGATAAATCTCGGTCATTGGTGGAGTTTATTTCGGTTTCTTTTTTTTTTAGGATAAAGAAAATAGGGGCTTGATGTTGTGTAAATAAATATATAAACTTGCCCCAAGCTTATGCCAATGCCAATAGGAAAGGGGATACGGTTCTTCAATTTAATCTGGGTATCTATTTGCTGGAAGATATTCGTTTGGGTTTGTAAGTTGTTTTTTTATTTTTGAAGGGATGAACAAATTTTTAGCCTAAGGGCCATTTGAAGTGGGTGCTAATCATTTTCACATTTTAAGGGTAATTGATTATTTGCTAGAAGGCTAAATAAGGGTTTTTCTGTCAGAGATGGGGGCTTTTAAAATGTTCTGGTAGGTATATAAATATACATTCAGGGTAAGGCAAATATCATTAGTGATTAGGTACTTTTTTTTATTTTTTAAGTTTAGGGGTTTAAGAAACTTTATGAGGGATTTTCTTAGGTATGAAGAGTTTATGTGTTTTAAAATGATATCAACTTTTAAAATTAAATAAAAAACTTGTTATCTAATGTATAGAAACAGTAATCTTAATCAAAGTAAAAAGTAGTGCAAGATTTAAAAAAAAAAAAAAAAAAAACGGATATAGATTGTCTTGTAACTGTAAGCCAAGCGGGTTTTCAAAATAAATCTTGTACCTATACACAATGTTTTTGCTTCATTTTAGTTTGTTTGATTTTTCTTTGATATTTAAATTGAATTATTCTAAAGCCACTATAATGATTTTGAAATACCCTCTTAGTTTTTATTTTGTTTATAATATAATGTGCGCGCATTCACGGGGTGATGAATACCCTTATAATGATTTAACATAGTGGAAGCAATAAGAGCAATCGTATAGCATATGAGAGGAGATACCGATGCACATTGGTTTTAAATGTGTGAGCATCACAATGGGGGGAGGGGGGTGGTGTAATTCAGCCGGGTAAAGCATTTCATATTCGTGTAGTGCGGCTAAAGAAGGAATTTCTGTATTTCACTGAAGTCCGAAGCTTCGGAACACTCTATACAAAAGTAGCGATAAAATAAAGAAAGACAAGAAGCAGTACAAAGACGATATTCAAAAGTGTCTGTTACAGTTCTGTCACCTATCAATTTCAAAGCTCTTTTTTGAATCCTATATCCAGAAAGTTTAGAGAAAGGTTATAAGGAGCATTTGTCCACACATAAGCTTTGCACGGAGCTGTAAACAGACAGAACATGGGGAGTAACATATTCATAAGAAACCTAACCATTTCGCAGTGTTTTTGGCGACGTCAGTGGTCGTTTCGCACTGAAGGTGTTCTGTGACGAAAATACCGAGAATGGAAAGTTATTCAGTTTCTTCAATGCAAGTGCCGCTCATGTGGAGTATTGGGGAGTATATTTTGCTTCAACGACAGAAGGCAGCATTGAGTTTGCGGAGCATTAAGTTCCACGCAGTTTTTGTTTCCCCATTTGACAATGCTGTCAAGATCGGAATTTAAAGAGCTTATCATACGGCGTTGTTCCAGTTCCTCATCCGAAGAACAGTGTTACGAATCTGGAAATGAATATGAAAAGCTAAGAGTGCTGTCATCGTCCAATAAACTGTATTGGATTAGAAGATCGTTGATAAAAAAAAGTTAGATAGTCGGAGACAAAAACTGAGCCCTGGACACTAGCATTTATTTTGAAAATTTCAGACTTGAAACCATCCATAGAGCAATAATCTTACTTTTGCCAAAACGGTGTTAAGATTGGTTCCACTTTTCGGTGAGATAAGCCATCAAATCGCCAGTGGATCTATTGCTACGATAGCCGTATACTGACGGTCATTAAAAATCTTCCGTTTTTCAAGATATTTCTTAAAGAAGGGATGTTAGTGGAATCGGTCAATAATTTGAGGGGGAAGAAGATTATGATTTTTTAGGGACGGGCTTTACAAATACTGTTTTGCATTCACTCGGTAAGAGACAAATAAAAGGGGAGATGGAAAATCTGATGTAGTGACTTTGCAAGCGTAGAAGCACACCTCTTCAGAACAAGAAGAGAAATAAATATTATCTGGGCCAGCGAATTAGTGTGTATCAAAATATGGATCGACGAGTGTGAAAGAAGATTCGTTCCATAAAGTCGTTCAAGCCCTCAAGTAAATGGCAGCGTCGAGTTAGTAGTGAACTCTGAGCTGCAAACAAATCAGTTTTTCATTGTGATTTTATCACTGTAGGTAGTGTAATTGGAGACGAGCGTTGGAACCATATACGAAGTTGTATTTCGTATGAATTTTAGAAATGATCAAACATTTTTACTGTCTTTGGGAAATTGCAGTATTTTTCGCCGTAATCTATGTTTGTGTTTGATGTAGAAATTTGGTTCGTCGAATATGACCGTTACATAGGTCTTTCTAACTTGTTTGAACTTGTTACGCTTTTATTCAAAGGGGTTCGCTTTGTAACAACGGAAACTTACTTCTATCAACGTGATAACCTCCTTATAGCTTAAATCAAACCATGAACCATTTTTAGGTCTGATGCTCTATAGGACCTATTCGGAAAGAATTTATCCATCCCGTGAAGAACTAAATTTGTGACCATATCGGTGCTGATGGAGTCTACGTCACTATCGAAGAAGCATATGGTAGGGTCCTGTTTTTAAAGTTCCTGAAAATAATTGAGACCGTCCCAGTTGTCATTCTCGTATTCTTGGGGTCTTTTTTTGAACTGCATTATTTTGGCAGGAGAAATTTGCCGACATGACTTTAGTGATCCGATGTGCCTATAGAAGGGACAAAACACTATTGTGACAAACCTCATAATCAGATCTGCATGTAAGATCATAACATCTTAAAAAAGCAAGAAGAAGGAGTTTCACTGTCATTAGATGCAAACATTTTTAAATTTTGACGTTTGACAGATTTGTACCAATAGTGAATTTAACCATCTTGTCAAAAGAAAACATGACAGCTACACTACTCGGATGACAGATTGAAATATGTATCACGCTTTTTTCAAACTGTCAAACTCAAAATCTTGTAAAAGTTTTTTATAAATAATCTCTTTTTTTGCTGTGAAATTTGAGATTTCCGTGACTTAAAAGTTTCACAATTTTCGCGCACAACATTAAAATGTCCGCTCTTGTTTTCAATCAACTTGTCACCAATGATAAAACAAATTTACAGCTGTTATCCGCGAACTGCTGATTTTGACACTGCTCTGCGAACGGGAAAGAGATATATTGTTGTTACCTAAAAAGCCCTATCTAAATTTGACGTTTCAGGAGTATTATTTGGGAACTGTCAGTACAAAACAATAAATTAATCATTGATAGACGATATTATTTTCACACAGATAAAAGTCAACCGATTAATTTTGACGTCTATGTATTTTATCGTCTTATCAATCTGGCGTAAAAAAGAAATTCACAAATAAGCAATGTTGAATAACGAATTAAAATTTCAAGTTCTTTTTTAAATTTAAAGGTAATCGTATACTTAAATGCTAAATCTCCTATATAAATTCATCTATTTCAATATATATACTTGATTTTCTACTGTCAAAGACAGGTTTCTATCACGACACAAACTTTCTTCCACACGACTTGTCTTAAACCATTAACCAGTTAAACTATATCCACAAACGACGAAAAAGCAAAACATTTAACCATCCAATCAATTGGATTAATTTGACTGAAGACGTTTTTTCCTTGAGCAAGTAAAATGACAAAAGCAGACTAGCACTGCATTGGACATCTTTTAAAGTAATGTTGAAGTTCAAAATTTATTTTACTTTTTTACGAAAGGTGCTTTGATGATTGGTGATTTTTCCCTTTGGCCACAATCGGTCATCTGAGAGAGTCTCTTTTTCCAAATTGATTTTTATTTAAGTGCTATATGGAGACTTTCAGGTGAATAGCGATAGAAGTGGATTTTTTTTCTCTATAAAATAATGAATTTTTCTCCATTTCTTTCCTCTTATGATAAGGACTCAGGATACCCAAATTCATATAAGGTTCTTTGCATTTTCTAACATCCAGGGCTCTAAGCAATTCTTAAGAGGCTACTTTCGATAATCTTAATCTCGTTTTCTATTTCCATTTAGCACTCTCACCCCCATTTCGGTAAAGGAGTCCTTTTTTTGAGTTTCTCCATATGTCATCCCCTGTCCAGTTCCTTATTTTGTGTTAAAACGAAAAGAATGGAGGGTCGAGGATGAAAAAAAAAGTAGAAAAGGTAAATAAATGGTCATTTGAATGGAAAATAGATTCCATTACCCTTAGAAATTTATTCAGTCGTCCTGATGATGCTGGGGGTACTAACCAAATACGGGACCTGCCTTTTGGCGTACCTACATATAATGGCATTGCCGAACAGTTGAGCTTTCTTCGGCATTCGATATATGGAAAAGTCTGAAAGAAGGAATAGTAAAAAAGGTCAAACAAATGAATGAGGGAGGTTTTTTCTGCATAACGAAACCTATATTTTGTTTGCCAAGCCATTGTTGCACACAAAGGTACATATATGGTAAATAGGATAAATTGTCGAAAGGTTTATTTTGCTTTTTACTTTTAACTTTGGATTTATGTACCTAAAAATTCATCTTGCTTAAGAATTTCTTATATTCAGCTTTATTGGTATTATAATAAAGCAAAGCATTAAACACAATGGTTTTTGTGTTGTGATTCGACGTTTTTGTTTTCATTCAGATGATTAATTTATTGACATTTCCAATATAAAAAAAGAAAATAAGAAAACAAATAATATAAACATTAATAAAAATAAAAGAATTAAAAAAAAAAAACAAAATAATTGTCTTTTTATGGAGTTTAAATGAATAAAATTCAAAAATAAGGATTTGTGGCCTTTACCCCATAATGCGTTTCGACCAAGAAGATTTATCTATACACGGGTGGTCTCTTCAGCAAGATCCATCATGTACTCTTCTTGACGCAAGGTTCCCAAAACAATATAATTCACAGCAGTAATTGCATTGTGTTTTAAAGTGGCTTGAAACGGCCAGGGCGCTGTGGCGAACAATAATGTTAATATTGATCATATAATGGTTTAGGGATATAAGCTTGCGGTTGTTAAAATCATTCTCTAATGCCCAGTTTCACCAAAATACACCTAAAAGCATTTTAGTTAACGGAGTAATAAAATTTATTGGCATTTTAGCTTAAAATGGTTTGTACCAACATAAGGAGGTGAATTTTAAAAAACGAGGAAACTTGATGCCAACCCCGGATTTTTGTTCACCACTAATGGCTCTTTTTCATTAGAGGAAGAGAGAGGAGAGCATATCAATCGAAAAATTTCAACGTTTTCTTTGTCTTGCATTTTTAAGACGCTTTTAAAATTTATTTGGTCCAAAAAGGGACTTTAGTTTATTGGCTCTTTTAACACTGAAAGTGATTGGTGAAATTGAAAAATGACATTTTAAGATATAACAAACCAATAAATATTTAAAAGTGTTTGGAGAAACTGACCATAAATCATTATACTCGTATTTACATATTATCAAAACATTGACTGCTAAAATATCGACTGTCAAAACATCGATTAATGTCGACATTTTTAAAGTCGAAAAATTAAATACTTTTTGCACTGTCTAAATTTTTTAAACAGTCGACATTTATAAGATTGGGTGTTTTGATTTTTGAAATCGACATTTTTCTAAAATCGACTTTTTGAACCCAATAATTCTTAAAACCTGTTCTCCTATTTAGGTCCTATAGGTAGGTATATAAAAACCTGTTTCTATATTATAAAAACCAAGCTTTATTTTTGATGTTTGCTTTTAGTTCGGTTAGGAAACCGAAACCCGTGCGTTTTTTTGGGGTAACCTTTTTTTATGATTGAAATTGGTTTTCGAAATGATAAGGATGAAATTTAACCTGAGAGTCATTTTTCTAATTTGGGCGTTTGGCTGCCATTTTGTAAAATTTCCGCCAAAGTGATCAATTTATTGTTTGAGGAAACCTCCTAAGCAGTAAACGGATTTTAATTTTGTAAAGTTTTTTGTACAAAATTTTTAAAGGCAAGCAAATTAGTTTTCGAGATATTTAGGGCCAGTCTTTTCGGCTCTGGTTATTTGTTACCACTGGTTATTTCAGTTGTTATGTATTTCTATGGTTTCCAGCAAATGCGTAAAAATTTAACCAGAGCTGAAAAGACTGGCCCTTAAGATACAAGTATAAAAGTAAAAACAACTGATTTAAGAGAAAAACGTTAATTTTGACAATAAAAGTGCGGCATACGTGACCGTTATATTTATCCTAAATGTTGTTCTATGGCTTTGTTAAACATCCATATGAGTAGATATAAAAAGTATGTGGTCTCATGATCCAAATCATGGTCGTTTGGCAGCCATTTTTTAAAATGGGTTCCAAATTGATCGATTTTTTGTTTGAGGAATTTCCGTTCCCAGTGGTCCGATTTTAAATTTTGAACATTCATTTTACTGGTTTTTTAAAGCCAAACAAGTTTTATTATAATACATTTTTTGCTAAATCACGTAATTTATGAGATATATCTATTAGCTATCCATTTCCCGACGTTGCTCGGTCGAGTTTTTTTCTGTTGATCCGATCGCTACCAAAGCCGGAGCAAAATGTTTTATGGGAAGGAATCGAGGTCGAAGCTAATTTTTTGACAAATTTCTCTGAAACTATGAACTGTTTTCTAAAAACTAACACGGTATGATTATGTAGGTTATATATGCTTTCATAAAAAAAGAATTTAACACTTTGCATCGTACTATCAACTGATTTTGAGAAAAAAGTGTTAAATTGTTACAAAGTTTGTTTTTTGACAACACTACACTTTTTCACTAGTTTTTGGCGATTTTTTGTTTTGTATTTTTATTGTTTTCCGATTAAACCTGATCCACTGAAAAAAAAATAAAATACTTAACTGGGTCGCACAAACTTGCAAAGAAATCGGTTTAGCCATTATTAAGTTTCGGCCAAATTTGTAAAAACCCGTTAATTTCCGTTATGTGCCTTTTAATCCAAAATCCTGAAATGCAGTTATGTTGAGAATAACAAAGAAATAAAATAAATAATGATACAAATTCTATATACTTATTATGAAAATTAATTTAAAAAGTTTATTTTTTATAATAAGAATATTCAACCAAGTTGAAGACTTAGCATCAGTTTATTTTAAGTGGACTTTTCTGAATTATTATTCAAAATTAAAGCGTTTAGCGGCCTATAGTTCAAGAAATGTTATGTTGAGAACCTTTGCAAGTATAATGTTTACAAAGTTTCAACAAAATCGTATGAGCCGTTTTGGAGAAAATTTTGAAAAACTAAAATACTATAGTGGGTTATTCTCATATAAAAGATCTGGTTTTTCTGAACTTTTGAGCGCCGCGGCGTCTTAAGTTTTAATCTAAATGACTTTAAAACTAAAATACGATGATACATAATTTAATGAATAATTTTTTTTTAGTCCGAAAGGTTGCAATATGAGCAAATCCGTTCTTCCTGGTCATTGTTTTATGTTTTTAGTGCATTTAGGCCTAATGAGAAAACTATAAAGATATAAAAAACAAAAATGCCAAATATGTAGTAGTAAAAAAGTACGTTATGAAAAAATTGACTTTTTAAAAATTTACCACTTTTTTCTATAAATCGGTTGATGATCCGAAAAGTTCGAAAAACTTTTTTGTAGAAAATCATATAAACTCCAAATTAATACCTTAACTATTTTTTGCAAAAAGTTCATTAGCAAAAAAACTAAATTTTGACCCCGTCCCCTCCTAAAAAAAAATTGCTCCGGGTTAAATCATTGTATATACATTGTATATAAATTTATATACAATGGTTAAATGATGGGTACCAGCATAGTCGTAATTTTGTCGAGGTAAAACTCTAATCCTCATAGGGAGCTAAAATTTTTTTTTAAGTTTGTAGCTCAGCTCTTTTGTTTATAAGAATCATAACGATTTAAAATAGCAAAAGTACTCTTTTTAAATATTGTTTTTGTTCGAAACTTTTTTACTTTTTTGTGTTAATGAACACAAAAACATTATCATAAACGTATATGTCTTAACAATAACAAAAAGAAGAGGGAAGCAGGATTAAAAATTAATGGAAAAAAAAACTGATCCAAATACACTAGCACTCAGTTAAGCTTTTCAAACAAATCCATAGTTTATAAGTGACAGTCAGATTATGGGGATGGAAAAATGTTTGCAATGCTTCGTATAGGAAACCAAAGTATTAAATATGTAGACATTAAGGTTTATTGCAGGGTTTTTTCAAAAAGTCACAGAAAAAAGTCGCTTTTACAAAAAAAAGTCGCAAATTCAAATTGTTTGAAAAAAGTCGCATTTTTGAACAAAAAGTCGCAATTTAAAAAAAAATTTAAAAAAAAGTCGCACACTATTTTTTTTTTACTAGGTAACTAAAACACTTAAGATATTTTTTTGAATTTCTTTATTAATTTAAATACTTACATTAAAAAATAACAATGACAGAAAAAAAAAAAATAAATATCTATATTACTTCATTTTACATAAATATGTATTCATATGTATAGGTTTAAAGTTAAAATAAAAAACTTAAAAGATTAATCACATTTTCTGTTTCATTTTTTTAAAGTTTCTCTATACTTTTTAATAAGGGCATTTTAAGTAACCCAATCACTTATATAACATTCAATGAGATTTTTGGAAGATAACAAATTTTCGCAGGTTTTCGTTTGCAAACGGTTTGCTAATTTTCATGAGTGTAAGCTTTGAAAAAACTCGTTCAGCGCAAGAGCTGCTGTACGGTTACGTTAAAATCTTACAAACAAATTCGTAAAGGTCAAAGTATAGGTTATCACCTAAACTATTTTTTAAAGTACCAACCTTGTACCAAAACTCTTCGATAATTTTTAATTTCAAAAATGTTGTCGTAGTTTTTGTCAAACGCTTGAAACTCTATATATTTATATTGCTCTACCATTTTTTTCAGGCTCATTTGTAAAGCTATTAAAATTTGAAACCAACCGAAACAGTTAAAATCCTGTTTTGACCTAACCGTTTTTTAATCTAAATGTTTTAAAATAGAAAGCTTCTCTTCTTTAATGTAATTAAATTTAAAAAAAAAACTCTTCGCAAATCGTCAAATAATATTGAAGTACATTTTTTTATGCAAATAATTAAATAAAAAAATATTGCAATTTATGCAAGTAATAGAATAGAACATAAAACAAACTAGGAGGTGATGCAAACATGCAAAGACAATCATACTCACAAATTTTCGTTTTATTGGATATTGAATAAAACTTTAAGCCGAATACTGAAGGTTAAACAAAAAAAAATGATAGCTGGAAAGTAAAAAAGTCGCATTTTTAAAAAGTTCGTCGCATAGTCGCACAGCCAAAAAAAAGTCGCAAAAATGCTACTAAAGTCACATAAGGGTAACGCTGGTAGGCATTCTACTAATGATGATCAGTGCGAGGCTATTGGCAATAGGTTTATCTTGCATTATTCCCCATGGGACAATGCTGAATAGTCCTTTTTGAAAAGGCATGCACTCGGTGTTAACGTAACTCTTATTCGTTAGATTCGATTTGAACCGCTCAATATATGTAAGTAGTATATTGTATGATTTCAAATCTCAATTTAACAAAATAAACTCAGGTATGCCTCAGGGTTTTATTATAAAAAGGAGCCCTGAGGCTACTGAAAAGCATAGGGTGTTTTCATCAGCAAAACAATTAGCAGATTAAACATTTCAGTCTGATGATCGCTCCGACAAAAAAAGAGAGGTTGGAGACAAAATGAAGCATAGAATATTTTTGTTTTAATGTATCGCTACGGTTTTTAACTTAGTTTTCCAATTAGTTGCCGAACAGTAGGTGATGATCAATTAAATAGCTCAATTCCAACACAAACTATAATATGCTATTATAGAATATTGTTTACAAAAACGATCTTAATTAATTTAGTCCTTTAATCGTGGATTGCTTGTGACTCTCTAAAACATCCCATCCTACTTCTTCGATTTATTCTGCAATTTTTCGGGGCAAAACAAAAATGCATTCTCTTTAAAAGTGTTTAAATCGTATCTATATCGTGGTCAAATGTGCAATTTATACAAATTCAATTTCACCCAAAATAAACCCATAACCTTCCCCCCTTCAACTTTACGCTTTTGTTAGATCCCGTTTAAGCGTATAAACGTCACAAATTTCATTTAAAAAGCGATGTAAACACCACCACATAAAAAATGGCCTAGGCCAGTATACACTATACAAGCTGTCAACGCAACTCTGTGCAGCAGTTGGGGTAAATCGTTTTTTTTTGTCCGCCCTCATTTTTTACGCAAAGTTATAAAAGGGTTGAAATTGGAAATCACCCAAATAAAGGTTAAACGGGGTGATGAGATTTCTTTACACAAAATCCTTACGGCATTGGCTGGTGTAGTACCTACCTACTTATACAAAGCGGATGTTATTATTGCCAAGGGCGCGTGCCATTTCCTTTTTTTTTATTTTTTACAAAGCGAGTTAAACATTTTCGTATATTTTTTTTTTTTTTTTAGAATATTGTTTCCTTGATAAACAAACTTCAATCAATCAGGAAGTATTCAATATTCAACAATCAAATAGACCGAAAGGCACAATACTAAAATACTCTTTTCTTTTTTTTTTTTTTTTGTGGTGGACAAAAGTTAGGCTGACCATCGGAAAGGATTATCCCCCATCCTGATACCGAAGGATTGTTATACAAAGCCATTTCAATAAATAAAAACTAATGCCATTGCAACATGGCAACATGTGAATCTAAATTATTGTCATCACCTTTTTAGGTCCTTATGGTGTTTTGGGTGTCCTTTGTTTTCATTCCGGGAATGTTTTATGCTTTTATAAGGACATCATTTTATTGTTGCTTGTGTTGTAGAATGAGTAAGAGACACAAAGAATGATGTGGATATGTTATGATATCATTTAAATTGCCGTCACATCTGATGCCTGGATTTATGTATTATGAAGCAGCAGGGTTGTTAATTTTTTGTTTGTTGGGGTGTGGGGATAGGGCAGAAGCTGTAAAACGAATTGATTTTGTACCATCATAATCCTCTGTAGAGTTGTTAATAGTTATATTAACAAGGTGCTTGGGGTATGTTGACAATATAAATTTTGTGTGAATGGAAGATGTTGTTTAGGGTATTCACGAACATAAGGATCAAACGTATAACTTTATTTCTTCATTTTTTTTGAAATATTATAGTTATATATATAAATGGAGGCGGAACAAAACAGCATACTTAAAGGCGCGTAGAAAAATGTTGAAGCTCCAAATGCGTTTGAAAAAACAAACAAATATAACATCTCGACCTGTGACGTCAGTGGTCATAAGCGGTGGAATGCGTCGTGCATACGACTTCGAAGACTGAGCAAATCTGAATGCGTGGGTTCGAATCTCAAGATGTGCATGTGAAAAAGTTTTTCATAATAAAATTGGATTAAAGCTCGATACCACTAAGGGGACTGATGATAGGAATTGGCACTCCTTGAAATAGCTATATCTCCAGCCAAAGAATGGAAAAAACGAATAATAAAATTCGTAAAAATAAGTAAATAAAATTCGTTTAAAATTAGTGGTAGCACCTTTAAGTTGTTGTTGTTGTTCAAGAGTTCAATGAAAAATATTAAATAGTTATCTCTTCTTTTCCGATGATATCAATGATATCGATGAGGAACACAACAATTTCAAAATAGACTCCTTCATGGAGTGAAGCTCAAATATTTAGCAGTTTGACCTCAGAAGAAGTAAGTCAAACTTCCCGTTTTTCGGTTGTATCATGTATGAGGCCAATTTCAAGCTGGGTGTTTGTTCCAGAAGTATTTAGAGGTCTGCCTCTTCTTCTCCTCCGCGTCTGCATAATTGAAGTATCGTCGAATGTTATATGTAAATATCTTAAAAATAGACGAGATTACAATCTACGCAATATGCATTTGAAGCGTATGTAATGTAAGTGCTTGGAAGCCATCCATTTAACTTAGGGAGTTTAGTCAGATGGTATATAGTTCCCCGATGCTTTATCAACCCGAATATTTTTCTTTTAAATTAATGTCCCAAATATTCTTGTGTTGATCAAAAAATTATTTCTCATATTTGACATTTCGACCATTTCCACATCCCTCCAATTTAAAACGTTCAGAAATTTGTTTATGACACATGTCCACAGATCTGACTTCGGGTAAGATCTGTGGACATGTTTTGAGTAAAAACCTTAATTCTTACTTAAGTTTTATATTTCGTTATTGGTAATAAAGTCAGGAACGCACATAGGGCAGCCTGATCGGAGCTCAGTTAGGTAATAACTGCAACGTTATACTTTTGATAGCATTTTTGACACGGACCGTAAAATATTTCCATATCTGATTTTTCTATGCCGGATGTTCAATAAGTGCTTGCATCATGAGGACAAAAGCGTTCACAGGTTTTATTTCAAAAGTCAACCTCTGTCAACCAAATTCTACTTTTACTCCCAATTAGATAGCTATATCGAAACCTAAGTTTGATTTTGTATACATTGGAAAGCATGCTCAATTGTTTGCCAGATCCTGAAGAAAGGCGATGCTCTGGGCTGCACCAATTTTAGGGAATAGGGGCTTTATGGTCTCCTTAACATCGCATACAAGATCTTCTCTGCCGTACTATGTGAACACCATTCGTCAAAAACCTGATATAGGTCAATATCAATATCTATGGATTCTGGCCAGGAAAGCTCAGCATCCACCAAATATTTGTGCTACGGCAGATCTTGAAAAAAATACAGGAATTTGAAATAGAAATCCCCCAATATTTTTTTATTGGCTTCAAGCCGCGTATGATAGCATCTATAGAGACGAGCTATATAGAACAATGTCCAGTTTTGGCATCCCTATCCAACTCGTTTGTTTGGGCAGGATGACGATGGAGAATTCACCCTGCTCCATCAAAGTCGGTAAAGATCTAATTGATACCGTTGATGTCAAAAAAGGATTAGACAAGGCGATTCAATGTCATGCGACTTCTTTAACATCATTTTTGAAAGAATAGTGCAAAACTCTAACATCAACACCAGAGGCATAATCTTTCAAAAGTCCGCCCAATTACTCTTTTACGCCGACGATATTGACATAATGGGAAGAAATATGTATCAGTGGTACTTTTGTGAGTATTGAGAAATGGTGAATGAAAACAAGAACAAATATATGCAGTCAACAAGAAACGAAATTATCGAAATAAGACCTGTACCAACTTAGCGTGCGAATTATGAAGACAGCTATATTGAAACCAGTCCTGCTGAAAGAAGCTTGTTGGTTAAGGCCCTGGATCACCTGGACTGTAACCACTTAAGGTAAGTATATATGTAAGATTAAGCCAGACATTGGAATGAGCCAAACTCAGGAAATATATAACGGCACACGTGATATGGACTGGGTATAAATACAATGGCCCATATTCATAGACATATTGTAAACTCGAATTCTTCTGAACTGGAGTCTAACGTTAACACTCAGGTAAGACACAGTTGTTATGCATAGATGTTTTTTCAGCTCTGTTTAGTAAAACACGAGTGGAACGTGTCCCAAATTTGGGTTCCACATATGGAGTGAGTGGGATAGATTGATTTTGTATTAAGTAAGATAAAGAAAGGTTGAAAACAATGCATGACAGGTTGAAAACAATACATGCCAGATGTTTACGATATTTTTTTATTGATAATTTTTGTCTAGGAAAAGAAAATTATAAAATTTAAAATAAGCAAATTAAGAAAATGTCTCTTAAAATGCCACAGTATCTAGTTTCTCGATTATTTTACTGCACAATTAGGTATATGTATCCTCATCTGCGTGAATAATATACCTTTATTCCGCTGAAATTTGTCTTATTGTAGGTAGGTAGATATGTAGAAATATTACTATCTATTTATGTATTTGGTTGTTTTTGCTGGTAAAGTGGTGCATAATTACCAACATTTTATTTGCAAGATCGAAAATCACTCGCGACAAATTATTTAATTTGTGTACCTATTTCTGACGTTTATCACAGTTAAATACAACTTAAACATGGGTTCGCTCCAGTTTAAAGTTAGACTCGAGTTTTTCGTTTATACTTGGGTTTAAATTTTCTATGCATAGCAAAAACTCGAGTTTAACTTAAAAACAACTTAATAAGAAATTGTCAAACATCTATGAATATGTCCCAATTAAAATAATTGATTTTTTTTAGTCGTTTGCTTTTATCTTGAATATCCCAGAAATCCTGTGCTTTATCGCAAAATGTATCTTAATAAAAATTCTTTGCATTTAAACAACCAACGCAAAAAGCTTTACAAAATTGAAATCCAACCGCTAAGTATGGAGAAACAAGTCCGACCAATTAGGCGGACATTTTTCAAAATGGCGGCCAATCGACCATGATTGGAACTATGTGACCCGTTTTTTTACACCCCTATGGATGCTTAACAAAGCTCCATATGACAAAACTTAGGGGACATAATAACGGCACACGTGACATGGGCTAGCTCCCCCGACTATAACCAGAAACATTGATTCTGTAGTTCGAAGCACAATTTTAAGGCATTTTAAGAATTATACAGCCAATATTCAGGTCCAAAACGGAGGACCTATATAGTTTAACGCCTCGATACGTTCCACATGCTTCGAAAGTCTTTTTGAAATGGAAAGAGTGGAAATAGAATAGTGATTATAAGTTATAAGCTTTTAGCAGAGCACACAATTAGCTCTCTATGCTGATTGCTGTTACTGTAATGGGGGCTTTACATGAGTCGACTTAAGTCCTGCGGCTAGGCCCCAAGGCGAATATCAACTCATGTAAAGGTGAATTCGACAGGCCACAAGCTAATTGATTCAAATCAATTACTAAATCAATTACTAAATTAGCACATAATGATAGCATCATTACTTTTTGGAAAATTAAAGCTTCGGTGACATTATCTTTTTCTGACAGTTTTTTTTTGCATAAATTTATAAGCCCAAACTCGAGCAACTGGAGTTGTCATTCCAAAAAAATGCACGACTGGGTCGCACGAACTTTGATTTTGAGTTTATTAACTTCTGAAGAAAGGCAAAAAATATAAAAAAAAAATTGCCTAAACGCGAGATCAAGTTGTATGGTACCTATCATTAAACGGTTGTTAAGCGAAAAATTGTGAATGTCATTTTGTCTTAAATGGCTAACTTTAATTCCATAGCGATCGGTATGTGCGGATGTGCGGGGACATCCGCGCAGACAGACCAATGGACGACATGACAAAACCTGCTTTTTTAGGCTTCTCTATCATCGTAATCTCAAGTTGGATTAAAACCTCGAATTTTTTTTACACGAAACCAATACTTGCTCTATTGAGCAAGTAAAAAATATTTCCTTAATGTGGAGTGAATGCTCAATGAGTTAATTGTCTTCCTCAACATTGAAAACTAACTTAAAGCGCCTTAGTCTTTTGTCCGTGGTTTTCGTCTTTGCTCTTTGAATTATGATATTTTGATATTTTAAAATGTTTACTTGCTTGAAGGTATGTACCTAACCTTACATTTTATGGCGTACGTGCATTGATTCTTTTTGCTCCAAAGTATCTTAAAGTTTTTCTAACGTAAGTCTAAGGTTACAAGAGGGTTTTGAGAAGATATGGTTTGTTTTTTTTACCAACAAGAGTACAATTTTTATATAAAGCAGATTGGTTTTACCTTGTTTTTTTTATCCAATTGAAAGAAATATTTAAAATTGCTTTGGTATTCGATTAATACAGACAATTAAGCACAATTTAAAAAAAAACGTTTTTTTTTTATCAAAATGTCAGTTTTCAAAGTTCCATGGTTGTAACCTTTAAACTGAAACCAACTTCACCTTGCTTCTGATACTATTGTGGATGCGTTCACAATTCAGGTCTTTTACTAATTCTTATTGAAAAGAAGATGGAGGTAGTCGAAATGTCTCCCACCTACTCATAAACTTTATACAACTATGAGGTCCAGTATAAGAATTAACGTGTGATCCTGTATGTCAGATTAAAGGAAACCTACCATCAAAAACTTCCCATCAATTTTTTTTACTATGAACTGAAAATAAAAAAAAATAAAACAAAAACAATCCTAAAATGTTGTTATTAATATTTTTCTAGTTTTATTCAAACGATTAATTTTTTGTGTTTTTGTTTTGTTTTAATTATATACTCACATCGATACATAAACGTCACTTTGATTGTGTCAATTTGACAATTAGGTTGACATTACTTTTGTATTTTTTTTAATGTACATCTTACAGACTAAGTTTACAATTTACTTACATTTTTTCATTACAATTTACACAAACTGTGCTGATTAGGTATACAACATTTTACGTTAAAGTATATTAATTTATTTGTCTACTAGTAGTAAATTCGATAAATATTTTTTTATTTATTTTTAATAATTATTAATTAAATTTATTTATTTGGTAAAAATGGACATATCTATACAATTTATATATTTTATTTTTATTTTTATATATTACATTTTTGTAAAACTATTAATGATATGGACTTCCAATGGAATGTAAGAAGTATGGCTACGACGAGTTTAACATTTACAACAATAAAAGGATATTTTCTGTTTAAGAAGGGTTCTGCCGAGCTCTGAAATATACGGAGAAAGGCTGATAAGTTTAGCTTTGTACATAGAGAAAGACTGAAGGGGCCTGAGTTTGGGGCACCTGACGAAACATACACACACACACACACACACATTAACATGAAACAAACATACATTATAGGAACATCTAGGTGGCGCTGAGTTCACGGAACTATTCGAGGAAACTTTCACTAGCTGTCATAAATTGGACTCCGACTTGATTGGACGATGGATACCAACCGTTCATTGGCTGTCATTCGTGCTTGATGACCGGCATCTGCTGATAGTGTGGTGAAAGACTGCCCATGGAACTGCTATCTAAGCCGTTCATAGAAGTTCGACTGAGAGCCGCTGGAAGACCGTACATATTGCCATGACTGCTGACCGGTGTTCCAGTCGGACTGTCCATATCGAGAGAAGGATTTATGCGCTTTTCTTTTTGGCGCCGATTGCAAAACCACACTCGCACCACCTCCTTTTCCATGCAAAGTGAATCCGCGAGGTTGGTTATTTCTTCGCTAGTTGGTTTGCAGTTGATCATGAAAGCTTTCTCGAGGGCACCGCGAACATTGGTCTCTATGGAAGTCCGCTTTTTGCGTCGTCGGCCCATGTTCTCGGGCGTCGTAAGAGTGTTCTGTAGGGCACTTAGTCCAAAGATCCTGCGAAGGAGAAGAAGATGATTAGTAGTTGAATGAAAGTGCGTGCTATGCCAGTGGCTAACTCACCCTCCAGGTTTGGAAATACTGGTATCTGCATCCTCCAGCCATTTTTGCAGAAGTGGCTTGAGTTTGCACATGTTCTTGAAGCTTAGATTGAGAGCCTCAAAACGGGATATGGTTGTCTGAGAAAAGTCATTGCCGTAGAGCTTGCCCATCGCTAGACCCACATCGCCTTGAGTGAAGCCCAGTTTTATGCGTCGCTGCTTGAAGGTCTTTGCAAATTGTTCGAGTTCCTCGAGATCGGTGGTTTCTTCAGGAGATTGATCAAGCATTCGCGGAGTGTTCAGAGAAATTGACAAGGATGATGAGGAACTCATATGTTTCGAGCTCTGTGGGGCGAAGTTACTCATGCCAGGTGTGTTTGGCGTAAGCATTCCTGAACCCATGTTGAGGCCAGCCGAGTTCGGTGGTGTCGTGTGCATAGTGGCTTGCGTCTTTGACATTGGTGTTGTGTGCCGACTCACTGGACTAAGTGATGGACTTCGCAGTGGAGACTTGGTCATTGGTGCTGAGGCATAACTATTCATTCTACCCTGGGGTGTTGAATGCTGCTGTGGAAGTTGCTGTTGATATTGGTGTTCATTTTGCTGCTGCTGTTGTTGCCTCTGTAATGCATGAAACTGTTGCTGTGCAGCTTGAGCCATAGCTTGGAGGGAGTTCTGTAATAGGAATTGCGATGCAGCGGGACTATTTAGATTACTTTCAGGGGCCACAGTCCGCATCATTTCAATGTAGCCTTGAATTTGTGCTTGAAAAGCTTGTTGAATGTCTTGCGGATTAAGAGCAGCTGCCAATCCAAACTGATTTTGCAACAACAGCGGCCCCAAAGGATTTTGAAGCGCCGCCAGGGTAGCCTGGATATTTTGATGGCTATTAGGACTTTGACAAGGTTGCTGAAGTCCCTGCGGTGGAGGTGGTGGAGGGAGCGAATTCTGTGGAGTAGAAGAACGGTGAGTCGTTGGTGAACACTGCACTGTTGGAGACCGCTGATGCACCGGTGAAGAGCGCTTAGGTGTGCGCAGTCTTTTCGGTGATGGTGAACCCCTTGCCTGAGCCAGATTAAGGACACCTTCGACTAAAATGTTCTTTTTGGTTAAATTTTCTGGAGATGGTGACCTTTCCCTGTCACTTAACTCATCACAACTCTCAGCACAGCCTAAAAATAAACAAGAAAAAAAAAAAAAAAAAAACACTGTGTTAAAAAAGAATATACAAAAAATAACATAATATTTTGATTTTTAATTTTCCAATCCACTTGACAGCGTTATTCTACAGAATTGTTGCTTCTGTTGCTAGCTCAAGGACTCTCTATACACCCTTCTGTGGCACATTGTCATGATGTATATGCACATATTTTTTTCCTTTTACTCAGTGACCAAAGGATAATGAAATTTTGCGTTCAACCCCATGGAATAATTTGATTTTGGTCAGAAAATTGAATGCTCCTGTCAATGTCGTTGTTGTTGTTGTTAGTGTAATTTATATACATAAACATTTATTTTGTAGAAGGAAGAATACCAATGAAGATGAAGAAACCAAGAAGCCATATCGACTTTCTTTTGAGAGGACCCCAGATGAACGCAAATTTTATTCAATCTTCCAATTGAGTGAGTATTTTGAGTTTTTTTTTTTTCTTTACTGTTGTCGAAAAAAAAGCTTATCAATGTCCAGGCATACGGTTTGAAGTCTGAGAAGGGTTCTTTTAAAAAAAAAAAACTTCTGGTGGAATTTTGTTATGATAGTGAAAAGAAGATTTTTTTGAACAACCTAACTACAAATACAGTTCGGGTCAAGTTAAGGGTATAAGTATTTTTTTTTTAAAAGAATAATGGGTTGAATTGTTGGAGGTTATATTGGAACTTTAAAGGTTCAAAAAGACTGATAAAAGGAAAATTGAAAGCTGCTGGAGAGACAGTAATTTGTAAAATTGATTTAAGATAGCTAATTTAAAATACATTTTGGTCTTGATCTTGCTTTACATACAAAAAGAAATATGATGTAAATTATGTTGTTGTAGCTATTAAAATGTTGTAGGTTGTTGGAAATAGAGTTCCTTTGCTGTAAAATATAAAGTCACTGCCTAAAGTTGGTTGATGCAACACGTTTTAGATGTTTCATCAACATCAGCTGCATTTAGAAGCATTTTTTTTTAATTGAACGTCAAACATAATAAAAGTATAGGCATTGAAATATTTATATTTCAAAAACATTTTTTGCTTCTAGGTCAGTGAGTGAAAATGTAATGGTGAATTCAATATCATTCCCTGTGGTGAATAATTTGTGTTGTCTCTTATGAATTTTATTTGCTATTGTGAATGTTGGGGTCAATTCTGGTTCTGCGGAAAAGTGAATTGAATAAATAATTTTCGCATTCGGTTTGATCCATTCCTTTCATCTTTACGATTCACTTGGTACAAAAAAGCTATTCTCGTTCAGTGAATGAAAACGTAGAGGTGAATTTACTATCATTTGCTGTGGTGAATAATTTTTGTTGTTTCTTGTGTATTTTCTATTCCGTGAAAAATTGAATCGAATAAATTTGTACAAATTTCAAATTTCTTTTACTAAAAGATTCACTTTGCTTTCAGCATTTAGAAGAACCGGAATTAAAATTATGATGAAAGGGTTAAAATGCTTTTCATTTTTTCACAGACTCAGGATTGGCCCCATGGAGATGAATTATGGGCCTATGGAAAAGTAAAACGAATAAAATTATACAAATTACAAATTTATTTCATTAAAAGATTCACTTACAATAATTAGAGTGCGGAAAAAATGTATTAATAGGAAAGTTTTTAACGTTTGGTTTCACCTTTTCGCAGAACGGGAATCGAAATTATTGTGAAAGTACCTATTGGCGTTCATTAGTTCACAGAAACAGACTCCCTGATTCGATTCAAATGATCTCATTTTCGTTATGAAATTCAATCGTTCAATCCAGTTACAGTTTTGGTCATATACAAAATATTGATCCGGATTCGTTTTGATCCTCCCATATAGATGGTGTATATAGGTTTCATTTCATACATAAAAAATGTTTAACTATTTCAATGTACTTATTTTACCTGGTTTGAAATTTGTACCTATTTATAAAATATAAAATATCATCAAAATTAAGTAACATTTCGCTTGCCTACATTTTCAGATTTCGAATCCGATTATGACCATGCCCTCTTAAAGTTAACTTGAAAAAGAAATATGTAAAAGCAAACAGACCTTTTGAATTCTCAGTTCAATGTCAGCATAAATGCTGACAAATCAAACAAATCTAATAGCTTTTTCACACCGCATTAAAAAACTCCGTTCTCGACAAAAACTTGTAATAAGTTCGAACCGATCATTAACGTGTTTTGTTTAATCGTTCCGTCGAAAACTGTGAAATGTTTGTGTTCTGAAAATACATTTATATGCTAGAAATAATTGCGGAACCGCCTTTTTTTAATTTAAATTTAATTTAAAACAAGTGGATACTCTTCTGTTTGGAGCAGTTCGAAACAGTCATATCGAATAAAATAATTTCGTTTGACAGTTGCCTGTCATTTGTCATTCTTGACAGTTGATTGTTCGCTGAATGTTCCACTAGATGTGTTTATTTTAATAAGTTTTTGAAAAAATAAAGTTGTGTTTTAGAAAAACTTGTTGGTTCCCAAAAAGCGTTTGGAAAAACTTTTTCTTTTGTATGCAAGTTTTGAGTCTATAGTCCACAATTTGAAATGTGAAAGCTTCGTCACAATTTTTTCCTACGAGATCTAGATATTAATTCGTTATGAAAAGCATATATGTAATTGTATTGATTGACGAAAATAGTAGTGCAACTTTTTCATGAAGTAGATGTTGGATAGGTTTGTAACTTCAGCTTCTCGTTATAAAGCTCTATTTGATCACGTGCTTTTCACCTTTGACAGCGCTGCATGTACTACAGCTTCAGTTTAACTTCACCATTGTGTTCAGTGAGTAAAGCTGGAACTATTAGCCAGCAAAAACTAATGTCATAATTTGGCGTCAAGTTTTGATGTGGTAAATTTGATTTACCTGATCTTTTATGCATACAGTGACTATGATGTGCACAAAAGTGACAAAAAACTTAACGAAACAGAGCGAATTTCCACTATAACACTTTTGCTGAAGCCGTCATTAAAATAAGAAATAATGAAATGAGAAATAATACAGGTTATTTGGCTGCAAATTTGCATAAAGTCCAGTCATCGATATTGTACCTATCAATATTTATCGAAGATTTGAATTTGCTGCCATTTGTCCCGTGAAGTAGTTTATGTTCAAAACACCCTGTGACTAAAGCTATGTATCTATACCTTACCTCTCACTACAGCTCGAGGCTAAAGCCATGTATAGGTAAGAAAATAGCGTATTCATTCATTCCCTTTCAATCAAAAACATTTTCTCAGATTGTTACTTTAAAACTAGGTCACATGACTTTTGTTTCATCAAAGAAAAAATCTTATCAAAACCAGATTTGTTTCTTTAACACACTTTGACAACAATGCACTTTATTCTTCAAAACATCTTGACTTGCATTTGAAATCCTTTCAATGTCAGAATTAAAAAAAAATCAAAATACCTATTTCAATAAGCCACGACACCATTTTAAAATTACAAAATCCCGAACACTGCAGTAAAATCTCTGCACCAAAAAAAAAAAAAAAAAACTAAACCATATCCCCGGGGGTGAATTTTTAACCAATTTGTGTGTGTCCCTCATAATATGTGTACCTATACCATGAAAAATCAGGAAACCATTGTTATAATAATGTCCTGCATGGTTATATGTACGAAGATACATAAATTGAAAGATAAAAAATGAAATGTTTTAAAAACCCACTTCACTATCGCAACTCAACCCCTTATGCATGCATTTTTTATAAACTGACATCAAACGCAAGCCAATCAAAGTTCACCCCTATTTAAAAATTACAAACACATCAGTTAGGGAAATAAATAAAAAAAAAAATATCTTCTACTAAAATATTTGGTTGTCGAATTTTAAACAGAGTATCCTTTTTGCATTCGTAACCCCCATTTAATGTTTAAATATATAAAATAAGAGAAATTCAAAATTAGGGGTTGAAAAAATGGCTGGATGCAGTGTAAAATAATCACCGAACAAAATTAATGAGTTATGCGTGCAGTTTTGCATCGTAAATCCTGATTTCTGTTACATAATGTCCTTGTGTCAGATTGATGAAAAAAAAATCGTTGATGGCACCGCAGAGATAGTGGTAGTTACACTGATTTTGTGTGAATTCATAAAGAAAATTGTTAAAAAAAGGGTGACGTCCCTGAAAGCAGATGTCCTTAATATATTTTGATTTTTTTTTTTAATTTTTTAAAATTTAGTTTTAAAAATGAAACAAAAAGTCATTCTACTTCAGAGGAATGCAATTAGTAAAATCTTTAAAATCCCAGTTGAGGTCATGGTGGTCGTGAAATCCTTTTGACCAAAGAAAATTCCAATTATGATTTATTTCCTATTAATCTATATAAGCGGGTGGAATTGATTACAAAGAATCAGTTATGAACATTTGTTGCAATATATGGCAATCGGATTTGTTGTATCTATATCTATACCTATGATACATTTTATACACTCGGTGTTCAACATTAACCCTTATATTCAATAAATTGTGTACTATTTATGATTTTAATTGAAAAAGAAGTGAGCAATAATTTTGATGGATAATTTGTATCTTTTATAGAGGTTTTCCCCTTTTTTTCCTGGGATGGTAACATATTGCAAATACATTGCGCATTTTAGCAACATTTGTTGTCTTCATTAGGAAATAATGATAATTTACGAAAAATGAGGCGGGAGTAGTGTTCAATACTTCACAAATCATGCGATGATCAATCAAAAATACGTTTTGATGAAGTAGTCAATTGAGTTGAATAGGTTAGGTACACTACACATGGTTCCCCGAGCTAAGCAACTTGCTACTGGTTTTAAGACCATAACGCAGGCTCCTATAAATTTGTATGGTCAGTAATTCACGCGAAGCGCATGGAATAGTAGATGTATCTAATCTATTCAAGAACCATCTGCAACAGCTGTTAAGTTTGAAACATAGAGATCTTAATTGAGCAGGAACACCGCCCATTTACAATCAATAAAGAATCAGTCCAGCATTCGTTCTGGAAGGCATAGGCTTAGCGATAAAAAGCTTAAGAACAACAAAATCACAGGACTCTCCAACATGACTCTTCAAGAATGGATGTGATGTTTAAGTATGGACATCCATATCCATATCTATGGTGGAAATATTTTTATGGAAATAGGTATGCCTGAGGAATAATAGATCTCATATTCAAAATGGTGATCCTTTGCCCTGCAAGAACTTTCTTGCCACTGAGAAAACAACAAAGAACTTTATGTCGAGAGTAATATCGTTAATTTTAACGGCAGAAGCTTTATATGTGGATAACCGAACTTAGCACCCTAAGAGAACTGATTCAGTTGTTTCGTGTGAAATTAGAAAATACGAAGTGCAATATGTAAATGTAAATGAGTAAAAGTCCTTACGAACTATATGTAGGTATTCCAAACAGGCTTTCATGAGATTTCTTGTTCTGGAGCAGTTAATACGTATGTATCTATAGGGCAAGCGTTAATTAGAAGGCATAGTAATCCTAAACAGATACGACTATCCACTAGAACTACATACCTATACTATAATTTATATGCATGATGTTCATATCAATGACCGCTCCTAGCGTTACCGCCAACAAAGAGTGTTTCCTGTTGATTGAAAAACAGGCAAAAGTTGTAATTCATGAAATAAAAGACGACATGACCACGAACATCTTATAAATAAACCTCAAATTCCAATGAAAATTTGCTTTAGCAAAATATTATACAAACGTCAACATTCAGTTCTCACAAATTTGTGAAAGAACAGTGTCATTATTAAGACCCTGATTAGACCAGTTCTTTTTCCGTACGTTATGTCATACGTCTTTTTGACACTTTGGGTGAGGGGTGTAGAAACGAAGGAGGAATGAAGTAACGAAAAGCACGTATATGAAAATTAATAGTACGTACCTGTCAGAAAGACGAAACACGTCACGTACGAAAAAAAGGACTGGTGTAATCAGGGTCTAAGTGTTCAGTGCTGTTTAGTTTGACTTTGACATTACATGGACAAACCTTTATTTGAAGTTTGTCAAATATTTAGTACACAAACTATCCGCTGAAAGCAGTTTTGATGTCACGCATTATAATGGTGTTTTTTTATATGAGAAAAGTTAATTATGCTTATCTAGCAATAAATGTAAAAAGTCAAAAAAGAAAGCACTATACATTAACATTACTCTGATTCAACTGACTGCTAAATGGCGTCAGACGTCACTTGGAGCAGCACCGAAAACTTAGCTTTATAATTTGTGTGTTTTATTGAGAATTTTACTAGGAAAATTTAAGTAGAGTTAACAAATTTTAATAAAACGATCCAGTAGGTATAAAATTGGCTATAATATCTGTACCAAAGTTCAGAGATAAGACAGAAAACTGTATTTTGAATGATTTATCGCTAGTAAGAACTACTGGGTTACAAGGAGAAGTAAAAGTTACATTCGTTTGTGTAGTGCATGCAAATGTAACTCAACTTTATATAAAGTAAAATAATCGTTTTAATAAAACACGCCTACTAAGTTATTTTCATGCTTGATAAAATGTTTCAACTGTTAGATTAACTTTTGTGTTCGTTTAAAAAAAAAAAAGTCTAACTTTTTGGATCTCCCATACGATTTTTAGAAACTCGATTTTTCGCAAAGATCTACCGGCACATTCACTCACACAAACTTTCCTTATGTCAGTTTGAGATTTCAACTTTGACGTTTACAATTTGTGGGCTCTTTATTTGCAAAAAATTGAAATAATAAAATACACACAGTTCCGAAGTTAAAAGTAGAAAACATGATGCAGTTAGTAAGCTGTCATATATTTTTGTCCGTGAAATGCGGATTGGAGTGCAGTTTGCATCCACAAGCAAATTATATATCGATACTTGGTGAAACAGATCTATATGAGCAGAAGATGCGGAGTTTCCATTCTCGCTCAGCTTACGGGCTGAGTTGTCCGCAACACTCCATTCGTCAAATATCTGCCCTTAACCAAAATACTGAAATATCGAATGGAATTTTTAAATTGAAGTGGGATTATTTTTAGCACATCATATCAAACATAATTTACATTTTGGTATACCTATTCGTTTTTTATTTAAGCTAAGTAATCATAATAGAAGAACGAAGCCGTATAGGGCTTTTTAACAGGTCGCTGTATATTCTAATAATTTTGTATACTCGACTAATTTCCTCCTGAATACTTGATATGGGGATTTTTTTTTATAGATTTTGGTTCCCTCAAAGTCCGATTTTCTTTGTTTGACAGATTGGTAAAAAGGGCTGTTGAGGAAATTGGAAACGTCAGCAATTAATTTATAAATTGTTGACGTTTTATTACTGGCGCTGCTATTCTATTAAGTCAGTAATGCCACAAATACCCGAAGCATTCCACGATTTTCTATTTCATTATATCATCACAACAACAATTAATCAAATTCCAATTAAAACACAAATACCTATGTGATGACATAATAGTAATAAAAATTGTGCAATGCACCCTTAAAAATAAGTCACAAAACTGATTGTAACTGATATACAAAATACAACAAAATGTCATGTCACATAATCAACCTACTTTACATAAACATGCGTACTTAATGCGCATTATTCAAATGCCATTGTTATACACCTCAAGGGTACAACCCCTATATTTTAAATATTATCCTACTCCAAAGAAATTCCTTGCACCCTTATTAAAATTCCTCTTTCTATAATATTTCTATTGCGCAACCACTGTGACAAAGTATTTTAACTTTGAGCATAGCAATAAAACACAATTTTAAATGCATAAAAATGATAATAATCATCCCCCTTGATTCAAGAAAGGATCAAAACTCAGGTAAAGGGTGCGTTAAACAAATTTTATTTAAATTTCATCGCGCCTTTTTTGTTAAACATCTTTGTCGGTGTCGTCGTGGTTTTATTGGAATTTTGAAGCACCCTTGGCATCAACACAATAAATAGAAAGGGTTGTGATTTAAGTGGTTTCATTTTTTATTTATTCTCGCATTGTTAAAAAGGTGAGAAAAGGGTATTTAGCATATCAGTATTTAAATTACATGGTTTAAGGAAGTTTAAAAGGGAACCCTTTTTTTGATTCAAAAAACTTGTTGCGTAATTCAGTCTATTGATGTTGAAAACGATATAGCACGATAATAATTGTGTTCTGGCATATTTAAATATTTTGACAAAGAATGAAAGGGTTGGGGTTTGATTTGTATAACTGAACCCTCTAATTTGACTATAAGATGGGTGTCAGTGAATGATTATAAAAATATTGGAGAAGGGTTTTCGTGAGTCAATTAGGAAGTCAATTCATTTTTGATTGTCGTTTTGATTTCATAAAAAAATGGTAGAGCTGATTTTGGAATTATGTAGTTAAGAGGTGTGAAATTAAGGATAAGGTATGTTGTGGGGAAGGGTTGTTTATAGAAATGAAAGGACTTTTGATATTTCGAAATCTTAAGCGGCAAAATGCACAGTTTTACGATAGTGAAAAAGTTTTAATAATAACTTATCAGTTGCTCAACAATTAGTAGGTTGGTAAGAGCTTTTTAAGTTTCGGTTGTATATATTTGTTCTGTATCGATGAATTCCACAAAGTATATAGAGTGTTGAAGTTGAACATTAATTCTGTTTATTTGATAACAGGATTCACGACCATGTAAGCTACATAAACTCTGCATTATCTTCTCTCCTAGAGTATTGACACTATTTCGCGTTCAGGGTATCCATTATGTGACGGAATTATCGGAAGTTTCTAGGGCAAATTTGCTCTGCTCTCAGTGCAACAAGATCTCGTAGTGCAAAGACCATCTGTGGGAGACACAGGTTCGATTCCTGGTGCCGGCGAAAATTCAAAAACGTGTTTTTCGAAAGAAACATGAGATTGTAAATGGACGACCGACACTAATTAACAAAAAAGGAGTCTGGGTGATTGGTGGTGGCAACCATGAAATAGCTATAATAGTGTTGCTGTTGTCTACAGGTTGTTTTTGTCTGATTCACTCACTTCTCAATGTAAATTGAATTATGGAGCTCCAGCTACTCAGTCTAACTGCAGAATGTAATTAATCAAAATACTTTTCAAGATCATCTTCCATTGGTTACATAATCATTGAGAAATTTACAAATTTACAAGGGCGGAATTCATTGTCATCACTAAAGTTAAAGAAATGCTGAAGGTATAGCTACACTTGAGTTTGAATTTCACTTAAGTGAAAGCGAAAGAGACGTATTCATAGAAAAAAAGTGTCGACTATAAACTCCCCCATAAATGCTTTATAAAACTCAAGACAGTTCAGTAGCCATATAGACGCACGAATTCTCTTTCAAGCGAAATAATCTCAGTTCTCAATTCTCTTTGCGATTTCTTAAATGAATTTAGAATTTCCTCCATTTTAAAGTCATGTGAAAACACTGGAAACTATAAGAAACACATCTAAGGGAGTTCGTGCAATGTGAGTGCATCAAGAAACCAGTTGAAAAAATAGAGTACTTTATACAGGGTGAGTCATGAGCAATGCGACAAAATGCTAGGGCGTGTAGGTTGCGTTGAGACAAGAAAAAACTCGTATGGGAGGGGGGGGGGGTCTATTCCCCTCCGTTTAGCCGGGAGGGGCAATTTTCGAAAAAACTGACTTAAAATGGGAAAAAAATTATTTAAAATCAACGGCTTCATTCACAATACTGTGCGATACGTTTTTGAAAAGCCAATAACTTTTTCTTTCATTCTGTGTTTAAATAAATCTATTCTAAGAAATAGTTTTTGAAATATTAATTAAATATTAAAATATTAATTAATTAAGGCCAAGGCAAAAATATTGACAGGTCAGTTTTCAGAAGTTATCAATGAAAATAATATTAATCCAGGGTTATTCCAATACTATTTAATTTTATTACGTTCTCATAAAACTCCAATTAAACAAAAAGTAAAAAAACTAAGATTAATGCTAAATAAATAAATAAATTGCTTCGTTGAAATAAAAATAAATGTTTTTCTTAGAAAAAGGTGGTTTTGGTTTTTTTTTAATTTCTTGAGAACGACATAAAATTTTTGCATCCGGTTTTCTTATTTAGACTTAAAATTAATAACAGCATTGAATTTTGAAATTAAAATTAGCACTTAATTACGTAAAATTTTGAAAAAAATGAATTTGAAATCTTTTTTTTCAATTTTTTTTTTCAAAATTTTGACTTTGAAAATTAATATTTCAAAAACTATTTCTTAGAAGAGATTTATTTAAACACAGAATGAAAGAAAAAGTTATTGGCTTTTCAAAAACGTATCGCACAGCATTGTGAATGAAGCCGTTGATTTTAAATAATTTTGTTCCCATTTTAAGTCAGTTTTTTCGAAAATTGCCCCTCCCGGCTAAACGGAGGGGAATAGACCCCCCCTCCCATACGATTTTTTTCTTGTCTCAACGCAACCTACACGCCCTAGCATTTTGTCGCATTGCTCATGACTCACCCTGTATAGACGCACGAATTCTTTTTCAAGCGCAATAATCTCAGTTCTCAATTCTCTTTGCGCTTTCTTAAATGAATTTAGAATTTCCTCGATTTTAAAGTCATGTGAAAACACTGGACTCTATAAGAAACACATCCATGGGAGTTGGAGTAATGTGAATGTATCAAGAAACCAGTTGAAAAAATAGAGTACTTTATAGACAGCTGAAAATATGAATAAGCAGGGTCAAACAAATGGTTGATTTGGAAGGCGAACATTCTCTTTAGCGCTTATGTAACTTCTTAGCGACATTAAGAGCAGATTAGATAATAATTCAGAGAACACGAAAAGTGTTGTGAAGTAAAGAAATTCAAGAGAAATATACAGAAGAATAATCAAGTAAGTTGCCATGAAATGCATGAAATATGTTACAGCTCTGCTGGAATGTCGATTATGGTTAGAAGGATGTAACAATGTGTTCCCGATTGATTACAATTAGATGAAAATTGAGGAATCTTAGCTTATTGTTCTTCCATAACAAAGCAGATATTCAAACTGTAAACTCAAAACCAACAAAGCAGCAATTCCAACAAAGTTTCTAAAACTAGATCCGGCAGCAAATGCTATGATACTGCTCCTCTGGTCATCTGAGAAAATTGACCTCATTCCAGCTAGTTTATGTAAATATATTGGCAAAGCAAAAAGACCTCAAGGCATGGTATTAACGACAAATGTTAAAAAAAAAAACAGAATAAATAGAGCTCAAAAGATACCTTTGATAGAATGTATATTATCTAAATGGTTTGGAAGACTAATTGATTATCTATATAAGAGGACGATGGAATTAAGAATGAAAATTGTCATTCTTAAGATTTTGTAACCAAAAACTATTTCCAACCATGAATTATTGTGATGTTAAGCTGCAGAAATAAGTGGATTTTGGTATACCAAACAGAGGAAATGACACTGAATTACACTGAGGAATTAAGATGACAACATATAGTGAAACAGTGTTTTAATTCTTAAGGTGTAGCGTGAGTTATTAGACCAAGAAAAACATGATCAACTGTTATAATAGAAACTTAATATAATAGAAACTCAATAAGCAGAAGAAATTGACGGATTTTGTTATCTTTTTATATTGCCAGGAGGAGTTAAAAAGTTGTTTTTCAATAACAGTTTCCGTAACGCAGAAAAAAAATAAGAAAGATGAGTCCAAAAACTAAAAGAAGAAACTTGGTCATGGCCGGGAATTATTATGAGAACACTATATAAGAACACGTGCTCAATAGACCCTTGCAGCTATGATAATAAGTGTATAGAAAACCTGTTCCATCTAGCTTAATGATTGCTCCAACCATATACTTGGTCTGTTTCGGTTTATTAACTCATCTAATGGATTTTTGTCATAGGGGGTCTTAACTTAAATCATCAACAACACAATTGTGTCTATTAATTTTCAAAGGGTTGATTTCCATTTCACCGGTTTACCTATAATTTTAGAAAACCATCAGACTTCTTCCTCATGATTCCACCAGTTTAAATTATGAGATTGTTCATAAAACCACGTGCCTTATATTCCAAGAAACCCCATTTTATTCACGCTGTCATTCGATTGAACCCTTTCCTACCCTAACAACTGAATTTTACTTCCAACAAAGTGTGCTCATCCTGTGCCTTTATCTACCGCATTCACCTTTAAGAAGACACCTAAGGAAGATCCCATCCTTTTGATTTTATTACATCATCATTATCCTTTCACAAAAAAAAGAAAAAAAAAAAAACTGAAAAGACACGAGCGAGACACACATTACGATTACGAGCACAACGAATATTTTGTCTCTGATGCATTAGACTTCCCCAAATGAACCACAAAATACATATCTAGATAGAGATGAGTCTTCTTCAGCCCTTGTTGTCGTGTGACAAGAACAAAAAAAAAAAAAGGATTACATCTCCGACATCATCCATCAGGAGATATACAACGGAACGTGCTACAAATTTAAGTGAAACATTCATAGAAATGACATAAAATGCAACGTGGTGCAACAATCATCATCAAGGATTGGAAAATTCTTTATGAATAAATTAAAAGGAAATTCAAAAAAAGGACTCACCTGATATCGATGGTAACGGTGATGGTGTTTTTGACATTCGATTAATATCTGCAATGAAAATGAAAAAAAAAAAATATAAGTTTTTTGGTTCCATGTGCTACAGAATTAGCAATTTCTAAGTATTTTGAAAAAATAAACATCACGTTCGCTTAAGGATGCACACACACACTCCTCTCGTCCCTTTTACCGTTGCAAATTTCTCATGAATATTCAAAAAGATGAATAAATTTATTGATTTTTCTCTTATTCGTCCTTATTTTTTTGGAATTATCTTATCCTAAGCAAATAGCTATTCACAGTAACGAAGATATATATACAAAAATAAAGTGCATATAAGTAGAGACAGAGTGTCCTTTTTTTCTTGGATAAACATACAGATACAAATGGGGACGAAATACTCTTAAAAGGACACTCTTCCTTGCCGTACATATAATTCTGCACACTGCACATTATACGAGGGGTCATGCAAATGGCACGTCGTCTTTTAGTCGTCTTGATCCTGGCATAAAATATCCATTACACATAATATGTACCATCTAGTAAAAGGACATTTCCAAATTCTTACTCTGGAGTATAACTTTAATGGGACTTTGCATACGAACGTTATACTTTTACTTGATGTATGTGTCTCCTTGAAATGACACGTCGAATGTCCTATTTTATTGAAGGACTTTTCTTTTATGGGTATAGTCAGCTTTTACAGGACGAAAATATCTTTCACTCGAGAAATTAAATGCAAAATGATGAGAGATGTGTAGAGGCAAATTTTTGTTGCATTCAAGGATATAATTTTTTTTTCCTTATCTCTTAATAAATAACTTGACTTGAGATGGACATTTCCAACGTTATCCTTGTTTGGGTTAGGTATTTTTTTGCGTGATAAAAAAAAAGAAAGCAAAACTTCGCAAATTCAATATAGGTATGTGTATTTTTTGTTATAGTGGGGAATATAGGAGGATATTTATAGGTCCCACGGGATGGGTCAAAACACAAGGATAATGTCCTGTTTATGGATGACTTTCTTTAGGTTTTATCCCTCAAACCTTTATACTATGTATATATGCAAAGACTCACATTATCAAAAAACAGAGTTATTTTGGCACAATTTTCGGGTTGTTTGGTGGTCGAAGGAGTCAAATATTCTTGAATAGAAATATATGTTTGGTTTTTTATCTATGCCTATATCTGGGGATGATGTTTGTTGTTACGTAAGACTTAAGTGAATAAAATAAGGGTAGGCAATCGACAGATAGTTTTTTCTTCTTTAGAAGAACAAAAAAAAAAAAAAATAGAAAACTTATTTTTGTCTGATTCCAGGGGGAGTCCTTGTGGAGGTTTCCGTTTTTTTTTTTTTTTTTGTTTCTATATTTAAATGTGTCAAAAGGGCACATTATCTATTGAATTATCCTTAATTATGATTTTTTCATCCGATTATTTTTTATTGTTTGAAGAAGTTTTTCTGGATATGCCTCTTCCTCCTCCTACCGATATAAGTATATAAAAGAATGTCCTTTGTGCATTTATTAATGCATTAGAGTGAATCTTTTGTAAATTATTGTCTTGCTTTTTTTTTGTATACATGTTTGGTCCTGTGGGAAAAATCGATGATGATAAATGAAACTCTCACTCTATAGGGATGCAAAAAAGGACTATGTTGTCTAGTGTATCTCCAGGTAAGAAAGGTGTATGCATATCATTTGAATATTTTTTTTTCTTTTCAGAGTCTGAGTTTAAAGGACAAATGAGGATTTTTTTTTATAGAGCAACACAGTATGTGGTGCCGAAACAATTGTTGTAAGGAAAAAAAAATTGTAACACGATATTATTTGGTATTATCTATTTTTTTTGTTGCTGCTTTAGTATGAAAAAAAGGACGTATTGTGAGCCATTTAATTTGTTTCTTTGTTATAATTCAACATCGAGAGACATTTTATTGCCAATACAACCAAATATATACTACCGTTCTTTCTTTTATTGTGGCAGGTGAGTCAAGTTCGATTTTAAAGGAAAAGATATAAAATTACAATGGGAATAGTGGGTTTTATTTGGTGGAACGATAATGTGCAACGAAAGGATATTATTTTGTGCATTGCGTGATACCAAACATATAAAGTAGATGGTTGGCGGTGGAAATACAAAAGACAGTGCACGTGGTCGTGCAGTATTACATGAGACAATTGATTTTTTTTCTGCCACTGTCGGTTGTCCTGAATTCTATAATTTTTTTCTGTAACGCTATTTACGAGCCTAGCCGAAAAATACGGTTTATATCTTTCGGTTTTAATTTTGGTTTTTGTTCATGATGGACTCTGACTTTCTTAGGTTGGTTAGGAAAACAATTATAGATTTTGCTTTGAAGAGTCATTTTAAAGCGTTTTTTTCTGTTTCGGATTTCAGTATGTACTCAGATCTGAAGTAATATTTGTCTTTATCTGTGACCAAGAACTGTTTACTTTTCGAAGATATATTCCAGAAAGCATCTCCTTTCAAAAATATAGTGCGATAAATACTTGAAAGTATCCCCCTATCAGAATACGCTAATGGCAAAAACTGTCAGTATGTTCATACCTACGTCATTTTTGGAGTAAACAAATGCGGAGTCTACATCAACAAAAGCATAGGGTAATTAATCAGTGATTTCAGGCGCCGTGAATTGCGGCGCAGATTTCTCAGCCTTCCTAATACAACATGACGAAATAGTTAACTATAATGGGCGAAAAGAAAAATTAATGTCATAATTCCACGTAAACTATTTTTCGATTTATTGAAATTTCGTTCATAAAAAGCTACTCCACTTAATTAAATTTTATTTGGCTATTTTTATTCTTTTTTATATTTTTCCAACCATTTATCAACAATTTTAAAAATTCTTTTCCTTTTTGTTTTGAGTTTCCCTTTGTTATTCCTTATTTTAAACTATTTCCTATTCTTGAGCCGAGGTCCCCCAAGGCAGCCACTTAGGGCCTGTCTTTTTTTTTTATTATTTAATATTCACAAATATAGTTTTATGTCGACGATAACAAGTTTATTTAATTTAGTTCCTCAACTTTTTTTTCTTTTACGACAATAGAAGACTAAACGCCTATTCAGAGCACTTCATTTTGTTAAGCGATGCGTCAAAAAACCCCTGAAAATACATTTTGGAGCTATCCTTTGGTACTATCTTTCAATCAATATTATCAGCCACTTAAATCGAATTTGCTGTGAGAACAAAGAAAAATAACTGATTTATTCTTTATTCATCGAATAGAAGGGGTTTGTCGCGAATAAAATCAACTCAACATTTTTTTTCTATTTATCGATTTAGAATAACTTCTCGCAATAATTAAAATATTTACAATAATTTGACAATCTAGTAATAAATTTTTTTGCAATCTTGCAATAAAAAATGCTATGCAAACACTCTTGCCTCTTGTTGTTTTAACAGCCTTCTTTAATGTTTAATATGAGTATTATACTCCGCGGAGGGCTAGACACGAGACCGATAAATATACAAATCAAATACATTACTGATTCCAATATTGGAAAACCAATCGAATTAATTTGCAATCATTTAAAGTATTTAAATTTATATAAAATTCAATGCAATCACAAAATATTTAAACCAATTTTATTAAATCACTAATTTAAATTTTGTTCAAATCATGTGAAAAAGTCTGAAGTCATTTGCAATTTTGCAATCAGTGAACCACTAAACTGGGTCGTGTGACAAACCCATATCGCATTGAAAACTCTCTGCATAAAAACCACATGGGTCCTCCATTTTCATAAGTTTATTCAATTTCAGTGTTATATGTCAAAAAATTTAAGCGTTTGCAACGTTTGCAACCAAAATATATTGCAAAGTGTTTCCTTATAAAAGTTTTTTACTGCAAAAAGTTTAACATTTATTGTTCGTTTCACAGAAATAAAATGGAGAAGAAATACAGTATAATGTTTATGGTGCAAACTTATTTCATTTGCAACTGTTAAATTAATCTTTTGCAGTGTTTGCATTGAAAAGTGATGTACTTATCAAAAGTTATTGTCAATATTTGTTGTGCACATACTGCAAAATTATCACAAGAGAATCGACAAAACAAAATACAACACGGATATTTGCAACAGACACCCATGTGTTTTCCGAAAACGATCTTTTTTGCATAACGAGCGAATACCTATATTGTTTGTCATAATATTGTATTATTTTTTTAAAATCATAATAATATATCATAAAAATTAGGAAAAATTTAAATAAAAAGATTCATTTTCAGCAAATGCACAAGTCGTTTGAATTTAACAACAAAAATGATAAAAAATTGGCCGGCAAACATAATATGTTGAACAATTTTTGAGTTTGCAGAAAACGTTCCCTCATAATGAAATGTGTTTTTTAAGTTACCTTATAGACGTATTTATAAAGTAATGACGATATATTAACATGTGCATTGTCTCGTAGTTGGAGACCTTTCATAAAAAAAACTTTTCGTCCAAAAAACAAGGTTTTCACTTAAGGTCAAATCAACAAAAACGCGAAAGAACATTTCATTATACAACGAAGATGGAGAAAATCGGTTCACAATATTCGAACTAAATGATAGAAAAGAGGGTGTAATTGTAAGCAATGGTCCTAACCGCATGGTCAATAATCCGCAATTATTAAAATAAATTTCAATTGTCTCCCACAAGTTATTTGGCAATTTCAATTTGGATTTTAATGAATTCGCAAAATTAATTAATTTTTGAAAGCTTTCCCATTTCAATTTTTATATCGCTTATTATAAGTAGGTGTTGTTTTTTTTCAAAAACTTATTTTGCTTTAAACAATTTATTTTCGCTCGTTTTGTTATCGCAGAAAATTGTTTGGCGTCAACATCTAAAAATCGAAAATTTTTTTAATAATAATTTTTAAATAATAAAATGCGAAATAATAAATAACGAAATAATAAGAAGCGAAGTAACAAAATACCAAATATAAAGTGAAATGAGTATTTGATTCACAAACATGCCAAACAATCAAATGCGAAATTATTAAAAGCAAAGACGAAAATTTGCAAAATGATAATTGCGAAGTAAAAAATTGCAAAAAAAAATAAAATTAATCGCAATAATAAGTATCGGAGTTCTTCTGAAAAAACCCGCTAACACTTAGCGATTTTTGCGAAAAAATGAAATTTTAGAATGGAAATTGCCAAAAAATCAAATGCGAAATTATGAAATAAATATTTTGATGCAATTGGCAAAAAAAAGTATCACAATCACCTTTTTTCGGTACCGTAATAATATTTATCTGAGATTCTTTGGAAAAATCCTAATTGATAAGAATTTTGTGCTTACGTTCGGTTATAAAAACTGCAATCTTTCTTACAAAGGAAAAATAACCAGTTGCACTTGATTATAATATCTACCGGCTTCAAAAAACTGATTCCGAAACAATAGCTGCTATATCACACTTCCGTACAATTGTCCAGCCAGACTGTGTGTGATATATTTAAGAGAAGGAATATCACAGTTCCTTTCGATGATCTGTTCAAATAGATATAATTAATGATTATGTTATAAAGCGTTGCGTCTCAGAATATCTCAAATATCGTATGGCAAACTATTTAAAGAAATAACCAAACTGTACACTAATGAACATTTCATAAACTTCTTCTGTCTGATGTAAAATTAAAACTGGTCAAATTCCATCATCGTTCAATGATATCATTAAGAATTAAATAAAATTTAATCGTTAGTAACCCTTTGTAAGCTTTAGCGAAGGTCTTAGGTGTTGCTTATACAACACATAATATTAAGCATTAATTAGGCTATAATTTGATATTTTAGCACGCAATTATCTTGTTACAAATAAATGATAAACTATTCGAAAAAAAAAAATAAAATTTAACTTAAATAATTCCAGCCTTCTTTGTGGAAGCTTTATCGAAGAAACAACTTCTTGAAACTAGAAACTTAAACATTATCGATATCAAATAGCCCTATATGTTTTAGGTATGAGTTTGAAAATCAAATTTAGAATTTAGAAAATAAATTATATAATAATTTAATTTTCGAAAAATCAAAAAATAATTTAAATACCAGAAAGATATAATGAAACAAATAAAACTATCAAACCAAAATCTTTGTCCAGCATCAGGTATTAGTTTATCACTTGTCGGACACTCAAGTATCCTTGTTTTCAATGAAACTCCTCGTCCAAAATTGTCCACTTATATCATTCCACTCAAGTTCATTCATTCCTCCATAAAAAAGTTCTTTGACTGTATAACAATGAATTCAAATTGGTTGAATTCTACTATCGTTCAATAATATATAATTTAGGATTTAATGAAATTTAAATCCTAGGATCCCTATATAAGCTTCAACGAGGGTCTTAGGTGTTGTTTGTACTATGCATAATATTTAGCATCAATTAAATGGTTCGACATTTTAAAACATTATTCTTTTGTTATAAAACTACTCGAAAAAAAAATAAAAATTTAACTTCGATATTTCCATCAGCCTTTCATTTCAAATGCTTTATGGAAACTTTATGGAAGTAACAACTTCCCAGTAATACAAAACATCATCAAAGGAAATTCGTTTCTATTATCCCATAGGTATGAGTTTGAAAAACAAATTTATAATTTCAAGGTAAGTGGATAATTTCAAACCAGAAATTAAATATATGTAACCAAATAAAAATATCAAACCCACATCTTGGTCCAGCAGGTAATAGTCCATCACTTGTCGGACACTCAAGTATCCTTGTAGTCAATGAGTGGTCCTCATCCTGTTTAACTCCGGGGCTATTATTATTGGCACCGGTCCAATGTTGCATTTGCGATAAAACCATCATTTTTTAAAACAATTTTTTTTTTTTTTTTTCAAAAACAGTCCACTTAGATTCAAACGTATTCAAATAATTTGCAAACTCACACAAGCATAACTTTTATTTTTTCTTAAAAACTTAGTTAATATATCATTTTAGTTATTTTAATATTCATATTTTGAATTCAAAATTAAAATTATTATTCACAAAATTTGCGTGTTAATTTTTCTAAAAAAAAAAATAATAATCAATCACAACCTCGATCCGAACGAATACGAAATGCAACTGAATCGTCAATTGGAATCGTCCTTGAGAACCGTTTTTCACTTTATTTCTCTCACTTTGAAATATTTTTAATTTATTTCACTTTTATTCCTTTTTCTTATAATATTTTTTTTTATTTCAATACTAATGGTGCGACACTATAAGGACACACGTGGATGTCTATGTATGTGTGAGTACGATTTAATAAGAAATTCCTATTCTTGCATCCTTCAGAGTATAAGAAGTGAGTTAGGTGCAAAAGCAATTTTTCTTACAAGACATATAGTATTCGAATCGAATGAAAATTGAGGAAATTTTTTTGAAAAACTATTCTTTAACACACACACACACAGTGAAATGCAAACATCCCCACTTTATACATTAGTTTGGTAGTCAAGCAGTATGAGAAGTGCTTGCAACAAAGTCCTTGTCCTCGTATAATATTCACAGAAAACAACCCTCAAAATCTAGGAGTTCCTCTTCGGACTTCGATTTGTTATTGAAAAGGCATTAGATGACTATAGAGAATGTGATCCTGGAGACTGAAGTTTCTGCATTATTTTTGTGGAACGTATTCAGAAAGATTGCACGTGTATTTGTGCATTAGCATTTAATAACAATAGCAGGGGTAGGTAACTGTGCAAGCACTCCAGGAGAACACACGTTAACGAGTTAGACTAACTGGGTGTGGCTTGAGATTTTCCAAGTGGAATTTCCGAAAGAATCCTTTTTATTTTATTTTCTTGAATTTTTATGTCACCCCGTTTTAACTTGTTTCTTTCGTTCGTCCTGTGTGGAAATAAATATACACAATGTCATCTCTGTGAATGTCTACTTTGGTGGAATTGAAATTGGTATAAGAAGGTGGTGGTGGTGTGGGTTGAATAATGTGGGGGTGCAATATAGCAGTAGTATGTGGTATTAGCAAGGAGAAGAAAGAAGACGAGACGAATGACCCTAGCATGCATGGTTATTGTATAGAGATGCAGGAACAGCAGCAGCCAGGAGCAGCATCAACAGCAGCAGTCGCAGGGATACACAAAGAATTCACGTGTAGTAGTGGTGCTGATGATGGTGACAGGCGACTCTTTATGATTATTATTATATTATATTCTCTGGTTGGTATTTATTATTTTTACTGTTTGTTTTTGTCCATTTAGCTATATGTGTGACACAAGTGGTGGGTTCACTTGTTATCCCATCATTTTTCTTGGAAGAGTGCGAAGGACACTTTATGCAGCTATATATAGTGTGATATATTTTTACATTTAGTCATTAGAGAGTGTTGATTTTGATGTTCTTAATGTGAATGTTTTAATTACAAAGAAAATATGTATTTAATTTTATGTTTTCATTTTGTATACAAATTTGGTTAATTATGTGCCTAGTTTGTCTTTATTAGTAATGAAAGGAAAGAAGTTCCCTAAAACAAAATTAGGTAAATCAAGAGACTTTGATCCAAATTTGTGGGAAATAAGTCCACGTTTGGAAGTATCAAGATTAATTTTCTTCTTTGTTGTGTTCCACAAGGTTCGTTTTTAGGTCTATTCTATATTTTTCAAATCTCTAATCATGTTAAGCAGAAAAATAACTTTCAAAAATAACTTTCAGAATTTCACAATAAAAATCATCGAATCATCTTTCTCTATCCGGGGAAGAATTCATCATGAAATATTTTGCTGGATGCATTTTATGGTCTGCCAAAGCAGATAATTTTGAAAGAAAACTTCAAAACTCCTTGATAAACCAAAAAAAATTACAGCTTTAGCAAGTGGTGGAACTACAAGGCAGATTGCATTCCTGACTCAAGACAAAAAGGCACTTTTTGTGTTCCTTTTTGATTTTAAGGCGCAGCATTTGAAACATTGGATTATAAATCTCTTAAATGTATAATTAAAAGTTTTAATGATGAATAAAGATTAGAGGTAAGGCAGGTCTGCTTAGTCCGCTTTTGTTTGATCTTTTCGCTAAGGATTTAATTCATAGATTGCCTAGACATAGAAGATGCTGATGGGAACGCTCATATAAGAGCACTGGGGCGGAATCGGCTAAGGTGATTTGTGATAAGTGACAGTCAAAATCTACACTTTCTGTCTGCGCAAGGTTATCATCACAGTGATAGCTAAAAACCAATCACAAAAATATTGTGATAGTCATCTTCTCATGAAATTGACGTTTCATTTTTATTTTTGTTACAATGTGACTAGAGTTACCACACGCATACAAAACATATTATAAAATTCTTAACTTTTTTCAATTTTAGTCACCAAATCATCAAAAACAATATTTCTTTTACCATATCAGTATACAAAAATCGAAAATAAATGGTTAAATTTAGAATTATTGCTTTTATTCACTAAAAAATTAACAATTTCAATAAATTTACTTGAAAATATGACTACGGCAACAATGTTTTTCACAAATGTCACTGACAAATTGAACAAAATTGAATTGAGTTGAATTGGTGGATGTGATCACCCTACGCAGAAGGAAAAATCAATTTGATCACAAGTGATGATCAAAATTGTGACAATCAACTATCACCTTACGCGATTCCACCCCTGGTTTTTGAATATTGTAATGTCCTCGGTAATGCCATCATTTGATATTCTTTGGATTTATTGGATGAATAATGGACTTCTTTAATACTGGAACCTATGGAGTATGGGGACTCATTGTTAATTAAGAAAATTCTGAAGTGATTATTTTTAAAAAAGAAGCAGCATTGCAGCAAGAAATGTTTCGGACAAAATAAGAAATTCGATGTAGAATTTACTGAAGCGCAAAAGGTGTTAACGTACCTCGGCATTTAGGAAAAAAATGGAGAAGTAAGGATCCAATGAGGAGGGTGATGTGTTAGCATAAATTTGATTTCCAATGAACTCTTTTTTTTTTTTTTTTTTGAGAATATACATTAATCCACTGAAATTCGGCGTAAACGAGGACAACATCAACCGAAATTCAGGCATTTCCAATTGCTAGCATGTGTGCAGAAATCATCGGCCAATGGATATGGATTCATGAATGAAAGAATACAAGATTACGACACTTTGGAATTTTTACTTTTTTGTTGTTTCACTTGTCATGTAATTTTCACATCTGAACTTGCAATCGTTTACTCATAGGTTGAAGTAACATCATAGCAATATTCCACCATTTAAATGTTTTTCTGTTAGTGATTAGGTACATCACAATTGACAAAAAACATCAACAAAGAGCTGAGATAAAAACAATTGTCGTAATCTTGTATTACCAGAAATACGATAATTCCAGGAAAGTGTTGAGTTAAAGGGGTAAGAATAGTTCGATTGTATTCGCAAGCCAGTATAATAGTAGCATTGCGTCTTACATTGTTTCGCCTCACAAATGTTCGCTTGTGCATCACTCATATAAAATTTTTTAACACCTGTATCATCACATAGTTTCTTGAAATGTGTCATATGATAGTTTTTAGTTCACCTGAAGTATTATAATACCGGCTTCATCAATGTATTGTACACACGTTTTTAAGCTGTGAATTTAGCAAAGGGACATTTGTGCGCGCACACAAATCAAACACACGTATAAGATATTTCACCGATTGACAGGATTTCCGAAACCATCATCAATCAGCAGGTTCCGGAACGGTGCCCGGTGAACAACTTACATGTAAGAAAAATAATTGCTTGCAAACCTGAGTATGAGAATTTAACGCGATCTATTGGGGATCTCATAGTTTTCCCGAAATCCCAAAAAATTATTTAAAATGAAAAATTTGCGCAAATTTTTCATTTTTCGAGATTTCGGGAGAACTTTTTCGGGCTTTTCGGTTTTATTTACTCTCTTTTTCATATATATACCTTTTGCGGGTATTTTACTTCCTTTAATAGCACCTGGGTGGTCCACTTCGCGGGTTCAAGAGATTTTAACTCCCTTTCTGTAGTCAGTCCCGCTCTCGCAACTTCGTTGTTCCGCTAAGGGTATGTCCGGTCGTCTGGCGGGCGTCTGAGTCCAAAGTTTCCAAATTCAACAGTACCTGGTTTTCCAACTTATGCCCCCAACAGTTAAGATTGGGTAACCCTACCGGTAATTAAAGAAGGGATTTTGTTTTGGTATTAATATTTTTTGGATTTTCGGTCTTTTGGGTTTTCGGTCTTTTTTATTTTCGGTCTTTTGGGTTTTCGGTCTTTTGGATTTCGGTATTATGTCCGTCTCCCTTAGTGAACACTTTTGGATAAACATTTCATAAACGTTTCTGAAATAATTCATTTTTGTTTCATTTGTGATGGGAAACTTACAATGTTTTGCAAACGACACAGGCAGAAAGTTAAGCTTTTTTGTTGTAAGAATTCTGAAAATAGGAAACATGAAGCATTTCAGAAACATTAAAAAAATGTTTTACAACTGTCGTCAGCAAAAAGTTTTTCTTAAATATTTTTTTTAACAATGGGATACATTTCCGAAACCCATTGAAAACGTTTATTTAAATGTTTTTTTAGGAGTCTCGTTCTTGAAAAACCAAATTTATAAACCTTAATCTCGCAATTATAAAAATAATGCATATTTAAATTTCTGAAAATTTAAATCTAGTGGTCTTGAGACTTGCATAAAAAGTGAGGTTCGTTATGTCGCATGCTGCCTTTACAAGCCCCCCGCTCGGGTTCACAATAAGATTTGGAGTGCGGGAACATTTTGTTAATGCGAGATTTCGGTCATGCTAGGATTTTAAGAATTTCGAAATTTTTGCTTTTTACTTTTTATGGAAATCGGATGATGTTCAGGCGAGTTATGCACTTAAGAGCCGACAATATATTATTTACCCACATATAAAGTTTCCGGAACTCTTCTTTCTAGCTGAGTTTTCAATTAAAAGAAAAATGTTCTTATCAGGGGCACTGCATCTAGCAAGTGTTAATAAATCTGGGAAAGTTAGATTTCGCATTCGGTATCTAGATAATAACATATAGATATAAATATAACCTAGAGATTTTGTTTTTTCCGAGATTTAAAAGAAAACAAGATTTCGCAACCTATTCATATGACGAAATCAAGATTTGCGGGATATCGTATAAAGATCCCCTCTGGCGAAATAGTGACGAACTTTCAAAGAGTGTCTTTATCTATTTGTCTATACGTAAAGTATATCTCAACTTAGCAACTCCCAATTTTTTTTAAAACTATACCAAAGGGCAAAAAGAATTGATTGAAAGGGTAAGTTACTAGGTATTGGCTGTAGAGGCAACCGTTGTAATTATAATAATACAAATAGTTGTAGATGATTCTATATACATAAATACAATTTAGCTTTTATAAGGTCCAAACTTTAGAATTTGGCAAGCAATAGCAATAGTATAGAGCTCGTATAAGCCAAATTTTCGCAAGCCACACATTTCAAACTTAAAAAAAAACAGCTATAAGGCCTTTAAAAGGAAGTTTGACAAGCTCTATACAAGGCTTGTAGATAAAAGTTCAAAATAGCCTGTATTAGGCCTTCCGAAATTGTTAACTGATAATTTAAAAGAAAATTGCTGCTATAATGCTCAGTACGACAACTCAATGCAAACAACTTGTGAAAAGCTTGGCTATAAATGATTTGTACGAATTTAATTATCCTGCTAATATGTCAGTCTTACAAATAAGCTCTTAGTAAAAACATTATAGGTAAGTATTAAAAATCTTATATCTAATATGAATTCTAAAAACTAATGAAGATAATTATCTCTCTCCCTTCACCGTTAACATTTTCTTCATATCATTTTCTTCGTATCATATTTTTCTCAACAACAATATGGCGTAGAGGTGGAGTGCTGGAGCGGTGCGTGGAAGTTCTCGATTTTGAGTCCAAAATCCAGGTAATTTAACACTTTTCTTTTTTATTTAAAATATAATTTCAATCCTTACAGAATACAGTCAAAATATTTTTGGGCCCTGACTGCGAAGAAGGAAATATCTAAAAATACAAATACAAAAATAAAAATATTGCTTAATGTACTAATACCTACATTCTTTTTTAATTTCTTAATATGGCCTTTATAAGACGTTATATAAACATTTACGGCAAGCTGTCATTAATAAAATGGCTTGGGTAAAAGTTTCAACAACGTCCAACGCAAGCTATAAGCAAAGGCGTCATTAAAATGCTTGGGTAAGGCCTTTCTACAAAATCCATACCAAGCTATTAGGTATGTGCTGTCATTAAATGGCTTGTATAGAGCCGTTTTATAACATCCAAAGCAAGTTATTGGCACTAGCTGTCACAGAATGGCTGGCAGAGGCAAGCCAATTGAATTTCATGAATTATAGCTTGCGCAATGTGCGCCAAAATAACTTGTATAAACCTTTTACTATTTCTATAGCAGTCTGAAATTATGTTGAACCTAATACAAGTTAAATTGTTAGTTGGGACTTCTTTCAAACTCTCTTTTGAGTCTCGAACTTGCATGTGTAGATTTGAAGAAACACAAAAATGAAACTTTTATACCAACTAATAATAACCCTTCGCTCAATAATACCAAATAATAACATCCTGTGAGAGAATTTTTAACGAATAACCGTACAAAAAGTACAATGGAATTTTTGTTTAAATACTATGCAACGGATATTTATAAAAAGGATTTCTTAGTGTATTTTCATTAAAAACTTCCCAAAAAAATAATAGCAAATCAAACCGAGTAGGTATACCGTTTTCAATGAATAGAATATCAAACTCAAGGGTAAATACACAATTTGAATTATGATTATGTGCCCCAGGATGAGCCAACCCTTAAAATCTCTAAAACAAATTGCTTACCTTGCAATGCATTTTTCGATACTTTTTTCCTAAAAAAAACGTTTTTTTTTTTCATTTTTAACTCTCAGCATCCTTTTTTATAATCGACAACTTTCTGTTGAAAATTTAGGGTAAAAATTGTATTAAAAACAACTGTTTGTATGTCCTGTCAAAAAATTGACAAAGAATAGAAAAAAATAAATCGTTACGCAATATTGGCATCTTTACAATAAGAAATAATGATACCCTCGATTGATTTTTTTTAAGGATTTTTACTAAAGATTTTAACGAATTTTCTCACGATTTTCTTCGATTTTTATTTTCAATTTGCAATTTTTTTTTATGAAGTCTTAAGATGATTGAGATCCTTTTAGTCCTCTTTTTTTTTAGGTAAAAAAATACCGAATATGAAAGAAAAAAAAAAGAAGAAACATTAAATACCTTGTTAATGAGGGATGAAATGCAAGGATTTGTGCAAAGGGGATTTGGGTATTGTAATGCATCGTTGTTTGGTGTCAACATTTTAGGGGTAAAAAACGGATTTTTTTCTCAGATTTTTTTCTTTTTTTTTTACTGTGAAAACTAATTTTAATTTTATAAAAAAAAAATGAATTATTGATGGGATATATGCGATGATGTAGCAAGGGTAGATCTCTATCGATATTCAAATATTGGGCTTCTATGGGGTTGATAAGATTGGATGACAGTATACTTAATAGATTTTTGTTTAGAATGAAGCGCTTGTCAAAAGGAATTACTGATTTTTTTTTTTTTAGAGAAATGCGAAATAGCGAAGCGGTTTTTGGAAAATTAATCCACAAAAACAAATCTTTTTGCGCGGTAGATATTCGACATCTGCCCAGTTCTTGATTTTGTTAGTTAAAAAAAAATTGAAATGGGGTGCGGTGATATTCGACTCGCGGAACTTGAAGTAAAGTCTTCTTCATTCGAATAAAAGCAGTTTTCACATGAATTTAAAAAAAACAGGAATCTACATCCATAAATCTTAAATTAATCGTGTTTTGTTTTGAAAGTTAATGGTTTAGTAGAGAATTGGGATTACCATTTGTAAAGCAAAACGAATGATAAAAAAAAATGTTGAGACAGAAAACAAAAAAAATGTCCGGAAATGTCAGACAGAATGTAACGACGACTAAAACCTTATCAATTGCGTTGATTTTAATTCAACTTTTGGTATTTTTGAAGTTATCCGCAATCCAATTTTCAGAAAGACATGTTGAAAATTGAATAGGTACGAAACTTATGAAGAATTGTCTGTGGCCAGATAGAAAAATGTTAGGTATAAAACAGTTTTTAAATTAGACGTGGAAGCATTTAAAAAGTTCAATATGTTATAAAAATCAAAAAACCCCTTATTACAATAAACATATATCATATTTTTGTTAACATTGGGCTGTGTTTTGTTTCGACGAGTTCCTTTTTTTTTTTTTTTATTTAGCATTTTAATTTTTTGCATTCTACGTTTTGTTTTTTAAATTATATAATAAATAATCATTTCGCGTTTTTAATTTCGCCATTTTTAATTTCGAAATTTTTATTGATTATAGCTACTATAGAAATTAGGCACTATAAGGCAAGTTATAAATTCGTGCAAAAAAAAAGTTTTGAGATAACAATCGAAGTCGAAAAAAGTGGATTTGGAAATTTTGTCTGTGTGTCTGTCTGTCTGTCATTCGCAGCCTAAAGGGTAGGGCGGATATGTTTTAAACTAGGTATGTAGGCTTTTTGTGGTGACCGTTAGGGGAATTTTTATAATGTTTTTTCTAGGCCTAAAAATAACGGCACTTGGCATATTCTAACGGTAATGAAAAAATTGTTTTTCTCGAAAACGACACTAACGATTTTAATAAAGTTTGACATGAGCGATTCAGCATAGAAGGTCTTTTAGAAGGTTGAAACCGTTATTCTAAAAAAAACAGTTTGAACGGTACATAACAGGTTTTTTTTGTTAAATTTTTACTTTCTCGTTAACGATTCAGCGGATCTTAACCAAATTTTATTTTTAGAAAGGCCTAGATAGCCGAATGATAATGGCGTACTTTATTTTTTCACAGATTTTCTAAAAAAAAAATTATATTAATTAAACAATTTTTTTTGATGATTTTTTTTTTAATTTAGTGGAATTTATTAATTTTTTTTTAAATTGATATGATCAAAAATTTTTATAAAAATATTTTTAAAAACTTGTTTGAAAAAATCGATTTTTTCAAAAAAAACGATTTTCGTAAAAAAAAACTATATTGTAATATATTATAATTACTTGCATACCACGATTTTCTCGGACAACTATGGTTTGTTATAAGTTATTTTTCAAATGTAGGTATTTAGTTTTTAATTAGGTACCTATTGCGTTTTAATTTAATTAAAAGAATTTTAAAAATTATTTCATATACAAAAATTGAAAGAATACAACATGCAATAGAAGTAAGCGTGACCCGTTTATGCTGTTTTAGGTCCTTCTTTACCTGCATTTTTTCCTTTCATTAAACTATATGCTTGTAATTTGATAAAGCGAACAAATTGTAAAAGAATTGAAAACCAAATGAAAAATTGCTAAACAATAAAATGGCCAAAGCAAATTGAAAACGATTATAAAAATATGAATCGAGCACTTGTCAAAATATCAAACAACCTAATAAAATAAAAGGCACTACTTGGTCGCACAAACTTGCTCATATAGCATATAAGTAAGCAAGGGCTTAACATCAACCTCCTGACGGTTACAAGTTTAAAGGATATCTGCCCAAACGTTTAGGTTGCAGGCAGGTGCGATTAACAGACAGACAGACAAACAGGTAAACAGACAAACAGACAAAATTTCCAGACCAATTTTTTTGACTTCGCTTTCATCGTAATGTCATGTTTGATTGTAATTTCCAAACTTTTTTTTTTGCACAAATACAAGACTTGCTTTATAATCGCAATAAAAATGCAAAGCAACAAATTGGCAAATAAAATTCGGGAAATGATTAAAAAGAATTTTATATAACTACCAAATGTAAGTTGAAAAATGATTAATAAATATAAACAAATCGTAAATTGCCAATTAAGTATTGCTAATTAAAAAAAAAAAATGACTAAAGCGAAGTAAAGAAATGCCAAATGACATCAACTTTCTGATTTTCTATGGGTAACATTTTCTACTTTAAAAATGGTCACCCGTGAAATTTCAAAAACAGACACAAATGTGTGTTCTTTTACTTGCCCTGTCAGTCTGTCTGTCTGTCATTCGCAAATGCAGCCTAAACGGTTGGACCGATATCCCTTAAACTCGGTATACAAGATTTGTAGGGTGACAGTGAGGTTTTTTTTTAATTTTTGTTCTAGTCCTAAAACTAACGGTACCTGCCATATAACGGCCATTGTATATAAATTTCTATAGTACAACCATGGAGCAGCGCCATCTAAAGAAAGTTGTTAACTGCACATTTGGAGGTTCTTACATTTACTAAGTGTCTATTCTGTTACCCTAACAAAAGTCGTCAACAAAACAAATTAATAATATATAATGTATTTTATTGGCTCTAAAATCCATATTTCCTTGACAAGAGTCGTAAACAAAACAAAAATAATATATGTTTACGACTGTTGCCAGTGTTACAGAATAGACAACTATTAAATGCACGAACCTAAAAATGTGTTTATCACACGTTTCTCAAGATGGCCAGGCCGTGATTATTCAGCATGAAAATACTATAGAAATGTATATACAATGTAACGGCTATGAAAAAACTCATTTTTCTAGAAAACGGCTCTAACGATTTCGATAACATTTGACCTAAGTGATACAAAACTAAAAGCCTTTCAGATGGCATGAACCATATTTCTTTAGGAACTGTTTTAACCTGTTTTTGACTTTCTCGTTAACGACTGAGTGGATTTTCACTAAATTTTATTTCTAAGAAGACCTAAATAGCCAAACAATAATGGCGTACTTAATTTTTAAATGACGTTTCTTAAAAAATTTAGATTAATTAAAATAATTTTTTTTTTTTTTGAAAATTCAATATTTTGAAAACCAATTCATGAATCTTTTTCGAAATTTATTTTTCGGATGAAAATTATTAAAATTAAAATTATCATTCGGATGAAAATTATAATGTTTTCGAAAACTGGACCTACGATTTTGAAAAAAAAAAAAAATAAATATATTGTAATATTAAATAATTACTGGCATACCACGATTTTCTCGGAAAACTCTCGTTTGTTATAAAGTGATATTCAAAGTTATTTATTTTTATTATTTTTTTTTAAATTATTTCTTATTCAATTATTTGAAAAAAAATTTAAGAAATAATTTCATATAAAATTGGTAATTTGACACAAGAGCAAGTTTGTGCGACCCAGTCGTGCCTTTTAACTACGAATACGAAATAAAACAAGGCAGACATTTGGGTCCTATTCTTTTTTTTTCTTTGAAAATACCTCTTATGTCTGCAATAAATTGTGAAGTTCCTTTCGAGTCAACCTAATTTACCGACTCCAAACTTTTAAATATACTGGCTAATTCAATTTAATGCGAAGAAAAGATTCTTGAAATTTGCGAAAGAAGAACTTAATTTTCTCGCTACATTGCCAAATAAGACCTAGAACTCCGGTCATACGAAATTTTTTCGACAAAATGTCAAACGCTCAACACTTAGCAACTTTCGGACAATATACTGATTGATTGATACTTTATTTTGATGGGAACCACCTACTATTGCCCTGGGGCCTATAACACGTAACTATAAGTACTTGTAATAGTGTTTTCATATGCATTTCATATATGAACACTTGTATTACAAGTACTTGTAGTTTCGTGTTATAGGCCCCTGGTCTTTGACACCGAATTCTTAAAAGAACTCAGGAATACAATTCTTCGAAACCGTCGACGAGCTATTCATAATGTTCATGGTTCACGAGAAAGAACGTGAAACCCTAAGACAAAACTATTAGTATGGTTAAGATGAAGGATTGGAAAACCCTCAAATGGACATCAAAATGTGTCTACCTAAATTTTAGACAAAATAAGTTCCTGAAATCAATTCGATCAAATCAAATTCCAATCAAAGTTGGTGCACACCAAGGAAACATCTTAAGTCCTTTACTCTTTATTACAGTTCTTGACGGATTATAATGAGAATACGCTTTTAGATTATAAGTTTTGCTAAGTACGTGTGTACGAAAACACTGAAACCCTACAAACTTCAGTTTAATTCGTCAAATATATCTCTTCTTCAATAAGCCATTTGTTATCTGACTAATTTGATTAATAAAGCTTGACTAAACATTCTCCGATGTCTCAAAAACAGCCCCCTTATTATGTATGAATACTGAAGAACTCATTGCTCCATCCATATATATACAAATTTAACCTGTCCATCGTTCATTACTTCGGACAGACAAACAAAAAAAAAAAAAAACGAAGGGTGGAAAAGTGGCACATTGGTCAATTTCAATTCAGTCTGTCATTTGACTACGAGGATGCTTTTCAATTGAGACAAACTGCGAACAAACAAAAATGCCACGCACATGAAACTAGAGATGAGAATAGAAAATAAAATAAAATGTCAGTGACATATGCAAGCACAAAACGGAAGGATATCTTCTTTCTTCGACAATGTCCTGTCCAGGCTTTGAATTTGGATTCTCCCTTCATTGTCAGTATGTAGAAAGAAAAAAAAAAAAAAAACATAGCATTCGAAGACATCCTTGCAAATATAATACAAACAAATAGTAATCAGTAAGTGCACACAATTTTCTATAAATGTATGTCTGTGTAAGAAAATACGAAAAGAAAACAAAGAATCCTGTCCAACAGGAACGACAAATTTATCTCCCAAGTAATCATAGACTCTGGCACTTGTCCTGAATGTTTGATTGAATTTGTTAAGGAAAAAAAAAACATTCTTGGACTTCTTTGGCTGTGCTGTTTGTCTTTATTTTCTGGCAGTGATTGAGGACAACTTCTGGCCTAATATGAACTGATTTTATGGAAGTTCAATAGAGTTTACCGACTTCAACAGATTTGATTCCTTTTTTTTATGAACCAACCACGACTTTATAAAAACGATACCATCAACCCTAATTTGAATATCATTCACACCATTTTTAAAAATTTAAATTTAAAATTTCAAAATGGCTTAACCTACCCAACGGAACCCTCAGAAGTTAATTCGCTTAAAATTCTTCCATCATATAGATAGGGTGGTGTTTTCAAATATCCATTCAATGGTTCACAAAAAACCATCAAAGAACGCCAGAAACCACTTCATCGGATGAGTTCATGTAAAAAGGATTTATTCTTCCTTGTAAAGTGATTTTATTGGATTTGGATTTTTTAACCTTCTTGTGTGCGGCGCCACCCCCAAATATCACCAATACAACCACCCTCGGCGGTAAAAAAAAGAAATACCATTTTTTGATGCGCAATAATCCGCTGATGGTGTTCGTGTCACTTGAGTATCACGCACCAGTTCAACAAGGTCAACTATGAGGATGTTTTTTTTTTTGCTTGGGGTGAATTTTGCACGGCAGGATACTAAATTTCATTTTTACGGTATATATGGGGGATGTAAAGTGTTTTAAATTTAGAAAACAAATCTAATGGAGTTGTGAACTTCATCAATGGAATTTACAGTTTAAAATCTTCACGGGGGGTTAACCATGAAGAATTTGGAATTTATCTTGTTGTGGTATTTTTGTATTCTATATCTTTCACTTTGTCTATGGGGATGATTTTTGAGAGTTCCTATGAGGAAGGACGATGGATTGACAAATTATGTGGAAAATTTGAAATATATTTTAGGTTTTTAGAATTTTATTTTTATAGATTACTTAAGTAGCAATGCTGACAACATTTTTTCATAAACTCCAGAAACTGAAACGAAAGTTTGAGGTTCAAACACTTTAAATGATGGTTAAAGATAGTTCGAGAATTAGATATTTTAGAGTTGAGGGGTACAACCTACCTTTCTTGTACATTATAGAACAAAACTTAAGTGGCATCGCTGATTTTTTTTTCCTGAAATACTTTCGCTAGAAAGTGGAAGGGATTTTTGATGTTCACAACTTCTAAATAGAAATATTTAAGAATTGATTGCTACTACCAAGATTGACTTCCGTTTCTTCTTTGCCTAACGTTGCGTTTTAACGTTTTGCGCATAACAAACTGATCGTTGACGCTTAAACATGTTAACGTTTTGAGAAAGAGAAAGGATGCAAATCATAAGCAAAGTTCAATTAAGAGACCCAGAACTGGAAGAACAACCAGAATGTTCTGGTAATCAAAGCCACCAGTCGACACTCAAAAAAGACGGTCAGTTTGAAGAAATTATTAGATAGTGTGTGTCTAATCGTTTCTTGTGGTTTGTGGAGGATTTTGTGTGAAAAACTGTCATTTTAATCCTACAAGATCTTCGGTTTCACGAAATGACACCCTTTGATTAAGTAAACCGCATCAATTGCTGTCAATGAAAACTCAACCGGATTCTTGCAAAGTCATCTTTTTCGAGCACTGATGGGGCACGTTTCCTCCTCCTCTCTGTAGCTCTCAACAACAACGTAAGCGTTCTGCATATCTGGGCCATCACTAATCCAAAACAACTCCACACGAGACATTTTAACTCACCAGAAGTCTGGCGTGCAATTTCAATTTTTTACTGAGCTAGTCTTTGCGATGTTTTCTTATAATATTGCTGGAAAGCTTCTCTTAAGCCGTATGCTGATTATTTGATTGAAATTTACTGATGCAGTCTAATATATCAACTTACCACCGATATACTGAAAATATTATGGTGAATACCATAACTGTTTTTATGCTTGCCAAACTGATAAGGCGTATCAAAGATCATATTACAAAACACTTGTTGCTCTATCGAAATCGAACAATATCGGAGGGTTGAGACACTGAGAATTCTGAAATTTTGCTATTTTATTTACTCCACTCTGCTTCAGAAGGTCACTTAAATCAGCACATGAGGTACTATATTCTTACTTAAACTTAAAACTTAAACGCAATCGAGCAATTACTGGTGAATTATTGAATTTCGAGTCAGAAGCGAAAGAAGAAAGAATCTTGTTTTTAAGGAGATTAAGAACAGGTTTTTGTTCTCTCATCAACCCATGTCGAATTCTACACTATAGAACTTGATCAGAAGGTGATCATTGAGAGTAATTACTCTGAAGTGTTCTTACTTCGAGGAAAAAGATAAACACAGAATCAAACGTAATTTATCACTTCTTCTTCTTCTCCTTCTTCTTCTTCTTCTTCTTCTTCTTCTTCTTCTTCTTCTTCTTCTTCTTCTTCTTCTTCTTCTTCTTCTTCTTCTTCTTCTTCTTCTTCTTCTTCTTCTTCTTCTTCTTCTTCTTCTTCTTCTTCTTCTTCTTCTTCTTCTTCTTCTTCTTCTTCTTATGTTTCTGTTGATGTTGTGCTTCCGGTTTTGTTGTTTGTTCTAATTTTCGTACGGATCTGGAGTCACGGCTTACACTGGGATCTAGTGGTTTTTCAGCGAAATTTTTGAAAATTTCATAAAAGGGTTTGTATCTGAAATCGGAGAACTTTCCGTTTCCAACGGATATTTCGATAGGGCTTATTATGTTGCTTAGTTTCATTGGTGTTATTTCCCTATAGATGTGATTTGTCCCGTAGTTAGCTCTGAAGACAAGCGAGATTTACTTTAAAATATACGACTAACTACAGGAATGTGACTCGTTTCTGCAATGGAAGATTATCTCTTCTTTATCGCTGTTTGTATGGGCCTTGTAAACAATTGAAGAACAAAGCCATATAGAGAAAAACCAAGACGTTTCTTCCAGGCTGAAAAATGGTTATGTATTTGGGAACAAATTATACCTTTAGATAAAAAAAAAACCTTAAGAAACATATTGTAAAATATATAACAAAGAACTTAACGAGCTGCTGTCAACAAAACCGGCAAAAAAGATTCAAAATCTAGTTTTTTGCGAGTTTCTTAGAAACCATGAATAAAATTATAAAGAAAAAACTGTAGCCTATAAATAGTTTTCTAAAAAAAGGTATTATAACTTTTTTTCGTACCATTAGTCAATTTCGAGAAAGACGTGTTTAATTACCAAAATATTATTTTTTTTTGCATAACACTTCACCTTTCATCAGTATTTTGAGTTTTTTTTTGTGGTTTCCTCGTTAGAAAAAAAAGTGGACAACTGAGTAGCAAGAACATTGAAAAACGAAAATTATGAAAAACTTTCTGAATAATTAAATAAATTAATTTTTTAGTCGCATACTTAAATACAAAATCATAACTTCGTGCAACGCAGTCGAGCATTTTATTTTTTAAAACAAATGTTTCTAGGTTCACCTTAGAATAAAAATTACTAAGAGTAAAAATCACTCGAATGTAATAAACTTTTATGATGTTAAAATAAAATTATTCACCACCAAAATGTATACCATCCCTGGAAATACTTGCATTTTTAATGGCGGACTGCACAAAACCCAAGATGGCTGCATCAAAAATTTTTTTTGTTTTATAATATCGTGAAATTGCTATTGATATTGCTCCATGAACAACTGATTTTTCTTTTTATATATGTATATATTTAGTTGTGGCCTCCAATGTTTAAATAAAAGTTCAAACCTTATGACCAAGATCGAATCGGTAATAGATTCTATAGAAGTATGATATATGGCATACTATAAAAATGGCAGTTAATGGAATTGTACAAAGCTCGAGCCAATGCCATAATTCGACGGTTGGCATCACTCGCCATTACACAGTCAAACAGCTTTAAATGCACTTCCATACTTCCATTGAATCCAATTTCTTCAAATTCTGTGAAATGAAGCTGCAATGCTTCTCCAAATATACTTGCCAGAAACAACAAGAACAAACTCTTTTGGGTTTCAGAACTTCAATAATTTCGGAGCAACTATTGAAATCGAGCAATCGTTGATATTAGTATTATTATTTAATTAATTTTCAGTTCTAAATTTATATTATTCTAATTCTGAACTTCTTCGAATAAAGACCTATTTGTTTAAGCTTTGTATTATTTATTTTTGAAAGACTTCGACGTTTAACATCAATACAACTAAACTTCGGATGAGCTGGTTAAAAGTGGCTCTGTATGGCCGTATTAATTTGCCTACAACCCCCTAGAACTGGAAACTGTTCTTACGAAAATCAAGTCTTTGGCAGTTAAAACCAAAGAACCTTTTTCCTACAATGATATCCTTAATCGAGATAAAACAAATTTAAATCACCTTAACGAACTTAATTTGTGCACAACTACAGAAGAGGACGAAACGTCCATTAAACAAGTACCTGTTTTTGTTGATATCTAAATATATGAGTATTTTCATCAAACATTTCAACAATATTCTAAGAATTTATACGCATAGATATTTCTACCCAAAAAATAACATTTTTTTTTGAAGCTTTAACATTGAATACTCACCTTTAATTCCCCCTCCGCTATCTTTTATCTGACCCGAACAGAAAGTCCTTTCGTTCATATGGGAATATGTGCTCCCAGCCAATTCTTCACAGCCATCCCCAATAAAACCAATTCGACTGTGTTTACTGTCCGGCGAGACCATCATAACAGCGGCATCTTCATCTTCATTATCTTCATTGCGTTCCAGCTTAATATGGACTTCGTCATTTTGTGAATTGAGAAGATCTCGAGGTCGTTTCCTGCCACCATTGCCACTGCCACCCTTCATTTCCATATGATGTTTTTGCTGTTGGAGCTGTTGGAATTGGTGCTCCCTAATCAGTCGATCTCTCTCATGAAAATGCGAAACAAACATAATTTTCTCATGTTCGGGGACAATAAGAGGGCGACCGCCTCCACTACTATTGCCAGCAGCATCACAGTCCTCGTCGGCCATTGCCGTCGTTGTCGTCGTGCCGAATTGTTCCTGACCACTGTTGGCCACAGAAGATGAGGCCGGAGGTAGCATTGTGGGTGGTAGGCCAGAGGCAATGACGGTGGCGTCTGACGTCGTTGTCGGAAAGGTCATTAAGTTTTGCACGGCGGCAATGTTGGTGGGCAGAATTGGTGGGTGGTAATATGGTGTGTGGCGGGAACTACCAACAATCGTTGCCGATGTATCCTTGGAATATTGAGAAGCCGCCAGCGCCGCCGGCTGAAGCTGTTGATGGTGGAACATTATTTCGTTGAATGACGGAATTGTGGAACTCAAGTTCTGCCGCACCGTTGTCGATGATGGTAGTCGAGTGTTGTAAAAAGCTTTACCACCCGTAGGAGGGGGTGGTGGAGGAGCATTTAGAAGAAGATGTGGCAACGGTGAATTAGGTGGTGTTATTTGATGATGAGAATGAGGGTGGTGGGGATAGTTTACGCTAGACAGGAATTTCGCCTGCTGCTGCTGTTGATGAGAGGAAATTAGAAAGGTCGTTGCCGCCGACGACGATGTTAGGGATGCCGAATGATTTGTTGTTGTTGTTACTGTAGACGATAACGGTGCTGTCAAAGTTGAGGTTGGAGGGTTTGAGATTTGATTATTGCCGGCAATGTGCGTTGCGTATGGAATTGGTATTGTTTTGGGAATTAGATGGTGATGTTGTTGTTGTTGTTGGAGTTGAAGCTGTTGCCGGATGTCAATGTTTTGTTGTGTCTGGAGATCAGATTCGTGTGAATGTTGGTGGTACTCGGCCTCCGTACTCATTTGATGGTGATTAGACGAAGTAGGATGATTGAGATGATGATGATGATGATGATGATGCCTTGTCGATGATTGGAGGAATGAAGTCATTGAGGTGGATGTCAATGGTGTCAGCATTAATGGACACCAAGGATTGATTGGTGGTAGCTTTTGAAGCAGTGTCGCCTGTTGTTCCTGATGTTGTTGATGTTGATTTTTCCCTAAAAAAAAAAAGAAAAAAAAGGGTGATGTAGCGTATTTTTCCTTGATCAATATGGGTTGATTTTTTTTTTGTCTAGTAAATATTCCACTGGTCTCTAATCGATTATCTCGGAGGCGAAGAATTTGTATGCACTCTATAAAAGGGTGTTTGTCAATGATTATTAGGAATATGATTTTTAGATGAACGCCATGGAGCTGGCCCTGTCAGTTACCCCCTTTTTTTTGATGATTGATGATGAAATGAAAGTGAATTTGATGAGTGAGAGAAAGATGGAGTACAGAAAAAGGGTGCCCTCCTATAGATAGTCATTTGTAGTCATTTGTATTGTATTGTTTGCACGGAGGCATGATGACCAAGCAGGTTTAAAAATTAAGTAAAATTGAAGTTTATAAAGGGAGTCGATATTATGAGAGGGGAACATTGGAAATTTTCTTGGAAAATTTCTTTCTCCGGATTTCTCATAGTAAAGCCTGATATCTTCATAACATCTAATAAAACAAACTGAAGATAGGAAAAGAAACACCAAATACAAAATTTTTAATTGTATCTTTTCTTAAGTCAATAAATTTAGCACTTATACTATCTTGTGCTACTTTCAGTTTGAGTATAGAAAATTTAAACTGAAGCAAAAAAAGAAAGAACTCTTGTTAGCAGTGCTCAACGATTACCACATTTCCAGAAGCAAGCGCAGAATAAGCTTTAGCTTTCTTAAATCGGTTAAATAACGGAATCTTAACTGGATGCGTAGATGGCGAATTCCTTAAAACTGATTCCCGATACAGTATGGCTTGTATTTTGTGGTGCCATGACATTTGGACAAGCGTCATATGCATGACCATGTTTACAAATTTGCCAATTTGACACTTTCAAAATGCTTCATATGGCCATATTTGTACATATGGCCATTTGTCACTTTTCGAAAGTCTCATTTGGCCATTTTGGCATAATGTCGCTTTAAAATGCATTTTGTTTCTTGTTAGAAGAACCTGTGAAATCCAAAGTTTTTGCAGTAGCGCCCATCGAAAAGTAGGTTAACATCTAAATCTTTCAGGAGAAATTGGTGGCTGATTTAGTAATGGTAACGGTAAGAAATAACAAGCGTGTGTGAAAATCAAAATTTTGAGCGAATTCATGGGGTACGGTGAGAAATGAAAAATTAACTATGCTGCCACCTTGAAGCATCGAAAACCAGTGGAAACACTGCCAGGAAGCAATTAGAGATGCCGCGTCTGATGTGCTCAGATTAACACAACCGCCACAACGAAACCTCTGGTTGCAGCCAAACAACAGGCATATACAGCGGCACTACAGAGAAGGACTAGAGCAGCGTGAGAGCTCTACGCGCAGGAGAGGAAAGAGGAACACCGACATTTCAGAAGAAAAGAGAAGGAGCACGATTGAGGAGATAGAGGGATGCCATTGCAGGAATGAAGTTCGGAAATTTTACCAAAAGGAAAAAAGAACATCACAAGGTTACAAGGCCCGATGTCAAGAATGGATTTAGACAAGGCGATGCACTGTCATGCAACTTCTTTAACATCGTCCTTGAAAGAATAGTGCACAATTCTCACGTCAACAACAGAAACACAATCCTTCAAAAGTCAGTACAATTACACGCGTACGCCGACGATATGGTGAAGAACATAATGGAAAGAACAAAGCGTGATGTCAGTGGTGCTTTCATGAGTATTAAAAAGGAAGCCAAGAAAATGGGTTCAACGGTGAATCAAGACAAAACCAAATAGTCAACAAGAAAGGACACCCAACACCGACGTCTAGGACAAAACGTCACCATAGACAGCTATAACTTTGAAGTCGTAAAAGACTTTGTGTATCTAGTTTCCGCTATCAACTCAGCGAATAACGAAGAATTACTCTTCCAATCGCTGTTTCTCTGGGCTTAGAAGGCAACTGAAGAGCAAAGCCCTTTCTCGAGCAACTGAAGTGTCCCTTTATAAGACACTTATCATCCCAGTACTTATTTATGGTGCAGAAGCATGGACATTACTATAGTTCGATGAAAACGCTTTAGGCTGCTTTGACAGAAAAATGTATGGTTCCATCTGCTTAAATGGGGAATGGAGAAGAAAATATAACAACGAACTGTACGGGCTGTACAGCGAAACTGACTAAGGTGGCTCGGTTACATAAAGCTAATGGATACCTATGGTCCGGCCAGGATGGCCTTTGAATCTAACCCAGTGGGCCGGCGCAGTATATGAGAACAGCGTAGCAGGTGGCGCACGCAAGTAAAGGAGGACCTCAACCAACTTGGAGTGCGAAACTGGAGGCAGCTAGCAAGAAACCAAGCCGCCTGGAAGAAGCTTGTTGGTTGTATCTTTTCCAATAGTTATATATTTGACCTCCTTCTTTATTTAGATTTCTTCTTCTGCTAATCTAATAGGTTTGATGTATTTTAGAATGTTAAGAAGTCTCTCTTATTGTCAAAACCTCAATTCTTAAGAATAAATTTCCCTATACGACCATAAACAACAGTCCACAACTAATATTTTCAAAACATCCCTTTTGTAATATATTTTCTTCCTTCCTGTTGCTTGTTCCTATAAACACCATACATATCGATATCGTTTGACCTTCATCCTGAATTAGCATTGATTTAATTTGATTATGGCATAACTCATAATTTTTTATTATTTACCCCTTTGACGCGTGTCCTACACACGCGTTTTCTATTCATACTTATATAGGAAACATCAGCCACCGATTTGCAGCTTGCTTATATTTGTCATTTATTATCATAACTCATGGCACAAGCCGATTGCGCCGCCACCAACCTCTTCTAAACAGCCATGTCAAAAATTAAATAATAAAAAATAATATAAAACAGGAAGCATTATTGTATTCACCTTGTACATAATTCCGAGATGTCATTAATCTTCAGTAAAGTGTGACAAAAGGATGTCATTTAATATAGAGAAAGGGTAGGTCTATATATAAATGAGAGTGAGGGTGAAAGAATCGAAAGGATTAAATACCTTTCGCGCGTAATCGATCGATCTGTCGATCTTAAATAGAAAACCAATTTTTTTAGGGACGATTTATTCTTTTTGACAATTTCATTCGATTCGCCTACAATTCTTGGATCCTGTCTTTGAATTATGATCAAATGATTGTTGGAGGTGAGGTAAAAAAAAAAAAAAAGACGTTAAAAATGAAAGGATATCAGTTTTCAAACTATTAATGAAAAATTAAATGAAAATGTCTTCAAGGACATATGGCAACCTACTACACAATTTGGCATGCTGCGTATATAGGTATCCTTTAAATCACCGCCTAGAAGTTGTGGCTTTTGTAAGAAAAAAAAAAAAAAAAAAGGATTCTATAATCCTTTGATAATAGCCTTTCGATTTTTTCGTTTTACTTTTACGTAATCTT